>OX387323.1:10060252-11261502 GCA_947562085.1 Eudonia lacustrata
ACTGCAATTGGTACATTTCAATGTTTTCAATGCACAATTAAGGCCTTTTTTATTGTATCGTAAATGTACATTGTTGTACAATCATAAATTATCCTAAGGCCTAAAAATAGAGACAAAGTATAAAAAAAACTTTTTAAATGATTTAATAGTAGATTGTACACCAAGGGGATAAAGCACTGTATTATGTCACGGGCGCGATATTTGAATCCTGAGCGTAACGAAGGACTCCAGATTTAACTCCCGAGCGTAGCGAGGGGGTTTTGAGTTGATTCCCGAGCGAAGCGAGGGAATTAAAATGGAGTCCTGAGAGCAGTGAAGGATTTAAGCGCGCCCAAGGCAAAATCAGTTTTATCCCTGAGGAGTATACTCTACTTTTCTCACCTTTTGCGAGACAATAAAAACCAAGGCTACTAGAAAAAGTATTTTATTTATTAAAATACTATTTTCATTACTAATTATATATAATTGGCACAGTAAATAACAATAAAAAGTAAATTAAAAATTAAAATTGATGTTTGATACATTAGTCCAGTTATGTAAAGATATGGTTATATTTTTTGGTACGCTTATGTTAGTTGAGGTGGAATTTATTTGAGTAGCAGCACCCAATACATCAGAACCTTGCGTGTGAGGGTCGTTTGGCACAGTAAAGTTTGGGGAAGGTGGTGCTTGAGGCAGTGGGCTTGACGGGATATATTTTGAGCTAGATGGCTGTGGTGGCAAAGGTTTCCAAGGATCATCAATAATGGACGTAGTTTTCAGATGAATGTTGTCACCAATACGACAGCTTATCTTGTTTTTGTTTTGTATGGAATTCTCTATGTAGCCCGCCGCTACTGCATCGGATTTCCAGCCACCATGACGTTTTATCTGGGCCATATCTGCAACTGAATCTGCCAACAGACTTGCCGATGTTCTCCTCAAACAATGACCCGTATAGAGCTCGGGATTTTGCAATTTGAGGTATTTTGCAATTTCTTTTGGCATGGCGCTGATTTTATTCTTGCCAATGACTTGCCTGGTGCATTTGCCATTACTGTAACCGATAAAAAATCTGTTGGTGTTTATATTAGAGGGGCGCAGAGCTTGGTACTTTTCAACAATTCTTGCATAATCTTCACGAACTATGAACGAACGTTCTCTATTTGTTTTGGTATCTGGTAAGTTAATCAGCAATAAATCTGCATGTTTTTTGATATCATTGACTTTTATGTTTACGAGTTCATTTCCACGACATGCGCCATTCACTCCAAAAATCAAGGCTACCTGTAACAAAAAATAGGATTGTGAGTAAATAGATAGATACACTACTACATTTTTTGACCTTTATATTATAAAAAAAGCTTGCGACAAAACCTTAGAATGTGTATTTTTTAAATGTGTGCCATTTAAATATCCTTTTATTCATTAACTATTTTATAGAGCTATTATAGGTAGGTACTAGAAACGTAACTAAAAAGTAGGCAGTACTCATACTTACTTTCATGGCCAGAAAGCTGTGATCAGGAGCCTCATTCAGAAAAGTTTCCACATCTTGCGCTGTCAATACTTTTGACTTCTTTGCTCGATGACCATCTGATTTCCTCTTTAAAAATGCCAATAACTTGCTATATGTATTTATCTTAATGTCGTGTTTGATGCTTATTGTTAACCTGAGCATCGAATAGATACACCACAGGCTGCTGGACTTCTTTGTACACGATAAATACTCGAAATAAACAAGAAGCACTGACTCCGACACAGACTTTGCGCCTTTTGCAGTTTTCCATTTGTGGAAATCGTCGTAAGCTTTCAAGTATTTTTCCTTCGACTTCTCTGGTAGTAGGTTATTAACAATACCTAAGGCGTCTAATTTAATGGACTCCGGAGTTAAATCACTTTCGTCACTCGACATTTTCTTAATGTTTTATTCTATCTTCTTTTGTAGTTTTGTCTGATACTGATTGCACCGTATTGAAATACTCGCGGCTTTTGTTTTAAGTATTGATTTTTTTTCGTTCGGCTTGCCGTGGCGTGGTCAGCTCGATTTTCGAATAAGTTCGATTTTCAAATAAATGAGGCGCGGCGCGCGCCGCCGTCCACCTCCTCGCCGTCGGCCACCAGCAGCTGCAGCAGCCGCGCGCCGCGCGATTTTGACGAAATTAGACTTTAAATGCATAACAATAAGAACTAAGAGAAGTGAGAATCACATTACTGCCCGGCGGGTTATAATGAAATTCAGTACAACATTACACCCCGGCAAAAGACAAGGGCTATAATGATTTACTTTGAGTAAGGTTTGCATGATATATAATGAGATTAATGAGGCATTGTCGAGCAGGTGGTGTGAAAAAATTATAAATATGATAAATAATTATTATATTATTATTATTGTTTTATTATTAATTTAGATTATTATTTTAATGATTTTTTAATTTTTAATGATCGTCAAAGTTCACAGATAAAATTTTGTGTTCGGATTGGTGACATATAGCCAACAGGCTATATTTATCCTCAAATACAATATCTTGCCATTGAGCTCCTTATTGGCACAATGGATGAGCTCGATGGCGCAGTGGTTAACGCGCCCGGTCTGCAAATGCTGAGAGCCCGCGTGATGGTTTATGGCCCGTTTTCCCTATTCATCCACAGGGAAGGCTCGTGCCCCAGCAGTGGGGACATAAAATTAGCTAGTAATGATGTGATGATGACAATATCCTGGAACACGCTATTGGACATTTTTGATAGACCGAATTTCATTCATAATTAGTTCAAAATCGTTCAAGGTATTCTGTTCGAAATGATAACTTTGAGACCCCAGTAGCTTAGCAATAGGTAGTTTTCGCAATGTTGACGATTTCGACTTCTTTGTATCGACACGACCTACCAACGTAATACGTATAGTATTTAGTCTACTTTAATTATTAAATCAAATTTCCTGGTTAATTGCACAAAGGTAAAAGCGTTAAGAAAAGCAATAAAGTACCTATACATTTGTCACAAAAGGCAATAAAATGGCACATGCCGCCCACATACAAGTTATCAACATTCAAGTGAGTAATGCCGTATCTGTGTTTGTTATAATTGCACAATCAAACAAATTTCATTGAAACTTTTTAATGAAACTGGGAAGCGGATGGTCTGATGGTCTGTGGTCTGATTTCAATTGTGGCAAAAGTAAAAAATCTGTTGCCTATCACTGTTTTAATGATTCAAGGAAAAAACGTCGAACACTGGTGCCTCTACCCCATTTCGCTTGTAATAAATAGTAAAGTATCTCAGACTCGCTAATATAGATCTGTCCATCCAACAACCCATTTCTCTAGCTTTAAATGCTGACTGATGGTTGTGGTGGGGACTGCCGTCAGTACAAATATAAATGGGTTATTGTTTCACAATAAGGAAGCGCTGGGCCGTGAACGTTAGAATCGCCGGTAAACAGTCGTATTTAACATTGAAATTGTGCCTAAAAATTACTTATGAATTGCTAATATTTGCTTAGCATGATGAGAGAATTGCTTATTGCATAATTTAAAAGAAATATGCATGCAATTGCATAATTTAAAAACAATTTAATATTTGACCGTCCATTCAAACGTCAGAATGGCTGGTCAATCTCTGTCATAAAGAAAATTGATCTCTGTAGAAGTAGTAACTAACTATGTAGAATTACTGAAATTTTCATCATGGACCAAAGATTGCTTATCAATTGAAAGATTAAAATGATTAGAAAAATTAGTTTAATACCTAGTTATTTAAATTAAAGGCAAGTTTTTCATTGAAATACGTATAGGTACTTAATAATAAATTTGTTCTTATTTATGATTTTTAGATCTATTTCTGTGAGTGCTAATGTCTTGATTTTGGTGTCAAAAATTAGACTATAATAATAATAATAAGTGTCAGGAGGATCCTCACTCTGCAGCCCTGACCACCGGTAGTTTGCCTGCCTCGCTGCTGGCGGTACTCTAGGATTAGGTTTTTATAATATTTTATTGTTTTTATATTAAAATATTGTAAAAATCTAGTTTTAAGAAAAAAAAATAAAGAGTATAATAATAATTTTGAAGCCCTAACCAGATCACACTACTATCAACTTCAATAAAGCCATCAGAGTAGCGCTCACAGAAATAGATCTAAAAATCAATGTACATAAATAAATAAGAACAATTATTATACGTATTTCAATGAAAAAAAACTTGTCTTTAATTTAAATAACTATTAAACTCATTTTTCTAATCAGTCTTCAGGGTTTAAATAAAGCAATCCTTTTGCGTTCTTGTTGTTTTAAATTTAAAATATATAAACATTAATATTAAACAAGGTTTTAGGAATACAATAGGTTTGCCTAATAAAGATATGCAACAGGCAATAAAACTTATAAATAATGTAAAAACAATAAAACAAAGTAATGTTGCTCTCATACTTTTAACAGGCGCTGGCGGTTTTACTGTGAAATAAGCAATTGTTATGGCAATCTTTGGTCCATGAACATTTCAGTAATTCTACATATTCTCTACAGAGATTGACCAGCCATTCTGACGTTCGAATGGACAGTCAACCTTAAATGTTTTAATTCTTTTAAATTATGCAATAAGCAATTCTCTCATCATGTTAAGCAAATATAAGCAATTGATAAATAATTTTTAGCCAAAATTTCAAAGTTAAATACGACTGTTGACCGGCGATTGATGTTCACGCTGGGCCCTTGCTATCTCACCTGATGATAAGACCGATGATGAAAGTGTACTTCACACAGATCCTCAACCTGTATAAAGCTTTGTTATCTTAAATGGCAGAAGCTGGCAGTACAAAATACACTACTGGATACAAGATTTTTGTTATATAGGTGGATTGTCAGGCACACTTTATACAAGCCCTATCATCAACGAAACCGAGCACAACATGTAGTTCCACTGGGACTCGAGCCCGGCATCTTTGTCTGAGGCCCCTCGCCCACGGCGACTTTTTGTAGCGATGCAGTAGCGATGCTGCCGCGCGTTCGCATCGATACAGTCGCGATGGTGTCGCTAGCTGTTTGCCCTCGCCCACTTAACCGCGATTCAGTCGCGATGTAAACGCGATGCAGTCGCGATGCAAGTGATGCAACGCGATTCAGTCGCGATGCAAACGCTCGGTTTTCGACTCACGCGCCACCCTCCCTCCGTTCTCCCCCCGATGTCCGATGTCGTCCGACACGGTCGCGCGTTTGCATCGATACAGTCACGATGCTGTAGAGCGTAGTAGCGCGTTGGCATCGCTTCTGTAGCGCGTTGCAAATGCGACTAACGCGCGTTACGTAAACGCGCGACTGCATCGCTACAAAAAGTCGCCGTGGGTGAGGGCCCTAAGACTGGAGGGAGGTAACGGCGATTGCGACAAAACCACTTTAGCCATTCATTGATCATTCTCATAAAAAATGCATTTATCCCGCAGGGTTATATGTCATTCACTCTTTACATTCACTACTTTATACCTGGAAGTCTCAAAATAAGAAGTATCGTCGTCATCCCTGAAAGGAAATATAATGATCACCCACTATTGAATACCAGACGATGGTTGCAAGAAGCCGAGTCTCCGTACCCGGGCTATTGCAGGGCGCCTGGCAGCAGAGAGTGTGTACCTTTGTTTTGTGACTGCAAACAGCTTACCGAAATATGGAGAGAAATACAGGAAACAAAGAAAAAACTGAAGCAAGAAAATCAAGTAACACATGTTTCATAGTTTATTAGATATAATATCGGCATTGTTTAAGTTGTAATTAATAAAATATTTTATGCATATTTTGGGACAAATAAACGAACTCCATTTTATTTATTTATTTATTTATTTATATGCAATTAAATGTACCTACTTTATTACTATACGGTTGAAATTGAAATAACACTTTTAAAAATGCGATCAAAGCAATTTAATTAACACATTGACTGCCGCAAAACCAGACACAATAGAAAATTGATTGTTTGTCGGTCACCGGTAACCACCACAGCGATTAAAGACTTAAAAAAGGGACTTATTTTCCATTCAAGCTACACTCAGTCGGAAGAAATTCTATAAGCACATAAGTAAATACCCGAACAGAGTCCAAGCTTCCTTAGAGCGCGCTGTGAGAGGTACATTACTACCATAGCACGGTTAGTGCGTGACCTCTCACCGACGACAACGGGTTCACGTACGCGCCACGAGAGGTCAAACCGGTTTACACCGGCACAGCCAGCGGACAATCTCGGCGAGTGTCACACGCGTTGTTTCGTGTTGTGAATTGTGAACTGTCGTAAAATATTGTAATTATTTGAGGTTTGTTGTGTTTGATTTAAATTAGAGTGGTTTACTGTAAAATATGGTTATTACTGTACAGTGTGTATGAACAATGCTAGAAATATAAAAATATTGCCTAGGTAAACATTATAAATATTGACACTAAAATCTTAGAACGTGTATAATAAAATAAAAATTAATAATAATATATAATTAATTAATTATTAATTAATAATTAATTAATTTAATTAATTAATATTTAGTTAATTTATTAATTTTTTCTATTTAATTTTTAATTATTTTGTAGTAATTTTGATTTTGTTATTTTAATGTGCAGTTTTTGTGACATAATTTTTTTGTATACCTATCTGTGTCTCTAGTTCTTAAGATTTTACATTTTTATTTGATGTATGACATGTCGGTGTTTTGGACGCATAATCTGTAAACTAGCATGTAAAATGAAATAAATAAATAATGACTATACATTTGATCTGCCATGTGAGTGTTTTCCAATTCAGTATTTAAAAAAGACTTTATGTCAGATTAGAATTTATTTAAATCTGAAAAATAGATAAAAATAAAGTTATTGAAAAACAGAAACAAATAAAAGAAAAAATTAAGGCGGGCTTGCTCAAAAACTCTAAGCGCTAAACATGTTTAAAGTATCATTCTGTCTCTTTCAACTTACAACAAATGACAGTAATGGAATGACATTTTAAACGTGTTTAGCGCTAAACGCATTTAGTGAGTTTTTGTACAAGCCAGCCTCAAGACTAAGTAATTTTTAAGTTTATGAAAAAAAATAAAAATATTTTGTTTCATTTATCTTATCCTCATATGACAACCCCGCCCAAGTGTAGGTTTTTGCGAAGCTTGGACTTTGTTCGGGTATTTACTTATGTGTTATAAGTGCCTTACAAATAAACAAAAAATAAGGTCCGAATAGTTATTCCGTGTTTTGTTCCTGTCATGTAAAAGTCATTTCAAATAAGAGTAAAAAAGAAAAAACACGGAATAACTATTCGGACCTTAATCTTTTTTTATTTTTAAGGCACTAAAATGAATAATATTTAAGATAAGGGGTATCCCAGCCTACAAGAAAGGTAGTGAGTTTTAAAATAATGTACGTAAGTATATACTCGTATATAGTACGCGCGAAACAGAAATAATATAATTTAAAGAGGATTAGTTTGAGGAATAACAAAAGACAATGCCGGATTTTGCATGAGAAGTGGCGGTTTTTTTTTTCGAGCGGCCATCAATCAAACCTTTTTTTTCTAGTACAGAATAGTGTAATGAACCAAACTTACTATGCCATGTATACTTCTAAACTCAGTCTAAACTGAGTTACGAGAGTTTAAAGTTTGCATGTATATCTAGGTATTAGGTTTATAGGTTATTTTTGTCGTTTAGGGCGCAAGCTAAGTGAATTGCAATAAAATAAAATTGTGTCTTCGTATGTGTAAACATCAGTAACTTGGTTGGGTCGTTGAAACCGTCAATGGCCGCCCTAAGAATCAATTTAAGCTGTTGTTTGCTGTATTGAGGCATACTGCAAACAGCAGAGCACTTGGATATCTCTTTAAAGAAATAAAAATTTCAGGCACGTTACTCAATGCTTTTGGACGTCCACTCACTGTTCACTGATCACAGATTTGACACAGACATCCTCAGAGAAATAGCTAATCGATCAAGCAGTGAAAACCACCTAAGCAATTACATAATTGAAAAAATATTATCACGAGAAGAGCAATGTTTCAAGCAATAACAGCAAACAATCTCGATGTCAATGATTTTCCACAATTGAGTCCATACTCAGCTCGTCCATACAAGTTAATCATTATCATTAGCAGCTACTACGGAGAGCACGTAAAAGAAGATGGCACATACAGAATAGAGATCTGTAGAGATGTGGCTTTACAAGAACTTGTACGTTATAATATAGCAGCCACTAATCCATGGTTGTTAAGAGGCCGCATACAGTCTCGACACAGACAGTCGCGAATGTATTATACGTACAACCTTGTACAAGGCGGTATGCAGGGCAGGCAGGCAATACACTCAAATTACTGCAGTTGTATTGTAGGCAAACGTACCCTCGGCTGTTGTTCGTACGTTATGTCAATATTATGGTATTTGGGATGGGGAAGACACCAGGAGACCTTATCACCCCCTGCATTATTATTAGACAACATTATTGCACGACATGATGTGGAGAACGAAACCGAAGAATGAACTTCACTTAAATCTTTTGTTTTTGAATAAACAGTATCAGTACTCTGTAGTTTGATTGAATATCCTGTGATTATTTATTTAAATCTTTAAAGAAAATAGAATCAAACTCGCTGCACATTACGAGTTTAGAGTTATGCCATAGTAGGTTTGTGTTAAAAGGAGTTTACACACGATGTGACACGAGTCGAGACAACTGACGGCTAACTATTGAGAAATAGTAAAAAGAGAAAAATTTCTAAGATTTTATGTCAAGCTGTCACATAATTAAATTGTAAAGTAACTTAAATGATTTCTCGTCAATTAAGAAACATGAAGGTTTACTCAAATTAGCAGCTCACAGCAGTGCCAAAATCGAAGGAAAAGGAAATGTTCAAATCACAGTTGATAATAAGAATGAAAAACTAGAATACTCACTATACGTACCAAATCTTGCAACAAACCTATTATCCGTATCGAAAATTACCAGAAAAGGAAAGACAGTATTATTCAAAGAAAATATTGCTAACGTAAAAGATACGAAAACAAAAGCTCTCTGAGCTCCCGGGTTCGATCCCCGGTCGGGTCAATTTAGAAATTATTGATTTTCTAAATTGTCTCGGGTCTGGGTGTTTTTCTATGTATAATAAGTATGTATTTAAGTATTTTAAGTATGTTTATCCGTTGTCTAGTAACCATTTAACGAGTTTCATAACGAAGCTTCTCTTGGGCTAGATAATTGGTGTGGGTGTAGGAAATTTATTTATTTATTTATTTTATTATGAAGAAGAAACCACATTTAATGCTGAAATTGACGAATGGCACAGAAAACTTGGTCACTTAAATGAAGTAACATTAAAACAAGCATAAGAGATTATTATTAGCATATATGTTGATGACATAATTATAGCATGTAAATCACAAGATAAGATCAATAAAATAAAGATCTACTTTTGAAAAAGTTTGAAATGCGTGACTTGGGAGAACTAAATTACTGCCTCGGCATAACATTTGAAAGAAAGGCTGATCGAATGGTCTTGAAACAAAAGAAATACATCGAGACAGTATTCGAAAAATTTGGATGCAATGATTGCAAACCAGCATCGACTTCTATGGAGATAGGACTGAAGTTGGCAAAAGGAACAAGTCCTGTGAAAGAAAAGGATATACCTACCTTATCAAAATCTTATAGGTTCTCATAAGTACCCAGCAGTTGCCACACGTCCTGATATAATGTTTGCAGTAAGTCACTTGAGCCAATTTAATAACTGCTACACATCTGAAAATATCAAAGCTGCAAAAAAGGTTCTGCGATACTTACAAGGAACTAAGGGCTTGGGACTTACTTACGTCAAAGGAAATATGAAACTTGAAGGAACTGCCGACACAGATCATCATTGATCGGCATCATGCACCATTGATCGTCGATCAGTCACCGGATATATATTTACCTATGGTGGAACACCAATAAGCTAAGAAGCGAAAAAACAAAGAATTGTTGCACTGAGTACTGCTGAAGCAGATTACACGGCTCTTACAGAGGCATCTAAAGAAGCTATATACCAGAAGAACCTGTTAAAGGAATTGAATATTGAGACTGCTGCTGCTTGAGACAGCTGCACAAAAACTGGTCAAGAAACCAATCATAAGCACAAAGTCGAAGCATATCAGCATCAGGGAACACTTCATTAGAGATGCTGTGAAAGATGGGCACATAGATGTCAAATACCGTCCAACAGAGGACGTGGAAGCAGACCTTTTGACAAAGGCATTGCCAGCTGCAAAGTTCATGAAGTTAAGGACTGTCATGAACATAGTTGCATCTCGTGAGGCGGAGTGTTAAAAGGAGTTTACACATGATGTGACACGAGTCGAGACAACTGGCAGCTAACTATTGGGAAATAATAAAAGAGTAACGATTATTTCTATTCTAATATGATCTTATGTCAAGCTGTAAAATAAATTAAATTGTAAAATAATTATATTATACGATTATTCTCTTAATAAAAGTTTGGTACAAGTTTAAGGTAACTCACAAATGCCTTACTTGAGTGCACTCCAGAGAGATTTTGTGTTTAAATGTGTTTTAATCACAACAATTAATAAAAATGTATTGGCGGCGCTAGTGTGCAGACTGCACAGCCTTAAAGGAAGCACTGATTGTTTACATATACGAAGACACTATTTTATTTTATTGCAATTCACTTAGCTTGCGCCTTAACTCTGTCAGGGTCAGGGGGATGTATATTCCCACCACATTTTGAACTTTATGTGATTAGGATAAAATTGAAAACCTAATGAAATATGTGGTATTAAAAATCAAACACTATGCCCCAAAGAGTTAAAAAACAAAAATAACCTATAAACCTAATATAGGTTATTTTAATACATGCTACTTCAAACTCTCGTCACTCAGTTCAGACTGAGTTTAAAGGTATACATGCAGTAGTAAGTTTGGTTCATTACACTATTCTGTACTAGAAAAGTAAGGTTTGATTGATGGCCGCCCGAAAAAAAAGACGCCATTTTCAGGCATTGGCTTTTGTAAACCTACTTTATAAGATATATATAATTCTTACTAATAGCCGACTTGGTGTTATTTCCAGCAAGCTATAATTTTGTCACAGCAAAATGTTACATCAATTCGATTTAAATATAAGTAGCATTGTGTATACACAATTCAAAAAAAATAAATAATACAATATATGGTTTCTAATTTATTAACATAACAAGTCGTTCCTCTGTCATAATTAACTCATTGTGATTTATATCTAAATAAGTATAGCTAGACCGCTTAACAGTCTCCGCCTGCAGGGAGGTACGTAGGGCCTCTGCCACAAACACGAACGACTTGTGACACGGCGGCGAACGGATTTCTAGTTCATTGCGCGCTATACAACGGCAGTCATAGTCAACGGTTATAGAAATAACGCAATGAACTAGAAATCGCTCGCCTCATCGCAAGACGTCAAGACTACACACGTGATAACAAGATTTTGCTGAAGATAAGCAATAATAATTATAGGTGCTACTTTTAAACCGTCCGAACATTTTTTTACCTACTACCCATTCAGAGCGGTTTATATTTTAGTTGTGGAAAAAATGGGCGCAAGAAACTGCACAGCTTTTATATAAGTAACGACATTTACAAAAAAAAATACCTATGTCGTTACCAAATCATACAATATTACAATACATTTTATTTCATTACTCGCGCCCTTCGATTCGATCGATTCGATTATTGATCGAGGCTCGCGCCGCTGTACTAGATCAGATCTGAGTAGACTTACGTATGAAAATGTTGTTTTATCGTTGATTTATTTATTACCTTTTTAGCTAAAAGTGCACTATTGTACGAATACCTACTTATTATTTTTGTTACTATGCGCTCTGTTTAGATATCAAAATCAGAGTAAGAAATTATATTTTTTTGAATTATTATTCAAATTTTCTATAATAAATAACGGCTGCGAAGTAAAATAAATGATTATTTTTTAACTTTTCTCATAAAAATGATTAATTAGGTAGGCATGCACTCATATTTATAATTGATTATCTTCAGATGAATCTTGTTAAAATATCACGTGTAAGGTGGTACACCTTACCGCTCGACCAAGACTACTGACGTCTTGCGACGCGGCAAACGGATTTCTAGTTAATTGCGTTTTTTCTATCACTGCTATGACTGCCTTACTTATAACGCGCAATGAACTAGAAATCCGTTCGCCGCGTCACAAAACGCTCGTACTCGGCAGAGGCCCTACGTACCTCCCGCCCCGCGTACCTACCGCAGGCAGGCGAGGACTCCGTTAAGCGGTCTAGTTATAAATCTTAGAGCATTAAACCAACTCGCCAACCAAATCGCGGTGCACGCGTTAGGACGTAAGCAAAAAATGTCGAATTGCTGCGTGTTTTCGTGTAAAGAGCGATCAGAAAAGTCGAATGTACAAAAGGATAACGTTACTTTCTATCTGTAAGTATTATTTTGTCTTATTATTGTTGAATAAAGCACTAAATTTGCAAAAAACTAAATTAATATTGTCAATCAAAAAGTGTTGCCACTAAAACGTCAAGTTGCAACTTTGCGTAACTTTTAAAATTGAATGAGCCAACATTGAATTACAATTTATACTTCACGTTCTTTATCGTTAAAACTGTTTTTTAATACAAATGCTTATTTAATTACTAATAAATCACTATTTATAAATTGTTACTTATTTTCGTTTTCCAACGTTTTTTGCAACTAAATTGCTTTAAAAAATTTCAATACTATGAAACTTTATGTTTAGGATCGGTCTACTTCATTAATAAAATAGTTTGATGTCCCGTCATTTATCCCGAAAATAGGAAATTTTAATTTAATTACATTAGCCACACTGCAACAAAGTTAGAGCTGCGACAGTACAAAAACAAAACATCGATATAGACTTCATCATAATGTTTATTCTGGCTATATATTTTTCAGATTTCCAAAAGATGTATTTATTATATTTATATATTTGGATCACAGCTTGTGAAAATCATGTTTCGTGGACTCCTAAACGCACACGATTTGCTCACAGCATTTTCAAACTTTTTGTTTTATACTGCAGTCCAACAGCGTGTCGTGGCAACTTTGAAATTATTAAAATATGTGTGCTTTTAATTATTATAAAGTACTAATCATAACTTCTTTGAAATATTTACAATAAAAATAAAGATTATTGAATTGTTGTTAATTCTTTTTCGTTTAGAAAATAAAATAATGAGGTAAAAATTATTGATTACCATTTGTTTACGATGATGCCTAGTTTTAAGTAATACACCGAAGAAACAGTAAAATTCCTTTATTCGGAATAAAATATAAAAAAATAAGTTTGTTTTTAAGTTTTTGTTTGACATGCCAATACATTTTTTGCCACACTTTGGATTCTAAGACTTTGCCCAATGCAGGAAGAAAGAATAGATACATGCCTATAGTTGGAAACAACATTTGTATCACTACCTTTGTGAATGGGAGTCAGGTGTGCCGATTTCCACTGTGATGGAAATATACCATTTGAAGCGATTTGTTATAATAATATTTGTAATGGCCCCGCAAGATTCTCGCCATACCTTTTTAGTAATATGTTTGGTTACCATGCTGGTTTACCATCTAAACCAGCACGCTTATTATTAAAGCCTCCTCGACCTCCGGTACTGATAAATTCAATGAACCCAGAGAAGACATGCAATCTCGAGCAGTTAAGTCGTTCTGAGAAATTTTAGTCACTTGAGGATACTTTAGTTCATAAACCGACTGAAAGTACCTACTCTGAACTTATAACGTCATTACACAATTATATAATATATAAGCTTGTCGCGAGATTTACTTTTGTGGATAAACAAGTTAATTAAATAACTTGATGTGATTGATTTTAACTATTAAAATTTTCGGGCTATGTCATTATTATTGGCATCGACAAATTTAATCGATAGTGTCAAGCCCTATCGACGTTTATATAAAGTTGACGTCAGACTCGTGCACGGACAGGCTATCCCTGAGTGTGAATATATTAGTGTGCGTCTAGTTTATGCTAGTGTTTAATAATTTTGTAGTTTGCGTGCGTAGCGACGTCATTGAAAAATGCATCAGTGTGAACTATATTTGTGTGCGTTTACCTCGTCCCCCGCAGACAATGACAGATTTTTTTTCATAGAAATTCGTGCGCATGGCCTCTCCATTGGTTTAATGCTCTTAAGTTATAAATAGATAGATACACCTTCGTTTCATTTGTCAATTACTAATATTTATTTACATGTCTTGTGTCTGTTCTTATAAAGCACAATGACCTAACATTTTTAATAAATTACTGCAGGAAAACATTACTGATAGGTATGCTACCTTCACTTACAAAATATTACAAATTCCCATACAATTATTTATCAATTTAATTATACATGACAGAGAGAAGTGGCTAACGCTAGTAGAATAGAATGATAAATGTATGGTATTGAGATAAAGCCAATCAGATATCATTTATACGTATCGTATGCTTAAATCAATCCCATACAATCATCATTATATTCCATTATGGTGAAGAATGAACGTAGCGTATCATCGTAACGTAACATGTTTGATGCGAGCATTCGCATGATCAGTACACAGTGAGCCGAGCCGCTCGCCGCTCCTCCCTGTCATCGGTCAGTCAGCAGTGACGTATCTCGCCGCGAATGGTACGTTACGGTTACGTTACGATGTTCGCGCCGGTCAGTAACAGCTTAAGAGGCCTATTACATTTTGACCGTGATTTTTGCATAAAATGCCCAACTTCGGCGTTCTTGTTCAGAGAAACTGAAACCCTTAGACAATTTTGACTTCTTGTATGGTGGAAAATAGTTATTAGTATAATTCGTAGCGGCCTCGCTTTCTTCAATTTTCCCTTATCTATTTTTATAAAGCCAAAATTCCGAAGCTAGGTTTTCAATTAAATACGCTGACGGCAATTTTCAAGCTCATGGATTGAACTACTTCACTAAGCAAACAAAATGAAAAATATATAATAATATCTCTTAAATAGTGATAAAGTTCGTAGCGGCCTCGGAATTTCTACAAAAAAAATCCCATTCAAAGCCATAAAACGTTCAGAATTAGCTGTAAATATCTCCTTACTCCATTAATATTATTAAATAAAATGTACACCAGAATTAACGTTAGTTTATAAGATTTCAAATGATATACTTTTTTGAACGATAAAAAATTATTAAACATCAAGTAAATGTTATTACGACTGCATAAAATGCTACTTTTGCGATGCGTCGGCCGCTCGTAGTACTGAGAAAGCGCGAGCGCGCGCAATTTGTGATAGGCCTCTTAAGCGTTATGCCAACTTGTCAAGGCCCTCAGTTAGTTCGGATAGTTATTTGTATACATGTTTGAAAACCGCCATTATTTAAGTGAGAATGCAAAGATAACTTTATCTACAGTCATAATAGGTTTGTTTATACTTAATTCCTAGTGCGAGTTTTATTCGACCGCGTGAACGAAAACGAGAATTAGTATGGCATTGAAGCAACGCCTCGTGACAAACAAGGTAAGTATAGCAAATTTGACCTTTCGTTTGCTCTCAAATTTTCAGCGTCATTTTTTGGGGGCGGCGGGAAACTTAAACGGTTCCTCAAGCCGTGTAATCGAAACACCGTCAGAAGGTGTCTAGAGGGAATGGCATCACGCAAAAATTGTCCCCGTTCCCTACTAGGTTCTCCAAGGGGTTCGGATCGGATCGCGTTGTTTTTAACTGCTGCTTCAATGCCATACGAATTCTTGTTTTCGTTAACGCTACAGAATGATGTATAAAACTCGCATTAGGCACTCGAGTTTTGAGCCGGTGACAATATTTTCACACTATGATATCAATAACGAGCTTTCCCTCTATATTCTTACAATATTATGTAGGTATTGATCTATATTTTTCTAAGTAAATAAAAAACCTTAGGATTTTCTTTACATATTTTGAACTGAGTGCTTAGTCTGGCAACACTGACCAGGTTTCATCATCCAAATTATTAGATCCTACAGATCTCAATAATTGAGGAACTTGTGGCTACGCTGGCGGTCTTAAAACAAGCCTTACCAACCAAACTGAGTACCCAAACATGTACCTGCGCTGGGAATCGAACACGGGACCTCTGGGTTTGTGTCCGGTGGTCTTTTACCACTACACTACACAGGCGGTTGACCAACGGCGGTTAAAATTATTACAAAATTTCGTTTCGTTTACATGATCGTATGGCAGAAAAAACTGGTCGTTGTGGAGATCCTTGGAGGACGCCTTTGTTCAGCAGTGGACGTCTTTTAGCTGAGATGATGATGATGGGGGTTGTTTCAAAGAGTCAGCATGTCGTGCATTGCGTACCGCCACGTCCACCGCCGCGCCAGGGACTCGAACCTTGCTCTGTCGCGGACGTACATCTCGCCGACTTCCGGTTCCATGCATACCTGTTGATTTATTATTGTTCAACTTGAGCCCAGAAATAAAGGTCACCCACGTCCGATAATCGGTTACCGTTAAGTTGTCGATTTCACGTTTGTTGTTATGCCCTCTTTTATTGCGTAATTAGTGAGTTATTACTGCAAACACAAAATAATTAGTGCCTCTTTAGTTTAAGAAATAAGGACCTCTTTAAGTGTGTACGCTGGCATCAATCAACCAGCCTCAGGAAGCACGAGTGGGAATCGAACCCACGACCTTTGTATAACCCGGTCCAATGCTCTGTCCGCTGAACTACTGAGGCCCCCGAAGACTCGTTGAATTTTTCAAGTAGTTTGCGATTTAGTCAGCGGTATTACGTTACTGTGAAGTTACTACCCTTACCAGAGGGGTGAAACTTCCACACATTGAATAATTAAAAAAAAACTATATACGGCAGCGCCATCTTCCGTAAGAGGAACCTCAAGTTACTAACTGGTTATCCATATAATGTCACTAGATGGCGGTAGTACAGATAGCATTTTAAATTAATAAGTTATGTTTATTTATTTTCTAGTAACTTTCTTATAACCACAACTTTCGTCAACTTCACTAAGAGCTCATTAGCTGAGCAGCTGCGACGACCTATCGTGTTGGTGTTATAGTAGTGATAGCGAAATTCTAGGTTCGATCTTTCTGAAATAAATTAATAACTTTTGATTTTTATGTTCATTTATAAGTTTTTAATATGTTTATAATTACAGTTAATATTATACACAAAAAAAAGTTAACTACTTTTTTGTAAATATTATATTTATTTTTAGCGCCATCTATCGGGAAGAAGCGTAAACGCGCACGCAAACGGCTACTACCGCCATCTAATGTACAGGGAACCTAGTTTCCCATCTTTTTTTCTATGAGAGGCACATCTATACCCAATATTATAACCTTACAGTCGAAAGAACACTTTTTCAGGTAACTACGTATTTATAGAATTGTGAATGCAAAATTTAAAAAAAACGAGTGTGCCATCACGACCACACAACCAGACACAACTGAAGTAAAACTTCTTTAGCTCCATACCTTTAAAATGAATTTACAATTTTATTCACTTTAACCTTTTCACCGCCCATCTATCCTGCACGCGATCTCCCGCTGTACGCCAATGTATAAATGTATTTTAATAAAGTAGGTAAAAAGAAGAACTTCTATAGAAGTTCTTCTTGGCGTGGGCGGCACGAAAATCTCGAACTTCTATAGAAGATGTTGGCGGTAAAAAGGTTAAACGTAGAATATTTAATGTATTGAACAAGATATTAATTGATAAAATTGTTCAAGAACGAAATTAAATTACGAAATAATCAAAAAATCACCGTTTTTGCGTAACGCTAGCAAATTCGCAAACGAACTACTGACTGAGATATACAGGGTGTTCGGCAGGTAGGGTCATTTCATAACCATTCATGCATTTTAAAAAAATCCTGGTCATAAAAATATTTTTATAGGATTTTTTGAATTTTCGCCACGGTGGTACCTCTTAACCCCTATAACTTTTTCTTTTTTATAGCTAGACCCAATTTTTTTTCTTTACTGGAATCTTAGGGGATAGTAGGTCCTAAAAAAGGCATTTATTACAGGATATTGCTAAAAACAAAGTTGTGGTCTACCAAACCTAAAATAAAAGTTGCAATAAAATTAAACGCTCAACTTTGCGTTGCATTTAAAAAAAAAGTAAAGGTGATAGAAGGCTTCAGATTTTTTTAAACATCTCTAAAGTGTAGGCTTTCTAATGGTATGTTATTTATTTCGATATCATTGTCGTAACCGGAGTTATTTTTTTTTTTATGTAATTGGACGATTTCGACGAAATTTTACTTATGCGGAAAGTTATATTGGTTACAAAATTTATCAATGCAATTATGAAAATAATGTAACGACTTACTTTTAGGATGGTTGCACAGAGCAGGTAGGTACTTTTTTTTATTCTTGCTCAGTTAAATAGTTATCTTTTTTCTCGCTTACTCTCTGTGGAACGCTTAAGCAGGTAATAATTAAGCTATAGTGTTTCGCTCTAGCACGTTCACATCGTATCTTTTCTCAATTTCACTTTTCTTTTCAATCTATGCTGAGCTTGCAGCACAAATGAGGGACGGCAATTTGAGCAAAATTTAAATTCATCATCATCATCATCATCATTATCTCAGCCAAAAGACGTCCACTGCTGGACAAAGGCCTCCCCCAAGGATCTCCACCACGACCGGTTTTATGCTGCTCGCATCCAGCGGCTTCCCGCGACCTTCACCAAATCGTCGGTCCACCTTGTTGGAGGCCTGCCCACACTGCGCTTTCCGGTACGCGGTCGCCACTCAAGGACTATTCCGCCCCAGCAGCCATCAGTCCTGCGAGCAATGTGCTCTGCCCACTGCCACTTGAGCTTACCGACTCTTCGGGCTATGTCGGTTACCTTTGTTCTTCTGCGGATCTCCTCTTCCTTCCTTTCCTTCTCCTCATTTCTGATTCGATCACGCAGAGAAACCCCGAGCATAGCCCTCTCCATTGCTCTTTGAGTGACCTTGAGAGAGCAGCTTGTCAGAGCCCCCAACCATCAGAGGAGTGGGTAAGACACGTGAGTTCGAAAATTTAAATTAAATGTTCGTGAATAATAATAATTAATGTTTTTGTCATTTCTTTGATTCTTTTAGTAAAAAATAACAGTTTTGAAATGTTTGTTTCATTATTTTTACTTTTGCATTGATAAATTTTACAAAACATGTAACTTTCCGCATAAGTAGAATTTCATCGAAATCGTTCAATTACTTTAAAAAAAATTAATAACTCCGGTTACGAAAATGATATCGAAAGAAATAACATACCATTAGAAAGCCTATGCTTTAGATGTTTAAAAAAAATCTTAAGCCTTCTATACTTTTACTTTTTTTTTAATGCACCGCAAAGTTGAGCGTTAAATTTTATTGCAACTTTTATCATAGGCTTGGGAGACCACAACTTTATTGTTAGCAATAACCTGTAATAAATACCATTTTTTTAGGACTTACCATCCCCTAAGATTTCAATTAAGAAAAAATTTGGGTCTAGCTACAAAAAAGAAAAAGTTATAGGAGCTTAGAGACGAAATTGCAAAAAATCAAATAAAAAATCTTATAAAAAATTTTTTATGACCAGGATTTTTTTTAAATGCCTGAATGGTTAAGAGATGACCCTACCTACCCCCCATTTTCGTATGTTCAACGATCTGCCGAACACCCTGTATAATATATATATTTCATGCACTGGCTATGAGAAGAAGAGAGAAAGAAAATGTGCGCGCGCCTTCCGTTCGCCTCGCCCGATCACACTTTTCGTAACGCTGCTCTCGTCACGCATTCACCAGCTTACTCCCCAAGTCAAGCGTGCGTAAAGAAGTTTTACTTCAACAATAATAAAATAAATAACTTTAATTAACAACGCATAAAATATCTTAAAAAAACAGAGTGGCAATGTAAAGTCTCACCGCAGTGTAGGGGTCGGTGAGCAAGCTCTGGATGGAGATGAGCACCTTGCTGACGGTGAGCGCCAGCGACCAGTTGTGATGCACGGAGTCGATGCCCACGTCGCCGTGCCGCGACACGTTGGGGTGCAGCACGCGCGTCAGGAACCGCACCACCGGCGGGCTCATCGGGTACCTGGTGGTACCATAGAGTTTACATTTAGATTTGACCTTTCTCTCCAAGGTGCTATTAAGCAAGGTTAACTGCCCTCCACTGTGTCCCTATTTACTCACCCTGATAGATAGGGTATGGTAGTTGGAGTTACGGGTGCAGCTGTTCTTTCAAGGGTACCACGGGAGTTCCGGATCCTAGGCCCCCTGCCGGTTATGCCTTCGCGGGCGTCTCCGGCAGGTCCCGGACATGGGTTGTACTCGTGGTGGCTATGTGGTTAGTTGTAGAAGTGGGAATGTTCGTCTGCCTGGTTGAGGTCTGGCCAGGCTTCAATTTCGTGCACAGCGAGCGGGTCCGAGTAGCGGTCCGGAGGGGGCCTGAAGCGAAATGATCTGCGGGGCACGTGAGTTGTCCATAGTTGGTTGTTCTGCTCGGTGGTTTTCATTGAGTAGGCTTCCAACATCTCCGGCACTAGTCTGGAGAACTAGTAGAGGCGCCCGCTAGATGCAGTCTCCGGTTGAATCAGCCGCGTAGGATTTTGAAAAACTGTGCCTGGATGGGTACCGAGAAGTGAGTGGGCTTACAACTCCGCCACCAAAGAGCACATTTGGTAGTCGACTCTAGAGTTGACGACCCGAGCAGTAGCATGCGAGTTGTACTCTTAGTTCAACGAGAAGTGAGCGAGCTTACAGCCCAGGTAACCAATCTGGATATTAGGTAGTGGACTATACGTGTCCACGGGGCAACTAGCTCGACACACTAGTCCTAAAAGTACCGGATGAAGGATGCGTACCGGCGTTATGACCTGATGTAGATGGTCCCTTGTGCTTGCGTAAGGATGTCTGACCCCTAACTTTATAACCGTATGGTTGGTGGGGGGTCTCAGTATAAACTTTAAAGTAGTGAGTAGCAGGGTGCCCTCCACTGCTATCTTTGTTCAGTTTGAAAGTACTACCCCGTTGTGTTCCTCGAAACCCCATAACACCTCTCTGTCCTCCTTTCCGGCGCACGGTTCTGGGAGCCAACTCTGCCATTCCTCGCCTATCCCGTATCCTCAATCATTATAGCGACCGGGTTTACATTTTTCATGACTCGGTTGCTAAGTTACGTCATCTAATTCTACAGAAGTTTTAAGAGCGTTTACGCCGCACACTAGCGCCACTAATGAAAAAAAAAACATATCTAATAATTAGAGACAGAAAATCAAAATATGCTCAACAAACTATTTGAATGAAGTAATTTAGCATTTTTACGTCACCCAATGAACACCTCACATGTTATGGTTTAGTTAAATATGGCGTTATAGTTAAAAGTGGCCGTAACGTCTTATTTAACTAAACCATAACATGTGAGGTGTTCATTAGGTGACGTAAAAATGCTAAATTACTTCATTCAAATAGTTTGTTGAGCATAATTTAATTTTCTATCTCTAATTACTAGATATGTTTTTTTTTCATTGGCGGCGCTAGTGTGCGGCGTAAACGCTCTTAAATATTATACCTTATTACTTTTATTATTTTTGTTAACAAATACATAGTTACCTTATAATAGGACACAATAAAAACAAGATGTGTCTTCTATTCTATTCTATTCTATTTGTAAGTAGTTCGTGTATTTAGATTATATTTATTTAATTATAATTTTATAAGATGAAATGTAATACATAAACTGTAAGTGGACCTAAATAAATAAATACACACTTGGCTTTCTTATTTCATTACGGCTAAGCGTATGCTAACACGCAGGTGACGTAGCACAGCACGGTGCAGATTTTGCAGGGTAGGGTAGTTAGGGCAAACATATCCCGCGACGCGAACGTAAGCTGCGACGCAGCTAAGTGACATACGAGTAGCTAGTTCAAAGGATAGACGTTTTGGAGATGATGAACAAAATGAGTTTAGATTAAAGTCAGGCATACTAGAGACTATGAATTAATAGAGATATACTTACGAGTAAGGAACTTGTATGTAAAGGAAGAAGATGCCGCCTTCGTAGGGCGAGCCCTCGGGCCCCGTGACGCTGGCCTGCCAGTGGCAGCACTTGTGGTCTAGGGGCGTGGCCGCGATGCCCTCGGGCGGGTCGTTGCGGAGCATCTGCGCATACGAAATACGACCTTAGTCCTACCACACTTTGGGTGCGTTTTCGTACGTAAACATACGAATTGAACGCGCACACACTGGTTGCGTTTTTCTCAATGAAATGTCAGAGTGAGACAGTCACGTGATGATCACGAGTATTCGTACGAACACATAAAAAATCCACAAAAGTTGGGATTGATTTCGGTCGTCGGAACTATACGCGCAACCAAACAACTATAAGTGCAACTGGCCTTATGTTTGGTGCGTAGATACTATGGTCCGATAGTTAAGTTGAAGCACTTAAAGACTTTGTAAAAACTGAGAAAAACAAACATGTAGCTGTTAATGGCAATAGGGAAATGAAGACAAATTGAACTTTATAATATTGTGATAAGACTGAAAATAAAATGAAACATGAATATCGCTGTACCAGTAAAAGGGTTAAGAAGAAGAATATTTTTGATAAAGTGCTACCGGTGATACATTTAATACACTTTCATGAAAAATGTTATTTCATAACATCGATAAACAATACAAAGTACCTACCTAAAGCTCACGATAAACTAGCAACATTTTGTTGATTATGAATAAGTATATAACATTTTACGCTTCCTATTTTATTTACAATGTCTGACCCTCCGCCATTAAATATTTACATATTTAATATTTTTTTTATTTTTTATTTGCCGAACTAAATATGTAGGAAACTATATTTACATATAGTTTCCTACATATTTAGTTATCTTACCTTAAGTTCGTTGCGCAATCTATTCCGTCGCCACGCGTTCTCCTCGCCCGCTGGCTGAGCCTGCACACACATCTGCACCAGGCAGTTGCGGCAGAAGCACGACTCCACTAGAGACTGGTACTTCTGTAAAATTACGAAAGAATAGCTATCGTTAAACTAGATAAATGTGGTGGGTTATAGCCTCTAAATGTGCTATTATTCATGTGGGTTGCTATAATGACTTTTTTGCTACTTACCGCTTACTGTGCATATACAGAGATTACAATGGCCTTGACTGTTTATTGCTTGTGCCAAGCGTCGCAAACGCAAGTGCCAGTCAGCGCTGTTGCGCGCGCATACTATTTATCGAAACAGACATGCGAGTTTTACAGACGCCTTAGGAGCCCTTAATACAGTTCGGTATCCCATGCAAACTTCATAAAATATCTTTTATTCAATAACATTAAATTACATAAATGTTATTGAATAAAAGATATTTTTAAAAGCTTCTCTACTAACAATTATACTTTCTGAATTTTCCTTATGGAAAGGAAATTAAAACTGGATTATTGATAAAAAAAAATAGAACTTCGAATATCAAAATGTATAAAAGTGCTCTCAACGCTAAATCTTTCGTAACAATCCCAACCCACCTTATGCCAGTCCAAGCTAGTGAGCACGGGGCGGTAGAGCGGCCACCGCTTCTCCGCAAAGGAGGCCCAGCGCGGCGGCGGCACGCGCGCGCGCACCAGCCGCCACCAGCGCGCGCACACGCACGCGCACGCGCATAGCGACATGTCGTCCAGGTAGCTGAAGATGCACAGCAACACTGGGGACCATAACCAAGTAACATATATACATACAATACTCTCACATCCCTATCACATAAAGAGGTAGACAGAGCATCGAACAATGATTTGTCGGAACGCAAATAGTGAACTGATAGTTTGCCATTCCCTTACAATTTCTATGATAAAAATAGTTTTGTCAGTTGCTAAAGTTTCCTATTGACTAACCAGTTAATTACCCAATTCAACATTCAATTACTAACCTGCGTTAGGCCAGTGTGATAGTCAATCGAAGTTTATCAGGAGACACATTTGGCTTTGGTTTCGGCAACTGAACATAGGCTTATATTCTTTGCGATAATTTTAATGCTAGCCCCCATTCTAATAAGCAGGGCACAAGCTTCGAATAGTTCTTCAATGTTTTGTGTCTCCTTTACTCTTATTCAAAATAAAGTTTACATGACCGGAACAAAACTCAGAACCACTATTCCAAGCTTCTCTGTTTATTGGTATGGGTGCTGGTTTGTAATTATGAAACATATCGCTCCAACCTACCACTTCCCGGTTCGGCGGGTGGCCTTTTATTTATCATGAATGCGACACATTATTATTTCTTATGGGGACGTCGCCAGCTGAACGGACGATCCACCCGCGTTGTTGCGGACCACTTCATGCTTTTCCCCGTTCTCCCTTTTCAGGGAGTTAAGGTTCATCCAGCTTTCACGGCGCCCCGTCGAATCTTTTGGTATCTTTGGTAAATCTTGCTATCTGCTCCACCATCAGATCTTTTAGGTCCTTTATGTGTAATGTGTCCGACCCCCAGAGCTCCCATCTTGTCAGAGATTACATAGGGCACTCAGCTAGTAGGTGGAGGCTGGTCTCCTCGCTTTCCATGCACTCCGGGCATATGGTGTTGGTTTTCACTCCTATCACTATCAGATGTCTGTTCAGCCGGCAGTGTCCTGTTATGATTTCTATGACTAGCCTCATTTTCTCTCTGGAGAGTCCCATTAGTTTGCTAGTCCTTTTCTTATCCATTCCCTTGATGAAGATCTTCGACTGTCTCATACCATTCGGGGACCTCCATCTTCGGTTGGTTTTCGCTGTGATGCTTTGGCCGATTAATGCGACACATTGGTTAGGCTTTAATTGTAGAGCCGGTTGATAGACCTGATACTTGCTGTTGATAAGTTGATAACACTTGATTATAATCGGCACTACCTTGCACTGTTTAGCACTGGTTCACACCAAATCACAAGCGTTCAATTCCCAAAACGCGAGGTCCCACTACCTAGCTAGAAGGACCAAAAATGAACGGTTTCGTGCCGGACGATAGTTAAATGATGAGCAGTGAGTCCTTTGATATAAATTGTATTCGCCTGATAATACAATTGATAACTTATAGGTACTAATTAATGTTTAAATGAATGGTATACGCGTCACATATGATATCTGAGTTCGGACTGAGTCATTACCACCGTTTAGGGCAAAAGTGCTTGCTCAAGTGTTCGGTTACATTGCACCAAACAAGCAGTACAAAACAAGCAGTTTACCTTCAGAAGGCAGTTGTTCCACCAGGCCCGGCGCGAGGTTGTCTGGTGGGCGCGGCGTGGACAGCGCCTGCAGCGACAACGCCACGTTCGGCGGCGGCGGCGGCGGCGCGCTTCCGGCGCCCGACCCGCCTGACCCGCTGCTGCCACTCGCGCCCAAACCACTTGCGCGACTCACCTCGTCTTCCGGACTCGTTTCACTATCCAATGAGTTCTACAAATACGTTATACCTCCTTTATATCCTACCTTTTAAAAGAACATGTCTAAATTATGGAGATTGTTAAGCGCTGGACACACAGAACAGACGTAAGACGCAGACGGGGCGTAGACAAATGTCTCTTCCGCGTCCCTTTCATACAAAATGTATAGAAGCGTCACAACGCAAAACATTATATAAAAGACAGGGCGGGGGCCCGACGCTTACTCGTCTTCGCCCTATTGTAAACATACAGAAAGGACGGGGCACAGTCGCGAGCGAACGAGGGAGGGGAGCGGGCGGTAATCGCACGTCGCTGTCACACACTGGGGTTGCTACCCATACTTTATTATAAAGTATTGTTCGTTATTTTGGGTAATTGACTCTATACTTTATGAGAGCAATAAAGTATGCGAAAATACTTTATTTCGCGTATTTTATTTCTCTTGGATTCTTTTTACGTCAACTTCTTGGCAGTATTGGGCTTAGTTTCCTTAGCCTTTCCCGAAAGGAATAAATTCAAAAAACAACAAAACACGTCAACTTTAAATTTGTTGATGAATGCCGCCGATTGTTGAAAAATGTATAATATATATAAATAATTTGTTTGATTTTAACCCAACTAAACAATCAATGCCAATTTCTGAATTTAAGCACGAAAATTGAATTTAAACAAATCGAGAGCATATTGGATCCTTTAAGTCACTAAATTAAATATTAATGTAACAATAATAAAACAACAATACAAAAAACAACAACAACAACAATACAACAATTTGTATTCAGAAATAATTATAGTTAATGAAATTATTTCAAAAATAAGCAACAAACAAGTGTTTAAATCTAAAAATACTGCTGACAAATGCTTTTTAATAACTCAGATAAGTACGAACATTACATTTAAAATTATTTCCTTTTTACTTTCCATACCTGCAACTTCCGCTTTTACAGAAAGATTTTTTCCGTAATTAATATAAAATGGCAAGAAGAAAGGAATAGGGCCTCTATTCATTTAATTATAAACGAATTGTTAATTTATTTTAATATGGATCTAAATTGCTCAGATTCCTATAATCATTTTTAAAATAGTAAGACTTTGTTAACAAAAGCTAAGACTAATGAATAACAAATACACATGGAAAAATAAATATATACTTACTAAAAATAAATGTGTAATTTTTTTTCTTGAATTTCCCAATTATACTATATTTTTAGCAATGTCTTGAAAAAAATACTATTTTACCTTAAAAAAAGGTGGCAACCCTACGCGTCACGTTTGTGCCTCGTCTTTTCTATAAGTTTTGAAAAGTCGCGACGGCGGGCGCCCCGTCCGCGTCTTACGACGTTTCTGTGTCCCGCGCCTTAAAATTATTTTTAAATTTTCTGCTTAGTAGGTTTTCTTTTGAGATACCAGAATTTCCTTTGGGGTAACTTGTGTTTAACTAACCAAGTTTTCGTACATATTGTTAAAGAAGTAGATAGAGACAACAAGTTATTCATATTTGTTATTTTGTATTTGATGTGTATTTTTATTATAAAACTAGTGGCCCGTCCCTGTTTCGCATGGATAGACATTTTTTTTTAATATAGCCTATGTTCATCAGCACTAATGTAGCATTCTGATGGTGAAAGAATTTTTTAAATCGGTCCAGTAGTTTTTGAGGTTATTTGTTGCAAACATACATACATACATACAAAGATACAACCTTTATAATATTAGTATAGATAAAACTTTTACATGTCAGCCTCTAATAATTCAAAATAATATAACATCCACTGTTGGTACAGTTTTTAGGTGAAATAAAAGATTCCTAACTATCATGTTATAGCTTTATAGGTATTGAAATGAAACAACTTTTACAGATCTACTCACATTTATTTTACACATTACTTATTTAATGTTTATCCTGACGTTTCGAACCCTTTGCAGGGTCCATGGTCACAGGGAGTCAGTCTCCATATGACCACGGACCCTGCAAAGCATTAAGTAATGTGTAAAATAAATGCGAGTAGATCAGTAAAAGTTGTTTCATTTCAATGTCTAGTGTTCACGTAAACTTTAGAAAACAATTTATAGGTATTGTCTGTTTCTTATATGTTTAAAAAAAATGTAAATATAACTATTTTATAAAAATCCAAATGGTAGTGGCAGCTTATTAATGATATCATGTTGCAATACTTATATAATAAAGGAATTTAATAAATTAAGGCCGTTCTACAAATGTTTTTGATTAGGTAAGTCTTGTTTGTTATTATTATGTAGGTACTTACTCTATTATACCAGGAAGCTGGCAACTGACATGCTCTGTACATTTTACGGTCGGTACTGTAATTCAAATCGGATGGCTCATCATTTCCTGAATCGCCGTCATCTGTTTTCTCACTGGAGAAGTATGAACTTGGAAAGTAAGACGGGAAGTCAGGAAACAAGAACGCGTGACATGTGACACACACTGGCTCCCCGAAACTCGGACCGTAATACCCATTGCAGACGTAACACGTGCAGTTCTAAAACAAAATAATTAATTAGAAGTGTAAATCAAACACAAGTAGGCAGGTAATAGAAAATGAAAGCAAAAAAACATACAATAAACTCGAAATCAAGAGGTTGCTCTAGAGGTGATCCTGACAATATTAATTTATCCCCACTGTCTTCAAGCTTTTTAATGAAATTATAAATGTCTGGACCAAATGCAGACATTTTGTTAACAAATTCTCATATCAATCACAACAATTAAAGTTTATTTTTGTTGCGGAATCATTAATCAAAAAACACATCAACATCAAGTTTGACAACTTTGACAACTTTTTTTGTGTATTGTTTTACGGCAACGGATTAAATCAATCAAGCCTATTCGTCCGTTTTTTATTGTTATTTTATGGTGAATAAATGAATATGAATAAGAATATCTCAGTAAAAATGTAGGGCTTTACTAAGTCCTCGGGTGGACTTCTTGAGAGAATTTGAAGTTGCACTGTTTTGTTTCATTTGACAACACTCATGCGCACTTACGAACACTTTACGGTTATTCCACCATTATTTCACATTAATATTCGACATAACACAATAATCAAGTTCATGTCAGAGTATATTGTCATCTGTGCCAAGCGTTTCTGCAAAAAAATAATTTCTTATTTTATTAAATGTTTAATAAGTTCAAAATATAAATCAAAAGCTTTTTATTAATTAAATTACTAACCGGACTTCGGTGCGAGATGGTTTGGCAAGATAAAAATATCTGTTGGTATGACATCCTGAAATTGCATTATTTCTTTATTTTTATGTACGACATGTCTTCGTGTTAAATTTCTGAAGAGTTTCTTGAATCTGCAGACCTGTGCTATGTTTTCCTTCACAGGCACATTAGCACTTCCTGTAATACTGTAAAATCAAGTTTTGCAAGTTAACCGTTTAAGTTTGGTTTCTTTGCAATTAATTGCTACATGAATTGAATGAATTAATACATATTATACCATTTTATCAGATTGATCCATAATAATAAATAATGTAGGAACCCACAGACGTATACGTCTGTGGTAGGAACCATATTTTCTCTAAGTCGCATTCATTCACATTTCCCTTACATACAAATGAATCCATAGTAAAATGCTTAGAACAAATGTGATTAAATGCCTTTTTGAAGTCTAATACGATTTATCCACTATTATTTTTCCATTCGTTTTTGGCATGGACATTAGTGCATGGTCTTTAGGAAATCTGTAAAATAAAAGTATCGATATATCGATTTAAAAAAGTATGCACATTGTTTACGTCACTATGCATGAGCATGTTATAGATAATCCGATGCCATTTCTGAATTATTGCTAAATCTGCTATAAAAATTGATTAGACTGGTTTTTGCTACAAAATGGTTCTACCAAATTTTATTTGTATTTTTATTCGCTAAAGCAACAAATAATATAGCCAAAACATACCGAAAGAAAATATTTATGGACTATTGACTTTCAAATTGAAAGTCAATAGTCCATGACTATTTTCTTTTCAAGATTATTAGAAATTGCAGCCCCCAACTACAAAAGAAATAGTGCCACATAGACCACACACTCACTATTTCTAGTAATCCAAAGCATTCGTGCAATCTAGACAGAAATACTATTAAAGTCTGAAATAATTATGACATACTAAGACAATGTTTCCGGTACGCGGTCGCTACTCCAGCGGCCATCAGTCCTGCGAGCAATGTACCCTGCCCACAAGCAAGAAGCCGGGAAGCCGCTGGATGCGAGTAGCACAAAACCGGTCGTTGTGGAGATCCTTGGGGGAGGCCTTTGTCTAGTAGTGGACGTCTTTTGGCTGAGATGATGATGATGAAGACAATGTTATTGTCCGAAGTTATTGACAGTACGCAAACAAGTCAAATATATCTAAAACGAACTGTCAGCTTTTAAATCAATGTACTTCTGAATTTGGCCGGGGCTTGACCGGGCAAAAGGACTAGAGATTTTATTTTTCTGATGACCGAAGATATATCAATGCAAAAAATAAAAACTTAAGTGTCAACCATTTGTCGCACTCCAATCTCCTTTTCTAGCCATAAGATAGAACGGAACTAAACATAGTTGCACGTTTTTTATTGTAACCTTCCTTCTACAGCTTTAGTTATTATTATTATTCTAAGATTTGCCCGCGCCGCGCAATACGCGCGTGTCATTTTTTTAATTCCAGAGACAATTTTTTAAACAATGTTTTACTTTTTTAGCTGTCATAGAGAGCTTTCAGATCTGTTTTTTTTAAATTGCTATCCTTTGATTGTCATGTCAAACAGTTTGATTGGCGTTATTTTCTGATTATTTCTGCAAAACAAATCCAAAAATATCAATAAAGTGATATGATGCTTGCATAATTACCTATTTCAGTTTTCATCAGTGGTCTAAGAGGTGGTTTTAAAAAGTTATATTTTGCAAGTAGGTAAAATTTTCTACGTGTATTTGGTTACCGGTAAGAGGAAGAAAGCAGTCTTCCTCTATAATTTTAGTTTACGCGCTATTTTATAACAACTGTTTGTTGTAGGATTCTTTAAGTGATTTCCGTTATTGGTCCTGCGGTATTAATGTTAGCAGCAATAAGTGGATATGGCAGAAAATGATGATTATTTAGATTCGCTTGACAACAATCACCTAGACGGTACCAACGGTTCCCTGAACATGACGGACAGCAGCCTCGGAGTAAGTTGACTACTACTTAATTCTAATAAGCTATATCAGTCATTAATTAGTACAAATGCACCCTTATCTGGCTACTTATCGTATGATATCTAGATAAATACAAGAATACCTAATTACCCTATTTAACTTACCTACATAACCTTGTTTACTTAATCTTGCATAGTTTTCTTATATATGCCCATTACCTACTCTAATTAGGATTGGTTTGGTTAACAACAAACAATAATTTTAGTTTTTTATCATAGTAGGTATGTTGGAGCGAATTATTTTATTGATGTAAAGATACTCATTTGTTTTGATGTAGGTAGTGTACAGTTATTTACTAATACCTATAGACGAGCAATTCTTGTTTATATGTATAAATATAATCTGAATCTCGGAAACGGATTCAACGATTTTCATGATATTTAGTATGCAGGCGGTTTCGGGGGCGATAAACCGATCTAGCTAGGTTTCATTTTTGAAAATTACCAAAGAAAAATACATCCAGGTACTTATAATTTATTAAACCAGGAAACTACACAATAATGTAAGCAACTTTATTGAAAGTAGATTAATTAGATTAATATATATTTTTTGTAGTTTAGCTACCTACTATAGTAAAAATTTTAGGGATGTTTTGCAGAAAATAACGTAGATACTTGGACGCCCAATGTAACTACAGTGCCATAGAACAATTGAATTTCTAATGTGTCTGGTTTAAGAACAACTAAGTCGTTATAACCTTAACTGTATAGGTTTCTTTTGAAATGAAACTCTATGCATGCATTATCTTTTTACATCTCATTTCAAAGACATCAGAGTCTTTGGTCATAGTGTTATTTAGTTTTTATGTTACTCTAATTAAAATAGAAGTTTGTTGGTTTATGATTGCAGTATATGAATTTAATCACCCACTCTGTATTACATTATAGAAAAGCTAAGTTATTTGCTAAACAACAATACCAAAACAGGTGATTTAGATAACCATATATCTATATCATATATTTTTTTATTATAGCATCAATATAATAATAGCTAAAGTAACTTTTTTTTGTAGGGTGGTGACGAAGCTGCTGGTAGTGATGTGCCTGACCTTGCTGCCATCAAAGCCAGAGTCCGGGAGATGGAGGAAGAGGCAGAGAAACTCAAACAAATGCAGACAGAGGTTGACAAGCAAATGAACATGGGCAGTCCCCCGGGACTTAGTAAGTATCATGTTTTTAGGTCTAATTTCTATTTATAATATAAATTCTTTTAGAAACAGTGTGCAGTGTTGTTGTTGTTGTTTCCACCTTTAAATAGACTACTTTGTTATGACATCATTAAGCTTGTATATGTATATTCAAAGCAAAGTGGGTACCAATCAGTTTGAATGGAGAAATTTGGGGGAGGCCTTTGGCAAGAGACATACAGGTGTCAGCCTATAAGCGGGAACATTTAATATGAAAGAGATGCTCTGTTAAATACTGTAATAATAATAATTAAATTTTTTATACAGGGTTTACATAAAATGACAAGTTTGTTACAGTCTATTATAAAAATTGCTACAATTATTTGTCTAACAGCTAGTCCTCTAAACATGTCCATTGAGGAGAAGATTGAAGCAGACAATAGGTCAGTTTATGTTGGGAATGTAGACTATGGGGCAACCGCTGAAGAACTTGAACAACACTTCCATGGATGCGGTTCCATAAATAGGTAAGGATTTATCTTCAATGCTGCACATTAGAGAACAATATCAAGTTAATAAAGAAGCACAATTTCAACTTTTGCATACCTAGATAAATCATTATAGATGATAAGTAACCAAATTTATTTTTTAAAGACTTCAAAGAGTTAATACATTAACAATTAGTCATAATTATCTTGTATTTTTCAGGGTCACAATACTATGTAACAAATTTGATGGCCACCCCAAAGGGTTTGCTTACATCGAGTTTGGAGATAAAGACAGTGTACAAACTGCAATGGCTATGGATGAATCACTATTTAGAGGTCGCCAAATTAAGGTTTGTGTCCATTTTTTTTTTACCTTAATACTGATCTATTTATTTGTTTATTGCAAAACCAAAAACTTTATTGTATTATTATTTCTTATGGGGACGTTGCCAGCCGGATGGACGATCCACCCGCGTTGTTGCCCCGTTCTCCCTTTTGAGGGAGTTAAGGTTCATCCAGCTTTCACGGCGCCCCGTCGAATCTTTTAGTCTCTTTAGTGAATCTTGCTATCTGCTCCACCTTCAGATCCTTTAGGTCCTCTATGTGTAGTCTATCCGACCCCCAGAGCTCCCATCTTGCCAGCAAGTACATAGGGCACTCGGCTAGTAGGTGGAGGCTGGTCTCCTCGCTTTCCATGCACTCCGGGCATATGGGGTCGGTTTTCACTCCTATCACTGTCATATGTTCAGTCGACAGTGTCCTGTTCTTCAATGACTAGCCTCATGTTCTCTCTGGAGAGTCCCATTAGTTTGCTAGTCTTTTCTTATCCATTCCACGCTATCGTCAGGTCCGTTCTCTCGGCGAGCCTTTTTAATGATTCCTTGCATTCTCTGACGATTGCTGATGTCGTCTCTTCTTTGCCTAGTGCCTTCAGCGCCGCTTGGCTGTCGCTGTAGATAGCCATTTTTCCTATAATAGTAAGGTGTTCGGCTATCTCAGCGCATGCCATTATTGCGTATATTTCCGCCTGGAAGACACTGGCGAATCTTCCTAACGGTATCGACTTGTCTATCTTCGTCCCGTCTGCACATTTAATGTGCACACCAGATCCAGAGAGCTTTGTCGACTCCTTTCTGGAGCCGTCTGTATAGCAAGTGCTGCCATCAGTTTCTACGCTCCAGTCCTCTCTTGAACCTATGTGTATTCTATATTTTTTGTCAAACATCCTTTCCTTTCGTATTAAGTCGTTGTTGGAAAGGATAAGGTGGAAAGGACAGCCTATCTTCATATTGTTTACCTATACTGGCGTGACCCTTATCCGTGTAGTTCACGGTCCCTATGCCAGTGCTTCTTAGCTTGAACCATTGTTCCGCGGCTCTTCTCTTAATTTCTAAGTCCAAGGGATTCAGCCCCAGTAGGATCTCGAGCGCGGCTGTAGGTGTGGTCCTCATCGCGCCCGTAGTCACTAGGGCCGCTAGCCTTTGGACTTTGTCTAACTCTGCCTTGTTTTTCCCTACTGCGGCTCTGTGCCACCATACGATAGCTCCGTGTAGGATTCTTGGCACTATTATTGCCCTGTATATCCATAGTGCCATCGCTGGTTTCATGCCCCAGGTTCTACCTATTACACTTTTACACTGCATCATCGCCATCTTTACCTTGGAGCATGTGTTACTTATATGGGTCCTGAAGGTAAGCTAGTAAGCTTACAATAAAGTTTAGTTTAGTTAAAGTAAGAAGTATCTTACTTTAACTAAACTAAACTTTATTGTAACTGAAGAACTTTAGCAATGAAGAAGTAATCACAGGTTGTCACAAATAGTAGTATGTAGAAAAACATTGTACAGACGCCTGCGCATCACCTGTACTGTCAAATGTGTGTGTACCTACATTTCATAATTATTATTTTGAAATGATTAACTATTTCGCTATTGCTTTTGCAGTCGTTTGTTAAGTATAGAAAATGACAAACATTTCTTAAATAATTTGTAATGAAGTCTATTATAGATTGAACTAAAGAAGAGGCTAGTTTGTTTGGCAAGCTCATGTATAAAAGTGTAAAAAACGAGGAATATAGAAAAAGTCAAAACCTGCATGTGTCCCTGCAGTGTGTGTTCAATTATTTAAAAACATAAATATTGCCTTTAAATTACATTATCATCAACTGCTTTCAGGTATCCATTCTACGTTGCTGGATTATACTCCTATTGCTCAGGGTTGTATCCTCACACTCACAACAATTATGTTTTCGCCCAGCAATATACAAAGATTTTAACAATAAAAGTTTTGGTTTCATATTTAATCTGCTCAACATCAGGCAGAAGTTATGACTAGGCCCTCCCACATATACATAGCAATTAAAGCACATAGCGATCAAATGGGCCACACAGTTGACCCAATGTAAGTTTGTTAGGCTTTTGTGGGTTAGTAAAAAAGCCTAAGGCTCTTTGGATGCGTATTTGTATGAATTTTACTCATACGTAATAGAACGTACGAATTGAACGCGCACACTGGTTGCGTCTTTCTCAGTTGAAATCGTGTTTAAATGTAAGAGTGACATAGTCACGTTACGTTTATTTGCACGAACTCATAAAGTTGGGATTTATTTCGGACGTTGTAACTATACGCGCGTACACGCACGACTATTTCGCACCTAGTGTGCGAGCACAAAAAAGCTTACTAAGCAAAAAAAACTTATTTTGTGGTGCGAGGTACATTAGTTGTTGGAAGTTCGGGATATAGCGTGCGTTATCGTACGTGTACGTAAGATTCAAATTCGTACCAAACTCATCCAAAGTGCGGCAGGCCTAAAGCTAAATTGATTGTGTGCAGGTGATGCCGAAGCGCACGAACAAGCCCGGCCTGTCGTCGACCAACCGGCCGCCGCGGGCGATGCGCGGAGGCCGCGGCCGCCCCATGCGCGGCAGCTACTCGCCCGGCGGCTACTCGCCCTACTACTCAGGCTATCGGCCCATGCGCCGTGGCAGGTACAATCCATATTAGAACTCGACTGTTACACCTCACGAACGATCGAACTGCTCCCAACTGACACCACCCTATAACGCTAAACGATGCATACTATGCTGTATGATTGTCTCGTTGACTTAAAATTTATATCTTTTTTTAACATAAATTATGTTATGTGTAGGGTTTTTCTTTTTTTTTTTCACATTACATTGCTACTTCGATTTGGTGTATTATCAGTAAATAAATTGTAATGGCTATGTCAAAATTAAAGCTCAGTGATATTATGTATATTTTGTAAATTATTAGCTGTTGACAAATAGTGCCTTATGGATTAAATGAGATGGCTCTTTATTTGTGTTGTTGCAATTGTGTATAATTTCTTTTAACATTTTATTTAATTACATAAGTACCTACCTACTATTTTTATTTCATCACATTTCACAAAATTAGTTTAAAAAAAACTGTTTTATTACATAGTACCTTTGTTCCGCAACATTTCACATTATTTTGTTTGTACTAATGATCTCATTTTCATTGAAAAATGTATAAGTAAGAGCAGCTCAATCGTTTCGTAGGTTTCCAATAAGTTTATATAATTAGCATTTATTTGCCATTTGATGCAAATGTGTATGTTTTATTTTTACTGCCTTCAAAACTTCACTTATTATTATTGTACTTTGTAGAAATATGTATGTAATAAAAAAAATGTTCTGATCTAATTGGACCTTGTAATGATGAATGCAATGAGTTATTGAATAAAGATAAATATTTGGTGCTTACATATTTGTATTTTAGAGCCAACACTTATGCTTTGGAACTATTTGTTAATGTAAATTCATTACTTGTGGTTGTCTGGAAACAACTGCACACTTGCAACGATGGCATAACTGAATTTCGTGCAAAAAGTAATGTTAAGATTTAAAAAAAATCCTAGATCAAAAATAGTTACTTTTGCTAAACCAAGAATTCACTTACATGATAGTACTTCAGTAAATATAAGTACTTACCCGGAATGCGAGTGGTTATGCCTTAAAATTCCATTCTATCAGCAAGTATTTACTATACTGTATTTAAGTAGTTCACATAATTTTGGCTCCTAAATGCGCTTTAAAATGCTAAATGCAGATCACAAACAGTATTAATTTATGTTCAGCACTTTATGTTACGCAATTACTCCCTTTAGAATGCACACCTTTCTTTCATTATTTGTTGTTAACATGGGTCACAATAATAACAATTACTTTTTAGTAATGATGCCACTAGAATATGATTTGTGTTTACTCAATAACTCATAGTGCAGAATATTTTTTTATCATAAAGAATGACAAATATGAATGAACTAAAATGCTCTTTGAATATATTTATTTACTTCCATAAAATTTCAGCATTTTTTATGTATGTGTTACCACTGTAGCATGTGTATTTTGACGCCCAGTTAGCTTTTTTCTTTACTTTGCTGTATGGGGTACAAGGTGGCATGATTCAGTAAAAAAATATAGCTTGTTCTAAAAAATATTGTTTTAATTTGTGAATGACAGTTTGTTTTGTTCACTTTGATTAGTCGCATTGAGAGTGTTATTAAATCTGTCCACTCCCCAGTCAATTTGCTATGCTTATGGTGTATCAAGTACATATTTCATTCTTTTTAATTTGATGTAGAATTTTCTCTTGTATAGTTGTAGATAAAAAAATAAATGAAACACATGGTTGTAAGTAGCATAATGTGCATGGCTATCGTCACATTGACTACATATACTTTTATATTGATATTTTCATAACGTGTTATGTTGATCAAAATACAAGCATTATAAGACAATATATCGAATAAAGTATGTAATGCAGAAACGATGTGTTTTCACTGCTGCATCCCCTGGGGCCCCGCGTCGCGTGCATGCGCATGCGCTGTGTCGGTGAGTGAGTAATGTGGTGCCTTGTTTGCAGAGGGTACAGGCGCGGCTCGTATTACGTTCCGTACTGAGTGCGGTAGAGGGGCCGGGGGCCCGTAGTGTAGGCCGACCGCGCCGCCCGCACGCGCCGAGTCACTCCACCACCAACCACACTTAGTGACGATCCATTATTATTTTATTTTAACAGATTTATCACAAACAAACACTACTTTCGACACGCGGTTAATGGATGTGGATATGTACCTAGTGAATGATAATTATGGTGTTGTAACGGATTACATTGCAATAAATGAATTCTTTTTCCCGTTGCTAATTTGTCTATGGAAGTTAGCGTATTCTATCGAGACGATTTGTGAATAGTTAAATTTTTTTAAATAATCATTGTTGATGTTACATTTAGATAATAAAAATGTCTAGAATAGATACAAGTATGAACCGGTCGATAAGCTAGCTGTACTGTCCCTTTCTGTTCCGAAATAATGTTAATGTAAAAAAATTGTAAATCATATACGATTGAATGCAACAGTAAGTTTGGTACGTACTGCTGACTGCTGCTGTGCTGACTTCGTTCTGAATATCTCGTTTAGCGAAAGACTGATCGTCTAATAACCCATCGGAAATTATTTATACTTATTTGTCAATGATGAATTTTAATCTTGTATGATTTATGTATTGAGTGTGTACTTTGAGGTATTTGTGTTATTTATTTTTTCTTTTATTATGGAGACAACTAATTTATAAAATAATTTAAAAAAGTTGTAAGTATCTGATATAGTACTGAGTGATGTAATATTTAATTGTCACTAAATGTATTGTCCAGTTTGTAAAGCATTCCTCCCATTTAAAACCTTTTGTAAAAAAACAGAAATTGTAGAATAATGGTTATTGTAATATTACAGACACTTGTTACTTCAAAATATGGTACAAAATTTATGATTGTTGCATCTGTTACAGATGTCTCAAATCAATGGGTAGAGAGAGATAAATAGGAATGAATGAGTCTAGTAAAGTGAATGAAGCTTTTGCGTTAAAAATAAAAACTGCAGTAGTCATAGATTTTCGTATAACCAGCGCCAAAAAGTATTATTTAGTAGGATTCATTCAGAATACTGTTGTATATAAATGGAAAAAATATTAAATGAACTATGAGAAATTGTATGCACCTTGAGTTATTGTTGATTCTAGATAGGCTATAAAGAAGTGATGAAACCGGCATGGTTGAAGTTCCTCAAAAGCCGTGCGTTCTAAGGGACGCTCATTAAGCTGACAACATTCATCCGATCGTAAGTGTGCTCTCTCTCACGCTTACGAGCGCGATTAATTCGCCATTCAATCACGTTAATGAAAACGACAATATGTGTGGCAAAATTTTTTAATCTTCTCGAATGTCGCCAGGAGGCTCTGCTTCAATGCCATACTATTTTCGCTATCGTAAACGTAATCGAATGAATATTGATAGTAAACAAAATTCACACTAGGTAGGTACCCAGAAGCTTTTCTCGGACCGCACGTATTGCCTTACAGCACATACGCATTATTATTATTGATATACCTATATTGATGATGATGACCTATATTGATTAAAAGCTCCCATGTCGCATGCCCCAATTTGCCCGGCACACGTTTTAATGTTGCCAGTATGGTAATATAACAATATAACTGCGTGTGTGCCATTGATTTGCCTAAACACCGCCTAGCGCCTGTCTAGAATCGTAAAATAAGTTAATACTAAATTATTTTATATTTAGCCCTTTCTGATAAGTGAAGGGCAGTACATTCATAACTTCTTTTACTCATGTACACAAAATAAACGCATGTTGTGATAAAACTATCGATATCGGTCACTTATCAGGAAGTTTTAAAACTAGCCGTTGTATGGTATTCAAATGTGATGTTTTTACAATTAACAGTTTATTTAATCAAATATTATAAAAAACTTTTTTGAACCTATATGTGTGACTCACGGGTAAAGTAAACTGAAGAAATGCTAGAATCATTAGATCTTTGACCAACCTACGTACAAATCGTATGATGTTAATGCCTTATAGGTATAGTCCATACAAATCACGTAAATTATTTACGTTTTCAATTGGTCTGGTTGCTGTTGTACAGGGTGCCTAGTGGAAGTTTTATTTACCATCCATATTCATTCGATTTCGTTTACGAAAACGCAAATTAGTATGAAGCAGTGCCTCCTGGCGGCATACGAGAAGAGTTAACATTTTGTTATACAAATTCTCGTATTCGTTAAAGTGATCGAATGGCGAATGAAACTCACATTTGACACCCTGAAGTATTTTTAAAACGCTTCATAGTATAGTGGATGACACTCTGCAACAGTCTTATTTTTCGTGAACACTTGTAAAACCATGTGTAAATAGTAGCGTGGTACGAATATTGTTCTTCTTTTTGTGTAATTTTAAATTAGAGTTGTCACATTTTCGGCTGAGAATTCATTGTATTTTTGAGGCAAAAAATGTGAACTTTCGCCGAATGTCAATAATATAGCCCCGCTATGTTACCTAGTATATGAAAATATGCATAGCCTATTGCTTGTCTATATTTAATTGTAAGAGGGGCAAATCTGAGCACTCCAGTGTTTATTATGCCCACTAATGAAATTAATAATTAAGCCACAAAATTTCAACAAATATTTTGAAACAACCTTATCTGCCCTGCCCTGCTAATAACAAAAGAACATGGCACAATTTTTAAATACACATTCCATCCCAATATAGTATTTTTTTATTATAAAAAAACAGCTATCTATTAAAAAAAACAATAATTGCAACGGAGTTGCTTAATATTACTTTATTTTGTATATGTTCTGTTTTATTACATATTTCAGTTTGTGCTTTTTTTTATTAACAGGACAGTAATATTCTTATATAAAGACAAAGGCAATAAATAAATCGATATAAAATTGCAGGTCTCGCTTATGGCAGTGGTTTTTTTTTTAAATTTATTGTCAATAGATATATAAACATTGTAAATGCAAAAAATAATAATATTTGAGTGAGTTGATTAATACGTCGTCTGCTGTAAATACAGACACAATAGATTTTTAATTGTTTAGGGCACTGATCAGTGCTCGCCGCATATGAGCGGTAGCCATGCATATTTGTTTGGGTTTGTTTCTGTGTGATGGACCAAAAGATGTTAACTGGGTTAACTACTGGTCAATGACAAGGTCGACCAATTTCTACATGCACTAATTTGGATAATATAGTGGACATCCCTATTTTTCGATCGATTTGATCAATTTTCAAAACAAGCTCTATCAAGAGCTCTTTAAAAAATGTCACAGCTGATATAGGCACATTACAGTAGTGGTGCCTTGCGTTTACCACAGAGATTTAGGCCGACCTTTCCATTGCCTCACCCTTTCTATATTATGTTATCTGAATTAAAAATGTATCGATACATTGTTGTAGCCCTTATATTAAAGCAAAAAGGAAGATTCAACATTAGTTCCTTGTGCGCGTTTTGCTTCAATTAGGTGTAGCGCATACGATTGGTATTTTGATGGCAACATCAGACTGACTACGTGTGCAGTTTACACGTGCAGTCGTGGTTCAACCATAGTCGTTAGACTATTGACTGTAATGGGTTCAAGAACTAAGCATTTCGTAAGTTCAAAGCAGCGCTGCCAAGTGTCGAGTGCTAGTTTTTCACTATTTGTTTTCCCAAGTCTGTCACTAGGTGGCACTGCTTATATCACATTAAATTGTAGATAATTTTATTGAATAATGAAAAGACTTGCATTCAACACTGATGTCTTACAGTCGCTATTAATTTTCACCGCGTGCTTTAGAGTAAGAAGGTTACGTTGTGTTCAAGGGACATAGGTTTACTGTTTCCTTATTTTTGTTATAATAAGTTATATCATAAAAATGGTTCTAATATAACAAATTGGTTGTATCTGATAAACCAATACATTCTCTCTTTTTGTTTTAATATAAGAAATAGCCATGACTTAGTTATTTGTAAGGCCCATAATGTATAATTATTATAAGTAAAAAAAAGCTACCACATTTAAGAACATGAAAATAATACAAAAACATCAGACTATATAAAAAAAGAAATGTGTTGATAAGTATAATAAGAATAATTTTACGAACTGAACTGTTGTTTTATTTAACTGTTTATCCATTAAATGGACATAAATATAAAAATAAATAAATAAAATATATATAATAAATAAATTAATATAGCTTTACAAGCCCATTGGTTATTTACGCACACAAACCCGTATCGTGCCAGCAATTCAGCATTATGGGTGCCTATGGCTTACTACATAAGACCAACTTACCTATGTAGTAGGGACTTTAGTTGTCAAAAAAGATTTGAATTTTTATGATTAGCAGTAGATGCTTGCACAGGGCTAGTCATTCTTAAGTTTAGTTTGCAACTGCGATTCAGCTGTATTAAAAGTGTTATCCACCTCGGATATACCCAACTACATGCTGCTGCAAAGCGACTGGTAGCTAAAGGTACATAGCGCGGCGTGCATGTTTGGTTTCTAGAGCAGCGTAGCGTGATCGCCCGTTGCACGCGGCGCGTGTAATTAATTTGCATGGCGCGGACGTCCTAAATTGAATGATGATACAGTCACCAATTTCGCTAGGTTCGTGTGAGAGGCCCTTGAAACTAAAAAAGAATTCATATGGGAAAAATATTTACTAAAAACTAGGCTTTACCATTTTGATTCCTTTGCATTCCAAGATCATAATAAAAACTACAAACAAAATGTCATTGTCAGTCAATGGTTGGTGTTGGGTTAAAATCTCTTTATCAGGCTAAAATTACACATAATTTACATTGTTAAAGTAATTGAGAGCTACCTATTTAATATTGTGAGGTAGGTATGTAATTCAAATGCAACTGCCTTCAATGTGAATGACAAAGTGAAGAAGCAACACAAAATGGTCAATGATACACCTGTCAGTCAAGTGAAACGAAGAAGCCAACCAATAAAATAATTTAAAACAATACCGACTAATAGCACATAAATTGGCCACAGTGTTGTTGTGGTATGGTCAAAGTCAAATGACTTCTTGGTTTTTGTGGAAAGTGCTTGTTTTGGTAAGCATTCTAAGGTTTATGATGACATTACATTAACTTATTCAAAATGTTTAAGAGCGTTTACGCCGCACACTAGCGCCGCCAATGAAAAAAAAAACATATCTAGTAATTAGAGATAGAAAATCAAATTATGCTCAACAAACTATCTGAATGAAGTAATTTAGCATTTTTACATCACCTAATGAACACCTGACATGTTATGGTTTAGTTAAATATGGCGTTATAGTTAAAAGTGGCCGTAACGTCTTATTTAACTAAACCATAACATGTGAGGTGTTCATTAGGTGCTGTAAAAATGCTAAATTACTTCATTCAAATAGTTTGTTGAGCATAATTTGATTTTCTATCTCTAATTAGTAAATATGTTTTTTTTTTCATTAGTGGCGCTAGTGTGCGGCGTAAACGCTCTTAAAACATACAGTAAAAGTTGGTATTTTCTGAGATTTTTTATCAGTGCATAAAAAAAGACCAAGATAATCATAACATTTCCCTTTAACCCAAACATTTTCAAACTATTGACATACTTTTTTACAGGCTTTTGTGTGCGTAAGCTGGCTTCATATTATTTATCTGAGTTGGAAGATCAGTGAAATCCCCGTGCAAGATGCCACTAACAGCTGATGTAGCTGCTCAACAAGTGCAGGTTTGAGCACACCGGTGCAGTTCTGGATTAGTTACCCATTTCAGATGCCAGTAATGTTGTTATTTCCTAAAGTTTATACATTACGCTACACATTGAAATGAAATACTAAATGGATTTACTTTTATATATTTCATATATCAATGTTAAATGTTAACTCTTGTACCACAAAACAGTGTTTAAAGTTAAACAATGGTTAAATATGTGTTTAAAATGTTGTGTCTCTGTCTAAAAATATTAGCTGAAAATTGACAGCATCTGCTTTAAGCATTTTCTTAATTTAGCCGTTGTTTTCTGGTAAAGCAGTTATACCTACTTTAAAATTAATTTCCCACCTATAGATTTCATTTCCCACCTGTAGATTTTTGCCATTTTAGTAATTTTACCTTTCTACCAACAATATTATTTTATTGTGATATTGTTAAGTAAACTCAACTCTTCTATATGAAGTGATTAAAAGTGATGTGTAATGAAAACCTTTTGACAAAACCTTTGGCTTTTTTTTAAATAAAAGAATGAGGCAAACATGCAGGCGGGTCACCTGATGGAGAGTAATCACCGGCGCCCATGAACACCTTCAAAACCAGAGGAATCGCAGATGCGTTGCCAGCCTTTAAGAAAGGAATAGGCTCATTTCTTGAAGATCCCAAAGTCGTAACGGTCCGGAAATACCGCTGCCGAGAGATGGTTCCACAACACTAGCTCGATGCAAGAAATTTCGTGAAAAACGCACAGTAGTAGACAGCCATCCATCAAGGTGATGTGGATGGAATGACAGTCGATTTCGTGTAGTGCGGTGAAGGAAATCAGCCAAAGGAATCGAGCCGAACAATTCCTCAGAACACTTCCCATGATATATGCGGTACAATATACAGAGAGACGCAACGTCTCCGAAGGCCAGTGGATCGAGCCAACCCGAAATAACCATGTCGTAGACAATTCAAGCAGCTCTCCGTTGAATGTGGTCAAATGGAAGGAGTTTGTACTGGGGTGGTCCAGCCCAAAGATGGGAACAGTATTCTATATGCGGCCTGACCTGTGCTTTGTACAGTTGTAAGGGTGGACCGGCATAAAATTCTGACTCGCTCTATTAAGCACACCTAGCCTTTTTGAAGCTAACTTAGCTTTACCTTCCAAATGACCCTGAAACTGAACGTCACTCGAAACATCACGCCAAGGATCCCAATAGTCGGGTCAAAAGTTCAGAGGTACGACGAAGGAATTTTTTTTCGCGGTAAATGCACAAACTTGTGTTTTACAGGGGTTAAAGTGGACTAGGTTACGTCGACCCCAATTCGAGACATGACTTAACATGTTCTCGGTGTCAGTCACAAGTTTATTCCGGCTCTCGATGACGCTTTCCAGAGAAATATTAGCTCGTCCTGTGGGGATACGCATCCCCAGTACTGTCGTCCGCATAGCAATGAATGCTGTTGTTATGCAACATGTCATTGATATGCAGAAGAAACAGGGTAGGGGATAATACACCCCTGCGGGACTCCAGCATTCACGGGCTTTATGTCAGAGCACGAACCGTCGACTACGACTGTGATGCTACGCCCAGAAAGGAAGCTGGCGCCCAAAAAAGAGCCTTACGAACTGACCTTTGTAGGAAAACGAACGTTTGGCATTGAACTTGCAATGTGGTATAGTTGGTGGAGAGTTTTCCCCACCGTCCAAGGTCGAGTTTGATGCGAAAAGAGTTTTTTTTTTTTTATGGTAAAAGGAGGCAAACGAGCAGGCGGGTCACCTGATGGAAAGCAATCACCGCCGCCCATGGACACCCGCAAAACCAAAGTTATCGCAGATGCGTTGCCAACCCTGAGGAAGGAGTTGGATCTTGAGGAGGGAGTAGGAATTGGGAGGGGGGAGGGGTGAGAGATGGGCCTCCGGTACTTTCACTCACCGGACGAAACACAACAGCAACGAGTGCCGTTGTTTCACGCCGACGATCAAGAGAGCCCAAGAGATCGGCTTTCTCCTTTGCAGTATGGGCCAGGCAGTCATCGGTCTTGTGCAATGGTAGTAGGGACGGTTGATAAAAAATCCCTAAAATAGCTTTGGCGAGACACCAGAACGCACGCGTACCCGAAGGAAGACGCACTAGCCTCTCGTCAATTCTACCTATGAATGGTGACTTCGCCTTGGCAATGTCCTTCTTAAAGGACCTGGCTGCAAAGTTGTACCTCTTCCTAAGCACGCTGGTGTTTGGATCCTTTGATGACACCGCATTATCCCCGGCTTGGTAATGTTGTCGCTTTTGGCGAGACGCCATTTTGCAGCAGCGACCAAACCAAGGTGGGGACCTGCCGCCTATGGGAACCAAAGAGTTTGAAATGAAAAGTTCCATTCCCTGCAGTTTCACATCAATGACAGAGTCGGCGGCGCCATCAGGATCATCCAGCGAGAAGCAAACTCGCCACGACGGGTAGGACGAAATAAACTTCGCATCCCATCTCAGTCCGCTGACCTATAATGCCAGATCCGACGGCTGGCGACTGGTTGCGTTTTTAAAGTTTCTGTGAGAGGCACAGTGCTACGAATCAGACAGTGGTCAAATGTGGTGCATCAACAGAAACTTGACAGCCGTCTGGGTGCGAGGTCAGCAGAAGGTCCAATAAGGAAGGTGTATGGCCATCCACATCTGGAACCCGCGTATGCTCGGTTACTAATTAGGACAGACTGTAGGCCAAAGCGAAGTCATGGACGTCTCTACCCGCGTGGTCAGTTGTGCGTGAACCAAGCCATTCGACGTGTTGGTGGTGGTGGGCATTGAAGTCTCCTAATACCACATTCTCGGCAGAAGGGATCCGTTGGAGAAGGGAGTCTGTCGCCGTTTGGACGCTCTCGATGAGTTGGTCAGTTCCGATGTTATCGCTGTGGGACCTGTACAGGCACGGGTAGACGCGAGGATGGCGTCCGCAGTCGACGTGTAGCCATAAAATGGCGAGGTCCCTATCTTCAAGATTGCCGAGGCGACGGACGCACATATCCTCCCTGACGTAGGCACAAACACCGGCTCGAGGCACAAATGCATGTTCCAAATTATATCCCGGGTAGCGCAAGTAGGAGATGTCAGGAGGGGGGGATATCCGCGTCTCGGTGAGGAAGAGTAAGGCCGGCTTCTGCGTCTCGAGGTGGTAATGGACGGCACTCAAGTTAGAGTGGATTCCCCTGATGTTGCAAAAGTCCACGCGAAGCGTAGGAGGGGGTGCCTAAGGTCTTGGATTCTCCTGCCTGCGCATGTCTTGACACGAGCGGACTTTTGCCGGACGAGCGAGGACGCTCAGGGGGGGATTCTCCGACACTGGATGTGTCGGTACCAGATTTAAGTTCGCTGCCATATCAAGTCTGAGCGGGGGTCTCCCGGAACCCTCACTCGTCGGACGAAACACAATAGCACTAGGTGCCATTGTTTCACGCCGAATGTTCGTGAGAGGGTGGTATTACGCCGGGTGAGCCGGCGCAATGCGTGCTCCATCGCAGCGTGGCTCTACTGTCTGCCTGTCTGCTCACACACCTCGCAGACAGGCTTACACCAACTCTTTGTTACATTTAACATATACCATTCATTGTACTTTAAAGATAATATTGTTTTTATGTTTCTAATTCAGGAACGTCTACGGTCATTGCATAGACTTGTGTACGACATAGAAACTGAGAGAGGGCGGAATGAGCAATGTATTGATTCCATATTGAGGGCAGAAAAGGCTTCAGAGTCTCCCTCTGCCGAAGACTCATCTAGTTCTTCCCAGCAGGTACTTACCCATATTTTTGAAGTAATTGTCAAAAGTTGATGGTGTAGACTTGTTCTTACTTATAAAAATATTACAGCAAACGCAGTTGAAAAACTTATACAAAGCAGGATTGACAGCAGCCGAACAAGAGGAAAGACTTCTAAGAGCAGCTCTCTCTCGAATATATGAGATACGTGCAATCAAGAATGAGAGGCGAATGCAGGTACTTATACCTAACTGTTATTATTTGTGTCCGCAAACACAAAACAACTTAATAAAAAGTTTACAATTATTTTAATTTAGTTTAGGGCGTTGACTGCTTGTTTGCATTATCTTTGAAGCATTTACTATTTCTAAGACTGTAGGTAGGTACTTGATATTATTGTTTTGCATTACCAGTACTTCTTTCAATCTTTTAATGTTCCCAAGACTGTACTTGTGGGTTTGGGTCAGGCTCGTCACGCGGGTAACAAGGAGACGATCGGGTGCGGGGCGCTAATGAAGATGCTTCTCAGCGCGGCGCAGACGCTGCCCCTTCACGTCGGGCGGGTGGGCGAGCGCGCGCCCCCGCTGTGCGGCGCCGTGCCCGCCGACCCGGGACACGTGGCGCGCCCGGGGGACGCCGTGGCTGCGCTAGTCCGGGTGTCAGATAAGGAGGAGAACTGGATATTGGCTGAGGTGATATTCTGTGCTTTTGTTTTTTTAAGTTTTGCATTCACAATGTGTAGTTACAAGTGGTCAGAGCGTTGAACCGCTAATCCAAGGGTCGTGGGTTCGATTCGCAATCGAGCTTCAAGAGACAGGTAGATTTTACCTAGATAAATTTTTTTTTCTTGTAAATTTTATTTATCCGTTTTTGTTATGTGTACTTACGACTTAGTTGTTCGAAATCAAACAATAGAAATTCAATTGTTCTATGGCACTGTGGTTACATTGGGCGTCTCAAGTATCCCTTTGTTCTCACTAGTTCGATTCAGTAGTTCGATCGTCGAACTAGTGAGAATTTTTTTTCTCATTTGTTCGACCGTCGAACTAGTGAGAATGTTTGTTCTCACTAGTTCGATCCGTTAACTTATTATTATTATTAATCGAGAAGCAAGAACATTAAGTACCGATATAATAGATATTGGTCACAAATACATACATTGTATAGGTAATTATAAAATGAAAATCTTTTAGGTATATTTTGTAGGTATAATTATTATTTAAGTATTATTATAATATAGTAAACGTCAAAATCACAATGTTGCATAATTAGATTATTTATTGTAAACATAATATTTAGGAACAACTATAGGTAAATACGTAGATGAAAAATATTTTTCTGTCTTGCTTATCTCAACAAGCTTAATCAGAAACTAAAAAGAAACTAAAAAAATGCCAAAAATGCTTCAAAATTACAAATGTACAAAATTAGGTATAGGTATAGACATAACATTCATAAACATAACTTTGATAAAATATACATGATTAAATATATTTTTCTCTGTCTTACTTATCTCAATAAGCAGAGAGCGAAAAAACTTTGAATTTGTGTATTCCACCAAAGGATATATGTATATTGAACATTATATTAGGTACATTGGTTACGAAATCAAAAAAATAATGTAATAATCAAATACTCAATTATTTTGTCACATTGAGTCTCAATGTAACTATAATTATCGCATCTTTTCTAAAAAGTGCCCAACACCAATTTCTCCGCATATTAATTGCATTTGAGCATCAATAATGTAATCGTCATTGAATAAATCAGTTTTTCTCCTTTTACAACGTTTGTTTGATGTTGAAGGTCTCTGAAGAATGTCATTTTGATATGAAGACAATAAGGAATCGTCCCGTAAAATATATAATATTTGCAATAGGTTTACATGCCCTTTCGTTACAAGGTTATTTATTTTATGGTGCCATCCTTCTACTGCATTATTTGTTCGGTGGCGTTCGCCATAAACCGACCAAATTCTATGATAATCACCCTTCATCCAGTATTTATCGAAATAATCTTTAAACTTAATTATAGATTCGCAATTCTTCTTCATTTCATTTTGAATATACGCCCATCCTGAAACAATTTCATTTTCTGGAAGCAATGCCAAGTTGGTGCATAATGAAATTATTCTTCTGTTGCGTTTGTCTTTAGTTAAACCCAGGGTTTTTGCTTTGCGCCACAAGCTGTTCACGTAATGGTAGTAGCAACCTTTGACTGTAACATTCAATGTTTTCAACGCTTTCATTGTGCCTTCTTCGAAATCTATCGTGACTTTAGCAGGCTTCCACTCTGGAATTTGGGACCCAATTAAATCAAATAAAAGTGAGTAAGCTTTTTTGGTCCTGTGACTCATGAAAGCGTACACCAAAGGGATGACATTCGTGTTATTTGTATCACTGCCGATGTCTCCGTGAATTGTAAAAAGTTGCTGAAAAGGTGTCGGACATGATTTAAAGGTCCCATCCATAAAGATGTGTTTAGTTTTTTTTATAATTTCTCGGGCATCATTTGAACAAAACACTAATATTCTCATTTTTTTATGATTGTAATCAGCGAGTAAGAAATCTGAAAAAGTACTAGGAACTTCGACTTCCTCAACAGTCTTTGCATTTATTTTTTTTACGTGTGCTAACTTATTTCTCCTTCTGTAAATGCGTGACTTTATTTCACAAAATTCAGGTACACTCTTAGAAGCTAAATGCAGGCCTTGATTTTTTAATGTAATTAAAGCTCTGTTGTAGACCCTAGGAGCTGGTTCTCTTCCCGTAGCTGCTTCTTCGCAAGCATTATTTAAAATAACATTGACTGTATTTCGTGTTTCATCTGGATTACATTGACCGCAGTGGGGTTTTGATTGTAAATTATTAGTGAAGTCCTTAAACAAAACCAATGTTTAAAAAATATAGGAATTCATGAATTATTTTGCTTGTACATTAAAACTATTACAAATAAAAATACACATACAACACCTATAATATGTAAATATACGTACAACAATTATCATTATGTACATATAAAATAACCAAGACTTACCATATTCATTGTGACGAAACCGGTACATTTTAAACTTTTATAATTTTTACACCGCCAAATGCTGTGGCCATTTTTGTATTTACGCATAGAATAATATTGATGTCCTTCTAATTGCAGAATCCTTCCACGACCGCTTTTTATTAATTTCACTTCTTTAGACATTATTCCGAAAATATAAACAGTAAAATAAACAGGCACCACGAAATAAACATTGCTACTGCAGAGCTGAACAGCGTAATACTTCCATTTTGCGAAACATCTACCCTCAAAATATAACAAAAATCATGTACCCTCAAAATAAGACAACAGAACTATGACCACACTCTTTCTGGGGTGGGGCGTTTAGTTAAATATTTATAATACTAAACTTATTATGCACATACCTAAGTGCTATAGGCATAGATGCATTTAAGGAAATATACCAGTGGACGACTTCCGGGTGATATGACAATGATTTGTATTATGTATTTAAACTGTTTGTATTGTTTACTATTAATTTACTTGCAGTCGAATTTTGACGTTTACTATATTTCAATAATACTTAAATAATAATTATACCTACAAAATATACCTAAAAGATTTTCACTTTATAATTACCTATACAATGTATGTATTTGTGACCAATATCTATTATATCGGTACTTAATGTTCTTGCTTCTCGATTAATAATAATAATAAGTTAACGGATCGAACTAGTGAGAACAAACATTCTCACTAGTTCGACGGTCGAACAAATGAGAAAAAAAATTCTCACTAGTTCGACGATCGAACTACTGAATCGAACTAGTGAGAACAAAGGCAAGTATCTACGGGCTGTAGCCTCACTCTGCATGTAACAATAACAGTATATGTAGTAGATATAGTAAGCAGCTGCGGCTACAGTAACTCGGTAATATTGTATGTTATAACTTATAAAATATGTAGGTTATGAAGATGAATACACTAAAGACTCGCCCTAAAGATAAACCGTTAGTTTTATCGTTCCAACTGGTACTTTGTGAAAAGTTTTGTATTTTGATTTAAGATTTGCTAAAGACAATGTAAATATTGAAAAAAATATGATGTGTTACTTAATTATAAAAATATTTTGTAGTTAAGTAGGTACTTAACACATGTTTGTATAAAAAAAATATGTACTTAAACTAACTTTACGGATCTGCTCTCGTTTATTTTACACATGAATTTGATTTAATGTTTATCCTGAATGACGTTTCGAACTCTTCGCAGGGTCTGCCCCCCGACCGCCTAACCGATCGCTTTGACTTCGTGTGTGGTTTATGACGTCATCTTGTCGTTTCGTGCCGCCTATGAAAGCAATATCTAAAGCTATAGCCTTTAGCTTTTGATATTGCTTTCATAGGCGGTGCGAGATGGCAAGATGACGTCATAAACTATACGCGTAGTCAAAGCGATCGGTTAGGCGGTCGGGCCCCTGGTGGTCCGTCTCCGTCCCCTGTGACCCTCACCCTAAATCAAATTAATGTGTAAAATGAACGCGATTAGATCCGTAAAAGTAGTTTCATTTCAATGTCTTTGTCTTTTGTGTAATGTTCGCGTAAAGTTTAGAAAACAATATGCTCTTAAATTTCCAACTCAACACGGCAGGTCGTAAGCTGGCTGCCCGCCCAAGGCAAATACGAAGTAGACGACATCGACGAGGAGCAGAAGAACCGTCACGTGCTGAGCAAGCGGCGGGTGGTGGCGCTGCCGCTGATGCGGGCCGAGCCGCGCACCGACGAGCCCGCGCTCTTCCCCAAGGGCGCGGTGGTGATGGCGCTGTACCCGCAGACCACCTGCTTCTACCGAGCAGTGGTCAACCGGCTGCCGGCCAACGCTGCGGACCCATATGAGGTCTTGTTCGAGGTTAGTATCTTCCAAGTCTTCCTGACTAAGAGGTTTCAGATTCAAAGAATAGGCGAACAACACCAGCTGTCCAGCCGGCCAGCCAGCGTGACGGGCTATTACGAGGTCCTGTTCAAGGTCAGTACTCCTAGGTTCTGCGGTCGGCGCCATGATCTAGACTAGAGACTTGCACGAAATAATTATGTTATCGATCCATTTTCTTGCGCCCAACCGGCCGCAGAGCCCATGAAGATCTGTTTGGGGTTGGTATATCAAGGTCTCTATTGTCTACTAAAGTGTACACACGCCTACACATCAAACTACCACAAACTGTCAAATTTCCTCAATACTTTGAACTTTATATATTACTCATAGTGTTGAAAATGTATTGAACAAATTTGACAGTTTTAAAAAGGTTGATGTGCAGGCGTATCTATGTAAACAGAATAAACTACGGACTGTCTTTTTCGAGGCGTGTACTAGCAGGTTTCTAGGTCTTGGGGCGAAGCTACGGAACTGAGCTAAGGATGATATTTCGACAACAGTTTCGTTTCCGTATTTTACTCCCTTGGTGAGAAGATCCGCAGAAGAACAAAGGTTACCAACATATCCCGAAGAGTTTTTAAGCTCAAGTGGCAGTGGGCAGGGCACATTGCTCGCAGGACTGATGGCCGCTGGGGCGTAATAGTTCTTGAGTGGCGGAAAGGAAAGCGCAGTGTGGGCAGGCCTCCAACAAGGTGGACTGACGATCTGGTGAAGGTCGCGGGACACCACTGGATGCGAGCAGCACAAAACCGGTCGTTGTGGAGATCCTTGGGGGAGGCCTTTGTCCAGCAGTGGACGTCTTTTGGCTGAGATGATGACGATGACTCTCTTGACATTGATGCTGAAGCTACGTTGAGGTTAGTGCTAAAAGATGTCTTGGAACCGATGAGACAGCGCTTGTCCCTAAGGGCGCGATGGTAATGGCGCATCAGACGACCTGTTTCTACTGCGACGTGTCGTTTCGAGGATAGTACTTTCAGATATTCAGGTCCTGGGCCCGTAGCCTAGCTCAGACTGTATGGAACTATTTATATGAACTTAATACAAAAATTACTATTTTTTTACTTAAATTTACTTTCGACATTTAACTTGGTTTAAAATTTGCTTATTATTTATTTCACAACTTGCTTTTATACAAAAAGTATATTATATTTTTTGTATAAAAGCAAGTTGTGAAATAAATAATAATAAATAAAAGTCAAGAGTATAAATAGTGTGGTGTATCCTGCAGGACTCGTCTTACGCGGACGGGTACTCGCCGCCGGAGCGCGTGGCGCAGCGCTACGTGATCGCCATCAAGGAGGGCAAAGGCCGGGCCACCTGACCGCAGGCGCGCGCCGCCGCCGCCGGCCCTCCCGCGCCCGACATGCTCTAGGGCAGAGATTCCTAGTGGGTTCCGCGGTACGCAAAGTTTCCGTGCTGGGTTCGAAGTTAAGATAATAATAATTACACCTCTACCGGGTGATTATTATTATAAAATCATATTTTGAGTGTTGTTTCGGGAATATTTTATAACTTTGACATTTGATGCAGTAACTGCATGGATCTCTAAATCTTTAGCGAGAAGCACGGGGACACGTGCGTGCGAGTGCGGTAATAGTCCTTCCGAACCCTGGTTCCGTGAGAAACTTACAAGGGTACCGCGAATCAGTTATTTTTACTTTAATTTAAACTACAATGTTTTTATTTGTAGTCGTTTGATGTGAGGTTCTATAAAATAAGAGTTGTTTTTTGAGTGTGCTTAAAACCAAAATATAGGAACCGCTGCTCTAGGGTGTATTATAGTAAAGTAACTTTCCTGTACATATAGTAATAGTTGCGACTGTCGATTGCATTATACGAAGAGCTCTAACGGGTGGGTTTTAGTCCGCTTCGCTAGCTACCGCTGCTGTTCTATATAACTACGATGTTAGTGGCATTAGTTTTCCTACAGTTAGAGATAAGATTTCTTATTGACTTAGGTATCGTATTCTTAGTGACGGATCCTGGTAAAGTGCGCTTCCATCTTGGGCCATATTGTCGACCTAAGCATCACCAAATGAAGGCCAAGCACCTCCCTACTAATGTTACTTAGAACTCCGGGCGATTATCTTCGGCCTTCTTACCGTCAGATAAGAATAAAGAAAAGAGCTTGCTTGATGAAATGAAATTTCGGTTTACATACCTATAAGTATAAACTTTTAAAATCGTATTGTTAATACTTCCTATTTCCCCCTGTTGTGTTAATATACTATTATGTAATATTTAATAAGAAATAAAGTAGTTTTTTTTACATAAACATGAGGTTTTATTACAAGAGTTTACGTCGTTATCTTATAATAAAAATACAATATAAAATGAAATTATTTTTAATTAACCAAGAGTAAAATACATGATACATACATTGGTCATGTAGGAAATATACAGTCATATAATTTTGATAAACAGTTAAAACAAAATTGATTCTAATCTTTTCTTCTGATTGCTTATACCTAAAAACAATAAGATTAAATGAAAGTAGATTATACATAGTTTTGACATTGTTCTATAGTTGAATATAAATGTCCATTAACATCAAAGTAATTATTATTTACGTTGTTTTTTAATACTATGCATTCGATAGATACATCTAGTCTCAAACTGATTTGGAAAAATGTATCACACAGTCAAAACGTCGCAAAAGAACCAATAATATACACCATAAAATGGAATTAATAGTACCATTTATTCATTAGTTTAGCTTATACATAAAATAAAGTGTTCTTTAATTAATTTATATATCTTAATTATATTTAGCGGTGATCAAACCTACAGGAGAATACAAATATTTAAGATTTGCTTCCTGCTAGTTTAGTCATATACATAAATACCTATCCGTAGCAATATAGCAAGGTACGAGGGCGACACTGAAAGATTTTAGAACTGGCCACTTGTAAACGATATAATAAAAAAATAAGTTCAAATTTTTAAAATGGAACTCTGACAATGTTATTGTGTAGGTATGTATTTCATTCATTTGTCATTTGTTTTGAGACTTTGCGGCAAATTGAAAATTGTCTGTGTTACGTTAGCATGAATTTACCGCTGGAAAATTTTCGTGCAATGAATGATTATTTATGACTTGATGTCATTATGTCGACAAAAAAGTTATAGACTTTGATTGGCCTTTTACGATGAAGCCTTATCTCGTGCCACTGTTTACAACAGGTTTAATGAGTTTAAACGTGGTCGCACTTATCTCACTGATGCTGATCTGCGTGAGGGACGGCCTTCTACGGCGATGACTGAAGATAATATCAGTGTTGTGCGGCGTATGATAGACTGACAAAAGGAATAACTATCAACAGATTCGGACAAGCTTAGGCATCGGTATGAGTCAAGTGACATACTTACGGGTGACGAAAGCTGGCTTTAGGTACTGTTATGATCCTGAAACTAAAAGACAGTCTGCTGAGTGGGTGTTTCCTTCCGAGGAGTTGCCAGCTAAAGGGAAGAGAGGTCGAAGTGTGGGAAAAAAGATGGTGTCATCGTTTTTCGGAAGGACATGTCATTACACAAGAATTGTTTTAGAGGATCGAAAAATAGTTACTGCAGAGTGGTACACTAACAATTGTTTGCCACTTGTCTTGGAAAAAGTTCGGGGGAAACGACCTCGCAGTAGGATCCTCCTTCATCACTACAACGCCTCGTCGCACACCGCCAAGCAAAAGATCGACTATTTGGCGACGTCAGACGTGGAATTAATGGGTCACCCGCCGTATAGCCCAGACCTCGCACCTTGCGATTTTTATTTATTCCCGAAAATAAAAGAAAAACTTCGAGGAAAACTATTTATGGACGCCGAGGAAGCAGGAATAAATGCAGCCAGCATTTATTTTTGAAGGCCGTCGAAGAGACCCCTGAGGATGAGTAGGCAAAGTGCTTTTCTCAGTGGTGCCATTGGATGCAGCGATGTATTGTTGTGAATAGACACTATTTTGAAAATATGTAATAAAACTAATAACTTGCTAGTTTGTTCAGTTTTTGATTATCTAAGAACTTTCAGTGTCGCCCTCGTAGAGCCAAACATACAAACAAGCGTACATGACAATGGTAAATTCATTCTTATTTCTTAACCATTAGGCAAATGTTAAATATCGGTATCTACCAAAATATGGCATTTCAATACTATTTATACACACTCAACAAATAAATGAGATCAAAATGAATGTAATGATTCTTTTCAAAATAACTTTTTGACTTATTTTGGTCAAAATAACATTAACAAAAATGAGCACACGTGTTTGCTTAGAACCAGTCCAAAACATTGTTACAAGTCAATATTACAAGTTTTTACTTTAATTTATTTTCAGTCAGCCTCTATATAAAATTGATTTTATTATTATTCGTCAAATATATTTAAATTTTAAAAAAAATGGCTAGAGAGCAAACAGCATAAACGTTTGGTTGGAAAATGTAAAATGATTCGCGGATAACTTCATTGAACTGTCCGTGTAAATGTGATATCCGTGTTCACGCAATCTGAAAATAAAATGCCAATACAATGAAAATTAGTCATTGCACGCATACGCAACTTGCGCAAAGGCCGGTCATCGGATGGGTGACCAAAAAAGTATCGTCTCGAGTTAGTCACGGCTGCATTAGCAGTCTTTAACAACAGCCAATCTGCACTGGGCCCGTGGTGTTGTCCCTATCTACTGACCCTGATAGGTAGGGTATGGCAGCTGGAACTACGGGTCCGGCTGTCTTTTCAAGGGTACCAAGGGAGTTCCGGATCCTAGGCCCCCAGCCGGTTATGCCTTCGCGGGCGTCTCCGGCAGGCCCCGGACATGGGTTGGACTCGTGGTGGCATGTGGTTAGCTATAGAAGTGGGAATGTTCGTCTGCCTGGTTGGTCTGGCCAGGCTTCCATTTCGTGCATAGCGAGCGGGTCTTTGTAGCGGTCCGGTGGGGGCCTGAAGCGAAAAGATCTGCGGGGTACGTGAGTTACCCTTAGTTGGTGTGCTGCTCGGTGGTTTTCATTGAGTAGTTACTCCAACATCTCCTGTACTAGTCTGGAGAACTAGTAGAGGTGCCCGCTAGATGCAAAAGCCTCCGGTTTAATCAGCCGCGTAGGAATTTGGAATTGATCAGGTGCCTTGATGGGTACCGAGAAGTGAGTGTGCTTACAACTCCGCCACCAAAGAGGACGTTTGGTAGTCGACTTTAGAGTTGACGACCCGAGCAGTGGTACACTGCGAGTTGTGCTCTTAGTGCAACGAGAAGTGAGCGAGCTTACAGCTCCGGTGACCTATCTGGATATTAGGTAGTGGACTATACGTGTCCACGGGACGACTAGCTTGACACACTAGTCTTAAAAGTACTGGATGAAGGATGCGTACCGGCGTGTTCTGATCGGGCGTTATGACCTGACGTAGATGGTCCCTTGCGCTTGCGTAAGGATGTCCGACACTTACTTTGTAACCGGAAGGTTGGTAGGGGGTGTCAGCATAAACTTTAAAGTAGTGTATAGCAGGGTTGGGCCCGTGTGGTGGTGTACGGCCCGTTCTCCCTATCCATCCATAGGAAAGGCTCGTGCCACAGCAGTGGGGACATAAAAAGAGCTGATTTTTTGCGCTGATAACAATCTTACTGACATAATTTTATAAAACATTAAAATAAGATTAGAATGTTATTTTTTAGATGCGAACCTAATATGCGTAAGTTTTACTATTAACCTTTTTACCGCCAACAACTTCTATAGAAGTTCGAGATTTTCGTGCCGTCCACGCCAGCACTTCTATAGAAGTTCTTCTTTGTACCTACTTTATTAAAATACATTTATACGTTGGCGTACAGCGGGACATCGCGTGCAGGATAGTTGGGCGGTGAAAAGGTTAATTGACCATAAATCTTTTAAATTAAAAAAAATATTTAAATATAGTCCAAATGACTATAAATAAAACAACTTTTACGGGTCTACTCGCGTTTATTTTACACATTACTTATTTAATGTTTATCCTGACGTTTCGAACCCTTTACCCTGCAAAGCCGTGGTCACAGGGAGTTGTTTCATTTCAATGTGTAGTGTTCGCTTAAACTTTAGAAAACAATATGACTATAAATAAGTTTAACATATTGTTTTCCATAATTTACGTTCAAGATTTAACATTTGAGATTGACTGAAATGTACATTTAAAGAAGGCCGTTGACGATGATGTGTACCTGTGGCCTCTCTGCCGCCACTAGACGGCCTGGCGATCGCTCATGAGCCCCTGCAGCTTGCGCGCGACGCCGGCGGTGGCGAGGCGAGCCCGCTTCAGCACGTCGCCGCCGAGAGCGTCGCGCGGACGCTTCGTGCCGCCGACTTCGCATGACACCATCGTGTTGATTGCGTGTAAGTCCTGGTGGGAAAAGAAAAGTCACATAAATGCTCCATCATTTTTTTTCGTTAGTTGATGGCTTTGTGCGTTTAATACATTTAACCATTGAAAGTCATCATCATCATCATCACTATTGGTCACTAGCATTACGAAAATATACAACCAATACACGAAATACCGGTATCAAATTCGGTGGTATTAACAGCTCCATGTTTTGTCCCATATCGTGAAGTTTTGATCGATATAGTCTCCCTATTATGATCATTGTTAATAACTAATATTACACAGAACTTTAACACGAAACCGTAGAAAAAAATATTAAACCGAAATAAAATTTAATATTTTATAAAAACAATATTATGGTAATAAAAGATTCATGCAAACTACTTTGTATAAGTATCATAGACGACTTCTTTGTATAAAGGTATGTCTATGATGACGATACAAAGTAGTTCACGTTAATACCCGTTATAAACCTTTAATAAAAATTTAAAAGCGTATATGAATAGGTAATTGTTGAATTTTGACCACTGGTCGACCACTAGTTGCGTAAAAATCGTGTTGCACCCAACCTTTAGTAAATATTATATAGTTCGTGACTGTACAAACGCCTGCACATCCACCTATCCAAATCTGTCAAATTTCTTCATTAAACGTTCAACACACAAAGTTCAAAGTCTAATGAGCAAATTTTATTTTTTATTTTTATGTGCTAATTGGTGCACTAAAGCTGACTTAAATAAATTATAAAATATAGTGAAAAAATTAAATGCCTTCTTTTTTCACTATATTTTATAATTATTTAGAATTTACTATAGATACTATAGATAGAGCGTTGTGTTATCAAATATGTGGTATTTCATCTGTAAAGATGAATCTGCATAGTTAATCGGTTGCAATAACCGTTGGATAGATGGCACTAATGCCGCTAAAAAACAGTCAAAATCAAAGTAGTGAAAAAATTCAGTCTTCAGCCAAATTGCGGAAGACCCAGGTTCGGTTCCTGGCTGAATTGGGTAGGCATTTAATTTTTCCACTTTATTTTATAATGTCATCATCATCATCAGCTCATTTTTATGTCCCCTCTGCTGGGGCACGAGCCTTCCCTATGGATGGATAGGGAGAACGGGCCATAAACCACCACGCGGGCCCAGTGCGGATTGGTGGTTGTTAACGACTGCTAATGCAGCCGGGGCCAATGGCTTTACGTGCCTTCCGAAGCACGGAGGAGCTCGAGATAATACATTTTTGGTCACCCATCCGATGACCGGCCTTTGCTAAAGTTGCTTAACCTCAGCACTCGCAGACCTTCTTATAATTTATTTATTGAGGAAATGTGAGTTTACGGTAGTCTGATGTGCAGTCGTGTGTACACTGAAATAAATGATGTGATGTGATGTCCCACCAACCTTGGCGGGGCTGCGGCTGAACCGGTAGGTGAGGTGGTGGTTGTGCGGCGGCGGCGTGGTCAGGGGCTTCACGTACACCTGGTGCCGCTCCGACACGCGCTGGCCGGCCGGCGACCACGCCGCGTCCCCGCGCCCCGCCGGCAGCGGCGACAGCCCGCACTCCTAACACAATCGTATTACAATTCATTTTTTTGATGTGTAACATCTTTCCGCACGCTTTCTAGCAATTTGTGGGAGTGATTTCGTGAAATGTGACGGAAGTGTGAAACAGGAAGTCAGGGAAGCGCGCAAGCTCGCGCCATTTTGTAAATTCTGTAATCGATATTATTAACATGACATATTTTATTATATGTGACATATTGTGTCATTTGACTATCAACGGTCATTTTAATATGTCAAATGTCATATAGATGACATTTGACATATTAAACAGGACATATTATGACAGGAGAAGTGAGAGGAATGAGTATTTACTGCATTTTCTTTATGATTTGTAAAAAAGTATACGTCATTGTTAATTCTATATTCTATTTTCTAGTGTAATATTGATTTCAACCCTTTCGTGTGTAATAAACTTCATTATTTATTTTATGGTTATAAAATGATGTAATACCTGACCCATCTTTTTCAGAATACAATGTTAAAATTGCTTATCTAAGGTGAGATGTCAAATGTTACACATCAAATGCGACTACTGTAAGGCTCGCTCGTTTTTTTATTTAGTTGATGGCTTTGTGCGGTTAGCACATTTAGCCAGTGCCAAAGTTATATATAAATAAACAATTATATTTTCTATATTCATCTAAGATTAACATAAAAAAAACATCTCCAGCTCATATACTTCCCCACTGTTGGGGCACGAGCCTTCCCTATGGATGGATAGGGAGAACGGGCCATAAACCACCACGCTGGCCCAGTGCGTGTTGGCGGCTGTTAAAAGACTGCTAATGCAGCCGGGACCTACGACTTTACGTGCCTTCCGAAGCACGGAGAAGCTAGAGTTGATAAATCTTTGGTCACCCAGTCGATGACCAGCCTTTGCAAAAATTGCTTAACATTAACAATCGCAGACCGGGCGCGTTAACCACTGCGCCATCGAGCTCCTCCATTCAGAGATTCATATATGATTAATTAATGAATACTATTTTATTAGATAATTTGTTAATAAAAATTAGCACGCATCCAGCGGCTTCCCGCGAATTTCTCCAGATCGTAATCGTAATATAAGTGAGCAATAGGTTCTAAATAATACAACTTACATCTCTCTGTTTTCCAGCGAATCTAAATGCAAAATCTTGCATACATTGCACATACACCTTATTGTAAAATTTAATTAAATCACTCCTCTCTGCAGGACCTGAAATATAATGAAATATTAATACAGTTACTGTTGAAAGTGAACCTTAAATTCATTAAGACAAAAGTCGATTTAGTATACATTATTAGACCACTTTCAATTATTACAGTGACTAATATTTGGTAAGGCTTTTAATTTGTCTGTTTTATAGTAAATAATGGTAAGTAGATTTATATTAATTTAGTTTTAGTTTTAAATAGTATTTTTTTGTATATCAATAATAATAATTAATAGTAGGTATATTGAATTCCTAACAAAATTCATATAAAATTATGCATTATGTATACTTGTAACTGATTGTTGTAACTTTTTTATATGTTTAAAAAATTGTAATTGGAATATCATTATGTAAATTAGTTATTCTGTTTTCGTATATTACAAAATAAAATAAGGAAATAAATAAAGTGTGTACATACTTTCGTCTAAAGCCGGAGTGATGAGAACTGATCTATAAACATGATTGTCTGCCAACGGACGTTGCCTATAACACCGCATGATTTCCGTAAAGGTCCTCTCTACAGGATTATTCTGATTATGTGATATCTGAAACAACGATGGGAAATATATTATGCTTACTTACTTTTGTTAACATTTATATCATAATTTCTATGTTAAACATCGTATAGTATACACATCTACTAATGAATCTTTTGTTTCATTAGTATTAGTACAGTCAAGACCATAAACATCTTTTTCTAGTGCAGATATTTTTGTCCACAGTGATATAATAATATATAGATATATGAGACAATGACAAATAAACCTTATTAATATAATTTATAACTCAGTGTAGTCCAGCTTGGCTGTCGGTAAATCATGATAATTTGTTTTTCATTTATTGTGATAAAAATCACATACATCCATTACACAATTAAATAAATAAGTACTATAAATGGTTTTGGTGAGTCACATTTTAAAATGAGGGTATACTAGCTACCAACTAATTATGAAATGACCAACACCTGTGTCCCTGTGTCCATACGGACCTTGCTAAGGGTCTAAACGTCAGGATAAACATTAAATCAAATTAATGTGTAAAATAAACGCGAGTAGATCCGTATAAGTAGTTTTATTTAAATTTGTAGTGTTTGCGTAAACTTTAGAAAACAATCTGCATTACCAATGCAATACTGTTTTAATTCAAAATATGCTTATAATTGAAATTAATACTGTTATTAGAATTTGGTTGGTGAAAAGGCTTTTTGGTCTACCACCATCTTATCTAATTATGTCGCCATAACATCAATGTTTGTAACATTGTTGTGCAGGGGGGCTCCAATCTATGGGAGATTGTACCCGAGATTGAAGTACCCCTATTCTCAGCATCTGTCCAGTGCTGAGTCTGGCGAACGGTCATGGGGGAGAGCGCAGGTCGTGTAGATCCCCAAGGCAGGGCTAGAGAGTTATCCTTCACGTGGTTGCCGCCTGTTATTGGTCTGATTCCCTAAGAACATATACACACACACACACACATACCACATACTGCTCGGTGCGTACCACTGTTTGCTGTTAAATTTAAATTTAAACTAATTTATTTATTTGTTTTGTAAATTGTTTTTGCTTTTTCTAAATTATTGTGTTATCTGTCTGTTTTGCTTTCACTTTCGCTTAAGCGACATATTAAATATATTGTGTTACAAAGTAAGAATCTGTAATTGGCAGTAGGTTAAGTATACTATGTAATAATTTAGTTTATAAAGTGCTGTTGATTCTATGTTCATAAATAAATAAAAAAAAAAAAAAAAAAGAAACAGACGTAACTAAAACCTCTAGCGGAAAAACTCTATCCCCACCCAAACCACTACCCCTCCTACCCAACACACCCTTCCCTCCCATCCCTAGATATATTTTCCATCTCTCCCCCGTCCTCTCCTATCCACCACACCACATCCCAACCCAGCGACCCGGCAGCCCCGGGAAAACTATTATAATGAGCGCCGATAAAAAGAATATTTTACCCCAGGAGGGTACCGGTGATACCGGAGAATCCCTCCTTGGACCATCTAGTGGTCCAGGCTGCCCCTCGTATTCTGGGGGGGGCAACTCTGCGCGAAAAACAAGTGTAAATAAGAACCCATGCGGACAGGTGCGTCCCGGAAGGTCTCTCTCGGAGACCCTCGGGGACGACCTGACACAGATGAGTATTGAGGAGAAAAAGAAAAGCGATGGCGAGTGGATCCCTCTATTTCGATGGAGGAGGATCAAGGCTCGAAGGCGCAAGTTAGAGCGAGCCGCGAACCAGACCCTACCCGAAGGCGCCTCAACAGGTGTGGCGAAAAAACCAGAGGGAAGGGCAGGTCCGAGGGCTCAGAAAGTCAAGAGACAGGTGACTGATCCTGAGGAACGGACGCAGCAGCGTCCACCGAAGCGTCACAGACAGAGCCCGGGCACCCGAAACGAGCTGGGAAGTTGGAAGCTGGCCACAAACCAGAATCCGGACTTCGCAGTCGTCGTCGAGCGGGAGGACGGGGCTCCGGTGGACGAAGCTACGGCTGCCGAAATCAGGAGGCAGTTAACAAGGGAGATAGGAGTCGCCATCAAGAGCGGCGTACGAGGCCGCAGCCTGGCATTCGACGCCTCGGGTCTAGTTGCTGAAGGATACTTCCTTGTGACAGCAACTACCGAGGAGGCGATGTCATGGTTGCTGAATTGTGGCCTCGGCGACCGGGAGGGCACTCCTCTGAGGGTAAGAAGGTTGGAAAAGCACCGTATGTCGGTATGGCTTCCGGGTGGCACAGAGGACCTGCTAGTGGATCCTCTGGAGTTCATAAAGGCCCAGAATGAATACCGAGAGGAGCTGCGGGTGCCTGAGTGGACCTTAATCCGCAAGGAGGTACTACCCCTAGGGGTAAGACTTGTGATAGGAGTCCCTGAGGAAGTGGCTGCAGAAGGCGGGGTGGCACTCCACTACCAAGCCACCAGAGTACACGCCCGCACTATAGGGAGAAGCCAAGTCCAGACCGAGGGGAAGTGCACCTGCCGTGGATGCCCAGTACACGACACCAAGACACGGGGGGAAGAGCCTGCCGAGAGCCGGTCTACCAACCAGCTTGGAGCCACTAGGGGGAGCCAGACGGAAGGTAGCGAGTCGGCTCAGGGAGGCTTGAACCCGACCAGCACACAACAGGCGCCAAACACCAAGAGGGAGCGGCCCATTGGCGGGGGAGGCGAGATACAGTTAGGTACCCCGAAGGTGGGCGCCGCTGAAACTCGGAGGCCCTGCCTCTCGGAGTCGCCCCCACAGCACCACACACCACACCCCCACCCTACGACGACGAGGCCGAAGGACCGGACACCCCCACCGAGCGTAGCACAGCTGCAACCGCATTGGTGTGGGGGGGTCGAAACCTGAGGCGGAGTCCAAGTAGGGAGGGTACAGACACACAGACACTCAGACAGACACACACATACACACTGACAGATGAACACACACAGTGACACACCACAAAAACAAACACAAAAAATAAAGATAGTTCAATTGAATCTTCATCACTGTATCGAAGCTATGACAGAGCTTCGCAGATACGTGATGGAAGAGACAATAGACATAGCCCTGCTACAAGAGCCATATGTCCTAAACGGGCGCGTGACAGGGCTCGGCTCTATGGGGAGAGACATTATATACCATGAAGATGGTGAGTCAACCCCAAGAGCATGCATATACGCCAGCAGCAGAGTAAGAACATTAGGACTAATAAAAGCAGATTGTTACAGCGACCTCGCAAGCGTTGTGGTGACAATACAGACAGATGCAGGAAAAGATGAACGAGTGCTCCTAATCTCCGCATACCTGCCCAGCGAGGGGGATTTTGAGCCGCCATCGAGAGAAATGGAAGAAACTGTAAGAAAATACCAAGGTAAGAACATTCCTATTATTCTAGGGTGCGATGCCAACGCACACCATGTGGTATGGGGTAGCACAAACTGTAATAAAAAAGGTGACTTACTTTTAGAATACATAAGCGAAACAGGCCTGGAGATATTGACTGTAGGCAACACGCCCACGTTCGTCACCAGGACAAGACGAGAAGTGTTGGACATCACTATTGCCACAGATAGGATAAGCCGACACATAAGGGACTGGAAAACAGATGAAAGCGACTCTATGTCAGATCATAGACGGATCACTTTCAGTCTGGAAGCCAAGACAGAAAAGATTCTGATAAGAAATGCGAGGAAAACCAACTGGGACACGTACCAACACCATCTGGAGAAGTGGGTCCCAGGACATGACACCCCGCTAGTAGATGCCATAGAAATAGAAAAGCAAGCCAATAGACTGGACGAAGCTCTAAGGGAAGCTTACCACAAAGCATGTCCCCTGAGGGAGATAAGACCAGACAGAGGACAACCCTGGTGGACAAAGGCACTGGGAAAACAGAGAAAAAAGACAAGGCGAGCTCTCAACAAGGCTTTAAAGAAGAATGATGATGAGAGCTGGCAAATATACAGAGAAGAAAGGAACCTATACAAGAATGTAGAAAGGAGAACAAGAACAACTGGAAGGCGTTCTGCGCAGGAGTTGAAAGATACCCTGAAGCAGCGCGACTGGTAAAAACGTTCTCCAAAGCCAACACGCGGAGGCTAGAAAGCATCAAGTACTGTGAAGAACTTATAACTGATCCGGAAAAGATACTGGAAGTGATGATGAAAACGCACTTCCCGGATAGCGAGGAATACAAAGATGATGATATACCGAACACCCCAGGTCACACAGTGGACCGGGAGCCAAAGACAATCATCACTGAGGAACATTTATTGTGGAGCGTCCGATCCTTCCAGCCATATAAGGCAGGGGGACCGGATGAAATCTTCCCGAAAATGCTACAGACAGCTATGAAGTATATAAGTAAGGACCTGCTGGCCCTGTACAATGGCAGCATCAGAACTAAGTACATACCGAGTAAATGGAGGGAAGTGAAGGCAGTATTCATCCCGAAACCTGGCAAAGCATCCTACCAGGAAGCCAAAGCCTTCAGATGCATTAGCCTCTCCTCATTCCTACTGAAGACATTGGAGAAAATCCTGGATAGAATAATTAGAGAACAAATAGAGAAAAGCGGGTCTCCACTACACCAAAATCAACATGCATACATGGAGGGCAAATCCACCGAGACGGCCCTCCACAATCTGGTGATAAGAGTGCAAAGATCAATAAGCAACACAGAATACGCAATGGGCTGCTTCTTTGACGTGGAGGGCGCATTCGACGGAGCGACCCCCGAATCAATAGAGGCTACCCTTGACCGCGAAGGAATAGACAGAGACGTATCAAAGTGGGTTAAAAACATGCTTAAACAACGACTGATACGCACAGAGATAGCAGGAACAACACGTACGGTGGTGGCGAAAAGAGGGTTCCCTCAAGGGGGATGTTTGTCGCCATTGCTGTGGTGCCTGCTAATAGACGAATTAGTTTACAAGATAAACAGGATGCACATATACACACAGGTGTATTCCGACGACGGCGTGCTCCTGGTGACAGGTAAAGTTCTCAGCGTCATGTGTGATATTATGAACAATGGCCTAAAAGCAGCTCTAGGGTGGTGCAGGAGTAAAGGTTTGAACCTAAACCCTGAAAAAACCAAACTAGTTCTATTTACAAAGAAAAGAAAGATAGGGCGGGCTGAACCAGTGACACTGGACAACCAGGAGCTGGAAACAGTCAAGGAAGTCAAGTATCTTGGGGTGACACTGGATAGCAAGCTTAACTTCAGTACCCATATAAGCAACACATGCTCCAAGGCAAAGATGGCAATGATGCAGTGTAAAAGTGTAATAGGTAGAACCTGGGGCATGAAACCAGCGATGGCACTGTGGATATACAGGGCAATAATCGTGCCAAGAATCCTACACGGAGCCATCGTTTGGTGGCACAGAGCCGCAGTGGGCAAAAACAAAGCAGAGTTAGACAAAGTCCAAAGGCTAGCGGCCCTAGTGACTACGGGCGCGATGAGGACAACCCCTACAGCCGCGCTCGAGATCCTACTGGGGCTAAATCCTCTGGACTTAGAAATCAAGAGAAGAGCCATAGAACAATGGTTCAAGCTAAGAAGCACTGGCATATGGACCGGGAACTACACGGACAAGGGTCACGCCAGTATAGACAAACAAAACGGAGATAGGCTGTCAATGATCCTCTCCAACAACGACTTAATACGGAAGGAAAGGATTTTTGACAAAAAATACAGAATACACATAGGTTCAAGAGGAAACTGGAGCATTGAAACAGATGGCACCACCTGCTACACAGACGGCTCCAGAAAGGAGTCGACAAAGCTCTCTGGATCCGGCGTGCACATTAAATGTGCAGACGGGACTGAGCTGAACAAGTCGATACCGTTAGGAAGATTCGCCAGTGTCTTCCAGGCGGAAATATACGCAATAATGGCATGCGCTGAGATGGCCGAACACCTCACTATTACAGGAAGGATAGCTATCTATAGCGACAGCCAGGCGGCGCTGAAAGCACTAGGTAGAGAAGAGACGACATCAGCAATCGTCAAAGAATGCAAGGAATCACTAAAGAGACTGGCCGAAAGAACGGACCTGACGTTAGCGTGGGTCCCGGGACATGAGGGAAACACGGGAAATGAACAGGCCGACGAACTAGCCAGAATGGGAGCAGAGGAAAACTTGGTGGGACCGGAACCCCGGCTGCCAATAGCGCACAACATCACCAAGGGAGTAATCAGCCACAGTATCACATCAGAAACCAACCAAAGATGGAGGTCCTCGATTGGTATGAGACAGTCGAAGATCTTCATCAAGGGCATGGATAAGAAAAAGACCAGCAAACTAATGGGACTCTCAAGAGGGAACATGAGGCTAGTCATAGAAATCATAACAGGACATTGTCGGCTGAACAGACATCTGACAGTGATAGGAGTGAAAACCGACCCCATATGCCCGGAGTGTATGGAAAGCGAGGAGACCAGCCTCCACCTACTAGCTGAATGCCCGATGTACACACCGATAAGATGGGAACTCTGGGGGTCGGACACACTACACATAGAGGACCTAAAGGATCTGAAGGTGGAGCAGATTGTAAGATTTACCAAAGAGACCAAAAGATTCGACGGGGCGCCGTGAAAGCTGGACTAACCTTAACTCCCTAAAAAAGGGAGAACGGGGAATAGGATGAAATGGCCCGCAACAACGCAGGCTGATCGTCCGTTCGGCTGGCGACGTCCCCAAGAGAAATAATAATAATAATAAATAATAACATTGTTGTGTTCCGGCAGCTTGACGTAAGCACAAACTTATCCACTGCTTTTTTTAAATGTTTAGAGTGCTTTTTAGCGGCACAGTGCCATCTATCCAACGGTTATTGCAACCGATGGCTATGCAGATTCATCTTTACAGATGAAATACCACAAATTTGATAACACAATGCTATAGTAAATTTTACTTTTATATTTATGCACTTAAAAATAAAAAAAGTAAAATTTATTTTGTTTATATAATTTTTTTAACGCAAATTTTGTTGCGGACAAATTACAAAAACACAAATATTGAAAAAAGAAATTATATAAATCGGATGTTAATGACGGTAGTTGTTAACATTGAATGGGCGCCTTTGGCTTTCAAAGTAAAAAGTAAATAGTGTTAAATAATTTCGGCGGGCTGGTTAGAACCACGATAGCTCAATTGGAAAAGCACCTGACCCGGTATGTCAGAAGGGTGCAGGTTCAAACCCTGCTCGTGGAAATTTTTTCAACATTTGTGTTTTTGTGATTTGTTCGCAACAAAATTTGCGTTAAAAATTATATAAACATTTATAAATAGCTTGCCTACTTCTTAACTGATCTTTAGTATTTGTAAAAATATTATGATCGGATGTTAAGAGCGTTTACGCCGTTTTGCTCAAAAACTGTACTTTTCAAACCTCTTAATATCTATGAATATTTACTTTACAAATATGTTAATTACTTATATCATTAGGCGATCTTGTCATCAAAATAGTTTGTTGAAAACATTTTTAGATTTATGGATATTTTGGAATTTATAACAAGATAATTGAACAGAGGTTTTCATAATTTGACTTTCCGCGTCAACTTCGAAGCTTAAAAATGTGTTTAAATTACTGACAAACCTAAGAACAAAAATTTTATTTCAATTTGAAAGATCTTCAGCAAAATAGTTTGTTGAAAACATTTTTAGATTTTGGTTACTAACAAAAACTATAAAAATCCAAACATTGTGAATTTTTAAAGAAATTATAGGTGATAAAATAATTGTTTTCTCTAATATACTTACTATATAAATATAAGATAAAAGCTTTTTACTATAGAAAAAAGTGTTCTTTAAATTATGCGCAAAATTCTTTTTACTAAATTAGCTCTATAATTTTTCTATAAATATTTTAAAACTGCTCTAAAACTACTACAAAACTCTGCGTTCTATTAGTATCAAATCAGTCCGCCGCGAGGCCTCTGAGAGTGGTCATGTCGCTCGACGCTCTACCCGACGATTGTCGAAAAATTGCCGTAATTTCGAAGATAGTTCAAATTTATAGCGCGATAAGCAAATCTTAGTACTTTAGTGAATAAATTATTTTATGTTACTTTTGATGAATTGCAACATTTTTAAATTGGACGACCTCCGTGGTGGAGTGGTTAGCGCGCCGGGTCGGGCGTCGCGCCGTCTCCGAAGCCCCGGGTACAATTCCCGGTGGGGTTAATTTAAAGGACTGTTTTTCTAAATTTATTTCGGGTCTAGGTGTTTTTTCTATGTTTATGCATGCATGCATGTCCATGTCTATGCATTTATCCATTATCTTTACTATACTAACGAGTTTCTTAAGAATACTTATCTTGAGCTAGATAATTGGTGAGAGCATAAACAAATGAAATTTATACAACGTATATTATGTTGCAGAGATAATGGGTAACAAATTCAACGAAACATACCCCCCCTCCCCCCCCCCCCCCGCTATGGGCTATGGCCCAATCTCCTCGCCATATCCTAGCAGTGCGACTTTTGTAGACTAATTATTTATTTTGTTAATAAGTGTATTCCTTTTTTAATTTTTTTAAGTATTCTTAGCTATTATTATGTTTTTTAGAATTCTACTTATTTAAGTTTTTCTTCCAATGTATTACAAAGAAATGATTAATTGTACGGGCAGTCAAATAACTTGACCGAGTTTTGATAGCACCTATTTTATTGCTGCATGATGCGCTTTGTGCTTATGTGGCTCATATTTTCCCAGTAGTTTTTATACAAAATTTATTTTAAAAGGAGATTAGCAAAATTGGCCTTGGTAATAGACAACATATTATTACTGATATATTCTAAAAAATCGGTCAATTTATTTGACTGCCCATACAACTAATCATTTCTTTGTAAAATATTGGAAGAAAAACTTAAATAAGAAGGATTCTTAAATGTTTCGTATCTCAAACCATCAACAAACTGTCAACTGTCAACGTCATGCAGGGAACAACAAGGACTCCATTTCCACTTAACATCAAGTGGAGTGGAGACATTTGCCGAGCTATAAATAAAATAAAATAAAATGTGTCGTCGTCAAATCAATTCGTCCAAAATAAATCGTTGAGGAACAGATAGGTATTGAATATAATTTTGTGATATAAGATTAATTATAACATTAATAAAAATACATACAATATAATATTATACTTAGGTACTTATTTCATGTATCCGTAGTTTAGTCATCTGCTTACGCCCATAGTTAAAAATAAAAAAACGACGGGTTGCACCCCGGGAGTGCCGGCAGAAGTGAAAACTTGAATATTAACGTTGTGCATTTTTGATATTTTGGAATGGTTAGGGAATAATTTTGCACGAATTGCTTCAATTATCAGTATAAAAGTACTATCATTTATGTGGTAGAATACAATATTTATTTATTGTGCTATCGTACAAAAACATGACAATTTATTCGCGCAAGCGCCCTGCGCCGCCTAAACGAAACAGCAGGTATACATTTTCGCCGCGCCGTAGAAAGAGAGGGGGATACTTCCTCTCCTACGCCGCGCCGGCTGTCTACTCTCCATCCGTCTTACGATTTTACGTCTTACATTTTCGATCAGGTCACGTGTCCTGACGCGAATTTTACATTTTTAACCCATTACAAAAAAGTGTACAACGCCGCTAAAGAAGTTTTCACTTCAATAATTTCTAAGTATACCGAAAAACTAAATTCGAACGGATCAAAGTAGTGAGTTTGACTATAGTGAGCAGAACTAGCCTACTCTACGCACACACTCGCGCGCGCTCACAGCCCGCTTCTGTGTGCGTGATATTTGGACTTAAAAACCTAAACTTAAGGTCTCGCGCTCGGCGTAAACGCTCTTAATGACGGTAGTTGTTAACATTGAATGGGCGCCTTTGGCTTTCAAAGTAAAAAGTAAATAGTGTTGAATAATTTCGGCGGGCTGGTTAGAACCACGATAGCTCAATTGGAAGAGCACCTGACCCGGTATGTCAGTAGGGTGCAGGTTCAAACCCTGCTCGTGGAATTTTTTTCAACATTTGTGTTTTTGTAATTTGTTCGCAACAAAATTTGCGTTAAAAAAATTATATAAACATTTAAAATTTATTTTGCTTTATTTGGAAAATTTACAGTGATGATTAACTGTTAACATACTAAATTGACACTATGCTATTTACATGTTTCCGCATATACATAACTAAAAAACCAATTCCAATTCATTGGCACAAATAAATAGCCAACAGTGAACATTTGTTCACGGATTCACGGTTCACGATTCAAGGCTATATACGAGAACCGTTAAACTAACATTTAGCCAGTGTATCTTTAAATTTATCTAGTTTCAAATTTTAAAAAATCTTCAGGAAAGAGAACCAGTTTATTTATTTCCCGTGCTCATGTTATAAAAAAAGAGTTCTGCCTGGAGTTAGTAGTGCATTGAGGGATATTTAAGTACAAATGCCGCCTTGCAGTCCTTTTAATTTTCAAATAAAGATTAGTATTGTATTGGTAGTGCGAATTATGAATGATGTTGTTACCTTGCATACGACGTAGACGGTGCACATGAGTATCTGGTCGAGGTGGCGGTCGCGCATGAGCTGCGTCTGGTGCATGATGGAGTACTCCAGGCAGGTCCAGATCTTGCGCTTCAGCTCGTCGCTGGTCAGCCGCAGCCGGGTGCACAGGTCGTTCATACGCACCACCGCCAGGCTGTAGAACTGGACGGGGTAGTTTATAGTTAGTGACATTTTATGGAAATTTAATAATTAATCTTGTTTATTTATTAAACTGGCACGGCTACAGAGAATAAACCAAAAAACAACAAATGAGAAAACAACAGACTTTTACAGGACTAAGTCCGAGCTCCGATAAAAGCCGGGCACATGGGCTTTATATACCTAAGGTTGTAGAACTGGATAGAATAAATTAATTTTTCCTACACTCACACCAATTATCTAGCCCAAGAGAAGCTTCGCTATGAAACTCGTTAAATGGTTACTAGACAACGATAAACATATTTAAAATACATACTTATTATACGTAGAAAACACCCTGACCCGAGACAATTTAGACAAACAATAATTTCTAAATTGACCCGACCGGGGATCGAACCCGGGACCTCAGAGATGGCGACACCATGAAAACCGATGTACAAACCACTCGACCAAGGAGGTCGTCAAATAGGAATAGTTAACAGTTAATAAGTAAAAAAAAATGCCTTTAACTGTCCCACCGCTGGGCAAAGGCCTCCATCATTAAAATCAAGTCATCACTACAAATTAATGGGTATTGGCTTAACCACCACGCTTAGTTAGTAAGATTTTTTTAAATTTCAATTAGTAAACTTTTTTTATTTTGTATTGTTTTAAGGTGGGTGTATTAAGCAGTTTTTCAATGTACAGACACATCAACCCATCCAAAACTGACAAATTTGTTCAATACATTTTCAACCATATACCTTAGTTATAAGGCTCAAAGTCTATTGGGGAAATTTGACAGTTTAGGGTAGGTGACGTGCAGGCGTGTGTACGTAACTCAATGTTGGAACGCAAAATATTTAATATAAAAGTAGGTATCATTAATATAAAGAACACGTAAAACATCAAATAAATGAAACAATAAATAATTTACCTTTCTAAAGAAAAGTATAAGTGAATTATTAGCTTTCTTAGGTGTAGAGTTCGGAGTCAGCTCCCCATTGGATGTGCTCGGCGAAGGCGGCACTAAACTAGGTACTTCGGGTTTTGGAACGCTTGTTGATACTGTAACAACGAATATTTATTTTACATAGCACATAATATAACAAACTATACTAATTTATTCGTACACTATGTCCGTCAAAATTGTGAAATCTCGCTATCTCTTTCATTGTTTCTCTCTTTTACACTTCATTTTGTTTTACAAATACAAGTAATTGTTTAAACCTTACTCAAGATAATATATTACTAGATTGTAGTACAGTCAGCTTCGATATAATCTGAACATTCAAACCTAACTACATTTGAAAAAAAAAAAAAATAATAAGAATGTATTGTATTGTGTATTCAATTATATTTTTATTTAGTTGGTTCAATTGGTTTTGTAACATAGCAAGTTTTCCGTAGTTTTAAAAGCATGTTATGTCGACGATTGCGGTTGTTTTCCCGCCAGCCCGCATTGAGCCAGCTTGTCTGGTTATGATCCGATCTCTCCATGTGCTACTTTTCATGTGAGAAGTTTATAAGTTGATTGAATTATGAAGTTTTATAATTTATTTGAAAACATATGACGTAGTTTTAACCCAAAATCTGAACCAATTTTAAATTATATGTTCTAAATAAAATAAAAAATATAATATGTAGTTGATGTATAGCAGAATACAGGCACTTATAAGTTGCTTTAACTGCCTGCCTAATAATTTATAATAATAATATACATACAAGAAAGAAACAGTGGCTATTTCATAGCGAGCTTTTATATAACTTACCTAGGAGCGACTGGCCCGGTTTGATGTTGTCATTGAAGAGTTGTTTCTTCGCCTGGTCGCCTACTGGCATCATGATTCGGTCGATCGTTGTTGCCACGGGCGATTGGATATCTGTGTGGTAATTACTGACTAAGGATTCTGTTTTATCTCAGGTAACATTTCCGATACTGAGAATATCTGGGATAGAATCAATATTATTAACGGGATTATAACCATGTTTATTGTAGTGTTCGAGTATCTGATATTTCGGCACAGTTGCATGCGCCATGATCACGGATGTACTAGGATACATCTGGGATATACCAAGTATAGCTATTAAGGTTTAAGTTTTTAAGTTTATTGCAAAAAACAGTAGTAACAGGATGTTTGCCGCCGGGCCCAGAAATTCAATTGTTTGTCGGTCAAATGGTGTTTAAGGTGTTAAAAAGTGATTAATAAACTTTCTTCCATACAAACATTACCAAACTTATCGATATTTCTTAGAAAATGAAACTTTTCCATTTTCGAAGCACAATATATATCAAACGCAGACATTCCCAGCCAGCCGCCGTTTTACACACACGTACGCAGTCTGTTACGCGCGTTACACTGCTAACTAACTGCTGTTTTTTTTTTTTAATCCAAAAATAAAAGTGGTTTCCCAGCAGTTATTTCTGCTTAATGGTACTTGGTTTGATGTATAGTCGACCATGAAATTGCTATATCACTTTTGACAAAAACTTCCATTACAATAACATTTCGCTAAGACTCATTGTCAATGATGACAACGTATCTGTCACTTGGTCTTTTAAACAAAAATAGAACTTGTTGTTTTAATACCTATGTATTAAAACAACAAGTTCTATTTTTGCATACCTATGTATGCAAACAAAATTCACTTCTAAGGTGGTAAAGCAATTTCATTGTCGACTATACATTATATTATTATCACTTTGACGACCTCCGTAGCCGAGTGGCTTGCACGCCGGACTTTGGGCGGCGCTAACTCTGAGGTCCCGGGTTCGATTCCCGGTCGGGTCAATGTCGAAAACGATTTTTTCGATATTGTGTCGGGTCTGGGTGGTTGTGGTATCGTCGTTGTTTCTGATTTCCATGGCTTTAGCTTGGGATCAGAACAATGTATGTGGATGTTGTCTAAATATAAATATAATATATATTTGTCTAAATATACAATCTGTCCCTGGAAGTAGGAATCTAACTTTAAGAGCGTGATCTATGGATAATTTATACCCCCTTTATACACCCTGTAGATAAATAAATAGTGACTGACTGTTGCTCCGCCTGGTGAGCGGCGACTCCTGCACGGAGCAGGGCACGGGGAAACGCGCCAGCTGCGTCCACAGCGGGCTGGCCGACGCCCACACCAGCGACTCCAGCACCTCCTCCTCCACCTGGAACCTCACCACTCTTAGGCGAAATGATGTACACACGCCTACAAATCAGACTACCACAAACTGTCAAATTTGCTCAATAGATTAAAAAAACACAAATGTTGAAAAAAAAACCACGAGCAGGATTTGAACCTGCACCCCTCTGACATACCGGATCAGGTACTCTCCCAATTGAGCTATCGTGGTTCTAACCAGCCCGGCGAAATTATTCAACACTATTTACTTTTTACTTTGAAAGCCAAAGGCGCCCATTCAATGTCAACAACTACCGTCGTTAACATCACCACGATAGCACAATTGAGAGACCTGACCCGGTATGTCAGAAGGGTGCAGGTTCAAATCCAGCTTGTGGAATTTTTTTCAACATTTCTGTTTTTGTAATTTGTTCGCAAACCCAAATTTGCAGTGTTTCCCGCTGGTCAGATTGATAGTCAGACTACTCTGGCCAACGGGAATTTTTTGCCCATTGTTCAGACTTATTTGACAGCTGGAAAAGACATAGAAAAAAAGTACAATTAAAGCAAAAACTGTTTATTGTCTTAAAAATTTATCTCAGGCGTTCTAAAAAATTACCAACAGACAATTCTCCACAAATTAACATCATTTGTGTATTCATTATGAATTCGTCTCTCGATATGTTTCCCTTTGCCCGTTTATTTGTTATTTTAGTAAAATCATTTTTCAGCAAAATTCTCAGTAAGTTGATTAATCGGGGCCATGTTCTTGTTATTTTTTTATTTAGTTCTTTATGCCAACTTTCCATACCGTTAGTAGTTCTGTGTTTCTGGCCAAAAACAGACCAAGTTTGCTTAAAATTTGACTTCTTCAGCCACTGCTTATGAAAATATTTTTTAAATTGTTGTATGTTGGCCGTATCAGGAGCATCTTTAATTATATATTGCCAACCTTCGTCTATTAAATGTGGTGGTAGTAATGGCAAAATTCCGGAAAGAGCAATTATGCGTTTCGTAGTTTTTGATTTAGTCAATTTAAATTTCCTAGCTTGCTTCCATACGTTATGGGAGAAATGGAAATAGCAACTTTTTATTTCCACACCAGGGTATACTTCTTTTAATGCATTAAAACTTGCAATCTCAAAATCCAGGGTAAATTGTTTTGGTTCCATAAATGGCAATTGCGATCGTAGCATGCTAAAAAGTCTGATATAGCTTAGTTCCGATTTCTTAGACATCAATGCACAAATTAATGGTATAATATTAGTGGAGTCAATGCTGCTTCCAATATCACCATGAATGCTATATAACTGTGAAAATGATGTAAAGGCCACACTTTTAAATGTTCCGTCGCAAAAAAAAATGTTTTACTCCTTTTAAATATTCTTTCGATTGCGGCGTACAAAAAATAACTATACGTTCTTGGTCAATAAAATCCGCCAAAATGAAATCTCGAAATTCGTAAGGTATTTCAACATCAATAGGATTGTCGTGAAATAATTTGGAAACTTAAGCGGCTTTATTTCTTTGCCGGTACACCGTACTTTTAATAGATTTAAAAGACGGTATGTTATTTGTTAAGTTCAAGCCGGAATCTTTCAATTTTGTGACACACTCCTTATAAATTGTTGGGACTGGTTTAAACTCTTTACAAGCTTGTTCCTTCATGTTATGGAATGAAAGTTCGATATCATTTTTGCCAACATCTTGAACACAGCTGTGATTTTTTGACTTAATAAGTCTATTGCGGTTCTGAAAAACACAAACACTCGTAAAGTTGTTTGTTTGTCAATTAAGTGATCAATATGTGACCAAGGATCTTGAACGTACCTACTACGTACCGAATCATGTTTTTTGACGAATCTTGAGTTACGGATCCCGTGTGAATGGGACTTTACAGGGAATAAAAGTCACAACCACTTTACTTACTTGAATCGTCACAGATCCCACACACCGCATTCTTTTGAACTGACTGCAAAGCCAAATTTCGTTTCCGTTTGTGTACGTTTTGTTTTTGTGATACTGATATCCATTATGCAATAATACAACTCCACACTTTCTATTTATAAAATTAAGATCCATTATTTTTATAATAGTATTTTTAAATCAAAGCACATTAGTAAAATGTAAATTGAAATATGTGATTGACATTTCATGACAAATAGGAAAATTTTGTTTTAAACAACCATGTAATAGTAATAATATCTTGCGAAGAGTTTCAATAAAACCTATTTAAAAAATATATGACTGTACTGGTGGTTTTGAATTCAACAGTACTTTACTACATTACGAGCTGGTCTGAACAACGGGAAAAAAAATTCCCGTTGGCCAGAGTAGTCTGACTATCAATCTGACCAGTGGGAAACACCCAAAATTTGCGTTAAAAATTATATAAACAAAACAAAAACATTTCCCCAATAAACTTTAAACTTTATATGTAAGGCATTATGGTTGAACATATATTCAAAAAATGTGATAGTTTTAGAGCTGATTGGGTTGGTGTACAGACGTCTGTGTACACGCGACAGTTCTTTTTAAATCGATATTAAACCTTATATCATAAGCATAACGATCAAAGTTTGACATACACACGCGCATATTTTTTTGTTGTAGTGTATGTAAATAAATGTATTTTCTTTATTTCTACACACACATAAACGCACGCGCGCACGCACACGCACACGCACACGCAAATGCACAGGCACACACACACACACACAAATTTTGTTTATGAATGTTATTGCTATGGAAGAGCAAAGTCTTCTGTCACTTATCATATTTATATTATGGTCGCATATGGTCTTTACATCGCAATCCGTTACCAGACTTGTAGTGATCGAATACCCTCAGTGGGTGACCCGGCATGTCATAGGGTGCAGGTTCGAATCCCGCTCGTAGAATTTTTTTCTACACTTTTTTCAAACCCTGAGGGTATTCAGAGGGATTGGCATAAAGCAAACATGTCCCTATCCCTACTAGATTTTGCGAGGCGTTCGGATCAGAAAACAGGGTCACAATCAACTCACCGTGTTAAGATGCTTGATGACATCCCTGCTGAGTTTATCGAGCACCGCTTGCACCACCAGCTCGATGATCTTGTAGAAATGGAACGCACTCAAACCGTATATGTGCAGAACTCGGGGAAACCTCAGTGAGTGGACACCGTAAGCGTGGAGCACTACCTCAGTGCAACAAGCGTATAACGTTAGCTGGTACATCTCACGGGTCAATATCATCTGCAATAATGCATTATATACATTAGTCATGTGCTTTATAGTCAGCAGCGGTACTAAGTAAAAGAAACTTGATTAACTTCTATCATTAAAAAAAAATGCACCTAATAAAAGAGGTAATATTTTGAAGTGGTAAAACATAAGACTAGAAGAGTTTGAAAACATATTTTTACTGTCAATAATAATAGTTACTACCACTTAAATATTATAGTTTTTTGATAACACACGCTTTATGTCAGCCGCAAAGATGTTTATCGTAAATTCTTTGGTCAGCTTAAGTGGTGGGTTACTTTTAAAAGAAAGAATTCCCCAGAAGTATTATTTAAGTTGTGTGAGTAATTTATTTATCGTACCTTCAAAGAAGCTTGCGGTTTCTTCCTATGTTCTTCTCTAATAATATGTTCAAATACTTTATAGTACAAGCAGGTGACCATATTACGTCGGAATTTGATCGTTTCTTCACTGCAATTGGACTCCCTCAGACAGTTTGAAAATAACTCCATCCATTTGTTGCATGGTTGTATCAAATTTGAGTTAATTGTTTCTTCGCTCACTTCACATTCACTGTAAAAATGAAATGTTAATTTTTATATACATAATCATCAAAATAGTAGCCAGACTATTATTATACGCAAATCCAGGTCGTACACCGACTTGAGTGGGGGCAGACTCCGACTTCGACCGGCGCAACTGTCTCGTTTCCGCACGCGCTGTTCGTAATCTATCTGTTCGCTTTACTCTCCTTCAGTGAAGTACTGAAGTAATTGGGAGCCGAATTGACGAGTGACGGAGATATACTTGCTAAGTGGACTAGTCCAATTGAAGGATTCATTCATGAACGACTCATATCTCTATGTCTGAGGACGACAAATAAAAATATATCCATTGCATTTTTGTTTAATTTTATATAATTCGAGTAATTCGCCTTTTCAAAGTTATCATTTATTGGCCTATAAAGGTACCAATGCTAATATTTTTATATTAAACAAAACTGGCCTAGGAGATTTCTTAATAAAGTAAATAAAATGAGTAATGTGATTTGAATCAGGACGTAATAAGGAGAATGAATGAGTGAGTGATTGATGTCAATCTTCTTGTCACAACACTATTTTCGGTTCATCAGAAACTGGCAACACCGTAAACGTCAGATTACTCCAGTGAATTAATAATTAGACTTTAGAAGGTATGCTTATTACATAACGCGCTCGATCAACGCACAACTTTTTTTTTAAAATATATTAACGGGTAAGCACAGTGCCTTGATCTCACCTGATGTTAAGTGATGATAAGGCCATGGAGATCCTCAACTAGTGAGGCACTGGCTATCTTATCTCTAGCTGCCGGAACACAACAATCCTACAAACAACATTGTGTGCGTTGAGGGTCTATACCCTCTCACAGACACGGATTTCGGAACAGCTCGGAACAGTCCGAGCGCAGTGGTTTCGAGATTCAGTGTCCGTGGGTGGTTATATAATGTGTGCATTGCTCAAGCTTATCATCTGTCATCATCATAATCAGCCCTCATCAGTCCACTGCTGGACATAGACCTCTCCCTCCCTCCCAATGCATGCCACGCCAGATGGCGTTCTACACTACGTCTGCTGGGTCGCGGTCTCCACTTTAGAACACGACTACCCCAACGGTTATACCTAACGTGATCATTTATATTTTTCGTCAGAGCGGGACACCTGCGGAATTTTTAACAAAACAAAGCTAATTGCTGTTTTAACTGCATTTTATTTACCAATAATAAGGAAGTGAATGAATTGATTTAATATAACGTCTCTAGGCACTTCTTTTATATTTGTCGACGGAGCAAATCTATTTTAAAATATCGGGTCTCGTTTTCAAGTAAGAATGGAGCTGATTACATGATTTGTTGATGTTTGTCTTGGTGATCAAAGGCTTTCAAAACTGCAACACTCAACTGTGTTTTTTCACTTGTCCATATTTTATTAATTAGAGAAAAAACTCTTTCGACAGGTACGTTACTTCCAGGCAAACATAAAACGTACAGTTGAGATTGTTAGCACGGAAGTGAGTATACAACTTGAGCTTGAAGCAGATCGAAAATATTTCAAATTTAACATACGTATAGCAGTCATTCATTTAGCCTAAAGCTAAAGCGGGACATTTTTGCTTTTACTAGGGACAGCGGGACAGACAGTGTGAAAGCGGGGCTGTCCCGCCTAAAGCGGGACGTATGGTCACGTTAGTTATACCCATATAAGCCACAGGACCGCCTGCGACTTTACTTCGTTCCGGATTCGATCCCTTAGAGTTACACCTAGCATAGCTCTCTCTCTCCATAGCTTGCTGAGTGACTTTAAATCTGTGGACTAATCGTACCGTGAGTGTCCACGTCTCGGCTCCGTATGTCATAACAGTTAGGAAACACTGGTTATAGACTTTCGTCTTAAGACTTTGTGGTATTTGCGACGAGAAGACCAGATGAAGTTTGCGAAATGCTGCCCAGCCCAGCCGAATCCTTCTATTAGCCTCTTTCTCAAAGTTGTTTTTTCCTAGTTAAAGCGTCCTATGTTACCTTCTGTGGGTCTCCTTATTTTATGACTGAGTGAGACTGAGTCAGTCAAGGTACTGACCTGAGCAGCCTTAGCAGCTGCGCGGAGGGCTGCGGCCGGGCCTGCCGCAGGTAGCCGGCGAGCCGCGCCAGGCTGTTGGTAGCCTCCGATACGGGGGTCAGCTCCTCGGCGCGCCGGCCTAAGTAACGGCGCCCCGTCAGCGGAGTGTCGGGGCACGCGCGACCGTTCTGGCCAAACGAATAGTGGTATCAAATAAAAAAAGTATATTTATACAGGCCTTTCCGATAAGCGCTTCGAAAACCTACAAAATTCGGCTTACTGGAAGAACTCATTACTTATTAGTATTATTATTAACAGCCATTACTTTCCCACTGCAAGGCAAAGGCTTTCCTACCGCCTATCTCTATCCTTAAATAGTTCGTGCAAATTCATTAATTAACATGAAGAATACTTAGAGAAATCAATGATTTATATTTCATTGATCGTATTCGATAGGTATCCAAAGGGTTGACATTATAAGAATGGGAGATTTAATTTAAAAAAAAACCTTTTACAGTTTGATGGCATAAGGCATCTAAAACACAAAAGTTAAAAAGTGAATAGTTGTTAATGTCACATAATGAGTTCTTGTAGTAAGCCGACGTAAATAGTCTTTTGTGGTTAGGATGGACGATTACAGTATAAAGTATAATTATTTTAAGAAGGTTATTAATTAAGTAATTTACTAAAAAGATAGGCTAAGCTAGCCAACTTCGGACGCACCAAATAATTTGATAACCAATACATATATTTAATGTGATTCTACCACTGGTTCAAAGAGTTAATTCTGCTACAAAGATCCCCCCAGGCCCATCTTCAAGGGCGTTTATACTTTTCAGAATCCCATACAGACATAAAGAAAATTATTTTTCAAACCTTTCTATGCATAAAGGAAACACAGATTGACGAAACTTTCCATTCGATAGTGGACATGTTATATAACTATTTTAATTACTTAACAACATAAAATGACTAAAAGAAGATGAGTTTTCGTAACTTACAGGCCCAAATGTAGCAATAACCTGGGAGATCTCATCGTCACCTCGATTTCTAGTTCCAATGTGTTCATTTGCATGTTCTCCTGAAAATTAAACATAAACAGCAATGAAATTGTTTTTTTTTTATCGTGATGTTCTAAAAATATGAATACATAAACTAAAACATTCACAATACCTTCATAATCAACTAAACAAGTCAAAATTGAGTCCATGCAATAAATCTTTGCCATTTTATTAAAATTAAATTATGCAATAAAAAGTTATTCTGTTAAAAAATGACGTTTTCTGTCACATTGGCAAATACTTTTTTAAATATATGCTTTTTTCAAAGTCTTCTATAAGTAAAGAGTTTGTATATGTCATGAAACAATGAACTTACCCAAAAATATTCTCTCGTCAAATTCACCAACACTTAAAACATAGGTTTCATATAAGTTATTCAATGATTTCTGATTAAAATCAAAGTTGCCGACATCTAGTACTCCGGTAAGTTCAGTGCTGCTTCCTTTTAGTATCTGAAAATATATACACTATGTTGAACCAAAATAAACATAATTATTTGGCAATTATTGTTCGTAATATTAATCATTCTACTCTACTGCTGGGCAGGCCTCGTCCATATTACGTAGTTTTGAGCTGATTGCATCCAGTTTTTCCAGCAACCAGCTCTACATCTCTGGCCCATGTAGCAAGTGGCCATGGCCAGCGCTCTACTTGATCATAATATTAACATGTACCTAATTAAGATATGAAAAAATACAGTTAACATTTTACAATTTATATAAATGCTAAAATAATATTATTTATTATTATTGAGGGATGTCCCACAGCTGGGCAAAGTCCTCCCTCCATTTCAAAAAAAATAATATTATGTGTTAATATTATTTTCATCATCAACAACCCATTTTAATGTCCCCACTGCAGGCAGGGGTATGAGCCTTCCCTACGGATAATATTATTTTACTATTTTAAATAGGTACTGCATTGAACTATTTTCATTTAAAAATTTTGTGTGGAAGGCTGCTACAAATAAACATTGAACTTACGGCCTTTTTAAAAAATGTCTTGATAACAGGTTTCCAGTTATACTCTTTCATGGTAGCAGCTTCAACTGATACTGCGTCTTTGATTTCCGACAGTGTTGCGATTAAACACGGGGCCTTTGCTGGTAGCTCAAACTCATCTCTGAGCCAGTCACTTGGGAGACCTGTGTAAAATTACATCAATATACTAAAATGTGAAGAAAAACACTTTGTACCCCTTTTAAAGTACATTGTACACCCGGAGTGTGAGATTCGATTTGATTAGCTAATGTTTATTTATATAGAGTCCCGAAAGATAAAATACAACTTGTTGATTTGCATTCACGCCATATTCATAGCAGCGGTCGTATTGCTTATACTTATTACAAATAAATTATAAAAAAAATATGAAAAAATAATAATCATATTTTCAAAATCTGTAAATACGAATCGCACGTCTGCGTAGCACTAAAAAATAAACGCTCGTTCGTGTACGCCCGCTCATCCGACCACGCGTAGGTAGCAACAAGCTCGAGCTTCGCGGCGCGCCCGCAGCTTTGTCGGCGCGGCGAGCGCCGGCGGCCGGCGGGCGGCGGGCGCACGCCGCACGCATCAAAGCCAGTGTGCCGCGCAACCCCGAACGAGTGACACATTTCTTAGCCCTAGCGAATTTGGAGCGAAACGTGTTCTTAGGTGTGTTGTTTGTGTGTGTAAAAAAAGTAAAATGACAGAAAATTATTCTAACGTAAAACTTGTGGAGATGGTGCGATTATACGCAATTAGTGGGAACAGTCTACGTCGAGCCGTGGTCATGTTTGTGGAAATGTTTCCAAACAGACCAACTCCATCGCGCGAGGTAATGCTTGCTGCCACGCAACGACTGAGGGATCATGGCCAGTTCAACGTTCCTCGACATGGGTCGCGGCAGTGTGGGCCTCTCAGTCGATTTGCAAGAGCAAATACTCGAATACTTCGAGAGGGAACCACGTGCCAGTACTCGTGATGCTGGCCGCCACTTCAATGTCCACCACACAACAGTCTGGCGGCTTCTTAAGTCGGAGCAACAGCACCCGTTCCACTTCAGAAGAGTTCAAGAATTGAACGAGCAAGATCATGCCGCCCGGGTTACTTTTTGTCACTGGGTACTAGAACACCGAGAAGCCAGCATTCTATGGACGGACGAGTGTATGTTTACGCGCATCGGTGTTTACAACGTCCACAATGAACATTGGTGGGCTCACCGCGAACAGAACCCGCATAAGACCAAAAAAGATTCGTTCCAGCATAGGTTTAGCATCAATGTGTGGGCTGGCATTGTTGGTGGACATTTACTCGGGCCCTATTTCATCGAGGGTTATCTCAACAGCAACTCGTATTTGCAACTTTTGCAGCACGTAGTTGACGTAATGCTTGACGACGTGCCACTAGCTCTTAACCGGAATCTCTTTTACCACCAGGACGGGGCGCCTCCGCATTATGGACGCCAAGTGCGCGATTATTTGGACGAAATGTTCGGAACCCAGTGGATTGGTCGAGGTGGGCCAGTGCCCTGGCCTCCGAGGTCGCCAGACTTGACTCCGTGTGACTTTTATTTGTGGGGAGACATAAAAAGAATGGTTTATAAAGACGAAATCACGAGTGTTGTGCAGTTAAAACAAAATATTTTAATGGCTTTTGAGAGTGTAAGGTCAAATCGTAGTGTGCTGCAAAAGTTACCTAGAAACTTAAGGCGCCGTGCTCATTTGTGCATAGAACGTGAAGGTGCCCACTTTGAGCAGTACCTGCGAGTATCTTAAACATGATCAGTAAGTACCTAATAATAGTTTATTGCAACAAAGTATACTTATGCGTAAGAGTAAGCCACTTTACCACAGAATACATAATAGTACCTACAAGTTTACGTAAGTTCATCGACTTAATGTCCGCCAGCTGCGCTCTTATGTACCTACTACGGTCTGCACCCCTATTCTCGTCAGTCGACGGTCGCTATTCTAATTTACACTGAGATCATTTTATTAATCAATCGGTTCCTTATTACTTTCTCCGTGTTAAAAGTATTTTTTAGTCATTAAGTGTACCAATTACGATCAGCTGTAAAATTATGGCGGGAATGCAAATCTACAACCTGTATATGTGATACAATTATTTACTATGAAGCGGTCAAATTTAGGCTATGGCGCTCATTAGGGGAGGCCTATGTCCAGCAGTGGACTAATATAGGCCGATGATGATGATGATGGTCAAATTTAGACCACCACTAGTGCAAACAGTTTCATACAAAAATTATTAAAATAAAACAAAAACCCAACTGCTAAAACAACTACATATATAAAAAACAATTATATACTCGTAAAAACCGGACTATCATAAAAAATAACTGCAAAGAGAAAAAACTGAAAATAATAAAGAAATATTTATAAAATACAGTAAAAAATTAAACGCCTACCCGACCCAGCCAGGAATCGAACCTGTTTCTTCCGCAATTCGGGCGGCTCCAATGACCGCTATGCTACTAGGAAGTCTGACGTAAGCGCTGAATTTTGTCACTGCTTTTTAATTTTTTGAGTGCTAAAAAATGTGCACTGCGGCACAGTGCGCCATCTATCCAACAGTAATTGCAACCGATGGCTATGCAGATTCATCTTTAATACTAAAAATTTAATAACACAACACTATAGTAAATTTTAACTTTTTATTTTCAATTGCTAATTGCTTAATTAATTTAGCTTCAGTCACAGAATAAGTAATAGTATACTACAGAAAGATAACTCTGTGACAGCAAACATGCGAATTCAAACCTATTCACAACGGCGCTAATGTATATGATACTTTGCACGGCACGGATGTCACCTTCGTTATAATAACCTACGATGAGTAGCGGCGCTCGTAACGAATCACAATGCACCTTATGTCCGGGATGCGTAAGTCTGTATTATTTCACCCGTCATGCTTCTTTATAAATGCCGCTCCTGTTGTAGGGTTGGGAGTTGTGATGAGATAACTAATTTATTTACCTTTGTTATTAATCGATATTATAATACCAGGATGTAATTAAATGCAGTACATTACTGTTTTGTACATTTTTGTTTATTGTGGAGGTATTTATAATATGTTACGTTATTTTTAATTAAAATTGACAATAGTTTTATAAACTGCTTTGTTATTATAATGTAAAGTTAAATAACGAGAAAAAATTGTACTTGCTTGGAACCGTAGCTTATAAATTATATTAGAAGACTTGTAACATTATAATAGTCTAGGAGCTGACATACTTTTTCCACAAAAAAATTATTGTAGGGGCTTTGACGCCTCACTTTGTATATAATAGTTGCATCTCTAAATTAGTTGTTAAAAAACAAACAAACAAACCAACAAACATCCAAACTTTCCCGTTTATAATATTAGTAGGATTACGGTTACAAATTGATATGTACCTACTTGTATAACTGACTGTCTGCTTGGAAGCCTATCATCTAGACACAAGTAGCTTTTATAGCATGTAGCTGTTATTGTTTGTCATGGATAAAAAATAAAATTCTTTATATAATAAAATGTATATTTATTACAAATGTTTAACTTTTAGGTATTTTTAACCCCCTTTTCCCGTCTAAAGTGTCGATTATTAAATCTTAGTGTGGCGTATATGCGTAATCGAATAAACAGTTTTAGAAGATAATTTAACGGAAACCAAGAACACAGTTTGGCTTTATGCGTGGCCATAATAATTAAACAAAAACTCAATAGAAACTGCGAAAAAGCGCGCGCGCGTCATATCGAGGGCCGAGCGCGTGCGTGACACCACACTGAATTAGCCGCCATGCTGGCGGCCGCGCGGCATATGTGAATTTTTATACAGCGCAGAGTGCGCCAGGCCTGTTTCAGTGCAGTAGGGTGCAGGGTAAAAAATTAAACGCCTACCCGACCCACTGGTCTGGCAGGCGTTTAATTTTTTTCACTGTATTTTATAAATATTTAATTTAGCTTCAGTGCAGCAATTAGCACTTGAAAATAAAAAAGTAAAAACACCTCATATGTTAAAATCCACCATGCTGTTTGGGCTGTAAGGCGTGCCAAAGAAACAAACAGACATACATACATACAATCGAAAAACATAACCCTCCTTCTGACACAGTCGGGTAAAAAGGTGCTCTAACAAAATCATAATAATTATTTACTACTGATATGTTTAAGTATAACAATTTTTATTAAAAATATTTTTAAAACTTTCTCTGATTATAACTGAGGCAATATTTAATGGATAAAACAGCATACAGACAAGACCAGTAAGCTCAACTACTTATCTCTTTAACAATAATAATTTTAATTTATTAACATCAAACACTATAAATGTAAGCTAAAAATTTTACTGTTTGTACTAGACTACAACTTACCTTTAAACGCTGGATTGATTAAATCTTTGCGCCTAGCCATGTATGCGTTGGCAAAAACGAAGTCTAGGCAGCATAACAACATATGATACATGTCAACAAGGTCATCTGCTGAGTTCTGAAATTCCCCTTTAACACATATGTAAAGGCACCATGTAAACTCAAATAGAGCATTTGTTGTACATGGCTGCAACCTGAAAAATATAGCAAGTGCTTAATGTTATAGCAAGATTTACAATTATTTCCATTAATTAGAAAGTAAATGCTATTTAAATCTACAGTACTACACTTATTATCAGACAAGACAATAATAAGTTAGTGTCAAATTAATATATCATTTTACTATTCAGACAATGAAATATACTGTTACAATCTACTATTGTAAATGAAAAAGTTACAATGATACTTACTTGTGCTTTTTACTTTTAATGTGAGTTTTTACAGGCTCACTAGTCAAACCAGAAAATATACTCTGAAATATGGGTTGGAAATTCCTAAACAATACTGCAGATACTGCAAACTTATGCTCTAAATGTGATATTCTTTCTTTGAAGTCATTTGGCATTGATGCCATTTCCATCCAGTTTTTGATTTTGGTAAAAAATTGAATTAAGCTGTGGACATAAATAAACATAGAGGAGATTACAAAGTATTTCTTATTTACTTGAGTTACCCCTTGCAAATTATTGTATGCAGATGTTGGTTTATGTGTATTAATATCTTTAATCTAATATAACTTATCATAGGTAAATTTATGTAATAAGATATTTTCAAATAATATTTATTTGTACCTTATATTACAGAGTCTAAGCAGTCTTGTGAGACTAACACAGTTGCTTTCCACTGCAGTGCCAGACTGTACTGTTGGAGTGACTGAAGTTCGGCAAGCCACATATAGGGCACATGCCATCCAATGCACTATATCACCCTGAAAAACATAAAAATTGATTTACAATAACATTCTAGTTAGAAAATAGAGATGATTCAGCACAGGTGGCTAACAACCAAAAGAATGCTTGCAAAACTAACATTTGTTTACTGCCTTGACCTTTAATATAAAAATAGCTGAATAAATTAAATATAAACTAATAAATAATAATAATATTTATTAATTAATATTGTTACGGTGGTATTTGATAGAGGTTAACTTATGCTGATACACTTAAAAGGTTGTTCATGGCTATTTTCAATAGCTGAGGAGTTCGGTGGCCCAGTGGTTAACGCACCCGGTCTGCGAGTGCTGAGGTTAAGCAATTTTCGCAAAGGCCGGTCATAGGATGGGCGACCAAATATGTATCATCTCGAGCTCCTCCGTGCTTCGAAAGGCACGTAAAGTCGTTAACAACCACCAACCCGCACTGGGCCTGCGTGGTGGTTTATGGCCCGTTCTCCCTATCCATCCATAGGGAAGGCTCGAACCTCAGCAGTGAGGACATAAAATGAGCTGATGATGATGATGATTTACAATAACCCCAAAATATTTGGTCATTATTAATTCCCAAATTATGTATTGAATTTGATAATGTTTGTAAATGTGCAGTAGATTACTCACATCAAGTGTATGATTTCCTTTGATTTCCAAAAATGAATCTTTTGCCTTTTTTGCAGCAGCAGGATCCACATTTAAGTTAGAACACAGACCATCCAACTGTTGTATCCATTTTTCTTCGCTATCGTCAGGCTTTGCCATGGTGTCCATTATAAAAGTGTATGATTTTAAATATAATTAAAAATAGAAAATAAACAGCTAGTCTTCCCAAGCAACTTGCTACGATTTTTGTCAATTTGACAGATACTTGGCGGGAAGCGTGAACATCCCAGAAAGAATATCCACCCACGCCATAAACAAAGTATTTAGTCTATGGTTGATACAAGAGCAGTGTTTCCACTTTAATGATTTCTTTTCCCCACGCCTCAATTGAAATTTCCCCTTCTCAGGACTTTTTTCCCCTCAAAAATTATTCCGCTATAGTTTTAGCACTAGTAACTAGTAGTAAAAATCTGGGTTAAAATTTAGAAATCACCCCCCACCAATTTCGTTTTTTTTTTTATAAAAAAAATTTCTACCTCACCTCAAAATGTATTTTGCACTAAGAGAATTAAAAAACTTGAGACTTCTGAGTGTCTTCGGCACTGCGGGAAGTGCAGCCCCTCCGCCCTTGCGTGGCAAACCGCAGGCACTTCACTGTCTGTGCTGTGGTTTGTCACAGCGGGCGGGGGCTGCCCTCCCTCTGTGCCTCCAGCTTTATATATACACTAGTACTGCCTTACAAATAAACAAAGAATAAGCTCCGAATAGTTGTTCCGTGTTTTGTTCCTATCATGTAAACGTCATTTCAAATTAGAGCGAAAGAGACAAAACACGGAATAACTATTTGAACCTTATTCTTTGTTTATTTGTAAGGCACTAGGGGTAGGGCAGACTAATACCACGTGGAGTCGGGGTTGACATACAATTCTGTCACTGTTTGTCATAAATATAATAATAATCAGTGTCCAGAAAATGTAGCCAAGTCGTAGAAAATAAACAAAAAGAAACAGCAGGGCCCATTCACATAAATTTGAACGGAATGACGCAATTTGACGCTGTAAAAATGTCAAAGCTACGTTCAAAATGGCGGATTGGCGTATCGTTTCACGCGTTTTAATAGGTACTTCAAAAATTTCAAAAACATAGCTTAGACTAAAAAAGTATCGAAAATACGTTTTGTTTCACGCATTCACAGTACATTTCATATGAATTTTAAAAATTAATTCAATCGTAACTCCGGCAGCCGAAATTGTTTTACGGGATCTTTGACGAGCTTTCCTGAGCCCCCATACATATTCAGTTTCCTCAGATTCAGGCGACTTATTTCTAAATCCAACCCAAAATCTGCTCAATGGTCACTCATATCATAAAGATTATCGTATCATTTTTATTTGTCTTATCTTGTTCCATGCATACTAATAATCTGCCTACCTACATCCGTAGTCTGTGGTTCGCTCATTGTTCCGTTAGATTTGAAATTAAAATCAGTTTGAAATACCACACCTCAAGTTTGTACAGGATAAATGCAACTGCAAGCAAATCCAAAAAAATTAGACTAAGCATAAATAAAGTATAATTCAACATTCGTATTCTTATTTATAGCCTGACCAGTTATACAACTTGTTGATTTGCATTCACGCCATATTCATAGCAGCAGTCGTATTGCTTATACTTATTACAAATAAATTATAAAAAGAATATGAAAAAATAATAATCATATTTTCAAAATCTGTAAATACGAATCGCACGTCTGCGTAGCACTAAAAAATAAACGCTCGTTCGCGTACGCCCGCTCACCCGACCACGAGTAGGTAGCAACAAGCTCGAGCTTCGCGGCGCGCCCGCAGCTTTGTCGGCGCGGCGAGCGCCGGCGGCCGGCGGGCGGCGGGCGCACGCCGCACGCATCAAAGCCAGTGTGCCGCGCAACCCCGAACGAGTGACACATTTCTTAGCCCTAGCGAATTTGGAGCGAAACGTGTTCTTAGGTGTGTTGTTTGTGTGTGTAAAAAAAGTAAAATGACAGAAAATTATTCTAACGTAAAACTTGTGGAGATGGTGCGATTATACGCAATTAGTGGGAACAGTCTACGTCGAGCCGTGGTCATGTTTGTGGAAATGTTTCCAAACAGACCAACTCCATCGCGCGAGGTAATGCTTGCTGCCACGCAACGACTGAGGGATCATGGCCAGTTCAACGTTCCTCGACATGCGCAGGGTCGCGGCAGTGTGGGCCTCTCAGTCGATTTGCAAGAGCAAATACTCGAATACTTCGAGAGGGAACCACGTGCCAGTACTCGTGATTCTGGCCGCCACTTCAATGTCCACCACACAACAGTCTGGCGGCTTCTTAAGTCGGACCAACAGCACCCGTTCCACTTCAGAAGAGTTCAAGAATTGAACGAGCAAGATCATGCCGCCCGGGTCACTTTTTGTCACTGGGTACTAGAACACCGAGAAGCCAGCATTCTATGGACGGACGAGTGTATGTTTACGCGCATCGGTGTTAACAACGTCCACAATGAACATTGGTGGGCTCACCGCGAACAGAACCCGCATAAGACCAAAAAAGATTCGTTCCAGCATAGGTTTAGCATCAATGTGTGGGCTGGCATTGTCAGTGGACATTTACTCGGGCCCTATTTCATCGAGGGTTATCTCAACAGCAACTCGTATTTGCAACTTTTGCAGCACGTAGTTGACGTAATGCTTGACGACGTGCCACTAGCTCTTCACCGGAATCTCTTTTACCACCAGGACGGGGCGCCTCCGCATTATGGACGCCAAGTGCGCGATTATTTGGACGAAGTGTTCGGAACCGAGTGGATTGGTCGAGGAGGGCCAGTGCCCTGGCCTCCGAGGTCGCCAGACTTGACTCCTTGTGACTTTTATTTGTGGGGAGACATAAAAAGAATGGTTTATAAAGACGAAATCACGAGTGTTGTGCAGTTAAAACAAAATATTTTAATGGCTTTTGAGAGTGTAAGGTGAAATCGTAGTGTGCTGCAAAAGTTACCTAGAAACTTAAGACGCCGTGCTCATTTGTGCATAGAACGTGAAGGTGCCCACTTTGAGCAGTACCTGCGAGTATCTTAAACATGATCAGTAAGTACCTAATAATAGTTTATTGCAACAAAGTATACTTATGCGTAAGAGTAAGCCACTTTACCACAGAATACATAATAGTACCTACAAGTTTACGTAAGTTCATCGACTTAATGTCCGCCCGCTGCGCTCTTATGTACCTACTACGGTCTGCACCCCTATTCTCGTCAGTCGACGGTCGCTATTCTAATTTACACTGAGATCATTTTATTAATCAATCGGTTCCTTATTACTTTCTCCGTGTTAAAAGTATTTTTTAGTCATTAAGTGTACCAATTACGATCAGCTGTAAATTTATGGCGGGAATGCAAATCTACAACCTGTATATTAAATCTGCATTGGTGTCGCCACTGTATCTTTTTTTTTAACACATAGTATTCCACACAGAAATTAATTCCGAAATTTTCCGCCTTATGGCGAAGTATTTTTATTTTTTTGGTTAGGCTTTACCTTAGAGCATTAAGCCATGATTTCCCCTTTTCATCTCTTTCCCCTTTTTCTTCCCCTCTGGACCCTAATTTCCCCTCAAAAGGGAAATTTCCCCTCATTGTAGAAACACTGTACAAGAGTAGTAATTTTTTTTTTGAGAGAGATTGCTGATTACCTCAAACGGCATTTTCAGCGTCACCGGGCTTTTTTGGGGGCGGCGAGGTACGTAAAGGGTACCTCAAGCCGTGTGAATCTAATCACTTTCGGAGGTTTTCTAGAGGGAACGGCATCGCACACTTAAAAGTGCGCGTCCCCGTGCCCTACTAGATTCTCCGAAGGGTTCAGATCGGATCGGGGAGCGGAACCACCCGAGGGCGCCTCTAAAGGCCAAGCCGAGGTCTGAACCTCGGCTCGGGTAGACCGGGCCGTGGAGGAGGAGAAAAGCATTCAGGTACATGTCTGTACCTGGTATAGAGCGCGTGTGAACCGGTTCTATGGTACCCTTGTTTTACGAGTACCTACGGTATCTTGGGCTTAAACTAGTGTGCATGTTTAGTGTATTCTGTAAGTGTGTAGTGGCATTTAGAGGATCGGGCGGGGAGAATAGTAATGGCCCATCACCACACTTACAAAAGTAATAAAACTATTTTTATGACTTTATACCTTGACGCCAACAACACCGGGGATAAGGTGATAGAGGCCATACAGACGACACTGGACTATATACAATCCGAAGCCAATGTGGATAGAGTGCGCAAGGCCCGGAACAGTAAGGTCCTCTTGACGTGTAGAACGAAAGAGGACCATAACATAATTAGAATAGAAGAAACATGGGAGAAAATAAGGAACTAAAGGTCGAGGTGGTGCGGAATTTGTGTCCGTTAAGGTAGCGTTCACGTGGTTGATTGCCCTCTTTTGTGCGTAATTAGTGCGTAATAATTACTGCAAACTGGAAACATCTTTAGTTTAAGAAATAACAATCTTATCTCTACATACACACGGCGGCAGCAGATCAACCTACCCAAATTTGTCAAATTTCTCTTATGAGTATTAATCCTTAAAACCAAAAGATAAAGTTTAAAATTTATTATTTAAGTCACTAACCCCCTTACAAATAAACACTATTTAAGCATTTACTTAGTTAATTATTGTTTTGTCAACGTCACACAAACGTCGTTCTCAATTTAAGAAAAAGAGACAAAACAATGATTAACTAAATAAATGCTTAAATAGTGTTTATTTGTAAGGGGGTAAGATTCAGAAAACTATTCGATTTCAGGGCCTCGATCGCGGTAAATTACAAAAGCTGGGAACGACATTACCAAAACCAAACCTCGACCAAAAACGTCACGTTCAACACATTTCGTATCGCGCTAAATATTTTAACGACAATGATTTGGTAAATACGTTGGCGCAACGATCGATCTTTGGAGCTAACGAGCGATCGAAGTTTTCCTTTTAAGTCCGTATCGCGGTAGGTTTTTGACAGCGGTATCGACCAAAGGTGTGACATGGATGTGACGCTGGGAACCTATCTAACGCTGTCAAATGAACGTTTTTGAAAAAGTTCCTCCAGAGGTACTTTTCCATTGGCATTATCGTTGCGTAAGGCTAAATAAAGTAAAGAAAGATGCTCTAAGTTGCGTCTTCTTTTCAACACTATTGATAAATATTATTACTAACTCTTTGGTCGAATGACACTTGGAATGGTTTATTAAAACTTAAAATTTGTTCTGAGGTTTTTAACTATTGTAGGTACCAGAGTGAAGATGTTTTTAGTTGTTAATTAGGTAGATAAATAAATTGTAGTCTGCTATGCTCATATCAATGACTGGAGTCGGCAAATTGCTATAGATAATTTGTTTGAAGTGTGCATATTAGGACTATAGTAACATTAGAAATTTTAGCAAGCCAATTACGGTCAGAGTGTCGCACATTTTAAATTGATGTTTACATATATGTTGTTTACACATGCTTTTCCTATCTAGGTACATATTGTGTACGGACTTAGAATGAACTTTTAGCATCCGATGGTACCACTATACACGACCTCTGTGGTGGGTGTACCCACCAGTCGGCCAAAGATCTATATGCCTATATGCCCCAGTTTTGATTCCCAGGTGCAGGTACATATTAATCAGGAGCTCGATGTCGCAGTGGTTATCGCGCCCGTTCTGCGAGGGCCAAGGTTTATCAGTTTTGCTACTATTAACCAAATCAGTTATTTACGACTAAGCAAATCTGTTATAAATAGCTACACGAATGGATTTGATAACAAAACATTTAAGCGACTCTCGCAAAGGCCGGTCATCGGATGGGTGACCCACAGTTTATCATCTCAAGCTCTTCCATGCTTCAGAAGGCACGTAAAGCCGTAGGTCCCGGCTGCTTTAGCAGTCGTTAACAACAACCAATCCGCAGTAGTGCCCGCGTGGTGGTTTATGACCCTGTTCTCCCTATCCGTTCATAGGAAAGGCTCGTGCCCCAGCTGATAATTATGCCAATATTAATGACTAGTCGGCAAATTACTGAATATAATTTTCGTTTTGTTGCTTGGAGTTGTTTAGTCGCATAATCCCTAATTCGCAAAATGCCTAGTTGCTTTTTATATCCAGGTACATCTGTTTGTCCTTAGGAGTGTTGGGATGAACTTTTAGCATCATCCCACAGGCCAGACAAAGATATATGCCCCAGTTTTGATTCCCAATAGATGTACATATTAATGTGCTGACTTTGGTTGGAAATAGGGCTATCTTAAGTCTGCTTGGCTAACTACCACCAACTTATCTGTCTGTCACCATAATAACAACATTGGTAGCATTATCGTTACCAAACAAAAGAAGAGCTGCTAGTTCTTTCAATGTGCAGTGCGCTAAAACCATCCATCACTTCATATTATTATCATCACTTACCAATAAGTGAGAGAAAAGCAAAGCGCTTTCTCATTTGAATAACATAAAGAATTAGGTATATAAAAATAAAAATATTTTTTAAGATTCACCTACTTACTTATGTTTCTGATACTAAAAGCTTCATTACTATTGTCAGAAACTTAACAATGTTTTAAAATTATTATTTTTTGGATTAAAAATACCATATTATTGTGAAGTGTAAAGTGTTTTATTATTTTATAGCCTCAATATTGAAATTAATTATTACAGCCTTCAGGTACCTCAGTCAGGTCCACATTCCTAAATGGTCCACTTGCCTGAATGGTCCACTTTCTCAGACTATTTTCCCAAACTGTCTACAAAGCCATAGAATAGAATATTAATTAATAATTAATTAACTATTTTAATATAATAGAATTATTAATTTTGAAATATAATATTTGTAAAGCATGTTTGTTTGTTGTACCCATAAAGTAAAGTAAAGTCCCATAAAACCAATAGGTATATTCTCAGTTTGACTGTGGGAACAACAGTCTATAATAATAACTTAGCATAAGGTAAGGAATTAATTGTTTAAATTGTCTTATGAGGCACAACAAATCTAATATTCTGCAGCAGACTATGTATTTAATATATTTGTCAGATGACATCTCATATTATGGTCACTTACAACTAGTTACAACACACAACTAAGTTGGGAAATATCAGAAATTAACTGTGGTGTTGAAGTAGCTAGAGACAAATAAGGTGAATGAATGATTATTAATTTAGTCACATTTACATTTAATAAATACAAATTTTTTATTTGACATTCTAAAGCCAATGGAAATAAAATAATGACAGGTAATATTTATTTAATTTGCCGAGCATACAATTTACATTCAAAACTAAATTGATATCTGATTGAGCCTTCTGCTTCTATTTAAGAACACTTTATGCTTCCTTGTCCTACCAGCTTTAACTCAGCATGCACAATATAAACTTCGGCACCGCAGAAATCAGGGAGTATCCAATGTAAGATCAATAATTATTATGCATTATACTAGCTTGTCTTCAATAGATGTTTATTTCACCAACTTAACTTTAGCTGTTCCCGGTGGTGTACTATGAGAGTAGATAAATATACGATAATATCTCTGCCTGCAACAGTAAGGTACCACGTCGACTTTGATAATCCATTTCTTTGTTCAATCAGAATATTTTATTCATCATCAAACTTATGGGGTAAGGGGGTGAGACTGTTTTCATCACTGCATTTTCGCATTCCACACCTTTGATTCAAACACTGGGTGGCTTAGTCCTTGCTCTTTTACATCTTCCATTACTTTCTGTGGCTGTGATGTTTTCAGTCTAAGGATTTTGTTTGGGTTTATTTTCAATTTAATTTTTTTTGTTCAGTTTACATTGCTATGATTTAGTGAGAATTTGAGAGCCAAGCAATGCGAACCGTGTAATTTATTTCACTATTTTCACTATAGTTTTGTTTTACTTAAGTAGGTAGGTATGTACCTACAAAATATAATGTCACTGGTTCTCATTTATTGATCAGACCAAAGGGATCTTGTTCAAACAGGCAATTGTTTAGTTTTTTTGTGGTAAATGGTGATTTATATAGTTGTAATTAATTAATTTCATGAAAAATTATAGACAATTAATAAAAAATTGTTACTTAAGTTATAGTAAAAAAAATATTTTTTAAAGACACTTAAACGTTAAATGAAAAAAATTTTTAAGTTCTAGCTCTTTACAATATCTGTCGAGTATTTTCATAGTTTTTACTTGTAATTTTGCATAAGACCATAATTTTGCGTGTTTAAAACAATGTGGCGGTGTTTTCAATATTCTTAATCGAGTATCGATTACAAATATCACACCTAGTATTTTTAATACTCGTGGCAAGCACTAAACGATTCAACTTTGAGGAAAATTCACTAACGCTAACACTACGACATCGGTTTAATCGTTTAGAAAATTTTGCGCGATACCATTTTTGACATCGGCTAAACCAAAACTGAACCAAAACTTTATCGTTAACGTTTGAACGTTTGAGTCAGTTTGAGATGTTGGCAAATAGCGCGATTGAGGCCCAGAACTAAAAATTGAGTAGTCCACTTTCAATTGGCGTCAAGTTAAAAAAACACGATTTTTAAGCTATGGCCGCCATTTGGCGGGAAATTCAAATTACTCTTTGCAACATTTATCATAATCTTTCAAAAGTCGCTTTAATAGGAGTAAATTGAGACAGAAAACCCAGTACTCTTGCAAATATGAGACTGGGGAAGGTAAGCTTCGCGCTCGATTGACGCACACATACACCCTCTCACGGACATTGATCTTGGAACAGCTCGGACCAGTCCCAGCTATAGATGTGAAGCTGGTTACTAACATTTCTAGCCTAGCGGCTGGATAATAATTTTAAACATTGACAGTCACTTTCAAAAGTTTCTATATTACTGTAACTTGCAAATGACGCTAAGTTCCGAAGAGACTCGTAATATTTCCCATAGTTGGACATTCCTTTTTTTGCTTACCCTAAATACCATACCTAGCATTTGTTTTTGTTGATTGTCAATGTCATAAAAATTGTGTTGTGCTGCGAATATTTTTGTTTTGGATTAGTGTTTATTTTCTTCATTCTTGTTTCTGTGAAATTATTGCTATTGTAATTTTATAATATCAGTTAACATTCGGTCGATAACTCGATTTAAAATTTTGAAGGAAAAACCATAATACGCGCCGTGGACATGATGAACTTTTGCCGTTTCTATCATGTTACTAAAACAACTTTCAGTATCAAAAAACAAGGCCTAAAATTATCAAAAATGATAAACCCGAAAGCAAAAAAGTAAAAATATTTATATACCTTGTAAACAACAATATCTATAAAATGTGCATTCGTTTCAGAGAGGTTATATTATTATTACTGCATCTGATATTATTTATATTTTTAGGCAGTGGTATCCCAGTCAAACATTCGACGTTGACACTTTGCCTTCTGTAAGAAGCTTAGCAAAAACTAAACATGAGCCCGGCAAAAGAGCAAATCGTAGAGTGGCCATGTTAAACAAAATATTTATGAAGCAAGTTACTGATCTTATGTCTACTGGCACTGTTTCTATGGACATAGTAGGACGGGGTATTGAAATTTCCAAAGTGAGTTTATCTAGGATAAATTATTTACTACAATACAATTGACTTACTAATCCAGCACTTCAGCACTCTCCATCTGCAACTTGTACATCATCACATCAGAACAGGCCTTAAACCACCACACACCACACAGCGCTAATAATAAAGCACGGAAGAGCTCATATATTTTTGGTAACCAATCGCTTTGACATTGTGTGTGGTTTATGACGTCATCTTGTCGTTTCGTGCTGCCTATGAAAGCAATATCAAAAGCTATAGCCTTTAGATTTTGATATTGCTTTCATAGACGGTGCGAGGTGGTAAGACGACGTCATAAACTATACGCATAATCAAAGCGATTGGTTAGGCAGACGGGGGGCTGGTATGTTATGGTATTCGAATACGGCTTGTAGAAATTATTTTAATGCTATTGAAATTGTAATTTGTTTGTGACCAAATTTGCATAAAATTATATATAACTATAATAAAAACTAATATATAAATATTATAGATAGATCTTACATTATGTCAAAAATATAAAGTTAGTTAACATTGCCTTTGACATTATTGCCTACTCTGCAAGCTTACAAGAGATACTTATAACTCTTTACCAGGTGCAGCTAACTTCTGACTTTCAAACCGTAAAGGTATTCTGGGTGTGTAAGGGGAATGCTATAGACGAAGAGACAGAAACTGTTTTAAAGAAGACTGCTGGTGCACTTAGACATGAACTTTCCACTCTCAGAGTCATGGGAGAGGTTCCATACATCACTTTTGTGAAAGGTTTGCGAAATTTTGTTTATTTAAAATTTTTGCTTTATTGTTCTGCATCAGTAGACCATGGTTCCGGAAATGCAAAATAAAACCATACATTAACTAATTTAAAGCAATTTTATATAAATTTACTTTAGTATTAATAATATCAATTAAAATGTTGTTGAAATGGAACATTTAAAATTTACATATTATTTGATTTTATCCTGATGTTTAGAACAAAAGCAAAGGTAAGCAGTCGGGTGGTAAAATTAAATACAGGTAGAAGTATTTAATTTTTATGTGTAGTTTGTAAACTTTCGAAAACAATTTATTTTCTTTTTACAAGCTTTTATTTAACTTGCAATGTATGTATGTTTATTCGTGTGGAATCTTGCAACTCAATTTTGAAGCAGATATCTTCAACCAATTAAGCTGAAATTTTTATGTAATGTTCAGTTCGGAGCACAATGCATTGTTAATTGTGTGACGTCATTCTAAATCTAAGATGGCGGCACACTCAAGATGGCGAACTAATTATTTTTAATGCATTCCCACAATATGGGTATCAAATGAAAGAGCTTGCTGAGAATAACTTGAAAAATATAGTGATGTCACTCTATATCCAAAATGACGGACTCCTAAAGCTTGAAACTCAATTTTGAAGCAGATATTTTCAACCGATTGAGCTGAAATTTTGTATACACGTTCAGTTTGGATGACAGACAATGCATGGTTAACTGTGTGACGTCATTCTAAATCCAACATTGCGGCACACCCAAGATGGCGGACTAATTATTTTAATACATTCCGGCATTATGGGTATCAAAAGAAAGGGCTTGCTGAGAAAGTGACGTCACTCTAAATCCAATATGGCGGACTAAGTGTTTAATGCTTGCCTACAATAATATGGGTATAAAATGATAGGACGTTAACTGAAAAGTAAAAAATAAATTACAAGTAAAAAACCTTTTTTAAAAAACTAGCTTTTATTTAAATGCGCTAAAAACAAAACAAAAAAAAAAAAAGACAGTGTTGAAAAAATTCCACGAGCGGGATTCGAACCCGCACCCCACGGGCACGGCCCGCTCTAATGAGAATCATCCCTTACTTGTGTAGATAAACAAGTAAATTAAATGACTTGATGTGATTGATGTTAACTATTTTTTTTAAATTTAGACTGGTTAAATATTTAACCACCAACCTGCTATTAGTGAACAAAATGTGGCCTTAGATATCGCATGCTATTGCCTATTATATATTATGTATTAAAGTATCTATTCTTCTATTTCTACCAAACTATGAAACTATTAAATTCTCTGAAGTTGATTAATGACTTTTATCTAAAGCTATTCCTTCAGCCAACCATACACAAACAAATCAGGATAAAACGCTGTTTACTAATAAATTAATTTGTATGTTTCTTGTTTATACAAAGATAGATTGTTTATGGGAAAAACCATCTAAACTGAATTATGTATAAACTAAAGCTTAGAATATCTTGAAATTTATATTTTAGTGTTCTGTTTATGTCATTCAAATATAAGTATTATAGTTAGTTATTGTCAGTTTATTTGTAAGTCTTAGTGTTTTATGCTTCTTATAGACCAAAACGAGGCACAAGTGGTTGAGCTGGACCGCCTCTTGGCCATCGCCGATTACGGAGACGATTATGAGGCAACGGAAATGGGGCACCTGCTCAAGTCAGAGTTTATGCTGAGCTCCAGGCTGTCGCCCGAGATGCAAGTAAGTCAAAGTTAAGTAAATTTTTTTTTTATTCAAATAAACTTAAGAAAAGGGCTTTTGAATCGTCCTAACATTTTTTTTACCTACTACCCATAGTGCTTCATCCTCCTTCATCATAGGAACACTCCTTAATTCATCATCATCACCGAGCCTTCCCTATGAATGGATAAGGAGAACGGGTCATAAACCACCACGCGGGCCCAGTGCGGGGGGGGGGGGGGGGGGGTAACGACTGCTAATGCAGCCGAGACGTGCAACGGCTTTACGTGTGCGTGCCTTCCGAAGCACGGAGTACTTAGTTCCTGATGATAAATTTTTGGTCACCCATCCGATGACCGGCCTTTGCGAAAGTTGCTTAACCTCTGCAATCGCAAACTGGGCGCGTTAACCACTGCGTCATCGAGCTCCTCCTTACTTACTTTTACTTATCTGCTTATACTGGCCAGACATCCGTGTACAAGTTACTCGCACAGGCCGCCGATTTGCGTGGTCATAACGCTAGATTAGAAAGCAGTCGAGTGCATTCTTCATTCAGTAAAGCAGAGCGGGGACGTCTGAGCCACAGGGTCTAGCGAGCCACCTATAGGGAACGTAGGACGAGCCGGAACGGTTAGAGAACCAATCCGCCATTACCTTCTTCGACGGCCGGCATTTTTGGAATTTTTATTTCAAACACGTTTGTCACATTATCACGTCCTTCCCTATGTATAGAAACATCACAGGCCGTAAACCACCACGCGGGTCCAGCGCGGGTTGGTGGTTGCTAACGACTGATAAGCAGCCGGGACCTACAGCTTTGCGTGCGGTATATAATACCTATATAATACGGACGCATCCTCCAAATGTAAAGCCACAAAAAATAAAATAGTTCAGAAGTTCTATTCCCGGCGGCGACAATAAAATTTATACAGCCTGGTTTAACTTACTTTGCTATATACTTCGAGATTGAGACAGTAAAAAAGGTTTATTAGAGTATAAAAAAGCCCTACGCAGTGTTTTAAATGCCTTTTTTATACACATTGTTGTCCACTAAAACAAGTCTATGACGCAGCATTCAGGGTGCAATAGTGAAAGCTAAGCAGGGTGCCAAGTGCGAGTTTAATTCGCCAATCGTTAACGTTAAAGAAAACGAGAATTTGTATGGCAAATTTTCACTCGCTGTTTCAATGCCATACCTTAACTTCAGCAATCGCAGACCAAGCGCGTTGACCACTGCGCATTCGCACTCCTTATTTTTGCAAGTTGGTACTCTGAATTGAATGCTTGTTAATTTGCGTTTTCGTAAACGTAATCGAATGAATACGGATAGTACACAAAATTGACACTAAGCAACCAGCTTTCGTAATGTTGTGTATTCGGATCGGTGACCAAATTAAAACATCTCAAGCTTTTCCGTCTGTTTGATAGGCACTTCAACTCATTGTAACTTTTTTTTTTTTTTTTTATTGTGGCACGCCAAAATGGCCTCTTGATGAAAAGCAGCCAGTGAAGCCCAAGAAGTGAAAGCGTTCATCACAGCGCTACCACGCTATGCCGAACGCTCACACTATGGCGGCCTGCATAAATGCTTTTTCACGCCCCGCTTAAATAACCCGGGAGAGAAAGAGGAGGGAAACACGTGTGCGGGAAGCTTATATTTTATAAGCGAAAAGTGGTACAGAAACTATACCGCTATTAGTCAATTAACATCGACAAATATTCCGTAGGCCAAAATAAGACAGCTAGAAGATGAATTGCCTTTAGAAGATGAACCCCTCCCGGAGATGACCTACAACGTGTACGGATTGGAGCACGCTAAGATCATGAGCCGTCTTTTGGCTGCGAGGAAGAAGACAAGAGACGCCTGGGTCAACATGGATGCCGACGGCCCCGTCATATCGTACAGAGCCCCAGACATCAAGTCGGCTGATGACGAAATGGCGAATCAGAGGAAGGAACTAGCTGATTTCCTATTGAAAAGACAGGTACAAATTGTTCGTTTTTAATGCGTTTATTTCTGATTGACATACAGCCTTCACGGTGTGCGACAGGATGTTTACGGGCGAAGTCGAGGCCGGGGGAATATGTAGGTACGTCAGTAGGTATGGTACTTATAGCTTTAATAATTTATTGTTTACTTAAAATGCCAAGTCGTATACAATATTTTCACGTTGTGTTACAATAGTTTTGTTAGTTACAAAACTATCATTCGGCAAAGTGTAAAAAATAAATACTTATTGGTAAATATGATTTTGCAATTGCATATTGTCACGGTCTTCTTAAAGTCATTAGATATTTATTGCATCACGTTGTACAAAGATCTTACAAAAAACAGTATTAAGTCCCAAACATGGCCCTGCAAGGGCATGGTTGCATTTGCATGGCTGGCTGTATTTTGGGATTATACACATATTACCGAACGTATATGTGGAAAGCACGCATGGGGTCGTTCGTCATGCGGTTATCCATGATGGGTTATCGTTTAATCTCTAAGCGCTTTTGTCCTTATGGCAAGGCCCGAACTAGCAGGGGATGTTGATGATGGCTATTAGATTGACCGCCAAAGTTCGTTGTTGCTTCGATCTTACTTAGTTATAATGTAACTATTAGCGACCGCCTGCGACTATTTCCGTGTAACCAACTCCTGTGATCCTGAAGGATTTTGGAAAATCCTGTCTTATCTCTATTGTCTATTGTTTCGGGAGAGTTTGCTGTTGCCCTCATACGGCCTTTACAGCGCCATCATACTTGTTTGGGGGCGGCGAGAAACTTTAAGGGTTCCTCAAGATGTGTGCTCGAACATCGTCCGAGGGTTTTTAAAGAGAACGGGATCACGTACGCGTGTCCCCGTTACCAACATCTCCGAGAGTTCAGATGGATCGGAGGTGGGTGGGATATCGCTCGGTCTCCCTTAGCGCTATTCTGTCAAGGCCCGAACCAGCAGGGGATGTTGATGATGGCTATTAGATTGGTTGCCAACATTCGTTGTTGCTTTGGCCTTTAATGTAGGTAACTAGCGACTGCCTATGATTTCTTCCGCGCAAGCAACTCTCCCGTGATCCTGAAGGAGTTTTGGAAAATCTTGTCTTATCTCTAGTCATTATAATTGTTTGCGGGCTACGAGAAACTTATAATCCCGTCTTTTATCTAGTCGATAATAGTCGAGATTATAAAGAGAACCGCTGTGTAAAATTTTAGCTTTCTAGTTAAAAGGGTTTTAGATGGGCGTTGATGAGTCAGTCAGTAAGTAGGTCAGTTAGAACATTTCTTTTTATACGTACCTACCTATTGATTTCGGACCAGTGTTCGAGGAAACGATAAAACATATAAATAATCAAAATAAAATCGATATTCTATGAATTGTATTACCATATCAAATAGTTACGACACTTTTTCAGTTGATTCGCAAGTCCAAGAATACTTTAATCTTTTGTGAAATAATGTTTTTCTTTTCGTAATAAGTATTACAGCAAAGCAAAATTACGTAACTCTTTAGAATTATTATTAGTAACGGGATTATTACCATTTCTATATGTGACCATCATAGTTTAAAAAGTAGCTATTTTTGTTTGTTTGTCAGTCATTAATTAATTCAGTACGATTTTTTAAATAGATATTACCTTAACTTATTTTAAAATGTTAATTTTATTTATCTCTATTTATAGTATAATGGATTTGTCTTTCGGACAAATAATGCAAGTTCTATGATGCAAGGGGAAGAAATGGATTCTCGTCCTCTTTAATAAATTTGAAAACCTCTTCTATTTTCAATACCATTCACATGAAATAAATGTCCACACATAATAAAACATCAGAGCTTGTACAGAATAACATACACACATAAATGTAAGGAAATAAATATCCTAGATTTAGGTACTAATTCTTATTCATACATTGCGGTATTTGAAATCGCGGCTATGGTGGGTCAAAACCCACCATAGCCGCGATTTCAAATATTATTAATTATTATATTATTGCAAACAATCTAGATAATATAATAAATTATTTAATGGAATTTAATAAACTAGCCGCTAGAATAACCCGACCATCGCGTCACAATACAAAACTAATTTTAAACTATTTCCTCTGGTTGGCACATCCTCGCTTTGCTATGAACGCATGACTGATATTTTAAATACCTATAGTATAGGATTTTTTTTCTGATTGCCTCGGACGGCAGTTTCAGCTTCACGGGGCTTGTTTGGGGGCGGCGAGAAACTTAAAGGGTTCCTCAAGCCGTGTGAAACGCATCACCTTCGGAGATTTTTTAGAGGGAACAGCATCACGCACTAGTTCGTGTCCCCGTGCCCTACTAGATTCTCCGAAGGGTTCGGATCGGATCGGTATAGTATAGGTATCTATCGAAACTGATTTTAACAAGCAAGCGTTGAAACAATCGTAGTAAGAAAAGCCTTCCTTGTCCTTCCACTTGTCTTTTCGTCTGTGAAACATAACAGTGGAATTTACCGCACGTCAAGATAAAACTAAATCAAAGAAAATCAACTTATTGAGAAAAAAATACTTCAACAAAAGAAACCTTTTCAAAATCTTTTGACTCATCAATAGTCTTTTCTTATCAACATTGTTCACATACTTTTTACTAATAGTCCTTTTTATTATGTTGCTCAATTATTTTTTGAGTCATTGTTTGGCAAACAAAAGATACATTACACGGATAAAAATTCGTTTTATTATACACAATTTCAAACCATAATATAAAACGGATATTAATTAGTCCTAATCTCATTTGTTCATGATTTTAACAGGTATCCCATTTTTTTATTAATCTACATCTTATGGTAAGTAACGAGAATGCTACCAATGGAATGCACTGCCCCAATTCCTCAACCACTTTGTAAGAAACTAGTTAACTTACCTCTAACTACGGAACACAACAACGCTGTTGTTATGGCGACACATTTTGATAAGATGGTGGTAGTTAGCTGGGAATCGAACACCAGACCTCTGGGCGTGAAACCGGCGGCTGTGTGGTCTACCCACTAGACTAGACCACCAAGGCGGTACTTTCTAAAGCTATGGCTTTAACCATAACCATTTTTGAGATATGTCTCATGCGAATCAAGACCTCTACATTTCGGCCAATATACATTGTTGTGTATGTATGATATACATTTTTCTGATCCCAAGGTAAGTAGCTAAACCACTGGTTTTACGGAAATCAGAAACAACGACTTTTATATGCCGGCTCAGCGTAGTATCATCCTATGTCCTTAGTGTTTGTTTGTTTGACCTTCTTCCACGTTGAAATGGAGCAACGGATCGACGTTGATGTTTGCACAGACATAGTTGGAGACCCGCAAATGCCGTAGGCTGTTTTTTATCCCGGTCAAGTATGCGATAAAAGCTTTAGAGATAATCCGATTTTCACGCTCGCGTATGTATGTATTTCAACAAAACATACAATTTTTATACCCTAATAAACAAAATTGGTAGGTACACAATATAGTAAAGTGGTTATAAAACTTTGTTCATCAAACAATATGAAAAGGATATCTTAACAATTAGTCAACAATTAATCATCGGAAAATACTGTTAATAACTAAATAATTCGATTGGTATTTGTAATGATGTGTTTGCGTCTAAATACTGTTATTTAATTGTTGTACAAAGTTGTATCAAAATAATTAAAAGGTTACATTTAAAAAAGTTTTTGACGATACTGTTATTTTATTACCTCCACGGTGATGTATTGTGACAGATATATTTGACTAAAAACGCGTGTATAGTATGTCCTTGTTTTACTGTGTATTTTTTTCTTAGTTGATGACTTGAATTTTTTCTTTGTTGTATTTCTCTTCTTCTTTCTCTTTTAATTGCGAACTAGCATAGATGAGGAAGCTACTACTCACTGTATCGCATCAAAAACTGTTTGGTTTCCATATCATGTACGTACATAAAATCTGTTTATCAGATATAACATGGCGATAACATTCACTTTTTTAGCTATAAATGAATAGCCAACTTCCATTTGATTCACTAATGTACCGCCGATAGTGCACCTAGCTATATTTATGCACATGATGTAATCGTAACCACATTGTAGTACTATTGGCTAAAGGAAAATATGATGGTAATAGTCTGGCCCCAATTGCCATGTCGACTGTGTAAACAAACTGAAAGTACATTGATGCTTTTTTGTTCTTCTACCAACAATACTACTAATGCACTAGAGGTAGGCAACACTACTAAGCGCAAGACTTGATACGCAACAGGTTAACCTACAGTTATTTTATTTTGTAAAAAGCATGCTTATGTTTTTTTTTCAGCCAGTGTTTCGGTAGCTAAGATGATTAAGTTCGGCCTCACATAACTTCTCATGGAGCAGTCTCGTTTTACTTGTTTAATTGTATAATGTTCGATATAAATACCTAAGTACCTACCTAAAGCATTTCTCGATTGCAATTATTATTTTATAAATGAAGAAAAAGCTTTGAACGTTAACCGAGTTAACCTACCAACTTTTGCTAGTTTCTTAGCTTTTTACTAGACATGACATTTATTGGTTCTTATCAAAGTAGAAATGATTTATCAATAAGCTTACTTCATATCGAGATACTTGCTATTGCGGAGTTTGATGTTTTCTTGATTAAATAAGAACAAAGGATTTGTTTGTGTGGTTTCGTTATTTTGCAATTATTTGTGTAGATCCCTCTAATCGCTGTAGGTACCTAAAGTCATGTAATGTTCATAAAAAATCGCGCCTATTTATTATTATTCTCGCATTTGACTTTGAATTATTTAATTTTTATTTAGATGAATGAAATCTTCTTTAATATATAATGTGTTTCTTCTCGTTACAATAATGAATGACGCACACCGAGAAGTTCTGAAACAAAGAAAAATGTTCAGTTTAAAAAGGAAAGGCAAGCACACTTATCTAATACCAGATAATAGAACAAAAGAAATTCATGGTCTTTCTTGAAAATTCTTTATGATTTACAATAACGCTAAAGTGGTTCTATATCGCAGCTAAGCTATTAGGTCCACTATGTCGTAATGTGATTTCGGGGGTGGATTTAGCCGCGGGCTTTTGATTGATGTTGGTCTGGTCAAGCATCAAGATTAATCTATTTCATAGATTTTACTATCTACCTATAAATCAGGCTCTTGATTTTGTTTGATAATGATCGCGATCTGTTGGATAACGGTCGCTTTTTTAGTTTATTGCTAGCTTTCTTCTAAAAGATTCAAATGTACCAAATATCCAAAGTCTAAAATTCAAAACGAACAAACTAGGTGCCGATAGTATTTTCGTGCCATGTCTCTAGCATAACTCACTTTCACATCAGAGTTGTAAAATCCCAAGGGGATAATGATTTTTATGCATACTTTATTAGCCTTTTTGGTTCCGATTCCCCATCATTTTTGGGTTTATATGAGGGAAGAATCATTGGCACACAGTTTTTCATATCGATTTCAGGGGAATTATAATAATAACGCTTTTTAACTGTGCGCATATATGTTGTGCATATGATTAAAATTATTCTACTTTTCACTTCAGACACACTAGCGTTTTTTTTAATAATTCATAGTTTCATGAATGTGTTTCATCCTACATTTTTTGGTTATAAACTTTGAGAACGTGTTCAATTACTAGGAATAGAGGCACTATAACGTGCTATAAGTAAGGCTTGTGTTAAAAAAGTAACGGTGAACGACTACCATCAGACGACGCGACGAAGCGACGATCAGTCGAAGCTCATGTCTGCCTGTCGCCTCCTTTAAAAAGTTTTTAGAATTGAAGTCCACAATTTAAGACTTTCTATAGATAATAGATTAATATAAACTTTAACAAAAGAGAGGGGTGTTTTTTTTCCTGGAGTCTATTAGACTATATTATTATGCTAATTAAGGCCAGCGTCGACGCTAGTTATAATAAATAATTTATCAGGATTTATGATGGTATTATTTCCACGTGGATATGGAACGGCCAGAGCCCAACTGTGGGACGTAAATACAATTATTTTGATGAAATGAATGAAAGAAACCGAACGCTTCGTAGGTATAGTAACAAGCGACGGACGTTTTGTTTTTCTTACGATATGAGGTAACAATAACCTCGATTTTCTCATATATCGGTCAGTCAGTATATACGTAAATGATTGATCGTGTTGTTTTGCTTCCAGATTCTACAGAACAAACTTCACAAGGAATTGCGTGGCCGTGACGACTTGCAGGTTCAATACAAACTGGAAGATGATAAACCATACTACTCAGATGAGGAGAACGATGATTATTTTGATGAGGAAGAAGATGAGGACGAGGAAGAACTCTTCTACTACGAAGGAGCCAAGATAGCTGATCAGTCAAACCGCCATGACAGGCTAGATTACGAAGAAGCCAAGATGGCTAACCAGTCGAGTCGCCATGATAGGCTGGATTAGGTCAATTCATTGTTAACCGACTTCTTTGTTTTTGTTGATGTGATAATAAATTATATAGGTAGGTACATATTTGAAATTTCTGCGAATGTTTTTATCTACTTAATGTTTTTTTTTTGTAATTTTTGCAGTCACACAAAAAAAATGGAAAAAAAAATATGAAAAAATTATGAAGGAGTCAAGATGGCTAACCAGTCGAGTCGCCATGATAGGCTGGATTAGGTCAATTCATTGTTAACCGACTTCTTTGTTTATTTTGTTGATGTGATAATAAATTATATAGTTGAAATTTCTGCGAAAGTTTTTATTTAATGTTGTTTTCTTTTTTGTGATTTTTGCAGTCATACACTATATGAAAAAAGCTTTTAAAGAAGCTCTACTTTACGCAGCTTTTAGCTTGTACAGTTGTCGATCTCGTAGGTTAAGCAGTTTCGCAATGCCTGGTCACCGGATCGGTTACAAATTTAGACATAATTAAGTTTTATTAACTACTTTGGTAGGTACATATTTTTTCCTTTAACGTTAGGTAGTTGTTTGTTATGTTTTAAATGATGGTTTGTACTATTTTTTTTGCCCGGTTAAAATTTAATGTTTCTCATATACCTACTTAAGTGAATTATTCTTCTCATGATAAAATAAACGTTCTTAAACTTGAAATATCCCTAGCTCCTTTTTGCTCCAGAAAGCAGCTGTTTGGTTCCGGTTGTTGTCGTAAGATAGCAGACGTTAAACTATCCAAGTGGATTAATAGATTTCGATAATTGGGACCCTGTGGACCCAAATACTTTCAATAATTATTACCAGCTACCTATGTAAAACTTTAGATGCAAGTAAATTGAAATTGAATCTCTCCATCTTTCTCTCTGCGACTGTTATGTAAGAAGGTCTGAGTCCAGGAAATGCACGTTTATAGGCTGATGATGATGATAATTTAGGTGTACCTATTACCGAACGTATGTAGGTATACCTGAAGCAGTAGCTTCTATTGATATAATTAAATTTTAATTTTTAATTTTCCTACACTCACACCAATTATCTAGCCCAAGAGAAGCTTTGTTATGAAACTCGTTATATGGTTACTAGACAACGGATAAACATACTTAAAATACTTAAATACATACTTATTATACATAGAAAACACCCAGACCCGAGACAATGTAGAAATACAATAATTTCTAAATTGACCCGACCGGGGATCGAACCCGGGACCTCAGAGATGGCGACTCCATGAAAACCGGTGTACAAACCACTCGACCAAGGAGGTCGTCAAATTGAATTGATGAGATTTGAAATTATGATATTTACTTGAGAATTTGTTATTGTATGCTTTTGTTGTATAGATAATACTTACACTCGAACTCTTCGTACGCAAACGAAAGTAATTTATCGTTTTGTTTTCATATAATTTAACCAAGGTCATGTTGATAGTTAACAACCTCACTTTCAGGGTTCCGTGGATAAACGAGGAACCGTTGTAGTTTAGTCATCTTCGTCTTGTCTTGACTATCACTGACATTTCACTTGTAGATTCGTATCATGATATACATCTGGGACCCTAAAAACGCCACTTCGAGCAATTCAAATTATTTTCATATTATGATTCATATTAGAAATCGTAAAATAGCCACTTGTAAGCAATTCACGTTATGATTCCAATTCAATTCATATTTTGCAATTCATCTGTTTGGTTTCTATGGAGATTCGTAAAATGGTCCACAAAGCTGAATTGAATATTTGTCAAATAGCAGAATCATATAAAGTTACTCAAGGGCAACATATTTCAATTCAAATAGTGCATATTTCAGAAAAATAACTCACCTACCTGTCGTGCCCTACATGTAAAATGGGGTGTTTCTTTTAGTATAATTTACAATGACTTTTGTTATTTAAAAGGGCTACCTCTTATGATTTAGAAAGTTTATTTTGGTCGTTACTTAAAATTGTACGAAAACAAATCTTTGAATAACTACTAGCTAGCTACCTACTACTAAAACAATAAGATTTTCGGTTTTATGAACGAAGTTAAACTAAACTTTAATTTTAATTTGTCGTAATAATAAGGTAGAGTAAGTATTTATCACTAGGGAACCCTTTCTTTAAGTACTGCGCGAGTCGGACTCGCTATCGGCCCGTTTTTACCACATAACAATGTTATCGGTAATGCAAAATGCACTCTGTATTGCATCCTAAATAATTATAAATGAAGGGCATAAAACATAACTTTATGACATAAAAAGATAGCCCAGGGTCGTCTTTGTGTGTGTGAATTCTTATGAGCCGTCCGAACCGAGTCTATAGATTAGATGCCTACTTAGTTAACTCGACACGTAATTATATAAGACTAGTAGTTCAGGGTAGCTACGGAAGTTACAACGGTAAAAAATCTATAACATAGTGCAATCGAGACTAAAAACATGATATACGATGTAGGTATGCTATGCCGCCGCGCCGGGTCATATCGATCTCGATGCCAAGTCACGTTCAGGGTAAGTACAGATTCAGGAGGTACCTACAGACTATAGTCCAGTATACACAATGTACGGAGCGGAATAGGACGCATAGCTAATATAGCGCTTTTTATATCGACATCTGAGTAATAAAGTTAATCCAGGTCTCGTGTAGTGTAATATTCGGCGGGGTGAGGCGTGAGGGAAGAAAACCGGCCGGCGGGCGCGGCGGGCGCTGGCCACCTGTTCGCCGCGCGGTGGCGCGCGTGTGCCCCCGCCCCACCCGCCCCGCGCCTCCCCTGCTCGCACCCTCCAGCGCGGTTCTCCCTTCGTCGCTCGGCGGTCGGCTCGCTCGGCTCATTCGTACCGCGACGCGTCGTCTCGCCGGCCGGTTCTCGCTACGTTCACCCGGGCTCATTCGCACCGCGTCCGTTAGCCGCACCGAACACACCCGACCGAACTAGACATGACGGAGAGCACGGATACCCCTGCGGCCGCTGCGCCCGAGAAGACCCCCACCGAGAATGGCTCTACGGAGACACCCCCGGAAGAGACCCCAGAAAAGTCTACAGAGGAGAAAGAAAAGGAGACCCCGCCGCCAAAAGAGATGCGCGCTGTTGTCCTGACAGGCTTCGGCGGACTTAAAACCGTCAAGATTCTCAAGAAGCCAGAACCTACTGCGGGGGAAGGCGAGGTCCTGATTCGTGTGAAAGCTTGGTAAGTGAATGTTTTATAATATATAAAACTACCCCCTTTATCCTTTTTTAAAAATAAGTAATATATATCAGGTCAGTAATGTTTTATATTACGTGTGTTTAGCATCGAAATAATTTAATAGGTAACTTTAATGATGGGGACTACGATTAAATTGATGTAGGGTGTCCATAGAATTGTTTAAAAAAATACATATTTAGGATAATACAAAATACTTCCTTTGTGAACGGTTTTCACGAAGACTTCTTTAGTGTAAATGAGAGTTGTGCGAACTTTATGGTCCACAAGATACTGAGTGCACCCAGTTACCCAGTGTCGGTAGGACGAGTCCTGTTTCTGCCGCTGCGATGCTCACTCGGTTCATTATTATTTGCCGCCGCCACCAAGATGCACTGCTAATGCACCCAAACGATTCAAAATTCTGCACGCACACTTGCGCCCACTGCCGACCGTGCGACACGCCCTTCTGCGGATTTACACTTCGTCGACCGCCAAAACGAATGGTGATGCTTCATGTTGTTTCATATTTTAGCTCTCTTTACGGCACATCGGTATGTTTACATTCTCATCTTGTTCGATTTCGCTATATCATTACTTATTCAATAGAATATGAAATGTGCTTTTCGATGGATGTTCGAGCAGTTGCGCTCACGCATGCGCGTGAGCATCGAAGCGCGGAGTTGCGCTACCGCCGCATTGACGGCTATAACAAATTGATGTTATTTTGTCATATGAGACCGGAGCCCGGCGAGTTCGTGCGAAAGGGAGTTAAGCGCTGACTGACATTGTTCTTTGTTCGTTTTTATCGCTCGACTGCTTCAGATAATGCAGACGAACGGACGAATCAAGTCAACATGCTCTTTGCGACGACATAATATGAGTTATCTGCCACTTTTCTTATTAACGTTAACTACAGTTTTGTTGAGAGCTATAACAAAACAACTTGACTGTGAATGATTGGTTTCGTTGACGGTGCGTCTACTGTGACGAGGGTATAAATCGAAATTTCATCTTCATTGTTGGTTTATTAGTTCACTTCAATGTCAATTTAAGATTTTTCGATAGACACAGAAGGAGTTAGTTAAAACTTTGTTATCGCTTTCCGTATGCAGAGGGTTGTAAACTTGTGAGTTTAGCACCTTTAAAAACACTACTGTACAGTCAATATTACAAATAAAACATATGAAACAAATCGTTGAAGGACATAACTACACCAACAAAAACATTTTGACCTGTTAGTGAAGCAATCATAATTTATGTTGTAAAAAAATATATAAGTACGCGCTTTTGTTTACGATTATTCGAAGTAATGGTCTAGAATCTACCTCCAAATGGAAATCTGATAAATACCTTCAAAGTTTTGATTACAAAATTAAATGGACTAATAGATACGAGAATTTTTGTTATTAATAATATAGTCTTTGAGTGTATTTATTTATTTGATACTGAACATGCAAATGTATCGACTGGTTGGTAAAGTTAAGATGTTCAGGAGAGGCTAGGGCGGCGAAGCGTAGGTGCTGCGAGGTGCGCAGGGCACATCCCCCACTTATGCTAAATATAGCGCGCTTATCGCCGCCGACTTACTATGTAAATGACCGCGACATACCCGATGCCAGCTGCCGCGAAAATATGAACTGACTGGTCTCGACCGGTACCAGATACAAGTTCTCTAGTCTTGGCCCGCAAAAACGTGTGAGTTCCGCCCACACGGCCTACTCTAGTACCCATTTCGTAGCCTGCGCATTCGAGTTCAGGGGTATTATCCTCCTCTGCATCGATGAAACAAATCTCGCTCAAGTTGTTGATAAAAAGTCAAAGAGTTAACAACATTCATTTCTTTTAAAGTAAATAAATAAATAAATAAAACTAAAACAGTCCAGTCCAACTGTCTACTACAAGCTACAAGTTCAAGGATACGAAACGCGTTTTGAGTTGTAACGATCCAGATACGTAACTTATATTTTAGAGTGTGTTGACCTACAATTAAATACTCGTTATGTAAGCATCTGACTGAACGTTTGGAACTGTCTAATGTCATAATGTGGTATGCAGTTACTACACTGCAGTAACCACGTTTTACAGTATAAGGATATTTTAAAGATTTTTAAACTATAACTGTTTGTTCTTATTTAATAAACAAAGGCATATTTATTTATTTATTTTATTTAATAGGACAACCAACAAAATTAACACTTAATTAAATTAAAGTTGTTTTTGTACAAAAAGGACTTACTTATCATTAGTTACTGTCCGTGTTTAACTGACAGCAATGTGTTTATGTGTTTTTTTGTTATTTTATAGTATACAAGAGTATCTTGTTTAATAGCGCTATTAATTTAATGATATGGAACAGACAGTAACGATTACAGGCCAAAATCCATCTTATTAGCTATTGAGCAAGGCCGCAGCGCCACAGATGTGGCTTGCTATCGTGTTTGGATAATATGTTTTGTAAGTCTTCACGTCGGAATCGGACCAACGAATAACGCACAATTATTTTCAATTAGGTCAAGTCAGTGCCGGCAAGAGACGCCTTTCAAGAACAATCGACGTACTCACGCCTCTTATAAGTGCCTTTCTTTTTTATATTCCGACAGTACTTAATTATATGTGGAGATGAGTGAAGGATGGGATGGGAAATGTAATAATTTTATTTTTATTTCTGTTATTGACTCGCACTGGGTTACTGGTAATCTGTTCAGAGTAACTTATAAGAAACATTGAAGGGATCCTATTTAAAAAATGATTCTGTTCATGCCTGCAAAATACCCACATCCACGTATTCTGCCTGATGTAATTGACAAAAGAGCGTGTTAATTGTTCACATCCTTTACTTTGCTGCCATTTCAATTTAAAACCTAAAAATAACATCAGCCCCTCGAGAATCAAGGCAAGCTCTGTGGTATAAAGTGCAGTATTGTGCATTTTAATGGGCTTCGAAGCCACATAAGATGGGAGAGATGAATTTGTTTATTACCCTCTTCCTTATTGAGAGCGTCTGCGCGAGATAGCTCTCTTCCTATGAGTCACTAGAAAGTTATGTTCTTGAGTTAACTCGATTCGAATAACTGGCTGGTGTACCTACCTGACTACACTGCTATGCCCGAGTGGGTGGACTTGACTGCAATATTGTGCACTTCTTGTACTAAGAGTACATACTTTTTGCATCAACATAATGCTTCTGGCGGGCGATTGAACAAGATGTAGCTTACATACAATGTTACTGTTTTTATTGTATAAAATATAAACTGAAATTCAACTTATCGAGATTTTATCAGAATTAATAAAGTCATACATAACTTAATAAAATCTGGTTCCATTTATAGAACTTATAATCCGAACTGCGTAAATGATTATTCCCTATAATGGAATTCATTGACATAATTTGTTTCTTTATTATCCTGTTATTGAATACCCCTATCTTATAATGCTTTACAAAGCATCAATAAATTAGTGATGCGAGCTCTTTTATGTGGGACTTATTCGTTAAATGGGGAATGAATGCTTTTGTATCCATTTCTCACACTTTATTTCAACGTCACAATTGCATTATTATTATGTTATTGGTAATACTTTACGAATTTTACACATACATAGTAACCGGCAAGACAAGATGCAGTGCGCATCATCAATCATTCACGATAGGAGACAGCTTGTATGTCAAGCATGTTGGGAGGCATTTCAGTTCATTTTTTTAGTTTGATAAAGCTTTAAATCGTGGAACAAGACACAGTTGTCTTTATCATTGGAAGCGAAACTATTTAACAATTAGTAGAGGCGATGCGTCACTTTGCTACTGTATTACTTTCAGTCTGCTAAACGTCGATGAGTAAGGCTAAGTAAGACATGATCAACAATGATGACAATATCAACATGACTCACCTCAAGCAAATACAATGATATCCCTCGTAATGTAATGTATGTATTTTTTTTCTCAACGACTGACATCCACTCAGGACCCCTGTAATTAGGGGAGTTATTTAGGTAGATAGCATTGACCTTAATCGGGGTTATTGAGTCACAGCTGCTCTTTAGTTTGATATTTACAAATAATGTAATGTTTATTTTAATTTTGGCTGCTAGAACTACTTATTTTGGTTACATTTTCTAAACCTAATCGATGTTTTAGATAAATACATACGCTTCTTAGATTTGTTAGAAAATCGAAATCCACAATAACATTCTAAATTATTCACGGAAGCTGCATATCATTTCAACTATCTAGATAGTGGAAATGATATTATGCCGATGTGGAATTGTGGAATCTATAAAATCTTTCCTCGCCAGCAGATGCGGCAGGCGGGCTCGCCGGTCCCGTCTGCCGCCTGCGGGTACATTGTTCGCAAAGTCAATGAACTTACGAAAATGCTCCTTCGCTTATTGTGCCCATAATCGAATCAAGTCGCCACTCTATATGGTAGTAAACATGTCGCACATTTTCTTTTTCTTATAAATAAAACACGCATGACAGGCTACAAATCTTCGAATGTCCCTTTCGCAAAAGCTTCTTCAATATACGCACATAATCGGGTATGATTCGTTTACTTATTCATCACCCTTTATCGATGCTGGAATAATGTGATCTTTTATATCTCGTGATTTCTTTATCGTGTCATTATCTGTCCTTTAGACTATCGGTTGCTTTCGATTGTCTGGTAAATTGAATTGGAAAATCCCGTGACTCGCATGAAAAAGGGGTGTGGTTGCGTTACGGGCGGGTGTCGGCTCGATGGTGTGCGTCTCGGGGGTGAGGGCTGAGTGTTCCTGTAATGTCTGGCGAGCGGCGGGCGGCGGGGCGCAGACCGAGCAGATCAATACGGCGCGCCCCTGCCCGCGCCACGCCGCCGCCGCCGCCGCCGCGCCGCCCGCCCGGCCAATCTCCGCAGGCCCTTCGTCTTTCGACGCCAATGCTTGTTTTTTTACAGCACGCATTAACCATGCTCTCCGATAAATGAATAAAAGCATGTGTGAGATTTTTTCCTCTTCGAATAGCGGAATTCATTGTGGTTCCCCTCATTGGCATGTTAATCTTCATACTCGACATTTATGTTTCCTGTTGTCCGTGTGATTTTGACAAACGCTATAAATTGGGGTTGGATTTTCGTTAGCCCGAGAATGTGGGATAGTAGTTCAAGACCTGTTGAATGTAGGCTATAAATAATCCAATGATAATGGTAAAGAATCACAAGTTACAGTTGTAAGACTTTTTATTGTTAGATTCGAATGGCATTATATGGTTTGTTGGCACTTTAAAATAGTATTAATAATTTAAATGATTTGAGTAGCAATTGTATAAGTCATGTAAAACTATTGTATTTATGTAATTTATAGTATGCCTTATCGAGAAAGTCTCATATTTTCTCAAAGTTTGGTCTTCCTATTTGAATTCAAAGATAGGTATCTTACATTGTCGCAGTTTACGTACTTTATTACTAGATTATTTAAGAACCATAGGTTGATGAACAAAGGGGTAGATGATCAAGTTGAATGCTAAAATTCGTCGTTCAATTCACCACATAGCCACCTTATATACTAGTGTCTATTAGGTAACTCTTGTGTTAAGAATGAGTTCACTTAGTCTACTTTTACTCTTTCAGTTGGCCTAGTGTGAGTTTTGTTTATTATCCGTATTCATTCGATTACGTTAAAGTTTACGAAAACAAAAATTAGAATGACATTGAAGCAGCGCCTCCTGGCGGTATAGGTACGAAAGGAGTTAACATTTTGCCATACAAATTCTCGTTTTCGTTAACGTGATCCAATGGCGAATGAAACTCGCACTTGGCACCCCGAAGGGGTAACGGGACTTTAATTAATTTACTGTTCTGTGATAATTAACGTATTAAAAGCACATTAATAATAATCTTTTTTAAGTAAACGAAATAGGTACCTACTTAATTATGAAAAAAACCAACTAACGTTTCTAATTAACCAAATTAAAAAAGAGCAGTATAATTCAATTGCTGGTAAGTAAAATGGTCGACTGGTCGACTAAAACAGAATTGCTTTAGCACAAATCCCAATTACACTTTCCCTTATTCAAGATACGGATTGCCGCTTTACTTTAGCAATAAACCGGAGATCGTTCGAAGGAAACAGTTTTAGATTTCATTACAAATAAGATTTGATGTAGCCTCCGACGCCCCGGCGGCGGCGGCGGCGGCGGCGCGAGCGCCGCCGCGTATCGTTATTTAGTAGGTAGGTATCATTTAATGAAAGCAAGTGTCAGAAAATGATCATGTGCTCTGAAACTATTTTCTCTGTACCTACCTTTATAATACAAGGCAGAATGTACGAAATAAGCGTAGGTATATTTGTTGCTTCTTCACGCTGCAACGGACGGATGGATTTGAATGAAATTCGGCATACAGATAGTTTATAACCTGGATTAAAACATAGGATACTTTTTATCCCGATATTCCCACGGGAACGGGAACCACGCGGGTTACAAGTTAAAATAATAATAATTAGGTTCCCTTCACAATCAAGTTATGTTCATTAATTATTCTCAAGAAAATATAATAAGGGTATGGCACATAGTAGTTTCCATATAACATAGAAACTCAAATACATTGTGAGAGTTGTATAAAAAAAAGTAAGTTTAACTAAAATCGTTGCTGATTATAAAATTGGTATATTATGTACTTAGATATTGTAAGTAATTATTTACACAAATATACTCAATTTTTACAAGTGGTGCCGAAAAGCGATTATAAATTTCGTTTATTATTAAAAATGTAAAGATCTACTACACCAAGTCTAGTCCTACCTACCAAATATCGTGACACGTAAAATAGTTGCTCCAATAACACCCAGACATTCTGGCCGCACGTTTTTTGCTTTGCTACATTCAGCTGTATGATTACCGTTTGTATTATAAATATTAGAATACCCGGTAACCGACGCACGATCGTTGTTGATTTTTTGCTGCCCGCATATGTTCGTGCGAGGGTCTGGTTTCTAGATATGTTTCCGGCCGCTTTGTTGCCAAAGTTACCATTTTCTGTAAATGAGTTTGAAGATTTAGCTTCGCGTATTACCCTAAAACTCTGAAGACTAACTTTGGAATACAAATTTCCATTCGAACTGGATTTAAAGAGCTAAGTTTTTCTCCTTGTTGGCCAACTTAATATTTTAAATCACACTTTAGAAGTTACGAACTTTGACGGAATGGTAAATCTACCAGACGAGACTTTTTGTCAATTTTCAAACTGAATTTTGTACCGCGAATTCTACAGTTTCTGTGATTTTAGTCTTTTCTTATTTTTTTACTTAAGCATCGCATTGTACAAAAAATCGTCTCTATCTACCTATTTGGTGACGTCGTTGATATCTTTTGCACAAAAAACACATTGTGTGATTTGGCCGTACCTATCTTGTCAATTTGTTTGCCTCAAGTATCTTTTGTATTCAGTTAATATTTGAACAACTTACTATTTGACTTCTTTGTTCTTTCTTAGATAAAAATGGTGATAAATTATTTTCAGATGTTGATTTATCTTCGAACCTTTGAGGAGAGCGTAAACAATAGATACGATTCCAATAATCTATCCTAGAACACTATATTTAATGTAGCGTTTTTAAGTATGTGTTTTACTTTACTGTAGGTTTTCTTTTCGACGATTTAAGTCATAATTATATCATCGAAGCCACAGATCTATGGTCTGTGATCGAAACTGATAAAATTAAGAGTAGAATAAAAAACAAATGAACGGAAAAAAGGTTGTCATTCATAAACGTTTCTCTCAGAATAATAAATAGCTTTAGTTATTGTTCTAAGACGTTTATACTTGTTCATGTAACGGAAGAAGCTTGAAACAATTCGGGTTTTAAAAAGGGCCATAATGAGATATTGTGCTTCTGGCCTCTAAAAGCGATAATTGCTCGGTTATCAATCGAATTCTTGTCTGTTTTATATCTGTTGGTATGGTCGTAAACGCTCTGTGCGTTCTTTATATTTGTATCTCACAACATTTGGAGTGGAGCAACGGAGGGTCAGCCGATGCCAGTCAATTAGTAAGTCGGAATGTTCAGTCACCCCAGGCCCCAACGTTGGTTGCGCGCCCAGTCACTTCGGCATGCAGGTTCACTTCCTGAGTGGACAATTAAAGCGGATGACAACCGCACTTTGGATGACTGACTTAGTTCGGCATTATCATACATTGTACTGTGACTAATTACTACTTAATTGCATTTTTTAAAGAACACGTTACGGCAGTAATGCCCATTTCATGTAGACAATGCATAAATCTCAGTCATGACAGCAAACGTATATTCTCTTCCTTTATCTGTTACTTAACATAATAGCCGCAGGTGCTGCATCTATATAATATGCAGATATGTTGTTCTTGACCGCAAGCAAACTGACACATCGAACACAAATGACCTGAATAACGAAAACACATAAAAACTGCATGCATACATTTCCACTATGCTCATTAGCGGTACACGTAATGTGACTAAAGTAAACAGTACTAATGGACCACTCCATGGCTGACAAATAGATGGTATCGCCCAAACGTCTATATACTTAATTAATGTATGTAATAAAAGTGACGGCCGCGTAGGGCTCATCACTGGTAGATCGGAAGCAGATAGCCTCGCCACGCGGACGCGCGTCACCTATTCACGTAACCCTATACACCGCTATCCGGATATTAAACGCATTTAGAAAGCGATGCATTGCGTTGCGGCTCCCCAAAATCTAACGGACAAAGGCAGGATGACGAAGTTGTCGGCCTAACTAAGCACCTTGCGCTTGTAAATATTCGTGACGTCGTCGTCGTCGTCGTCGGTGAATCCTCATACAAATATTGCAGAATCAAAGTTGCGCTGATTACAAATCGCGGAACAATTATGGGTTAATCAGAAACAGCAGTGTTTCTGATTCACCTGTATACAACAGACTGCAGTCGTATGTTAACTTATAGGCTCGATTTAAGGCTTTTACAGACGTACCTAGCTTAGAAAAGCTTAGTCGTTTAGATATTGTATTTTTCTTCGAACCTAATTGCTGATTTTTGTAAATTACTTAAGTAGGTAGGTACTCCAAATTATTACAAAAAGTTTTTCGAAAATGCATACCTACGTATCGATACTTTCCTTGAATTCATTTTCTTGTCTCGCCTGAAATATAAATTGTGAAAGTTCCGTCTGCACGGACGACGGCAACGTGAAAAATACTTTAAGAGCGCAGGAACTACATCCTTGGCCTTGGTCGGGTGCCAAGTTTCCACGAGACCATTGATACAGATCGTTGCATTGAACTTGGGAACATTCAACCAGTGATTCAGCTGTTTGGGGAGACATTCAGTCTTTTTAGTTGGCAAACTTTAGCGTCATCTTATTTTACTTTATTATTCTATTAAATATTGGAAGAGAAACTTGAGTATCTTTCTTGCTACTCCTTTATACAATGCAGAGTATCCATGAATTTATCGGTTTCTTACAATATGCATTGGTAGGTACCTATATACTTTTCATACCTAAGTTACATTTATCATTTTCTAGAGCTTCCAATGTTGAAACAGTGAATACACTCAACAAATAAGTATTATATCTTACAATCGTATACAAAGACGCCATCGCATCGTTTACTCAAGTTAATATGATATTTGTAACGCAATATCGTTGTTTGTCAAACTTGGTGCTACCTCCTTAGAATAATTAATAACCTAAGGCTTATTTCGAAGGTTGTTTGGCACTAAAGTTAGCCCCAAGGGCAGACCTATTTAAGTATTGCTGTTTGACATTCTTATCGGGGTATACTGTAACATTTTCAACAATTGTTTATTAAATTCTTGCACTACCCTCACGCCATTCGTTTGACATACTGACACAATTCTTTTCTACACGCGACATGTTAAATTCCTTTAAATACAGCTGTAAAACAGCACAATTTTTATAGTTTAAGTTAATTATGTTGGAGTAAAGACACGGTTATGTTGTTACACGATGACTAACATAAATTGATGATTCGACTACTATCATTTATAAATAATTATAATAGGATTCACTTCAAATATTATTACTCACAATTTAATCGAAACAAACGTCATAAAATAGTTAACAGCTCGATTTCCTGCGTCTATCCGTCCCTTATATTCATAGAACTCACGCATTACGCTTCGCTACTACTAGTGTGGCATACAAATGAATCAGAAAGTGCGCGAATAAGGAAATTCCATTCCAGCCGTACCAGCAGAGCTGTCGATAAACTAAGTTGTATTTCTATTCTCAAATAGGCATACGTACTGTATGACCAGTCAGACTGTACTCGGCTTCTGAGTCACATATCAAATACTAGCGTAATTAACCAGGCGGGCGGCCTAACAAATGTTACATGCGTTCTAGACATGCAACGCATAAATATAATGGATGCTATATTTTTAGAATTACAGTGTCTAATTGTGGATGTGTTTTATCTGTTGTTAAAATCGATGACGGTGCTCCCGTTGTCAATTGTCCCCACTCGACAGAGTTATCATGGGCCGTTAGTTTTTATGGATTCTTTTTAATGATCTGATCATTCGCCATCGTTGACAATTTATTTTCACCGAATCTATTAAAGATGGCTGTTGATTTTGTCGTCGTACGTTGGATCAATAATCGAGGCTTGATTTTATTGGATCCAATTATTTCAGGATTTTTATATTAAGAAGGGGATTTCTCGACTCGAATAGGCAATTATGAAAAAGTGAAAGCTTTTAAAGCTTCCGATGTCCTATAAACATTTGACTGTAGCGATAAGATGTTATTTCCCAACTTCCTCAGCAGAGTATTAGGAGTTGATAAGTGACGTGTAGTATCTATGAACACGTCTCACATGAAACATGAGCCGCGTCGAGCGGATGGAGGAGCCAAGTTATATCGCGCGACAATCCCTGCATCGCAATGAACCCCGCTTGAAGAATGAAGATAGATGAACTCCACCGGAGCACTTATTGCTTTACACACCGAGCGACTCGCATCGCACTCGCACCATATTTCTTATGTGTTTATTAGAAATGCTGCAGCAATATTTTACCGAAACACCAACCGACCAAGGAACTTGTCAAAGGGGGTCTCAATGAAAATTTACTGTTCTAATTGTAGCGTCAAGTTAATCGACCGTGTCCAGTAATAGCTTGTTAGGTTAGCATAACAAACTATCTCAATTTATGCTAACAGTTTTACAGAATTAGAATCTATAAGACACTTTCATTCTATTACAAAGAAATCGAGGCATCAGTGGGCTGACAAGTTCGTCATCATCATTATCATCATAATCAGTATAGTCATATGATGATGATGAAGACATAAAAATCAAAGACTAGTTAACTGAAAGTGTAAATATCAAAAGGTCGTAATGTTAACCTGGCGTAGGAAAAACTATGGGCTCAACTTGCAAAATACAATTTAGTTGGTAGGTAAGTGTAGGAAATCTTATCGATGCTAACCACCGTGGCGGCAGCGATTAAATTGGCGTGAATCGAAGTATTTCGCCGAAACGCACTGGAACGTGACGCTGCGCTGGACGTCCTTTAATAAGCTTGTGCAAGTTCCTTCGGTGGACAGCCACGAAATTTGTGATTCAAATACGAGCAGAATGCAAGCAAAGGAATTGCTGTCTCTATTGTTTCGAAAACCACTAAACTGTGTTGAAATTTCACCACAACATTACGGAACGCTCAAGCCCAAAGCAAAATAACCTTTCATATTTTTAAAGTACCTACTGTAAATTATATTCTGCGCGTATGTATCTATTTCCTTCATGCAACATACATACAACCGCCCAACCTTTTCACGTTAAAGACGAGACGGGATGACTCAGGACGGAATTCAATGGAATTGCATTTTAGCTATTGATTTCTTTGGTGACTATAGTCAGGCCCATCTCACTTCTAAGCCACGTCTACAAGCTGTTTTCGAGAGTCATAACGAATCGTCTCGCACGCAGGTTTGATGACTTCCAGCCTATCGAACAAGCCGGTTTCCGAAAAGGCTTCAGCACCATAGACCACAACATACGCTGCGGCAGGTTATACAGAAGACCGAAGAGTATAACCAGCCTCTTTGCTTAGCGTTTGTGGACTATGAAAAAGCCTTCGATTCGATTGAGACATGGCCCGTGCTACAGTCTCTCCAGCGGTGCCAAATTGACTATCGGTACATTGAAGTGCTGAGGTGTTTGTATGAAAGCGCCACTATGTCAGTCCGTCTTCAGGACCAGAGCTCGAAACCTATCCAGTTGCAGCGAGGAGTGAGACAGGGAGATGTGATTTCTCCGAAACTGTTCACTGCTGCACTGGAAGATGTTTTCAAGCTTCTGGACTGGAAAGGACTCGGCATCAACGTCAACGGCGTATACATCACTCACCTTCGGTTTGCTGACGATATAGTGGTCATGGCTGAGACCCTGGAAGACCTCGGCGCTATGCTCGGTGACCTCAACAGAGTCTCTCAACAAGTGGGCCTTAAAATGAACATGGAGAAGACGAAAGTTATGTTGAACTCACGTGTCGTACCCACTCCTCTGAAGGTTGGGGACTCTGCCCTTGAAGTTGTGGACAATTATGTTTACCTGGGACAAACGGTCCAGCTAGGTAGGTCCAACTTCAGCAAAGAGGTCAATCGTCGAATCCAATTAGGCTGGGCAGCGTTCGGTAAGCTTCGAAATATCTTCTCGTCCGATATACCGCAGTGTCTCAAGACGAAAGTCTTTGACCAGTGTGTGTTGCCAGTGATGACATACGGGACTGAGACGTGGTCGCTCACTATGGGCCTCGTAAAAAGGCTCAAGGTCACTCAAAGAGCAATGGAGAGGGCTATGCTCGGGGTTTCTCTGCGTGATCGAATCAGAAATGAGGAGATCCGCAGAAGAACAAAGGTAACCGACATCGCCCGAAGAGTTGCTAAGCTCAAGTGGCAGTGGGCAGGTCACATTGCTCGCAGGACTGATGGCCGCTGGGGCGGGATAGTCCTGGAGTGGCGACCACGTACCGGAAAGCGCAGTGTGGGCAGGCCTCCAACAAGGTGGACCGACGATCTGGTGAAGGTCGCGGGAAGCCGCTGGATGCGAGCAGCACAAAACCGGTCGTTGTGCAGATCCTTGGGGGAGGCCTTTGTCCAGCAGTGGACGTCTTTTGGCTGAGATGATGATGATGATGATGATATAGTCACTAGGTACGTGTTTCGTCGTCCGAAGAACAGATCAATTCGCCCGCCGGGCGGGTGTACTGCAAATAGTCATTAGTCAACTGGTACCTAGTTGTGTTGAGGTTATACTTACGTAGCCGTTGGGTGGAGCCCTGGCGCGCCGTCGCGACGCCTAGCCGTCGTCGGGTCGCGCCGGCCGGCACGGGCCCCGCTGCAATTTGAAATTACCCCGAAGTGAGGGTGTTCGCTCATTCACTCGTTCATTTTAAATGTCCATTTCAAATGGTGGATACGCACGTGAGGGGGCCGCACATGGCCGCACTGCACTACCGTCCGATACGTGGAGTAACTATAGCTAATTTATTCAAAATTATTCTCCACGTATCATTTTGTTGCTGCTCAATAAACTGGAAAGTTATTTAAATTGCATGAATAGAAATCTTTTGCGACACATTAATGCGTTAATCGCACTAGCTTAGCCAGTCGAAGGGTGGTTTTTCGGAGGTCTCGATCTCATCTCGAACCTCTTTGTGTATAGTTCTTTTAAACATTGCTTTTGAACGATTTAAGCGTTACATTGCGTGCTTTAACAATAGTCGTTCGATATTTTTAAACTGTTTTTATCTTGAAGTTTAATGGAAATGAGTGGGTAATTAAGATAATCGAAGGAGGGCAGGGTTGACGACTTTTGGTGGTGGCGGCCTTTCGGGAAACCGGCCGCGGCCGCGGCTTATCGATTTCAAGGCCCTCGACTCGAGTAAGGACTCTGAACCACGCGCACGCGGTGCCACCTGGCAGCAGTATCACTCTTTTGTTTCGGGGTATTTTAATATACACTTCATAATAAATTTTTATTAGAAACCTAACATATCCAACTACCAAACAGAACCTATAAGTTTTAAGCCAGTTCTTTCTTTACTTTAGCCTATATTTTAGAAAAAGGGCTTCAAATCCGTAATTTATTCTTTCAAAGTAATGCATCAATGATCAAACTTGTAAGAACTTTATGGAACGAACGGTATCATTGAATTTGGATGATAAATACAAAAAAGAATATATAATCTACTACCTGCGCACGACGACGCGGTGTGCCCTACGAGCCATTGTAAGAGGAAACCATTCAAATCTGCGTCGAGCAAGCGGTCAGGTAGCGTGCGTAAAATTCGATCCGAGACTAGCTGGCACAGATTATCTCGGATTAACATTCCGACCCCGGCGATATGGGCGCGGGAGATTTCCGATAGTGTGTGACAAAGCTGTTTTTTTCCCGTAATGAAACGATAGAGCCCGCTCAATTCGTTCAATAAAATTCATGCGGGCGCAAATGTTGGAAGTTGATGCGGCCGTGGCGGCTGGCGGCACAGTCCGCTCCCATGTGTAATAATTATTCAGAATTTTGTAGGTTTTAATGTTTTAAATTGACATTGTCAGCGTTATCGGAAAATGCTATTATTCACCCCCATTTAGACATGTGGCGCGACACAACCCTTCTGCAGATTATCTACCTACCTATCTATTGCACCACAACAAAATTAAATGTTTTATCAAATCTTCTTCATTCATCATGCAACTAAGGCAACTTTCGAAATACCGGGTCACCTATTTGGTGAACAAACTAAAATATCTAGAGCTTCTTCATGTTACAGAATACAGAAGGTATATTAGATATGTCCTTTGTTGTTTTCTCCGCCTCTGTGGTTTAATGGTTAAAACCACCGGTTTAGACCCAGAGGTCCCGGGTTCGATTCCCAGCGGGGGGTACATGTTTGTGTACTCGGTTTGGTTGGTGGTAACACTTGTTTGTCCGCCTGGCTAGCTACCACCATCTTATCTAAATATGTCGCCATAACTTCAATGTTTTTTCTTTATTTTTTTATACTTAACTCGGCAAATGACTCCATACCACCTGATGTTAAATGGAAATGGAGTCTAGACGCAAAGACAACTGGTGTAGCGTGAAAACAACGCAGCATGAGTTAACCTCACTCTGCCGGCCCACAAGGTGCTTCTTCACGCCTCGTTTGAAGGCCCCCTATCATAGGAAGGAGGAAGAACGTGTGCTGGTGCTATTCCATCTTTTGGAGGTGCGACAAAGAAACGAGTCACCAAATTTCTTTGTGCGCGATGAGATATGTGTGACAGTGAAGCAATGACTCCGGAGAGTAGCACGTATAGTCCTATGGAGGAAAGGAGAGGGTGGGATAAGGTCAAAAGTTCTTCAGAGCACTCGCCGTGGTATAAGCGATAGAAAACGCTGATTGACGCTATATCTCTACGTAATTGCAGGGGTTCGAGAGTATTAGTGACCTCTGCATTGCCGATAATGCGTACAGCGCGACGCTGCAATCTGTCTAAGGCATCGAGAAGGTACTTTGCGGAACCGTCCCAGATGTGCGAGCAATACTCCACGCAAGACCGTACCTGAGTCTTGTACAAAAGACACAACTGGTCAGGCGTAAAGAATCGCAGCACTCTGTTCAGGACACCGAGTTTTCGTGAGGCTGTTTTGATCACGGCTTCGATTTAGTCCTTTTGATTCAGATCACAGCGAATCGTCATACCGAGCATGTTGATATTGCTCTGCAGGTTTAGAGATGTGCCCTGAAGAGTTTGAAGGGAAAGGTATGGAGACTTTTTGGCCGTAAACGCATACACACATACCTGTGTTTTCTTGGCATTGAACTCAACAAGATTATTGGAGCCCCAATTAGATATGAGGTCCAATACCCGATTGAGCTCAATGACAAGATTTACTCGTTTCTCTTCAGTCTTGGCTCGCCCAGCCGCAGGGTGACCGTTAAACCCACCGTGCACTGTACTATCATCTGCATAGCAATTAACATTTCCAAGTGGAAGCATATCATTGATATGCAGAAGAAACAGCGCGGGGGACAGAACGGAACCTTGAGGGACACCCGCGTTCACTGACATGAGCCGCGAAGCGCATCCATCAGACAGTACACGGATTCCACGCTCGTGCAGGAAGCCAGCGACCCAGTTGCAGAACTGTGCAGGCAGACCGTATGCCGGTATGTTTGTAGCATTGTTGTGTTCTGGCAGCTAGAGATAAGATAGCCAGTGCATCACTAGTTAAGGATCCCGGGTGAAGTGCGCTTCCACCAATTGGCCTTAACTTCACTTAACATCAGATGAAATCAAGGCACTGTGTTTACCCGTAAAAATATATTTTTAAAAAAGTTGTCGCGAGATGGGCGTCGTCATTAAAATTCCACTAACGTACATTTGGCCAGTAGCTTTGTGGGTTTTGGTCCCCGTTCTACTCCATGTTCTATAACGAGGTCGTAGATTCAAAAATAAAAGTGATAGGTATAAAAAGATAGAGGAAAGTAAAATAAAACAGATTTAATAATGCAAAAAAACTTATGAAGCCAACTAGTGCACATGTTGAAAGATAAGAATAAGAACATTTATAAGCTGATGATGATTCATCAGCTTATAAATGGTCTTATTTTTGTTTACTAACATCAGATTATGGTCAAAAGGTGATTGCGTAGGTAAAGAATTAAGAACGCTTAACCTACTGAATTCACGTTCTTTTTTGTAACAAAGTACTTAGTAACTAAATGAATAAACCATAACCTTTATGCACAATGGATATGTTCTTGATTTAGTGCGCATATTTACGGAGTTATAAAATAAGTTCAACTGTTATAAAATTGCGGTTACATTGAAAATGGTTTGCTCATGTTAAAGGGGCTATGTCAATTTGCGTTTCATTTTGTACATTTGAAGATACAACCGCATGCTTAATCAATTTAATTGTTAGGCAAATAGTATTAGCAAACATGTGTGACTCACGTTCTCCGATGGCGAACAATGTTGTGTTGTGCTGTAATGTAATAATTAAAGCCACTAATTTTGTTGCCATAATATTATGGTTGCATTTCGCTGTGGTAAAACCCATAGCATGTTATTTGTAACTATGCTCGGCCTATGGTCGAAAATCGACATTAGTTAAAAAAATATAATGTTTATACAACAAGGTAATGTTACATAATATTATTTCAATTTCAATTTCTTTATTGCTTTCTCATATGTACAAAGGTCTTAAATTATAAAATTAGTAACAATATGGACCCTGTCGGGCACTGCAAAAGTTAGGCGAGAGTAGAACGTTATGTTCATAGGAATATAGGTACACATTTTATAATTCGGGATTCCTCGCCATATAAACTTTAACAAACCTCATACTTCTCCGTGCGTGCAATGTGCTCAAAAAGGGACACGAAGTTTTATTTTCACGCATAGTTAAGTAGGTATTAGAAATCGGAAAAACAGCTAATACATTATCGTGTTCTTAGTATTATTTCAGGGTAGATACCGACCTATTTAAAGGTCGGCATGTTGATGAATATACAGTTCAAACTCGAATGGAATCCGATAGAAAACCTTACTCATACCCTGAAGTTAATGTTTAGAAACATCGGGCGTTGGGTTTTCTTATTTGTAACAGGATCTCTTGTGGTGCACACAAGTTTCTAGGTTTAATACCGATTGAATTTGAGGTATGCCAGTGTGCACCGGGGATATTTCGAGCGTTGTTTTAGCATCGGTGGCGTTTCCTTGTTTAGTTATAATGGTAGGCTCTTAGAACCATTCTAGCGATTGACGTCTGTTATGCTCTACGGTAAACAGTCACGTAAAATGTTGCCGAGTCGCTAACGGTTGGGCAACGTTAAAATTAGCCGTGTATTGCTCGCGAAGACCATCAATCAAAGTTGGCTTACGATTAGCTTCCAGAACCAAGTGCTTTTATATTTTGTAAGAAACAATTAGTTAATAGTATAGTAACGACAATATTAAACCAAGCCCCTCATAAAGCTGTTCGCTCAAATAGTTTGAACAAAATAAATTCTCAACGTTTGTATAAACAAAACTTTTCAGACCCCGACTATGGTAACTCTTCTTCAAACTTGTTATTCATATTACAAAATGTGACCTACGCTACAGACAGGCAGTAAGCCGCATTTATATACCATTAGCACTTTCGCTCACTCATTTTTATCAGAGTGCTTGGCATGAAGCTGGTGCAAGGTGCCTGGCACGAGTTTTCAATTTCATTTTGTTTGTTGTCGACAATATAACAACTCACCTCCTTTGCTTATTATGCCATACAAATTCTCGTTTTCGCTGACGTGATCGCATAGTGAAGTGAATAAAACTACTCTACCACAAATAAAGCCAGAACAAACTGTTTATTCAGCAAATATTTCCTTGGCTTGTTATGGACAATCCAACTCGTTTGCTAGGAGGCGCTGCTGAAATGCCAAACAAATTCTCGTTTTCTCGTGCTCGAATAATTACTACAAAACTTGTACCTACTGACTGCTTATTCATCACATGTCTCTGGAGTCTACTATGAAGTTTTCCGCATATATTCTAGTATGTAGGAGGTACTCCAATTTGGAATGGGTAATATGTATGTATATCTACTCTATCAATATACCTACAGAGTTTATGTCGGATGGTGCAATACATTGTCATAAACTGTGCGTGCCGCGGCTGGAACACATCAAGCGTCAAGTGGCATGCGGAGATCAATCAAATACGATATATATTCCTCTAAACGAAATATTTATACTACACTTTGTACCTTTAAATAAATTCGTAGGTTATCTGTGTAGGATATATGTAGTATAGGTCAAAGTTATTGAGAATGGCAGTGTAACGAATACCTAGTAAGAGTTTAAGTCACCATCAAGTTAACGAAAACGAGAATTTGTATTGCATTAAAGCAGCGCCTGCTGGTAACAAATGATGTTCATTAAGGTGATCGATTGCTGAATAAAACTCACATTTAGCACCCTGAACAGAGAAATGGCAGATTGCCTAGTTCGAGACTTTTCCATCATTCGATAGCGTGAACAATAATGTGACTTTGTATGGCAAAATTTTAGCAGCTCGTTTTTTATTAGGTGGATCTCATTTTTGAATCGCCCATGCTTAGGGTTGCCAACTATTTTTCAGGAAACTAAAGTAATTCGATCACTAACTTACTAACTCACGAATTACTTTAGTTTCCTGAAAAATAGTTGGCAACCCTAAGCATGGGCGATTCAAAAATGAGATCCACCTGATAAAAAACGAGCTGCTAAAATTTTGCCATATAAAAAAAAGGATTTGAAGAAAAAATAAAGTATTTTCCAATTTATTTAAATGTTTAAAAACATATTTCTTTGTACTCTTGGCACTATCTAACATTTTTTTATTGTTTTATAGCGCGTTCAGAAATTAGCGTTGCGTTTCGTTTTACTTCACCTGAATCTGAGTATCATTCAGTAGTTCAGAAATTAAGTCAACATGAATATTCCGTTAAAAGCACGCATTAGTCGGAAATAAAGTATTTTCCATACTTTATTTTTATTAAAATGAATAAAGTATGGGGATGGAAAATAATGTAGGATACGTTATTTTAAAGTATGGTTGGCAACCCTACCCATGATCCCGAAATTAAAAGTGGCATGAAATGCCTACACCACGGAATATAATATTTTTGCATTATTTGAATATTAAGGATAGGTACAGTCGGCGGCAGATCAACCTACCCAAACCTGTCAAATTTCCCCAATGAATATTGATCCTTATAACTAAACGATAAAGTTCAAAATTGATTGTAGAAATTTGACAGTTTTGGGTAGGTTGATCTGCCGCCGTGTGTACATACCGTTTTCGGTGTCAAAAATGAGTTAGGTAGGTACCACTAACTTTGAATAGGAGAGAGAGAGTGTGCCTTTCTCTCTTATTCATTGCTCCATTGATATCATAGCGTGAGAATTAGTCACCCGTTCAAAAATCACCTCCCAGGTCTGTTCAATTAATTGCCATCAAACTGACTTAAAAAAATTACCTTTTCCTATTGTGCTTGTTTTTTATTTTTACAATTGACACTAACGGCCCAACGGCCCAACTGCGTCAATGTCCCTCCTGTATTTTAATTAATAATTGAAAGGAATTAATATTTTCTATTTGATTTATTGATGTCGCGCGGGCGGTCACGGTTCCCCTATGATTTTGAAAGAGGATCCCCTCTATCTAGCAGGCGCTTGACAACTTCTAGTAAAACTGTTATGGCGCTAAAGTTATTAGCGACTTCTACTGTACATTACAAGTAGGTCCATTGCATAGTGTTCAACCTCCAACCTATTGTGTTTGTGTACGAGAAATAAGTTACTCATTATTCGCTACTCGGAGGGGAGACAATCGCAAAATATCGATTTCCAGCCGCACAGTCATCTACAGCTCGACATGCGAATTTTCGTTCGAAACTAGTCTTTAAACCGACGCGTCATAAGTTGCACTGGATCTAAAGCCTGTATAAGGGCGAACGTACGCGCCTCGCCCGCCCGTTTTGTTTTTGCAACGCGCACACGTACCGCATCAGTCAATTTACATAGCTACCTACCTAATTATACGTATTCGCACCTGCACGTGTATTACTACGCACAATTACAAGCCTCTTTGGAAATCAAAATCTATCATGCAATAGTAGAAAATCATCAGTGTTTTGTTCCCACGTTCTGTCAAGCAATTTGGACCTCATGCTTGGGTTTTGTCTTAGTAAGTTTAAAACAAAGTCGAAACACTCCTTGTTCTGATGGAAATGGATATTTCGGAAAATATTCATTATGACAATTGATAAGTAATTCGAAAGATTAGCTCTTAGTTGGTTTACTACTTCGTCTTCGTAAACATCGTCTTCTAGAAATCTACTTATGGCATTTCAAGTTTGTAAGCGATATTCTTTTAATTTGAGAGATTGAGTGATTAATATGTAGATAGATACTAAATAGGAGTTGTTGCCACTTCGGCGCCGATGTATAGATTTAAAATAATCAAGTGAAATTATGATAATATAAATTAGTGGATTAAGAAAGCTAAGACTTTCACATCTTGCGGTTCCTCGTCACAAGATCTTCTCATAGACATCGTAGCACTAGACTTTTATGAAAAGCGTGTGACCAGATAGATGCCTATAATGTTTTCGAAAATGTAAAACCTGACCGAAGGTGTTCCGAGCTAAATATAGCCTTGTGTTCTTACGCTAATATGTTTTCACTCCATCGGAAAAATGCTATACATATAACGGTACCAGTCAGGTGTTGTTTTTTGTAGCCATTATATAGGCATCTGGTTTCTTATACCAGAATCGCTACTAGCTATCTTTATGGTTCATTTCATTGAATATTCATAAAGATTCATCCAGACGAGTGGTGACCTCATAAAAATGTGGTTTTTCATATTTAAAATAAAAGTGAAACCGCGTTTCGGCATGTGGCGGGCACGGCCATCAGACATCGGCGATGACTCGTATTAACCCACATTATCAGACCATCATTATGTGCGCAGTGCGTAACAATGGACGGGCATCCGTCCACGTTATGGGGTCCGCAGCTATTGATGTTGATTGGTACAACAACTTGTTTAAATATTTAAATATCAAGTTATTTATGCTGGCCATGCGTCTATTCATCGTGCCATAACAAATGACTGCCGCATTCCTAGCCCCACTCCTTTAATTAGGATTAGGTGCTGGCTTGTTATTAATTCACTGGTCATCTGTAATGAACTTGAGCTCGCGAACGCGTGGAATTCTATCGATAAAGTATACTTAACGTTATAAACACGTTGAAATGGTTCGTGATTTACATTATGATCCATTGGATGAATTTCTTTTGAGGAGCACCGGAGCACGCCCGGCATGAGGCGCAGACGCAAAAAAATGAGCAAACCTGATAGTAACATATCGGAGCGGCCAATTTACGATCACATAATCTATAATAACGACTGACATCGTTATAGCCATTGCTGATTCTAGTATTTTAGTTTTATGATATACACTGGGAATGGGGATTAAGTTTTTTTAATGATAACTTATACTACTTAATATTAAATTTTAGTATTCAAAGACGTGTTGTTGAAAATCATCTAAACAGTTTTATTGCAAAATACCCATCTACTTTAAAAATTGGACCGAAGGAAAAGTATTGTAATACTCGTTCTACATAGAGTACCTACCTATTGTAAGTATCGTAATAGGTATTAACTATTCCAAAATGTAGTTGTTTTAGCATCATGATGACTCATGACTCAGTTGTATTGTTTATTTAAAAAACTTCCACATCTTACGTAAGGTACTTACCTTTTGAAATAAAATTTTAGAAATCTCCATCATAATTAGAAATGACGCCAAAAAGAAAGAAGAATTTCACGTTTTCCATTACCGATGATCTCTATAATTTAAATAATGAAAACAGATTTTAAATTATCCTTGATAAGGTATTTTTTGCACTCAAAGTCACCAGCTCGTATTACCATCGATATAATGAGTTCATACCACAGTTCATACGTATCTAAAATTCTAGACGACGCAATGTATTCTGTCGATCTGTCAAATACAGCTGGTATTGATGTGCTCAAATGTGATAATATCAGTGTGCCGATTCTGCTATTTTAAAACCTCCAAAATCGTATCTCAGTGGCTTGATTTCTACATTTAAACTATGAAGAAAGAGGAAGCCGGTTCTCAAACTTTTCCAAGATACCAAACTTATTATATTACTTAATTAAAACTAACTTAACTCTATTTCGTCATTGTTACAGTGGGCTGAACTTCCAGGACTTGATCGTAAGGCAGGGTGCCATCGACTCGCCGCCCAAGACGCCCTTCATCCTGGGCTTCGAATGCGCGGGAGAAATCGAGCAGGTCGGCGAGGGCGTCACCAATTTCAAGGTAATAACAAAACACCCCAGTTTAATAATTTTTCTTTTTTATGTATAAAACGACCAGTCGTTGTAGAGATCTTTGGGGAGGCCTTTGTCCAGTCTTTTGGCTGATTTGATGATGATGATGATGATAATATAAAACTAGTTTGCATCGAGCAGATGGGCCGCAAATCAAATCTAAAAACATAAAATTAGAAAGGTAGATACCCTGAACTTCTATGTAACGTATTTCTTCTGTAAACTTTAGCTTCAACTTCATAAGACAAATCTGCGTTAAACTAGAACCGTTAATGTTATTACTTCTGTAAACTTCAATTTCGACTTTATTTGGCAAATCTGTGTGGTAATACAGTGCGTCCCATCTGCCTGTATTATGTACTCAAAATTGATGAAGTGCATTACTAACACCATATATATTTTTTTTCAATAACTTAATTCAACAGACCCATTTCTGTTACTTTTGATCGAAGCGTTTCTCAGACATTGTGACAAATAGAATACGATAAGACTCATGTGACGTAAGCATGGACTATATGTAAGTACGATAAATTTTGTCAGTTTGTAACGTATCCAAGAATCAGCGCATCAATTACAATGGCAGTTACATTGAATTAAACGCTTTTTACCCGACTGCGTCAGAAGGAGGGTTATGTTTTTATAAGATCAAACAAAAAATTGTCTAGTAGTCAAACAATGGCGGGCAAAAAAGGAGCTTCCTCAAGCTAAGTCACCACGATATTAGAATAATGGTGGGGGGCCTTAGTCTCACACTGAACGAAACAATTATGTTGTCGATCCAGCCAGGCAGCAGCGACTCGATTCTGCTTTTTTTTTTAAATCCACAGATGTAGGTCTATTGGTAGCTTGATTTTGTCATTTTTTGTATACCTAACCCTAATCCTAATGACAAAATAACATCACTTACACACGATTGTGGACATTTTAAAACAGAAGAATCGACTTCTGTCTATTGCGGTATTTTGGTAATACTAAGGCAGCTCCCTGGATGATGCATGTAAACGCCCATGGGCAGCGATGACCACTTCCCATTTAGTGGCTCGACTGCTCGTTTATGATTACTTGAAACAGTGCGAGAGTGAGACTACTATAATACGATTGTTCAAGACTGTGAGGCTACAACAGACATGGGTCAATAGGGATAGAAAGAAAAATATAAGGATTATTGTATACAAGGGTATACAATAATCCTTATATTTTTCTTTCTACTGACAAACTATTGAGAAGTTATTGATTTAGCAAACAAACTTGAGGCCCCAGTTTGATGTCGCCCAGCTACAACCAATAGCAAGTGCCAAGTGGGTATAGTTAGCTGGGGCATGAGCTGAGGCTTCGATTAAAACAATGCAGCTATGTTTCCATATTTTACTCGCTCAACATTTAAGCTGCAGCTAGGGCAGCTACGGACCCTGGCCGCTGGATTTTTATTTAAAGAATGGGTATCACTTCGTTCTTCGTTTCCGCAAACATCAAGTTCAATAGTTACAGTTCAATTATTTTTATAATGACCTGTATATATTTAAATAAACATGTCGATGGGTTAGTACAACGATATCAATAATTGTATTCGAATGTACCTATTTAATGAAATCCCTAGTATTTATAACAATCAATATAAATTGTAGATATAATTATGGTGTAAATACTAAAATTAATTGGCGAAACAGACAATATACTTATGGAGATGTGGACCTATCGATAATATTTTTTTTGTTTTTAATGTGATTTCCTTTTACGTTTCACGAAACAGTTCATTGGCGCAGCTGCTTGATCCCAGTTGTCGTTGTAAGGTGACAGTCGATAAAACCCTAAAACCTTATTGGGCCAGTGGTACATTATGACCCCTCCCTACATGATGTTTTTTTATGCGTGAAGGCCTAAACCACAGCCTAATGTAATTCAAATAGAAAATAGCCCTAGAAATGTGATTAATATCCTCTATACCTGTAAAGTTTCACCAACTAAATTAAAGATAACAATATTAAAGGCGAGCCTACCTAAAGCTTTGATGATATCGCATACAGGGTCCTGTATTATTTATAGTAACAATTTCCTACGATGCCGAACGAAATTACTCGGGCGGACGTAATCAAGTTTGATACGTAAGTGGAGTAAGTAATCCCTGTTGCTTACCTAATTGTTGTTTTGTAACGCGTTCATGTCCGACTATATTTACTTACTTATTAATGATGTCTGAAATTACGTTTTACCGTCTGTATCATTACAACTGTCATAGGTTTTAAAATACAACTTTCATCGTCGTCGTCGTCATCATCATCATCATCATCACCACCATCATCATCATCATCATCATCATCATCATTATCATCATCAGCCTACACACGTCCAATGCTGGACATCGGCCTTTCCAAGTGCACGCCATTGAGCATGATTCGCAAAAAATACAAATGAAATATACAACTTTAGAATGGGGAATTTACTTTGATATAATTATAACCGAATAAAAAGGATCGGGTAAATAGGAAAAATTAATTCAAATTATTTTATTCAATATAAATTATTGTGGAGAAAATAAATTTCTTTCATCACAGGCAATTAAGTCGTTACAAACTATTAAGATTTCCAATAATTCATAAACAATTTCGGCGCTCATGAAATTGATAATTTGTATGGCATTGAAGCAAATTATGCCACACAGATTCTTGTTTTCGTCAACATGATTGAATGAATTCAAATGGCAAATAAAGGGGATCTTAGGGAATCCCCAGAGAAATCTCCAGGCTTAGGAGGGTTCCGTCATTGTTTTTGGCTTCTATAGAGTGTAGATTCGTCATAGCACTGTAAGTATCTAATTTAACGCCTCAATTATATATAAGAGGGACCTTAATAATGTTACTTAATTATGCTTAATAATTTTCGCTCCAGCCCTGGCACTTTGCGACGTGAACCCAGCGCAATGACTGTGGGGGGTGAAGAATGCTTTTGGGACGCGGGCGGGAGCGAGCTCATACATATTAAACTTTCCCTCGTAGTACCTTCACGCTGTAAAAGACAGTCGGCAACCGCAATTTTCACTGGTTCCTTTATGTAGACACTCGGAAGTTTTGTTTTATTTTGTCCCGAGCTTTGCTTCTACCCGCGTTACACACGTTTTTGTGGCTTCTAGAAAAAGGTAAGGTTTTAAGGGTATCAAAATATTCCTGAATTTCTTGTAAGAGACAAAAAAAGCTCGTTATCGAGCCCTTACCTTGTATACCAAACACCCTGTTTCTAGAGTTATTTTTAAAATCTTGTAAATCTTTTTAAAAATAAGGGCGAAATATTACCTTTGAAGCTTACTAATTACATTTTGCTTCATTGTTATTCTTAACAAAGTTAGCGAAATTTCCTTTGTAAAATATAGGTAAGTTATACTAAAGCATTCCCCGGAAGAAATATGAACCATTTGTCCTCAAAGCCCGAAAAGTTTACGAGAGATATTTGGCTCCCAAATAACTTTATTGTTCTTATATAAAGAGGCGCAAAATATTTCTGGGTTTCTCTGTGAATATCATCTCAATAAAAGTCATTGGGGATTCGGAAGGCGAATCTGATTCTGTAGTAAAATCACGGTATGTTCGAGAGAGGAATTCATGGAGACTGGCTTCTTACAAAAAACTACTATAACATTGGAAGAAAAATGTGTGAATAGAATTAATTTTATCACAGATTTTATAAATCTTTTTGTGTAGGTAGGTACCACTCCTGCGCATCAGACTACCACTAACTGTCAAATTTCCTCAATAGACTTTAAACTTTTTAAAGACAACGTGCAACAGAAAAGTGTGGTAAAAATGAAAAGATTCAAAGTATATCCGATCTAGATCTTGTATGCAGAGTTACTAAGACATACCTAATTATTAACTTTAAGGAGACACTCTGACCAGAATGGCCAAAAAAAAACCAGGCCCGGCGCAAAAGTTTCATACCTCAGATTTTTTATTAAAATTAGTATACCTACTTAATATCAGTTGTCATCATTGCTGAATTTAGTGGCTAACATGCTTTTTTTTGTCCATTAAAGTTGCGTAGAAAATTAATTAATCCACAAAAGAATACTACTGTTCATGTATACATGGACAAAGAACACTAGGATGCTGTGCACGTGACTGTGATGAGCATTATTTACTACCGGCTTAGAATACTATCGGTTATGCAAGACATAACAACGACGGATATATTGATCACCCTGCCGATAATTTGGACTATGTAGATTGAGATGTAGATGTAGATTTAGAAAACTCATAACAGATTTTTTTTTATTTTTAGTCTGTTGTTGTTTTACCTTTGTTGTTGGGCAATATAATATTGGTTCTATCGGTTAGTGGTTACTATGCTTAATTATAACAATGGCTGTTGTAATACCACTGTGAAAGTTTTTTAATTATGTTGTTTTAAATATTATATAAATAAAAGAAAAGTAATGTAGTTACATTACTTTTGTTTTATTTATACACATATATTTTAGTTCTAAAAGCAGTATTTTTTACTTTCTACTCTTTCTACTGTTGTGTTTGTAAAACATTAGGTGTTTGCCTTGAGCGCCTACGCAACTTTAATGGGCAAATTAAAGAAGCATGTTAGCCACTCGATTTGGTAATTATGACAACTGATAATAACTGTACTAAGTTTAATCTAAAGTCTGAGATATAAAACTTTTGCGCCGGGCCTGGGTTTTTTTGTATGGGCCATGGCCATTCTCCTTTGTTATGCAATTTTTTTATTAAATATTTCTATTGTGTCGTCGCATCAAAATGAACATGTCACAGCCCTAGAACTATGTAATCTGTGGCCCTAGTGGTTTAAAACCTATGTGTACATACATTTACACATGACATGAAGCTGTAGATATATCACTGCTGCTTGGCTTATGCGCGACTGACGCGTATGATGCACTAAAATAAATAGGTATATAAATAATTATGTCATAATAACGCGGTAGCAACAAATAAGTTTATATAACAAGCTAATTATATGTTATTTAGGTTTTATTCCAGGTAACCACTAAATGTACAAATTTAACTTATATTCAAAATTCAAAATCATCTTTTCAGTTTAGGCTACAAATTAGCTCATCAGACATTCACATGTCACATGCCATCGGTTCGTAAGTCTACACAGGGCGGGAATAGATCTATTGCCGTTCATAACTTGAAGGCTTGAATGTGTTTATAATGTCACAGTTGTAATATAGCCCGCATTTGGATAACATAGAGAATTTTTAATATGCAACCTTAGTAGGTACAACTAGCGGTTGTGGAGATCCTTGGGGAAGCCTTGTCCAGCAGTGGATAACTTTCGGCTAAAATGGTGCCTCGGAAGGCACATAAAGCCGCTGGTCCCGGCTGCATTAGTTAGCATTCGTTAACAACCACCAATCCACGCTGGACCCGCGTGTTGGTTTGTGGCCCGTTCTCCCAAGTGGTGTTTCATCTATAAGGGTCGTGAACCAACATTGGAAACATAAAATGAGCTGCTGGAGTGATGATGGATTTATGATTCTAATATGCAACCTTTTCCAATAGGTCGGAGATCAAGTGGTGGCGCTGCCCGAGTACAGAGCTTGGGCTGAGCTGGTGTCAGTGCCAGCGCAGTATGTCTACGCCCTGCCAGCCGGCATGAGCGCTTTGGACGCGGTCGCAGTCACCACCAACTACGTGGTGGCGTACTTGCTGCTGTTCGAGATGGCCAACCTGACCTCGGGGAAGAGCCTGCTCGTGCACTCCGCTGGAGGAGGCGTGGTAAGCATTAAGCAGTATTTTTTGTTATTTTAAACAGGATACCAATCTCCTTTCTGCATTAGGAACCTTTTTGTCATTTGAAACAGTTAGTGCAGCAATCTCTTCACGGTTGTCTGGTACTTCTCGTATAACCTATCCGTTGGTGTTTAGCGAGTGCCAGCCAGAGTATTTAACAAGTTCCGGCCATCAACAATATTTTTAATTTATCGAGGAAACCAGGTTACAAACTCCTTTGGTTACTCAACTGAGAATATTGGTCACGATGTGGTTTGCCTCTAATGGTTTCTGTTTGCTGAAGCTAACACGAGTGTTGTGGCCGGTATGCCTTCCATTTCATGTAATTTCTTTAAACTTTAACGTTCACAAATAAAACACTATGCAATGTAATACACGTTGCGAAATCGTACAACTTAAGCTGTTTGGTTCAACTGGCTGGTGTCATTTGATGTCGCTGTCTGTCACGGAGTTTAGCGATTGCTATTTTGTTTCATTTGTTTCTTTTTAAACTTTTTGTTTTTGTACGTTGCAAAATAGGTTTTCTTTGTAAGGTACAGGCGAGTTAAGGTAACTCTTAAATGTTGTTTAACCATTGATTTAGAATATATCCCTTTATTACACAAGCTAGGTATTTGAGAGATTATTTGCGACACAATGTTCAAGTAGCAGACGACGGACGTAAGCAGTGTCCCATTGTGGATTTGGATAGAATTTGCTTACAGTACAGTGCCGGAGATCACGGTCTTTGAAAGCTTTTCAAAGCTTTGTGGGGCTTTAGAGATTATTCTGTAGCGCAGTATTTGAATTCTCGAAAGTCTATTGAAACTTTTGCACGAGTTATTTATGTTATTTCTCCAGAATATAACTCTTTATCAACTCCGCATTGAACGTTTCCATATGTTTAATATTAATTTACGAATCAGTTGGACATCATATGACGCGCATATGAGCACGAAGCAATGTGTAACATGACGCTAAAAATAATTTCAGTAGCATTGACCCTACAAAGCACTGTTAAGTATCTACATCTAAAAGCTTCTTAGAATGTGTCCGTGGCCGTAGCGTGCACGTATCTACCCCATAACGAGCCTGCAAACAATCTGACGAGCGCTCTAATTGTTGTTCTTAATTAGGTGAGAAAAGTTTTATTTGTTCTGGAATCATCGGTTCCGTGATGACGTCACTCCACGCACCCTCCGAGTCAACGACTCGTTATTTGGTTTCATTAAAGTATAGCGGTTTGTTTGCACTGGGCAATTAATACTGAAGCATTTATTTAATGACGCAAAATTTGCTCCAATTCGGAAAAGTGAAAACGAACCGACACTGCAGAATAACCAATTACCTACGCGTAAATTAAACAGATAGTAATTTAACTGCTATTTCAAATAAGGTTGAACCTCTTGTATCGACGGGTGATTGATTGGCCGTAATTCTTGTAATTAATTAGCTCGGCGATAATTGCAAATTGTTTAAAATTGTAAATTGATACACAAAGAAAGAAAAACATATTTCTTGAGTGAATTGTAGATGCAGAAGTGTTAATAAAGTATTTAAAGACGACATTCGAAAACAAATGTATGGTCGTAAATAGCCAGAGCACATTAACCTTTTAATTTAATGACTTCAAAATGTCTTGATTGCTCGTAAGATTTTTCCCAAAATTCGAAGACTGGATGACTGGCAAGCACCCTAAACGTATTTCCGCCGACAAGCATGTTTTGCATTGTTGCAGTGGTTTGAACCACGGAATAGTATGGTTTGAACTGTACTAGCACTAACACCAGAGTTTGACAGGAGCAGTGCACAGCACTGTTTTCATTAATTATTAAAAATAGAGTGAAACTGATTTTTAATTTAAGGGCCCTATTACATTTTGACCGTGATTTTTGCATAAAATGCCCAATTTCGGCGTTCTTGTTCAGAGAAACTGAAACCCTTAGACAATTTTGACTTATTGTATGGTGGAGAATAGTTATTAGTATAATTCATAGCGGCCTCGCTTTCTGCAATTTTCTCTTATCTATTTATATAAATCCAAAATTCCGAAGCTAGTTTTCAATTAAATACGCTGACGGCAATTTTCGAGCTCATGGATTGAAAGTAGTTCAACTAAGCAAACAAAATGAAAAATATATAGTAATATCTCTAATATAGTGGTTAAGTTCGAGCGGCCTCGGAATTTCGAAATATAAATGGTATTTCTACAAAAAAAAAATCCCATTCAAAGCCATAAAACATTCAGAATACCTAGCTGTAAATATCTCCTTACTCCATTTATACTATAAGCAAAATGTACATCAGAATTAACGTTAGTTTATAAGATTTCAAATTACATACTTTTTTGAACGATAAAAAATTATTAAACATCAAATAAATGTAATTACAACTGCACAAAATGCCACTTTTGCGATGCGTCGGCCGCATTTTGTGATAGGCCTCTTAAAAAATTGAATATAAACCATCTTTTTCCTAACTGTCATCCAGTCTTGTAATTTTTGGCGACATAAATGTTGCCACTACAATAGAACCAGTGAAGCATAGAGGCATTAAGAACTTAGGCTTAGGGTCGGCAGAGCGCGCGTAATCTTTGATGTTGAATGCGGCAGCCGCTTTTCATCAGGCGAACTTTATACTCATTTGCCTTCAGTAACATTAAAAAAAAGACAATATAAACTCAAAGTGTGTTTATTATCCAGGGTCAAGCCGTGGCGCAGCTGGCCAAGACCGTGGAGAACGTCACGGTGTTCGGCGTGTGCTCCAAGAGCAAGCACGAGGCGTTGAAGGCGAACAATAACAACATCGACCACCTGCTGGAGAGGGGCAGCGACTACACCAGCGAAGTCAGGAAGTTAGTACCTTTTTTTTTGAGAGAGAGATTGCTGATTGCCTCTGCCGACATTTTCAGCGTCACCTGGCTTTTTTGGGGGCGGCGAGGTACTTAAAGGGTACCTCAAGCCGTGTGAAACGAATCACCTTCGGAGATTTTCTAGAGGGAACGGCATCACACACTTAAAAGTGCGTGTCCCCGTGCCTTACTTGATTCTCCGAAGGGTTCGGTTCGGATCGGGGAGCGAAACAACCTCGGACCGCGGACCTCTAAAGGCTCGGACCTCGGCTCGGGTTGACCGGGCCGTGGTGGAGGAGAGAAGCGCCCAGGTACATGTCTGTACCTGGTATAGAGCGCGTGTGAACCGGTTATTCGTACCCTTGTTCTACGAGTATGGTGTCTTGGGCCTAAACTAGTGTGCATGTTTAGTTATTCTGTAAATATGTAGTGGCATTAGAGGATCAAGCAGGGGGAGTTCGTAACTGTTATGGGATCGTCGGGGTCAGAAGTTAGTACCAGGGGTAATACTATAAGCTCCTATTGCAGCTTGTAATGTCATTGTAATGTCATCAATCTATCCATAACTGACATATTATGTCCTCTATAAATGTTCAACCATATGCCACAAACAATAAAGTTCAAAATCTATTTAGGAAAGACAGTTTGTGGTAGTCTAATGTGCATGTGCACGCGTGTATACATATCCAAGTCGTACCAGGCAGCGTCTCTTTGCAAATCTATAGTGTCTAGTTCACAAATATTTCTTGTAACATTCCTACTTGCTGCTGCAACGCTGTGCTGTGCCTAAGAGCACATAATGCTTAGAGTAACCGTCTCTTTAGGCTGGTGATAGACCACCAGACTAGAGCGTACCTTTCTCGACCGAACACTCATCCTGATTATTTTATTTACCGAAGCATCAATAGCCCTAACGCCTATTTATACTAATGGTTGGCATTCTTTGCCACCGGAAGTAACTAGATTAGTCACTGGTTCGATTCGCACCGTATGTGTTAAGTGAACTGGTAAATAGCCTATATCTGTCCCACTGCAGGGCAGGGCAAAGACCTCTATCATTGAAATCAAGTCATCACTACAATTGATTGGTAATGGCTTATCACTACGCTAGCCTAATGTAGGTTGGTGATCACATCCCGGGCTATGCATCGAAAACTCCTAAACGCACTTTGCCTAACCGGGACTTTGGAATTGAATCCGGGACCTATGGGTATCGGGCCAAGCGCTTGCTTAATAGAATGGCTTTTTTCAGCCGTAACGTAAACCCCGATCCGATCCGAACCCTTCGGAGAATCTAGTATAGTCGACCATGAAATTGCTTTATCACTTTTGACAAAAACTTCCATTACAATAAAGTTTCGCTAAGGCTCATTGTCAATAATGACAACGTATCTGTCACTTGGTCTTTTAAACAAAAATAGAACTTGTTGTTTTATTATAGGTATGCAAACAAAATTCACTTCTAAGGTGGTAAAGCAATTTCATTGTCGACTATACCTAGAGCACGAGGACACGCACTTTTAAGTGTGTGATGCCGTTCCCTCTAGAAAACCTCCGAAGGTGATTCGTTTCACACGGCTTGATGTACCCTTTACGTACCTCGCCGTCCCCAAAAAAGCTTAATAAAGCTGAAAATTCTGTCTGAGGCAGTCAGCACTCTAAAAAAAAAGCCGTAAATTGTTGGCTTTCATCATCTTATCTCCTTCTCCTCTTTAACACGGTATATTCTCGTTTACTAGATACACTGAAAAAAAAAATTGTTACTCCAACGAGAATATCTCGTACCCTGTACAATTTTTATAGTGCTATATGTGACAACCCTGACGGTTAGTAAGGTCTACTATACAATTATAGTTAAATGTTATTGTTTTTGTTACGATATAAATAGTTTTTGACACAATTTGTTATTGTACAGTACACTATAATATTATGTTGTCTGCAACAAAAAAATCTTGTTTTATTTACATAACCTCCATTAGGCTCTACATGATAATATGGTAGTATTTACAATATGTTTTGTAGTATGTACATTGGTTTTTAGTTCTTGTTACCATAAAGATTTGTTGCGCTAACTACAGAAACGTTGCTACTACTATGAAAATACGTTTTACCTACTATAAAGACCTGTTGCACCAACATACAGAATCGTCGAATCTACTATACACATTGTTTCACCTACCGTAAAGATAGTTTGCACCTACTATAATATTTGTTGTATCTACTATACCAATATGTAGCATCTACTATACCTATATGTAGCATCTACTACACCTATATGTAGCATCTACTATACCTATATGTAGCATCTACTATACCTATATGTAGCATCTACTATACCTATATGTAGCATCTACTATACAGGATATTTTTTTTTACCAGTGCGCAATTGTCTGGAGCGACTCAGAATCGGTAAGTAAACAACTTTCTCATAGTAACATTGGTGAAATATGTCAAAAATGTTTGGACTTCCCATACTTTAGCGAACACTGATTGATTAGCCTGATTTGTATGATGTCTCAAAATTTTTGACATATTTCAACCCATGTTACTATAAGAAAGTTGTTTACTTACCGATTCAGTCGCTCCAGAAAATCTGCGCACTGGTAAAAAATATCATGTACATAGGTAGGTAATTATCATCTTACACCTAACTATACTGTTGGTAGATGCAGTAGGGGTTATTGACATTGTTCAGTACTTAAGTACTGATCGTAACAAAGCATGTGCCCCATTATTAATAAATGATTTAATATAATTTTTAATAAAATAAAATAAAATAAAAATATAAAATAAGCACATTTAGTTACGTTCAGTATTGGTATACTGATGACAATGTCAAAGAGAGTAGGTACCTACATAGAAAATAAAAAACTATTTCATCACAATCTTCTTTTTATTTAAGTATTAAGTACCTAATAAAAACAATAACCATGTGACGAATAACATTAACATCAATGTGCACCCTTTTATTTAGGCGTAAGCGTAACCCATATACAATTTGGTACAGTCAAGTGCAAAAATGTTTAAGGGAGTTCAATAGTATTTGTTTTTAAAATGTTTACAACAAAAATCACCCGATAACTTTCAGTAGGTGAATAACTAGATTGGTTATTCTCCTCCTGAAGTTTCTCGGGTAATCAAAAAAACAACTATTTGTATGAAAACAACTTTGAAATCGTTAGAAAAAAACAGATGTTCGTATACGGATCAGCTGATTCTTTTCTAACGATTTCAGGGATGGTTTCATACAAAAAGATGTTTGAATTCACGAGTACTTTTACAAAGGATTAAAATGACAAAACCTGCAGACCAACAGCAATAATTTAAACCAAGTTTCAAATCGCTACCATAATAATTAAAAAAGTATTTTTTTTTTAAATACTGCACGAAAATAGCCACTTCTTCCATTTATCATTCAAACTCATTCATTCCCGGAGTCAGAGAATGCATAAATACCATACCGCTATGTTTATGCAAGACGTAGCGATTTAGTGCAATATTTTTTAATTTTTCACTTTTTAAATTATTATGGTATCATTTTGAATCTTGGTTTAAATGGTTGCTTTTAGTCATATAGTCATGGGCTAACAGAGAATTAGCTTACACACATCAATCACACTAGACTACATAGCTAAATAATGATTTCTATCTACACAGGACTGCAAAAAAATCTACTCAAATCAAGACCTGACTAGGTTTGAAACTAATAGTACTGTTTGAATGACATCAAATGGTTAAGGGTCTGGTGGATAACTTTTAAGGAAACATATGCGATGGTTCGAGTAGATTATATAGCATTCCATTGTATTACAACGAATAGTTTCAGTCAGTTCGACTTGACTTGGTGGTGTATTTTATTAAAATAAAGACTAATAATTAAACATTTAGCGGTTAATTATAAAACAAAATCATCACAATAACGGAATTATTAACAACCAGTTTTATCTAACAACAATGTGTCCTATTATGAGGCGTAACACATACACAATTTGGCAAGTAGCTAAATAATTACTCATACTTATAAAAACTAATAGTTTCAGTCGGTTCAACTTTGAAAGCGTATATACTATGGAACAAGAGTCAAAACATGTCAAAAGTGTACACATGCTCGTGACTGTACTCATCATTAGAATAATAATTATTAACGGGACTAGTCTTTCATTAAAAAACAAAGTTTATATAAACAACACTCAAAAATAATATCCTTATAGCTATTATGATTTTCTTCAACATATATTTTCTCAATTAATGCAAACAATGGCATAAGGTCATCTTCATTTTAAAACACCGTAACAGTTATATTTCTAATGTAACAAAACAATATCATCACAATAACGGAATTATTAACAATCAGTTTTATCTAACAACAATGTGTGTCCTATTATTAGGCGTAACACATACACAATTTGGCAAGTAGCTAAATAATGACTCATACTTATAAAAACGAATAGTTTCAGTCGGTTCAACTTCGTAAGCGTAAAGTCTTTCATTAAAAAACAAAGTTTTATATAAACTACACTCAAAAATAATATCCTTATAGCTATTATGATTTACTTCAACATATATTTTCTCAATTAATGCAAACAATGGCATAACGTCATCTTCACTTAAAAACACCGTAAGAGTTATATTTCTAATGTATTTGGTTCCATTAACATCAATCCAATTAACTTCTAATATATCATCACCAGTATACATTAAATTAAAGCTTTGTTTTATTTTTTTTACTATATCTAAATTTGCTAGTTTTGTCTGACCTAATTTGATCTTCTCATCTAAACTGCCTTTCAAAAACGGTTCATTTAATAGTAATTGGTGTTTTATTGCCAATGTTTTGCAAATATTTTTTCTACTATTGGATACATTAGCACATAATTTAGAAATGCGGTGTTTTGCTTCATACCGCATTGACCAAATAGAAACTAATGGTCCAAATTTTCGCAAAATTTCATCGTAATGGGTTAAAAAATGAAATTTGGGAGTTAAAGCTTTTTTACCATACAAAAGATATAACCTGTGGTGTTCTGAAACCAAACACTGCAGCAAATCACAACTGTCCTTGTGAATAGTGGTAGACGTAACTATATCAAGGATTTTTCTTAATAGTACAAATAAATCCCATATGCAATCATTAGACGGAATCAAATCCCCAACAAGAAGCCCAAAATATCTTATAAAACAAAACATTTCCGAAGCAGACATTTTAATATTATTTTTTTTGAAATGATCAATAGCTATAATTGGTGGTTTATTACTTTTATCAGTAATTCTTTTATTTAATGTGTCAAACGAAAATAATTTTAAATCATTTATATAAATATTAAGTAAAAGTATTAAATCGTATTTGCATACACCTTCTAGTAAATCGTGCATCACGTCTACTCCTACATGATCAATAACTGAAAAACCATCAACATTATGCCAAACACATGGACCTTTTATTCCTGTTTCCGATACGTTACCAATGTCAACATCTAGTAAATATTCTGTCATTGTTCTTTTAAGCTGTGCATCACATGAAATTTGATACTTCATTCGCTCTTTCGGTATTTTACATATTCTACAGGGAAAATTACAGGAAAATGATTCAGAAAAGCCAGTAATTGAATGCAAGCCCAAATTATCTCCTAAAATAACAGCTAGCTCAAAAAATTGTTTAGTTTGAGATCCTGATACATTTACGACAATTCCTTCATTTTTTAGAAAATTCAATTCAGTAATTATTGGCGAAAAAACAATTTTATTACCAAAATACTGTCTATCCTTTGAATGACATAGTGATGCTAGAAATATATTTTGTAGTTTTGCTCTGCAATGAGGTGGAAAGCAAAGAACTGTAACGTAGGTAGCTCCCAGTTTGTGAACCCCTGCATGGCTGCCCAAAGGGTTCCCAACTTCATAATCATCATGAAACAATGCAAGTGGTAAAACTATTTTATCATGATGTAATTTTTGTTTTTTTTGCCACTCCCTACCTTGTATAATATTTTGTAAAATATTGCCATCTGAGGAATTTTTCATATCGTTGTAATATGCAAGAGTTTCATTAAGAACATCTTTTAATTCAAAAAACTTTTGTAAAACCAAGTGTAATGGAATATGTTGCGCTGTTATAGAAATTGGTTCGATACTTAATACATTACCAGTATGAACAGATCGCATTCGATTACCCAAACTATATTCAACAGAAACAATATATGTACCCCCTTTTTTGTAAAATTCTAAACGTAAGTGTTCTGTACTCAATGGTTGTAAATGTTTTGTTATTGTATTTAAGTGGTCTTTTATTGGTGTAATACCATCTTCTGAAATCTTATTCATAGTTATAGACTCATTCAAAATAGATTTAAGGGGTTGTACTACTGTAGTGTTTATTAAATCTGACATATTATTAAAAACAAACTGTGTCACATTTCTTGGTACTAAAGGATTTGCATACATATTTGCCATAAATTGAGCGAAGTGATTTGTTTGTCGATCTATAGAAGTAGATTTTAAATTTTCACAATTTGTAGTTGGTTTTCCAGAAATTCTAGCAGCGTCAATATTTATATCGGTTGGAGGATCCACAGCTACGTTAAAATTATGTTCGTTGTTAATTGCTGCATTATCATTGGTGATTACAACTGAACGATTGCAAGATAAGCCAACATGAGTAGCTAAATGTTTCTTAAATGAATTAATGAGAAAGTATTTTCTATCACAATTCTGTTCTGCACATGCGTAATATGTAATTTGTTTTTTTTTATGAAAAAATTTAATATGTGTACATAAACTTTTGATATCTGGTAAAATTAAGCGACACAAAAAACAGTTTGGCATTATGAAATTTCTATACCAATATCAGTTAACAATGAATTAATATAAATAAAGTTTTAGTCCCAAGGTGATAGTATTTAATACACACCTTTTTGGATAAACTGCCAAGTCGATTGACATTATGAAATTTCTATACCAATGTCACATAACAATGTATTAATTGAAACAAAGTTTTTGTCCCAAGGTGTTTGTATTTGATACACACCTTTTTGGATAAACTGCCATGTCGATACACATTCTATTGGATATCTACAATTTAGAACTTGGATTGATTTGAAACATACATCGACAGCATCTAGAATTGTGTGCAGCAAATAGAAGGTGTCGTTTATTACCACATAATATTTTTCAATGCTCATATAGTCCCGTCCTACCATAATAATAAAAGGTTGTAAAGTAATATTATGTTGTTGGAACTTATCTCTCCTTCTTTTAATGGTAGTGAGTAGATCTGCTGAGGTGCAGATGTGAGTAATAAATCCTTCACTTGCTTCTTGTTTTGATGGCCGCCAGCTAAATTTTCTTCCTTTTGCTAGTGGGTTTCCCAACAATAGTGGCAATGTCAACAATGCTCTTAATGTGTTTACTTCAGTAGCCCTTACATCGTCCTTATCTGTAAACACAATAACTTCTTAACAATAATTTCTGTGTTATGGTACCTACTTAATTTAAAATCAAAATGGAATGATAATTATAATAGTAATTACACGGTGTTGCAAAAATAAGCATGCACGCACGCAAATAAATGTGCATGCACGTGTTTTATAAATTATTATGGGTATAAAATACCAGATACATGTATGAAACACAAAAAATTATTTAAGAGTTACCCTAAAAAGGATGATGTTATAATTATTTGATAGTAAGATAAATTGTTTGCAATAGTGACATGAGATGAGGCAAACATAAAATATTTACTATAAATACTAACCATATGTATTTTGTACTTCAATTATTTCTCTTAATGCAGGGTCACGATCAGCTTTTTTTTGTGCATAGCTTAGTATCTTATTTTTTAAAACAGGAAAATTTTCATATAACAAGGTTTCTTTCCCTGGGTAAAGATGTTTAAAGTCTAAGAGAAGTAACTGGTAACCGGCTGGCTTTTGTAGTACGGGGAATTCTGACAAGTACTGTGCTACTGATTTATCAGTTGTGTTTAATTCCGTGGTCCTGAAAGTGGTGGTGGTCTGCCATTTTTTTTTCAACTAATTCCCAAGGTTCAGTCGAATTTTTTAGCCATTGAAGATTTTGTTCTAAATCTGTAATATTAAAAATAATCAAAAATAAGTTAAGTTAATAATAAAATAAGTTTACGTCATTATAGTTTTAGTCTGTTAACTGATTACTTAATTAAACAAGTATAAATGTTGGACAATATCACATTGCTCTGATCCCAGGGTAAGTAATTTGTGATAGAAATCAGAAGTAGGAACAGTACTAGAACCACCAAAACTAAATTATAGAAAAGTTCATTTCCTATTTCAATTTCATTTATATAAAGTATTAGTTACCTTCATTTGATTCCAAATTATGTTTATCTTGGACATCTTCAGTTTTATCTCCTTTCAACACTTTTGTCTGTGCGTGTCTGTAATCTCTCTTCCTGTTATGTAAACAATCAAATAACTTGCCTTTTGCACTAGCTTTGATTTTCATTTTTTGATTATTTATATAGGGTACATAATATGTGCTAGCATTTTCTTTATCAAATATACCTTTTATTTCTTGAGCATATTTAAATAGCGTTTCATGAGGTATTCTGATATTTACATCATCTGCTAACAAATGTTGAATTATTAAGTTACAAAGCTTCCTGCGGCTGTTACTTGATAAAACTCCCTCTTCTTTATGTAATTTTAAAATGTTTCTGCCATCAAAGCTTTGATTAAGTATATCCTGAAGGGGCTGTAATGAAAAAAAAAATGGTTCTAAACTCAAATTTGCAATAAATAGGTACCTAACAAATTAAAAGACCACAGGAAATAATTAATTTCATGTATATGACCTGTATGTATATCGCTTAAAAGAGATAGAGAAGACTGTCAAACTGTAACTTTGTAAATTATTCAATTTTTTTGTTCATGATTATGTTTTATAGTGTTGCAATAAAAGTATTATCTATCTATCTATCTATCTATCTATCTATATATTTCATTTCAATTCAAGCAATTCTGAAACCTACATAATCCTACAGGAACTAAGGACTAGGATGTAGCCATTTATGAACTCAGAAAGTTCACAATATGTAGGATACTTTTTTGCCCCGAACCTCCAGTTTATTAATGTACTATCTAATGTTTATCTAAGAAAGAAAGCCCAAGCATTTGCTCAAAATGTAGCATACAAAAAGTTGTTTGAATACATGAGTTCTCTCACGGGATTATTGGAATAAAATACCTACTTAAGGGTGTATGTATAACCAGCGTAATAGACTTACTTTAAATTCCTTTGCATGGGAACTTGAATGTGTAGACCACGGTGTAGACTGTGGTGAAAGAAGAACTGTTGTTTGGTCTGTGTCTTTGATGCTTGTGACAGTAGCAGTAGAGTAAACTGTTGTTTTATCTGTATCTTTGAAGCTTGTGACAGATGTAGCAGCAGAACAAACATTTTCGTTTTGCTTTCCTGTTTCTTCATCAGACAAATATAATCCACTCCAACTGTTTGTTCTGTGTTTGTCGTTCAAAAACGACACATTTGAGGAGTTTAGTAAAAAATCCTCACACTCAATAATTTTCTAAAATAGAAACAGATGTGTTAAAATCTATACTAATATATAAAGCTGAAGAGTTTGTTTGTTTGTTTGTTTGTTTGTTTGAACGCGCTAATCTCAGGAACTACTGGTTCGAATTGAATAATTCTTTTTGTGTTGGATAGTCCATTTATCGAGGAAGGCTTTCGGCTATATAACATCACGCTGCGACCAATAGGAGCGAAGCATCAGTGAAAAATGTTGCAAAAACGGGAAAAGAGCCTAAAAAATTAAAAATGCTGCCGAAAGTCACTATTCCACGCGGACGAAGTCGCGAGCACAGCTAGTAAAATATAATGATTTACATAGTAATGCCTTAAATTCTTCTTTTTTGAAAAATTGACAATAAATTTTATTACTACCCGTTCAGAGCAAACTAGCAAACAATATTTAAACAGGGATTAACTCTTAAACATTAGTAAAGGCATACTTTGGCTTTACTTTGCATAAAATTATTTATTAATATACCTACCTAGTTAAAATATTAATTATTAATATAGTTTATAATGGAACATGGAACGCGAAAGTTTAAAAATGTGTAAGTAGGTATACAAGCTACAAGCAAAGTTTGACTGAAAGAAAAACTCTCAAATAAGTTGTCTGTTGCTCAGGTATAGATAGATATGTATGTATAATTGTTAAAAAGATAAAATTTAGAAGTAAGTACCTTTTTGTAGGAGTTTTTGTTTTGTGAATTTAGAAATTATACCTGATTTAAAAAATACTACTTTTAATAACACTTACCAGGGATAATGAACTGTCATTAGACACCTTCTGCCAAAGAGACAGATTTTTTTGAAATTTGGCCCTATCACCTATAGGCGTAATTAATTGAGCCACCATGTCCCGGTCTAAGAGGTTTAATGTGTCTGCATCTATTTTGTTCTCTATAAGAAAAAAAACTCACAATTTATTTTGAAATGATGAAATGAATACCTAGGTACCTAGTCATTCCTTTGCCGTGTAGATACTTTTTAGCGTAGGTACTACGTACTTTTCATAGATACATACCATAGGGCCCCAGCGCATTACGCGGACAGCTCGCCGCGGCCAACTAAATTCTTCCGTGACCGTGACCTATACAAGGCGCGCGTACTAGGCGACCAGCAGCGGCCAGCGACCACGTGTATGAAGAATTAGTTGGCCGCGACGGGCGACCCCGGGCCCGACCGCCTAACCAATCGCTTTGACTTTGTGTGTGGTTTATGACGTCATCTTGTCGTTTCGTGCCGCCTATGAAAGCAATATCGAAAGCCTTTAGCTTTAGCCTTCATAGGCGCGGCGGTGCGAGGTGGCAAGATGACGTCATAAACTATACGCGTATGAAAGCAATATCAAAAGCTAAAGACTTTCGATATTGCTTTCATAGGCGGCACGAAACGACAAGATGACGTCATAAACTATACGCGTAGGTAGTCAAAGCGATCGGTTAGGCGATCGAGGCTGGCCGCGTAATGCGCTGGGTATGGATGGGGCCCAGGTACATACTACCTACCGACACTGCGACCCTAGTAAAGTACCCAGGCACTAGACCTCCGACACAAGTTAATTAGGTAGGTACATACATACCTACTTATTAGTTGCACTGAATATTACTCAAGCTCATCAATTAATAACACATGAGAAATAAATACTTCAGAAATAAGCAGGTGTATTGTATAAAGAGTTAAAGAGGTACCTACTTACTTACCTTTGAATACGTTGATGTACTCCTCTAGCGACCAATCCGTGAGGATTTTGACGATGTCTTCGTTCATAGGTAATACCTGTTGCCCTGCTGGGCCACACTATTCGTAAACTAAAACGCAGGTACGCACGCACTTGCAACTTTATTAGGCAGGTACCAAGTATACCGTACCGTTACGAACTGCGCAGAAATCAAACTCATGCGCAATCGTCTTGGATAGAATAGCAGAATGATTTTTAATGAATTGCGCTGAAATCAAACTGAAATATAAATTTCAACGACAGAGCTGCGCACTCCGCGATCGGCTTGGACAGTACAGTATGAAAAAAACATGGCCGATTCCAACCCCGCCCGGCCCCGCGGCCCCCGCACTTTACGACATGCATTGTAGTCGGAACACTTCATTTCGTTTTTGGTACAAAATGTACTGTAAAATTTTACTTAGTGGGTATCTATTACTCCGCTAAGTTGTTAATGCAACTTTTCATATAGTTATGGTTACAAATTGTACAGTTTAGTAATGTCTAAACAAAGCAGTATGTTCCTACTACTATATATTGATGTGATCATTACAATATAACATTAACTATAATAGCGCCCTAAAGTCTACAATACGAATTGTTTCGACAAATAATTTTAAAGCATACGTTACTAAAAAAACTGTTATAGTCACAAAAATATTGTATTAGAGACAAAATAAAATCAACTATACATTCTGGTAGTATTGTAGAAAATATTTTTTTTCAGTGTAGCTTCGAGAACAAGTGATTTACTAAAAAAAAATAACGTTGACAACCAAACAAACAAAAGAAATTTGGTGACTCGTTTCTTTGTCGCACATCCAAAAGATGGAATAGTCTACCAGCACACGTTTTCCCTCCTTCCTATGATATGGGGTCCTTCAAGAGAGGCGTGAAGAAGCACCTTGTGGGCCGGCAGAGTGAAGTTAACTGATGTTACGTTTGTTTCCACGCTGCAGGTGGGATGGAGTCATTTGCCGAGCTAATTATTAAAAAAAAAACACTTAATCACTTTACTTCTGAAAGTTGCAAAGAAGTTATTTATGAGTCACGCCGTTAAATCTGTAACGAGTTAAGATCTAAAAATGAAGGGATGAAATCATGATATCGCGAGCCGCTAAAAATAATCCTCGCCCGGCCCTCCGCTGCTAATACCTACCTTTGTTATATTTTTACGAGCGATCTCGGGAATGCGGGACTTTTAACAAAATACTTACGATATAGTGGTTATAATTTTGTTTTCGGTAGCAACGTTTACGCGGCCGACGGTCATTCACGATTTCGGGGACTAAGGTTAAGGCACTTTTGATATGGAATAAAAACCCGAATTAGCAATATGTACCCTTTACAATCTATTTACTTTATTATTACACGAAAAGCATTTTTTTTAAATATATTCACGTAGGTAGTATTTTTCTCTTGAATCATCAATTAAGCGTTTGTTAATATCACAATATTTTGACCACTTTATTCGCTTGGATTTCGAAGCTTCTGTACAAGCGTAAAATGTAATCTTTATTAATATTATAAAGCTGAAGAGTTTGTTAGTTTGAACGCGCTAATCTCAGAAACTACTGGTTCGAATTGAAAAAATATTTTTGGTTTGGACAGTCCATTTAACGAGGAAGGCTTTAGGCTATATATCATCACGCTGCGACCAATAGAAGCGAAGCATCAGTGAAAAATGTTGCAAAAACGGGAACAAAAGCCTAAAAAATTAAAAATGCTGCCGAAACTCACTACTCCACGCGGACGAAGTCGCGAGCACAGCTAGTTTAACAATAATCTTTTAATCGGACTTTAGCAAAATTGTCATAAGTATACCTAATTACGGAAGGAGACGAACACGTACTGTAACTCGGAATTCACACAACAATACTACCTACTTCCCATTGCATTTTCAAAGCTAACAAAATGTTCCCGATCCCATGCTCTCTTAATTGGTGGTTATTATAGTTACATATTTCTGTGCCATCCCGATCCGTGTGATACTAATACAACCAATTTGAGTAGAGACCTCATTCTTTCTTCGTCTTGCTCATTAATCAACGGGTCGGGATTAAAGCGAGGGTCCCTGTTTGGTTGGCCGCTGCGCACGTTAATTGTACAGTTTATAACCCGCTCCTTAGGGCAGCTGCTTCGTAGCAGCCGCGGTATTTAATTCACGTAAATAGACAAAGATATTTTTATATCTACGCAGCGTAAACATTCGGAGCCACACAAGTTCAATGTAAATAAACACAGATTCAGATATCTACTACCTACTTCCTTATGCGAAGATGGCGAAGCTGTTGTTTTGGAATTTTGTGATTATACCTAATTAATAATGTTTACTTTTAGCTACGTATTACGAATTTTAATAGTCATTTTGCATTCATTACGCTTTATTATTATTATTACCTAACGTTTTATTCGAATGCCTCAAATGAGAATCGAATTTGCGACCTTTTGCACTAGCCGATGACTACTCCGATTGACCTACAGATTGGATAACTCCACCCTGGGCTTTGATTCTGCTATTTTAAAGCGTTCACAGTCGTGTCTCAGTGGCCTTATATTACCTAGTGCAAGTTTTATTTACAAATCAAGCAAATCGAGAATTTGTATGGTCAAATTAGGAGGCGCTGCTCAAACTCCAATGCCATACAATTTAACGTGAATCTCTGGATCTTTCGATGTTCTTTTGTTTACTTTCCGATGGCTAAAGAGAAGTATGTTACTGGCTGATTGATAATGCTACATTTTCTAAAGTGCGTCACCATTGTTTTGGCAGAGTTACCCCCGATGGAGTGGACATTGTGCTGGACTGCCTCTGCGGCGAGGAATGCAACCGCGGCTACTCGCTCTTGAAGCCCATGGGCCGATATATCCTCTACGGTAAGACTACCCACCAGACTCATACCTGATCAAAATTAGCAAACTACTTACCTTTTTTAAAAAATGCCAAAATACACTACAAAATACCATAACTTTGCATTATGAATAAGTTTATCTAAGCACGACCATTCTAAACTCGTAGATTTATATCATAGTGTGGGAATTATTGTTAACGCACATCAGTCTTAAAGATATATCTTGTTACCAACAAGATATTTAAATTACACTCTATTGCTCTTTTTTTTATCAAGAAAAGAAAGTCATTCATTTTAAAGACCAAACTGGTTAAAAAGCTACATTACAACTTGCTGATATAATAGTTTAAGGAATGGCTTAAATCCTTCATCTGATTTGGCTGATTTATTGAAGTACTTGGATTACGGAAACTAGAATTGTGTCAAAGCAAGGCTTTTGGTGCCTGTGTGGTGCCGGGGATAAAGAATTGCACCACCCCATCTCTTCCCGTGGGTGTCGTAAAAGCCGACTAAGGGACCATTCCAGAGGATGGGCAGCAGCATCTCTCTGAGATTAAGTCTCAACTTACTGCGATCGCCAACCCGCCTGCCAAGCGTGGCGATTACGGCAAATACCCCTCATATCCTTGGGGGAGGCCTTTGTCCAGCAGTGGACGTCTTTTGGCTGAGATGATGATGATGAAGGCTTTTGGGTGGTTTACGAGCCTAGATTTAGATCTAGTGGTCATTATGATACTAAGTTTTGATTAAGCGTTTAAAGTTATGCCTCATTCCCTTGAAGTGGCATTCTTTAGCGTTGTCATGTTTAAATATCAGTACAAAACAATGGTGGTTCTATCGCAGGATCGTCTAACATCGTGACTGGTGAGACGAAAAGTTTCTTCAGCGCCGCGCGTGCCGTGAGTACCTGATGTTTTAATTATCTGATTGTATTTAACATTGCTGGATGCGAGCAGCACAAAACCGGTTGTTATGCAGATCCTTGGGGGAGGCCTTTCTCCAGCAGTGGACGTCTTTTGGCTGAGAGGATGATGTTGATGATGATTTAACATTGCACTCTGCGGAACTTTGAAAGGAATGTAAGAACTAAAGTTAAGTAACTTACTGTGTAAAATAAACGCCAGTAGATCCGTAAAAGTTGTTTTATGTCAATGTGTAAGGTAGTGTTCGCGTAAGCTTTAGAAAACATTCTTTGAAAGGATATTTAATGTCCAATCTTCACATTTCTTTTGTTTTATCGACGCTCGCATCTTTTATTGTAAAATTCCTGCGGATAAATTGTTAGCCTTTAGATAAAATGATGTGCGTTTCACTTTTGTTTCGATCAACATTGTTTCGCGGTAGGCTGTAATTATTCCAGCCAATCGTATGATATTTCAGCGTGCCCCTCCGATCATGCGCGTCGCGGTGAAGTTTTGATTAACTTTGTATATTTAAGTGAATCATTTAAAATCAATACCGCATATTTTGTTAATAATTATATTTTGAGTTCCTACCTACTTATGTACTTTAATAAACTCCAAAAGATCGAAAATGACAAACACTCTATAAAATCATGTCGTTTTTTTAAAGTCGTGAACACAACACATTGAAAACACTCAAGACTCAAGGTACGGATCACTCACGTTACTTTACGCAATACTCCAGGGCAGGTACACGCCTGTGACCGAAAGAGTTTGTCCCATTGGGTAACTTAAAACAATTTTATATGACGAGGGAGACCCTTGTCAAAGAAAATCATTATGTAATATAAACGAGAGTAGGTACGGTATAACGTGTTTCATTTCGATAGACAATAGACAATTCTTCCCCGATTATAGCCTCTAATGCAACCAAAACCTTTTCCAGTGGTGGCAAGTGGACAAGGTGTCCCCGATCAAGCTGTTCGACGAGAACAAAAGCCTCGCCGGGCTGAACCTGCGGCACCTGCTATTCCAGCACGGGCGCGCCGACTACGTGCGCCGCGCCGTCGACGCCGTGTTTGCGCTGTGGGCCGAGGGCAAGGTCAAGCCGCTGGTCGACTCCACCTGGGCGCTGGAGGACGTGAGTTCTTTGCTTTATATCACAACATTACCGGACCATACCTGCGGTGTTAGCTGTTGTTCTAACAAGGGTGCGCTGACTATGTGTGCCGCGCCGTCGACGCCGTGTTCGCACTGTGGGCCGAGGGCAAGGTCAAACCGCTGGTCGACTCCACCTGGGCGCTGGAGGACGTGAGTTCTTTGCAACATTACAGGAATTAATTTGCGGTACCCGCTGAACCTGCTGTTCTAATAAGACTAGTGCCGCGGGATTGACACCATCCTTGCACTGTGGGCTGTAAGCAAGGTCATACCGCTGGTTGATTTCACCTGCGCGCTGGAGGACGTGAGTTCTAATAGAAATAGAGATAGGAATAGAAAAAATCTTTATTTGGTACTTTATTAATTTACCACGAACTACAGTGCTGTGGAACCAGCTCTCAGCGGCGGTATTTCCGGACCAATACGGCTTAGGGGTCTTCAAGAAACGAGCCTATTCCTTCCTTAAAGGCCGGCAACGCATCTGTGATTCCTTTGGTTTTGCGGGTGTCCATGGGCGGCGGTGATTGCTTCCCATCAGGTGACCTGCCTGCTCGTATGCCTCCTTCTAATGTAAAAAAAAAATCATTCAAAACACAGGAACATCACTTATGTTTATGTTACAGCATTATTGGGCTGAGCATGCGATACCTGCTGTACGCTATTTCGTCAAAGGCGCGTGGTTGCGCCGACGCTATGCTCGCGCTGTTAGCCAAGGGCATGGGCAAGCCCGCACCGACTCCACCAGGGTGCTGGAGGATGTTACTTCCTTTGTTTATAATAACATTCACGAACAAAAACTGCAGCACATTCTGTATCGACATAAGGGTGCAGGGACTACTTGCACAGCGTGGTGTATGTGGGCTGTGAGCATCGATAAGTAGCACTTCGTCTCCACCTGATAGCTGGAAGATATGAGTGCTATTGTACATGTTACAACTTTGCCGGCAGCCGCAACTAATCATTAAATTATCTTAAACACATTTATAATTGTAAAGACACATTTAGTTCTGATTAGTGATGGGAAATTCCCGAGAATGTTCTTTCAGTGAGAACTTTGCTGTTAAGTTCTCGAGAATATTCTTTTGGAAGAGAATTTAAGAGAATTTATAAATTGGATGACTATCTCAATAATCTGATTAAATTAATGGAACTGCGATTGCATTTCTGCTTTATTTACAAATATTTCACACGGAAAATTTAAATTATTGTCTTTCCTGAGGTTAAATTCTTCTAAGCGAGAATATTCTCGAGAATATTTCGAAGAAAATTCTCGTAAGTTCTTTTTAAATTTCCTGCAAAATTTAATAATTCATTTTGGCGATAAAATAGACACATCAGTATTTTCAAATCACCTTTAATAAAGTTCTCAAGATTTAACAACTCTAAATAATTCAAATTCTTCAAAATCAACATGAAAAAATCTTAATGATAATGACTAATCGTGACAAGAAATTTTCATCATCATCATCATCTCAGCCAAAGACGTCCACTGCTGGACAAAGGCCTCCCCCAAGGATATGAGGGGTATTTATATTATATTATTATAATATTAATATATTATTATTTATTTTTATTATTTTATATTTATTATTTTTTTTTTTTTATTTATTTATTTATTTTACAAGAAATTTTAATAACATGTAATCTGAAATACGAAAACTTCTACTCGAAGTGGGTTACTTTACGATACACAGTGTGAACGAAACTACGAAGAGTTTAAATGCTGTTCTGTCTCTCTTATGGCGGAGGTACCCAAACCTGGATTAGGTTCCTCGGTTTTCTTGGCAAAAGTTTGTAACTTATTAAATATTTTCCAATTATGAGAGATCAGACAATTTTTTTTCGCTGATAGACGGCAGGGAATTAACTGATGTAAACAAAATGGCGGCGGTGCGTGGCTGGCGGGCCGGGGCGCGGGGAGAGGGCGCATACATGCTACGCTACTAGCGCGACTAAACAAAACGTTTGTACATAAAAAATATTGCGGTGGAAACTTATAATCAATTTTTACTCGCAAGGTTATCGGCAAACACGATGGTACTGTGATAATTATTAGCTAAATAAACTGAGATACCTACTTATTTTGTACAATACTGCCATCGTAGCTCAATACCTCTAAAAGAATACATGTTTTTTCTAAAAATACGAAAATCTTCATCCAATTTTAAATTCTCTTAAATTCTCCTTGATCTGAGAATATTCTCAATTAAAAGGAAAATTCTAGAATATTCCCGATTGGAGAATATTCTCACTTGGAGAATTTTCTCGCGACCCATCACTAGTTCTGATATCCTTATTTAAGTAATTATAACTGTCATAAAAAGCTACTGTGTAATGTCACCTAACAAGGTATCTGATGACATAATCATTGCAATTTTTTGATATTTTGTTTACTTCCGTGCTGTGTATCTGTGCACAATGATATCTTTTTGGAATTGAAAACATTAAAACCATTATAATTTTGAATTCCTCGTATGCCGAACAAAATCTTTGTTATTTCTTATCAACGGGCAGTTACCAACAAGACAAGACACTTAAAATGGCGAACAGTAAAGACCTCTGTCCATTATATTAATCATTAATAAACAAAGACGATAGCAAAAGATACTTACTCGCATCATATCTCATTGCAACTATGTAACTGTGAGGAGTCACTGGAATAAGGGCGCAGTCCCATTAAAGTCTGGTGGCGCTGAAAATGCCGCCTGAGTCAATGCAAGCAGTCCCTTAGAGAGATAGGGGCCATTTTGTAGTTCAAAAACAGCTTAAGAGCGTTTACGCCGCACACTAGCGCCACTAATGAAAAAAAAAACATATGTAGTAATTAGAGATAGAAAATCAAATTATGCTCAACAAACTATTTGAATGAAGTAATTTAGCATTTTTACGTCACCTAATGAACACCTCACATGTTATGGTTTAGTTAAATAAGACGTTACGGCCACTTTTAACTATAACGCCATACTCGCTCTATACAACTATACGCTCTTAACAGAAATTTGATCTTCAAGGTTAGACAGAAATTGAAATATACAGCGTGTAACAAAAAGGTGTGGTCAAAATGAAAATATCCAAAGTGTATCCCATCTAGAACTTGTATGTGTTGTTATTAAGACATAATTATTAACTTGATTTGTCATGCAATGGTTAACCTTTTCACCGCCCAACTATCCTGCACGCGATGTCCCGCTGTACGCCAACGTATAAATGTATTTTAATAAAGGAGGTACAAAGAAGAACTTCTATAGAAGTGCTGGCGTGGATGGCACGAAAATCTCGAACTTCTATAGAAGTTGTTGGCGGTAAAAAGGTTAATGAAATAGTTATATTAATGAAGTTATGCGCGTCGCTGCAGTGATAATAAATGTAAGTACCTACACAGAGGTTACTAAACCACTAGGGCTGAGACTTGTTTATTTTGATGTGACGTCACAATAGAAATATTAAAATGAAAATTGTATAACAAATTTAAGTTAATAATCATATTGTTTTAGTAACTCTGCATACAAGATCTAGATCGGATACACTGTGGATCTTTTCATTTTGACCACACCTTTCTAAAGTCGATAAAATCACCACATTACCTCAAATATGACGTTACAAATCTGATGACACCTTCGAAATAACGAAAGAAAAGGGACAATCGATCTCTTTCTAATACGTCACCTAGGTTCATTAGTTAAAATAGTGCGAACTGATGAGTTTGTGTTGCTATATTAGTCCGGTTTCTACTCAGAACAATAACTATAGCTATAGAAGGATGGCTAAAATAAAAATCGTGCAATCGTGGTTGTATAGCTGAGCTGGATTTGTAGGTTTTAATGTGACCTGAAAACTAGTAAACGCCATTCCTGTCAACTTGTACATCAAATTGCAGTAAGCTCTTTTTGAACTACAAGATAGCTCCTCACTAGTTAATACCTTTGAATGGGGCCGCGCCCCAAAGGGGCCAATAAGCATTTGCCCTGCAGTGGAACTAAATAGGCATAAACAAGGAGTATTTGTCAAAACAGCTAATTCTTATCTTTTAGTTTAGGCATGCAAAAATTAAAATAATAAAAAGCCATTAGTCGTAGATTTGACTTGATTTCAATAATGTAGGCCTATCCTCAGCAAAATAGGACAGCTTAGAGGCCAATTCTACTATTTCTAAATTTTAAAAAATTGTCAAAAGGTGGGTGAAGCGATGCAGAAGATGCACGACCGCAAGAACATCGGCAAGCTGGTCCTCGACCCATCGCTGGAGCCGAAGCCGAAGCCCGCCACCCCGGCCAAGGGCAAGGCCGGCAAAGAGAAGAAACCCGCCAAAGAGAGCTCGGAGGAGAAGAAGGACAAAGACGCCAAGGAAGAGGAGAAGAAGCCAGCAGAGAACGGTGAGAAGAACGGCGACAAGAACGGTGAGGAACCGCTCACTAACGGTAACAGCGACGAAGGTCAGTCTCGAACCATTGTGGCCAAGCATGCGTAGGCGCATACGCTTCGCATCGTACGTATCAACTTATGACAAGTTATTATTTACGCTTCTATTACATAACGCACGTCTGAACGAAGAATATGTTATTATATATACAGCCTTTAGACTAGTTGCTTTTTTATAGTAATAACAAGCGTTATTAGCATTATTTTTTATTTAGATTATTCTCACTCGTTACTTTTGCCCACTGGCCCAAATCATAATACATAACATTTTTAATTAATCACTGCTTACACTTTGTTATAAACTGCTATTGTGGTACATTATGTTTGAACCGTACTCATACAAAGTAAAAAAAAAATTATTGTGGTTATGTATAATGGATACTAAATACTGTTCACGGCATATTCAATAGTTGACGTGTCGTAGGCTGTGTTATTATTCACCCTTTGGCACACCAAGGAGACACCTAGCCTAATTGATTACTGCTGCATGAAGCCTATTGGACAAATGTGCGCATACGCTTAGCGTCATTTTGATCCAAGCATCATGATTATAGTTAAATTATTTATTATCGTGCTGTAAACACATCAATAAAATTTCTCTTAGCCTGGTAAATTGGTCAAAAAAGATATTTTTGAGTCTTTTTTTGCCAGTGATTGTTAAAAACACTTTGGTAAACATAAAAGGTAAAGGTAATTAGCTCTTAAATGCTTATAGGTATACTGGTATACATAATTACTCATCAAATCTGTTTGTAATGTTTCACCATCTTAGTTAACCTTGTTTAGGTAAACATTTTTAAATTATTTTACTTTAAGACACTATAATTTTAACTTAGGTTTGATATTGGGACATATTCAGACACACCGATCATTAATTTCAAAATAATAAGCCCATTAAAGGGTTAATAATTTGTTAGTTATCTAGTAGCAAAGGTTTTCATACCAAATAAATTTTTGATACTTAGTTAGATAGTTAGGTAGGTACGTAACTTCTTTTATCTTAGGGTGTTTTAGTCTAAGGGCTGTTCATAGGATTTGCCAGCTTGGTCATGAGATGTCGGGGCAAGGACCTTTGCCTGTTACATAGGAGCATTATTTATATTATATTATATTTAAGTACGGCCGAGTACCTACTGAAACATCGGAGCATATAAATATGTAGATATAGTGCCTTACAAATAAACAAAGAATAAGCTCCGAATAGTTATTCCGTGTTTTGTTCCTGTCATGTAAACGTCATTTCAAATTAGAGTGAAAGAGATAAAACACGGAATAACTATTCGGAGCTTATTCTGTGTTTATTTGTAAGACCCATAAGGTTCAGCAACGGATTTGTGACTTCACCGACAATTAAATACAGACTACCAGCTTCCTAGAAAAAAAAAGTTTAATTTCAATGGAATTCTATACTATTTTTTGGCGACGAAAATTAGTGTCGATCATTGGGTTTAAAGTGATGAACACTGGTGCCATTACGATATTATATGACTGAAACATTAAGCGCCTTACAAATAAACAGAGAATAAGGTCGGAATAGTTATGCCATGTTTTGTTCCTGTCATGTAAACGTCATTTCAAATTAGAGTAAAAGAGACGACAAAACACGGAATAAATTAGAACCTTATTCTTTGTTTATTTATAATGCACTTATGAGTTTTCTAAATTTTTTAATGTGTTTGAGTATTTAGTCGATTTACATGCAATGTATTTAATGATCACCTATTATATATGGCATTTATAAATGGCATTTAGCTATAGCTAAGTAATTGTAATTACCATTTAGGTTTAACACTTGTATTGAAGTAATTTGGGTTACCATTTCTTTACAAGCATTTATGCTTTGAATGCCCGAAGTTATTATAAACTGGCATGCTTTTTAACTATTTTTAGCATTTATCTATAATGGTATTTTTAATTATTATATTACATTATTTAACTTAGAAATAACATTTTATATAGTAAATGAAAGTTAAAAAAAAATTTAAGATTGGTTTTTCAGTTTTATTGTTAGAACCTAAGCCTGCTACGCCGAATAAATACTTTGGATTTGAGTTTTGAAGATTGTTTATTTGTTGTTGCTTTGTTATATAATAAGGTTTATGATTGGTATATTTCAGAGTCGAAAGAAAAAGAAAAGGAGAAGGAATCTAGCTGAATTGCGTCCCCCGAGGACTGAACCAGACAAACCACCGCCAACCGATTATTTTAGAGAAAGCTGCTCGCACGCCGCGGCAGCGCCGCCGACCATAGCACTATGTTGCCTCATTCTATTGTGTTTTTGTATCTATAAGTCTGAATACGATGTCGTTCGATCTCAATTTTAACCATTTAGAAAGATATTTTTATTGTGAATGTGAACCATCGGACCCGATCGAACCATGTCGTACCGTTAGTCTTTAGTTGTCGATCACCCATCACATTGATTATGTTAGAATATAAATTTTATTATTATGAATGTACCTTATCGTCGGAAAAATTCGTTTAAAACAACAGCGAAATTGAAACAATGAATTTATATATTTTTTTGAAACCGTTTTTTTAATGCATTAATTTGGCCTAAGTTAGGATTGTTTCTGAACTTACGAGTCTTTTATTTTAATTTAATGTTTAAGACTTTATTTTTAAGATGAGATATTTTAATCTGCAGTTATTTTGAATGGCTATTATATATGTAAGATGCAGAGATGCTTAATCTTTATGTATGTTAAGCTTTAATATTTTATTAGTAAATGTTTAAAATTCGGCCCCTCGAGACCACACCCGCCCTGGGCCCCGCCCGCCAGACGACTAACTGATGATGGTAACCTTGCGTGTGATATTTTGTAGTAGGTATGCTAGATTTTTTGCGGTAGGTATTTGTATCCTGCCTTTACATGACATGTTTCTTAATTTTGAGCCTAAACTGTATTATTTTATATTTTTTATACTTAGAGATTTTTTAAATTATTTTCTAGTTAAGAAAGAGAGTTCACAAAATTTATTTTTATGCACCAGTCATTGTGTGGTTAAGAAACTATCGTCCGTTCTAGGCTCAAAGTTAGGCCGAGATTATATCTCGTGGGACGAAAATGAAATCGAAATTGCTAAGTATTTTTGTGGCGCCTTTAAGGTCTAGTGAAACTATACATAATCGACTACACCTATTTAATGTTAGTTTTTTTTATATACCAAACAAGGTCTCGTATAAATAAAGCTTTTTTTATGTATCTTTACAAACAAATATCACATATCTAATCGAACGTTCACTTTCACACTAATGTGTAAAATAATATTAAGGATAATATTTTGATACCAATATTCACTGCATTTCTTTTTGATATACCTAGCTAGCTATATATTTATCTACTCTTAATTTTCGTAAGGTTGTAAGTAACTTTTTATCGCCATATTAATGTACAGTATGGTTATAGGTATATGTACCCAGTACTAATTAATGTTTTATCTGTGTAACACATATCATACAGATGTGAACTGTAACTCTGAGAGGCTGAATGTAGTTCGGTGTCGCCGGAGTAGACTCCATTACCCACTGCTCAAACTCTGCGCTTACGCAACTGTGCTCAAGACAATGGCTGACTCGGTTAACACTTTAGGATTTTTATAAAATTTTACCTTTTTTGAACATTTTTGCTAGAGCATAGTCTGCGTGAGTGCACTGTCCACACTCGACCAAGGTCTTTCACGAATGTCCCAGTATAACTACCGCCGGTTGAGGTCGGCAGACCTGCAGACACTGCATTCCGTCTGATGTCTCGAGCTGATAGCTTTTGTATCGTGGTGCACCGATTGGCAGGTGTCACTGAGCGCTGCTTTGTTTCTCGTACGGTGGCTTGGTGCTAGTTTCCTATTGTATGCGGATATAACTCGCTTCAGTGTCTCGGACCAATATCTTAAAGCTATTTTAGTCTCATTATCGGTAATCCTTCGCTTTGTGTGTCAAAATAATGTGCGAATTTCTCGTAATGTAAACATATATTATTCATTAAATCATGTGTATATCATTGACCTGTATAATGGTTTAGAATTATCTCAGAACTTTCTTCTATAAGGTATTTGATTAAATTCAAAAGTGATTTAGAGAGCTGGGGTGACTGCGCCGTTTAAGATTGTGTCCAAATTGTTGTAGGTTAGTATCTAATTGATGCCAATATTTAAGAAATCCTAGAAGGTCTCCACGGTGTTTGCGAAATCGCGCCGTCACGCCAGCAAGCTCATCGCTGACTGGGTCGTTATTGTATTAACACATTTATTTTTATAAGGGCGGGCCAGTGTGATATCTATACTATGAAATGAATAAATAAATATGTATGATCTGTAAAAATGCTTATTCGAGTTTTTTATTTCTTAAAGCAAGTTACCCTTCTCTTCCAATACCACCTGATAAATAAGTTTATAGTTAGGTACGAATATATTATTTTGAGTGCAGGTAATATGATTGTCTTTCACTGATCTGCGCACTAATTTTAGACATTAAATGGCCTCTTACCACAAAACTGTGTTAAAAGTTAAACAATGGCTAAATAATTGTTTAAAATATTGTCTCTGTCTAAAAGTATTAGCTAAAAAGTGAAGCAGTCTCTAACTTTAGCCATGGTTTTGTAGTAAAGCAGATGGTATCTTTTGGAGACAAAAGCGTAGCTATTGCCACATAAATGTCATTTTCGTTAACGTGATCCAATGGTAAATAAAACTCGCACTACTTTTACAGCTGTCCAGGATTCCGCTTCTGCATAACATCAGATAAAGCAAGGATAATGCGGAGTCAGTTGCCAACTTTTCTATAAACAAAACGAGAATTAATACCGTAAAAAATTTACTCTTCTTATTTATCACCAGGGGGCGGTTTCGATCCCCCTTATTTTATAACATTTTCGCTACCTTCTAGGATTGTTACGGTCGAATAGCATAAAATGTACCACATCAACATCACAATTATTGTAATTAATAACAACCAAGATATGGTTATCCAAACCTATGACCTCTTGCTAATTATTGTTTTTATTAAACCGTTAGTTTCTCTCATATACTTAAACGTGGAATTAAGATATAGATGGCTTAAAACAGCTAATGCTGTGTCTGACAATATTAGCTTCAGCGTCAGTGTTCTTCACACTTTGTTTAAAACTAAATGGTTCTGTAATAAAATAATTCAAAACAATATATTTTATAATACACATGATTTATTACAACATAATCAATCTAAATAAACACCGTAGACGACGACATTGGCAAATAAGTGGCAATTTTCAAAGTTATATGTGACGAAAGCGTCACGCTCGTAGTCCCATAGGAAAGAATGGAACATGTGTACTCCTTGCTGTCTGCGTTGTCCAATTGTTACTATCACTATTATTCGGCATCTGTAGAAAAACGTTGATTAGCTAAAATGTTATGGTTCTCCGGATAGTACCAGGATTGTGGTATCATTACCACCAAATTGATTCATTGAACGAATTAAGACTTCTGATACTGTTGTACCAAATATGAATTGTACGAACTACCCGGAATTTAAAACTAGCTACATTAACTTTGCACAGCTCTATTGTTCTCACTCTGGGACTCACCACGGAACTCATCACGAAACTCGATTATTATTTACACATGGTTTTCTACCAAAGCAGCAACAGAGACAAGATAACGCCGATACCCCAACTATTAATGGCAAAATGTACATCTTATTATTGCTGACTGTAGTACGTCACAACATGATTTAAAAGGCAGTAGGCATGCAGTAGGTATTTCTTAGAATGCCGCGGCCGTGCAATATGAATCAGTGCATTGACAATGCTTTTTGCGTGTGTTATTTGAGATGTATCTCTACCTAGTTTGTCTTTGAGATCTATCAAAATCAAAAAACCTGTCATAGTTTTCTTCTTTTATGGCATTCTTCACAGTTTCGGCCAGGCTCAGTGTAAGTTCAGGAACTGCTTTTTCGCTGTACTCCACTTCAGCTAACTCGTAATCGATGATACGTTGAAGTATTTTCTCTATCTTTTCCGTATTGAATCGTCTCCTTGGATTTAATTGATACGTTGGTTGATACGTTCGAACCTGTTTAGACGGAGGTTTAGTTTCTGACATCATCACTGAGGGTAGCTTGATCGATACATTTTTATTATGGATTTATCATGGAGTTGTTGCGGTGATTGGTAACCATTCGCAACGGTTTGGGTGTGAGGATGGACTGGGTGCCTATTGCGTATATTCGGCCACAGTTCAAATCACTCAAAGAAAAATATGCTTATTCTAATAATAGGTACTTAGTTAGGTACCTATATAAAAAAAATATAATTGGTAATTTACCTGTTTACTTTTGTTGCTTGGGCGTCCTAATTCACTCAACCTTAATATCGAAAATCTTTTATATTCCTTAGACATCTCTTTAATTAATAAACTATGATGTTTCTGTAAACATACTGTTTTATTAGCCAACTAGATCCTCCCACGTTAGTAATAGTAAATAAAGTTTTATTATAAAAAAAGCGCGGGAAACCTTGAAATTGGCGGTCGAGTATTTTAGCGACTCTAATTTTAATTCGAGGTTAAAGAATTTTTATTTAACTCATAAGAAATTTATATTTCACTTACTGAGCTAAAACATGCACTTAATCTAGTAAAATTTTATGTCTCGGCTAGCAAAAATGTACATAAACAAATAACTAAAAGCTTATATTTTAACTTAATTTTTAATTTGTCATGATGTTGGCTTTGAATAAATATAGTCAAAGGCTTTGATTATATACCTACCATACCTGTCTAGATAGAGCCTGGCCGTCAGAAAACGTACAAAAATTATCGGGCCAGTATTGGCTTGACGCGTTCCTCCGGCGGTCAGTCTTATCATGGTCTTATCTATAGGTCAGTGTCATTTGTGCCGTCAAGCAGTGACAAAGTCTCGCTTTTTAGTGAATTTGTTCACAAAATTACCGTTTCCTCAATGAAATTTTGTTGAAACTACAAAGGAAAGATCTTTTCGAAAAGGAAAGTCACGTTCCATCTGTACTTATAGATAAATTTTAATGATAATTATAATTTTAACAATAATTGATTTCATTACGTAAGCAAAGCGGCCATGTTGCTAGTATCGGCATGTAGAATTCCCAATCCCATTATTGGTAGCAGGCAGAATATAAAAGAATATAAAAATATAATACTGTTATATTTTATAATATTGTACTATTATGGCGGCAGTATACTCTCGCCGAGACACCACGAGACAGGCCGAGTGCGAGAGTGTACAGGGAGCTCTCGCTACCTCTCGGGCTGTCTCGCTGTCCCTCGCCTGCTCTCGGTCCCGTGTCGGTTTTTTGCGCACGAGTCAAAGGGCCTCGCTCTCCCTCGCGAGACCAGACGAGCGCACGCACCCAAGTACACTCTCTCGTCTTTAGTCCTTTAGACCATCCACCATCACCGCTTACGCCATATCTTATTATTTTTTTTTGTGTGTGCAATCAATAGGTATTTGTAAAAAGTGATGGCACACAAGGCAACAGCAGCAGCAATCTCAATAGAATAGAATAGAATAGATTTATTTATTTCAGGCAACAAAACAGTGTACATGATGGTAAAATACAAAGAGGCCCATAGAATAGATACCTTACAGACTAACATACAAAAAAATAATATACTTGTATAAATTAAAAACAATGCTACACGTAAAGACGGCGACGTGCGACGCAATGTCTACGTCCATCTTCTCGGCGTTCACAACTGCGACTGAAGACGCGAGAATGTACAGGGTCGCTCTCGTGCATGGGGCTGTCGCGCGAGACATTCGGGCGAGGCTGGGCGAGAGCTCTCGGACGAGAGTGTACTGCCGCCATTAATATTAACTGTTATTGTGGTATGGTATCGATATTCGAAATAAGTAAAATAATAATTTTGTTTGAATTTAATGTACGTAAGTATTTATGTAAGAAGGTATCATGTATGTGGGCTTGGATTTAGAGTATTTATGCGCGAATGTGTATAAAACGAGGTGGCTACGTTATTGTAAAAAAAACAGAGATTCTATTGCACATATTAATTTTGTGAGGAAACATACTTTTTTCAAAAAAATATTTTTGAATAATCACAATACATACGATTTTGACGTATTAACATTTATAGATAACAAAGATGAGACAATTCTTCGTTCAAAAACTTGTCAAAAATTTAAGACAGTTGAAATCATGTAGAAATAATTTTGATTTTTTGTTAATTTAAGCGGAAATGTGCTTTTTGTCTATTTTATGACGAATTTACTATTTAAATTAACAAATAATACGTTGCGTACTTTATGATTTATATTTTTTGTGACCTACTTAGAGATATTTCTAACCATTATCTAAATATGAGTCAACTTATGGATAAGATAGAACTGTGTGAATACAAGGAACAGATAATTGGTAACATAGCAGGTTGCGTAGTCAGATGTATTGTATACGCAGACGAATGAAAGTGCATTGCCTGCATCGAATCCATGAAATCAAATGAATATTATTATTAATATTATGCCTCACATGATGTGTATTCAGTCTGCAGAATCGCTGAAGTAGTAATAATTTTTTTTTAAAAAGACCGCGAATATCTTCAACGACATATTAAAAAAACCTGTCAAAAATAATGAGCAATTTTGTTGGCTGTAGGGTGATCTACTTCCAATCCCAGGTACCAGCTGATCATGAATGCGGTCTAATATTTTTCCAGTGGTGGAAAAATATATATAAAATATTATGAAATTAGAGAACATGAAAAATGATGTAACGTCAAAACGAAAGTTATTTAAAAAACAAATACAAAGAGAAGGCCATTAATTGTTTTGCTTATAATTAAAAAAAACTAATTTTAAAAAACGATTTTGATTATTAAATGTAAATCATCCTGCCTGTCGTTCCTCTTTCAACCCTATATATACTATACAAACATATAACAAGCACGCAGGCTTCCATTAACGCATAATTTTATTGTACTCGCTCTCGCTTTCAATCATCCATCAATTCTAAACACACCAGCTACTTTGATGCGTTATACCTACAAATACCTGATTTAAAAGTTATGTTATGAATTATGATGAATAATTTGCTGAGTTGAGTTGGTACATACTTTCCTAGTAGTTGTCGGTAACAATTACCAACTCCAAACACCGTAAACACAAATAAAATCTATCAACGAAGCCATTTTAAAACTACTATTTTCATTTTAAAATTGTATTGTGTCATTAGTTGTTCTGTGATTGTGCATAAATATTTTTTCCCTACTATATCGGGAATTACGTATTCACTGGCAACCTTTCGCGCACACTGACACCCTTTCAGCGCTAGCGGCGCTACGCGGCTGTCACGCACATTTCGAAACAAAAACTGGCCGCTTTGAGCGAAGCGTTTGTACCGCGACGCTCCGTATATACATGTTTATAGTCAAAGAGTCAAAGGATGTTGGTTGCCATCTGTAACTGATACTAGTAGTTATGCAAACAAAACAAAACAATCAACTTAAATCTACCATAGGTAAACATAATTTATATAGCTAAACAATATTTTTTAGTAGTCAATATTGCTAGTTATGTAGGTTTTTAATCTTTTCTTGAATATTGCTAAGCTGACTGTTTCCTTAATATCATTTGGCAAACAATTGTAAATATGTGCACCTTCAAAGCTTATGTTTTTCTTGCCATAGTTGGTGCGGGGTATCGGCAACTGCAATGATACAACTGTAAGTTTTCAGCTCGGCGAAGCAATCATTTTCCTTTAGCTCTATTAGTTTGAAATGACAATTGGGTGTGTATTACTTTTAATAAAATCTTTTTAATCAATTTTTAATTTTTAATCAAAATGCAAGTGTTAAAATGGTAAAGTTGGTTAAGGGTCATAAGGTTCGTTTCAGAATAAACTATGTTTGTCGCCGTAAGAAAATCGTATTTGAACAGTAGGTATTTTAATTATTTTATTTTGGATTAGGTACTTGAAGTTCTTTTAAATTTGATTTTGCTGCACTGCCCCATAATTTGATTTTTAAAACGGGATCATTGTGTTTAAAATTTAGTTTATTTATTGTTATTATTGTATAGGTATACCTACATATATTTGCAGACTGTAGGTAAGTTTTTTGTCTTTTCTGATGGACGACGAACCAGATGACCCTGGTGGAGGGACACCTTCTCAGGTAGCTCTGCTTGTGACGGTACCTCATGATTGTTTGGAGATGGATACGGAGGGCTCTCTCTTGGATACGGATGCTTCCGAAAGTAAAACCAATAATTGTAGTAATAGATAATAATAGTCTAAAAGAAAACGTACAATATCTTGAAAAATATGTAGGCACTGTAATAAAAAACGGAGGCGTCATAAGTCGTCTTCTGTCGTTCTTTGTGAGAGTGATTGCCAATGCGAATCGAATTCAAAAATCCAGCTACCTACCTAATGTTTTTAAGTCGCCGGAAGTAACTATCTCAGTATCACAACCACAACTCTCCCAACCAAACAATGATGAAGCCAAACAGGCCGACCCAGGCACATAGGTATGTAGGTATAAAACTGTATGAAACTAATGACTCTGCACCCTACAATATCCACATCCAAAAGATCCAGACAAGTCCGAATGACAACATAATTATCTATATACATCGGTTACACGCTAATACATCGGTTACACGCTAATTCTGGCGTCAGTTCAGTCCATCATTCTGGTCAGAATGACGGGAGAATTATCGTGTAACCCTCGGACTGACAGACTGATGGTCTGGACTGATGAAAATTAAATATTTTATACATCGGTTACACGCTAATTCTGGCGTCAGTTCAGTCCATCATTCTGGTCAGAATGACGGGAGAATGATCGTGTAACCCTCGGACAGACAGACTGATGGTCTGGACTGATGAAAATTAAATATTTTAAATAATATTCGTCAGTCTGTTTCGAATGACAGTAAACTGACAGGAGACTGATCGTGTAACCTGCTTGTGTCATTCTGGCGTCAGTCACCTTCTACGCAGTGTTGGGAAATCACACTAATATTATAAATGCGAAAGTTTGTGTGTATGTCTGTATATTTTGTTCCTTCATCACGCTGCTACGGAAGAATGGATTTGGATGAAATTCGGCATACAGATAGTTTATAACCTGGATTAACAGTTTTTATCCCGTTATTCTTATTATTGGATTCTTACAATTATTTGATATACGAAACTAAATTGTACCATAAAACATAGCTTTCTAATTATTGTATTCTTTTATACAATATTTTCCTATTTGACACAATATAGGTTCAATATTATGCCACGCAAGTCTAAAATGTATGAACGAACGTATCACGTACTTTTAGATATCACCAAATCTTTTGCATCAACCTTAGGCTGTATGGGTATAATTGATCGTAGCAGGCATCTTTCATCCGATGGGAGGGGGGAGGGGCCTACCCCCCCGTACTACTCCCCCCCTCGGCAATGGATAGTTTTTGAGATATGGGGGTTGCTTTAGTATTTGGCGGCAGTCGGAGGGGGGGGGGGGAGGGGTGTGCCCTCCTTCTTAATAATCTATCACTACAAAAAACCAACAAAAACCTTTAACTTAGTTGACAGTTTTTTTTTGACGGGGATCGTCAAAAAATCGTCTTTTGTGACTGGCTCTCGCTACGCTCGGGAAAAAAAAATAACTTAGCCTAACCAACAGTAAGGATTTACGTAACTTCAAACACGTGTAAAAAAACCACTCATCTCTCTCTCTCTCGGGGTGGGGGGGTGTCGATTGAAATATTGAAATATTGTCTATAAAAACCAACCCTTATCAATTCCTAATTCGTGCCGCCGATTACTAAAGCCAACCCAAGATATTAATTATTGAAAATTGACTAGACCTAACCTCAAAATGTTATGAACAATATCATTATTTTTATTAGAAATTAACTAAATTAGCTTTTACCTATACAAGATTTGTGTTTCGTTTCCAACAGTAATTTGAAAATTATATAAAACTATCGTCTGTGACTATATTATATTTATTTAATTTATCCCCTAGCAATGATAAATAATGTAGGTAGTATACTTTTTAGTTAAATAATACTGACAAGTATGTTAATACTGCAAATACTACATTAAAAAAACACCACAACGCGTTAACTTATCACGTTAAAAAAAGGTAATACACGTAAATACGAAATGTCAGTCACAAAACGACAAAATTCAAAGGAAATTTTTAAGATTTTCAATTAACTATTACAAAAAGAAACATGTTTTCGAGATAAGATAATAAGTGAATAAGTGTAAAAAAATATAATCTTTCGTATGGTAAACATCTGAAATTAGCTGAGCCGAAGACTGTTGCGTTCTGTGTCCAAACGGCGACTGTCGTACTTTTTTATCAGTCTGTTGTCAATCTGGACTGATCATGTAACCGTGTTCGTTTTCCATTATTCTGGCATCATTCAAAACTCTACCAGAATGATGGACTGGACTGACGCCAGAATTAGCGTGTAACCGATGTCATATATAATTTTCGTCAGTCCGTTTCGAATGACAGTAAACTGACAGAAGACTGATCGTGTATCCTGCTTGTGTCATTCTCGCATCAGTCACTATCCACGCTGTGTTGGGAAATCACACTAATATTATAATGCGAAAGTTTGTGTGTATGTCTGTATATTTTGTTCCTTCTTCACGCTGCAACGGATGAATGGATTTGGATGAAATTCGGCATACAGATAGTTTATAACCTGGATGGGAGGAGGGGAGGTGCCTACCCCCCCGTACTACTCCCCCCCTCGGCAATGGATAGTTTTTGAGATATGGGGGTTGCTTTAGTATTTGGCGGCAGTCGGAGGGAGGGAGGAGGGGTGTGCCCTCCCTCTCAATAATCTATCACTACAAAAAACCAACAAAAACCTTTGACTTAGCTGACAGTTTTTTTTTTGACGATTCCCCTTTTTTAACTTGCTCTTGCTACGCTCGGGAAAAAAAAATAACTTAACCTAACCAACAGTAAGGATTTACGTAACTTCAAACACGTGTAAAAAAACCACGCATCTCCCTCTCTCTCAGGGTGGGGGGGTGTCGATTGAAATATTGTCTATAAAAACCAACCCTTATCAATTCCTAATTCGTGCCGCCGATTACTAAAGCCAACCCAAGATATTAATTTTTGAAAATTGACTAGACCTGACCTCAAAATGTATGAACAATATCATTCTTTTTATTAGAAATTAACTAAATTAGCTTTTACCTATATAAGATTTGTGTTTCGTTTCCAACAGTAATTTGAAAATTATATAAAACTATCGTCTATGACTATATTATATTTATTTAATTTATCCCCTAGCAATGATAAATAATGTAGGTAGTATACTTTTTAGTTAAATAATACTGATAAGTATGTTAACACTCCAAATACTACATTAAAAAACACCACAACGCGTTAACATAACACGTTAAAAAAAGGCAATACACGTACAATACAATACACGAAATGTCAGTCGCAAAACGACAAAATTCAGAGTAAATTAAGATTTTCAATTAACTATTACAAAAAAAACATGTTTTCGAGATAAGATTTAAGTGAATAAGTGTAAAAAAATATAATCTTTCGAATGGTAAACATCTGAAATTGAAAAACGTGGGTCCATAATCAATAGCTGAGCCGAAGACTGTTGCGTTCTGTGTCCAAACGGCGACTGTCGTACTTTTTATCAGTCTGTTGTCAATCTGGACTGATCATGTAACCGTGTTCGTTTTCCATCATTCTGGCATCATTCAAAACTCTAAGCAGACTAAAGACTGGACTGACGCCAGAATTAGCGTGTAACCGATGTCTAATTCTGGCGTCAGTTCAGTCCATCATTCTGGTCAGAATGACGGGAGAATTATCGTGTAACCCTCGGACTGACAGACTGATGGTCTGGACCTCAGAACAATAACTAAAGCTATAGAAGGATGGCTAAAATAAAAATCGTGCAACTATGTTTAGTTCCGTTCTATCTTATGGCTAGAAAAGGAGGTTGGACTGCGACAAATGGTTGACACTTAGTTTTTATTTTTTGTATTGTTATGTCAAACGGTCATCAGAAAATTGAGTCCCTGAGTCCTATTGCCCGGCCAAGCCTCGGCCAAATTCAGAAGTACATTGATTTAAATAAATAAAATAAAATAAAAATCATTTATTTCGGGCATTGCCCATAAAGTGTTAGTAACAATGATCTTACAAACTATGTTAGTAAATTAAAATATAATTCTGACACATTTAAAATAAACAATATGATACTTTTGTGTCCTTGGTTAGTTGGACGCGCGTCCAATGCTGCATAATAGCACTGTCCACGTCCAACCTCGCCGCAACACTCATCAGGAGGCTGTTGGAGCTGCCCCGCACACGACGAATCAGGGACGCTATGCGTTTCCTAACAATGGCTGCAAAGCTATCTACTCCAGCTTCGGCCAGCATCCCTGAAGCACTACAGTGGCGACGCAGCCCCATCAGCATCCTGAATGCGTTATTGTATTGAGTGCGCAGAGCCCCGTATGCCCCCTGGGTGTAATGCGTCCACAGGCTGCACGTGTACAGAGAGTTACAAAAGGCTTTAAAAAGTGTAATCTTCACCTGTTTAGTACAGCGTGCAAACCTGCGGGCAATCATATTAGCCCTGACGCACAAAGCTCTGCGCTCCCGTTCCAAGTCCATGTCATCCTTGAGTGACTCGGTGACCCAATGTCCTAGGTACTTAAAAGTCTGTACTTGCTTGAGAGGAGTGCCATTTAGTCGAACAGGTAAAAAAGTAAAAAAAAAAGAAAAAAAGTTAAAAAGTTTTTTTTTTTATTTAAAAGCTGACAGTTTGTTTTAGATATATTTGACTTGTTCGCATAATCATTGTGGAAAATGTCAAACTAGTGGTCATACTCCGTTTGAATATTTACCGAATTTTCACTATTTATGTTGGTAAATGACGCTATTTCATATATTTACTGTTAATTTGTGAGTGTGTGGAGTGTGCGGCACAATGTCCTGCGTAATTAGGGGCTGCAGGTCCCATTCAAACAAGAAAGAAAATAGTCAACAACTATTGACTTTCCATCGGTAAGTTTCAACTTATTTTTTATAGAATGTGAGCTGATAAGCGAATATAAATACAAATTAAATTTGGTAGTACCATTTTCTAGCGAAAACCAGTCGTAAAGTCTATTTTAAAAGCTGTTTTAGCGATAAATAAGAAATGCTCTCAAGCATTCTTTGTCATCTTTAGTGACGTAAACAATGTACATTCTTTTTTATATATCGATATTCGATACTTTTAATTTCCAGATTTCCAAAAGATGAAAGAAAAAAAAACAATTGGCTTATACGTATTGGTAGACCAACCTAGGACACCAAAACGACATAACCGCATCTGCTCAAGGCATTTTAGCTCCGATTCCTTTGTAAGTGGAGACGTTACGAAATAGAGACGACTTCGAGAAGATGCGGTTCCTACGTTGTTCATAATTATGAATGGATCAGAAAAAACGGTATGGGTATTTTTAATCATACTTTATAATTATTACAGTACGAATTTTATAGCTAAAATATTAAAGCTAGGGTGTCAGTAGAATTGATGAATTATCAGTATGATTTGCTCGAAACACTATTCCAGATTACGGCTTCTGTTATTATCTTATATTAACAACAGTTTTATGTTCCACGAAAATTGTTACTTTACGAGATTATTTTTTTATGACATGATTTTATGACATGACCTAAAATGAAATGAATCTTTATTTTGATTTTTTTTTTAAAGAGTTATCATGTAATTTATTAATTATGATTTTCCTTGGCATAGTTGGCAACAATAACAAAACCAGAAATTGATAACATTAGAAGAATAAAATTGTTAGAAGTAAAACTTGAAAGATGCGAAAAGATATCCAAGCGGCGCTTTCGCAAGATTAACACTCTAATTAAACGAGTATCTCGATTAAGGAAAAAAAATAAAAATCTTTACAGTATTTTGATGAATATTGACCATTGTAAAAAATGTTGAACATTTTTTTTCATATCGAAATCACGAATATCGAACTTAGGGGAATATCGAAACAAAATGGTTTTAGATATTGTAATTGAATTTATGAAAATCGGGATTTTCGATTTTGACTTCACACACTTGCACATCAAATTTTGAATGAATGTATTGTTTACGAAATTATTTGCTTTTAATAACAAATTTTGTGTAATTGCTACAGTTAATTGTTTTTCCAATGATGATTTAACTTGTTTCTGTATACATAATTAAATATACTATATTAGTTATTTAAAAACTTAATGCCAGTAGGTTGCTTTTCAATGAGTTTGCTGTTTATTAGTGCAATTGATGGTTTGGGTTGTATTATTGTGTATTTATTGTCAAATTAACATAATTTATGTTTAATAAATATAGTGACAAAAGAAATACTATGTTGTTGTTTTCAATTATTTAGATCGATAATAAAGTCGATAAAGTCACCACATTACCTCAAAGATGACGTCACAAATCTGGTGACACATTCGAAATAACGAAAGAAAAGGGACAATCGATCTCTTTCCAACATATCACATAGGTTCATTCGTTAGAATAGTGCTAACTGATGAATTTGTGTTGCTATTTTAGTCCGGTTTCTATTACTTTAGTTATTATTCTGAGGTCTGGACTGATAAAAATTAAATATTTTAAATAATTTTTGTCAGTCCGTTTCGAATGACAGTAAACTGACAGAAGACTGATCGTGTAACCTGCTTGTGTCATTCTCGCATCAGTCACTATCCACGCTGTGTTGGGAAATCACACTAATATTATAATGCGAAAGTTTGTGTGTATGTCTGTTTATTTTGTTCCTTCTTCACGCTGCAACGGATGAATGGATTTGGATGAAATTCGGCATACAGATAGTTTATAACTTGGATTAACAGTTTTTATCCCGTTATTCTTATTATTGGATTCTTACAATTATTTGATATACGAAACTAAATTGTACCATAAAACATAGCTTTCTAATTATTGTATTCTTTTATACAATATTTTCCTTTTTGACACAATATAGGTTCAATATTATGCCACGCAAGTCTAAAATGTATGAACGAACGTATCACGTACTTTTAAATATCACCAAATCTTTTGCATCAACCTTAGGCTGTATGGGAATAAGATCGTAGCAGGCTTCTTTCATCCGATGGGAGTGGGGAGGGGGAGGAGGGGAGGTGCCTACCCCCCGTACTACTCCCCCCCTCGGCAATGGATAGTTTTTGAGATATGGGGGTTGCTTTAGTATTTGGCGGCAGTCGGAGGGGGGGGGGAGGGGTGTGCCCTCCTTCTTAATAATCTATCACTACAAAAAACCAACAAAAACCTTTGACTTAGTTGACAGTTTTTTTTTTGACGATCCCCCCTTTTGTGACTGGCTCTCGCTACGCTCGGGAAAAAAAATAACTTAACCTAACCAACAGTAAGGATTTACGTAACTTCAAACACGTGTAAGAAACCACGCATCTCCCTCTCTCTCAGGGTGTCGATTGAAATATTGAAATATTGTCTATAAAAACCAACCCTTTTCAATTCCTAATTCGTGCCGCCGATTACTAAAGCCAACCCAAGATATTAATTTTTGAAAATTGACTAGACCTGACCTCAAAATGTATGAACAATATCATTCTTTTTATTAGAAATTAACTAAATTAGCTTTTACCTATACAAGATTTGTGTTTCGTTTCCAACAGTAATTTGAAAATTATATAAAACTATCGTCTGTGACTATATTATATTTATTTAATTTATCCCCTAGCAATGATAAATAATGTAGGTAGTATACTTTTTAGTTAAATAATACTGATAAGTATATTAATACTCCAAATACTACATTAAAAAAACACCACAACGCGTTAACATAACACGTTAAAAAAAGGCAATCCAAACGGCGACTGTCGTACTTTTTTATCAGTCTGTTGTCAATCTGGACTGATCATGTAACCGTGTTCGTTTTCCATCATTCTGGCATCATTCAAAACTCTAAGCAGACTAAAGACTGGACTGGCGCCAGAATTAGCGTGTAACCGATGTCTATACACCCCATTTCCTTTAGGCATTTTTTGAAAAATAATTCTAGAACATAGTCAATGGCAGTCTCAAAAAAATTGGAAGGAATAGAGTGGTAATACGCACACACAGATGCAAATTCTTTCTTAAACAGTTAAAGTTAAAATGTCTATTTTTTACAATTTATTTTTTTAGCGTAATGTGTCTCTAATCGTATAGGAGCATTTTTGAAGCACCATTGTTACCAAAAATAAAGTTACAGGCCATTCAAAAATGATAGAAAGTTTGGAAAAATAAATTTTCGACTTTAAATGTCAATTTAAAAAATAAAGAAAATAGCTGCAGATGTTCAAACACATTTATAGACATGCTAGGTTATTGCCCTTTCTTTTGAGATATCACTTACGCAGATATCTTACCATTTCTTGAAATTATGGTGCTTAAACCAGTTAAAGAGTGATAATATTGATTATTAAGGAGTTTAAAAAACATTTTTGGTGATCTAACTTTAATTTTCATGTTCAAAATGTCGTCCACCATTACGAATACACGCTCGAGCACGTTTTCACACTTCAGTCGTGCTGATTAAAATAAATAAATAAATAAAATCTTTATTAAAATACGTTTACATCTATTGTTTACAATAAGCTCTAAACTAATAATCTAAAATAAATTAAATGCTGTTGCCTGAGCTAGGTAAACCCTGTTTTTCAGGCGAATGTGGGCTTAGTCTAACTTTAATATAAATCAAAACTTAAATGAATAATATATAACAGTTTATACGCTAAATTACAATCTAATATAAAGACAAATAAAATAATAATAAGTTAATACACACAGAAATAAATAAACAAAGAATTACTTAACGACGGTCAATAACCCCTCCGTATCGTCGTAGGTCAATTTTTGTAGTTCTTCCTGTACAACCTTTTTGCAGTTGATATTGTTTAATGGATAAATATAGCATTTAGCATTTATCCTGTTGTACAGAAAGGGTCCTAAGAATATAAAGAACCTTGATGAGAAAGCGCATTTTGTACATTTGAGATAAGTGCAAACCATGTCCTTCCTCCTTTTGTTAGTAATTTCAGTGCTGTAAGGAAGAGCTTTGTGCTGTTTTAGTATTGTGCTTTTTATAAATAATTGCCGAACTGTTAAAACTTTACACAAGGCGATGTAAACTTGCATTATTAGTTTGGTATCTGCAATCGTACGAAGTTTTTTAAATACAAACATAAGCTTACGCATTCTGTTACATAAAGCTTCAATATGATAACGGAATGACAGATTCTCATCAATAATTACCCCAAGATACTTTATATTGCGAGTACTACAAATGATAGGGCAATTGCAAGACATGTTTAAGTATAAATTACAGCCATGAGCATACAAAGGTGTGTTGTAAACGATGATTTGCGCATCGAAAATGTGATATATTTAGTTTTATCAGCATTCAGTGTTAACAAAATAATGTTGATTAAGCCAGTTATTTACAACATTGAAGCCATTTTGTGCATTTTCATACGCCTCGAACTCCGTCGCTGCAGAAAAAAGTAGAGCAGTGTCATCGGCGTACGATAATATTTTACCGCCGCTTAGTTGAAGGTTGCAAAGGTCATTGATGTAAATTAAAAATAAGGTAGGCCCAATTATACTTCCTTGTGGGACACCAAAGGAAGTGTTCCACCTGTCAGCACTGACCACATTGCCTATTTTAACGCATTGGCTACGATCACTTAAATAACTTGTAAACAACTTCAGTTGTTTATCTCTTATACCTATTGTTTCAAGCTTATTCAAAAGGATGGGTATTGAAATAGTATCAAATGCTTTTGCAAGATCCAGGAATATACCTATTGTTCTATTGCCTTGATCAAGCTCTTGTGCGATAAAGTTAGTTAACTGATGAACTGCCTCATCCGTTGAAAAATTAGCTCTAAAACCAAATTGATTCTTTGACAAGAGCGAATTATTTTCCAAATAATGTACTAATCTGTTGTTTATAATTTTTTCTAAAATTTTTGATATGGAGGAAAGTATCGATATAGGCCTATAATTTGAAATTTGATCTTTACTACCCGATTTATATACGGGAACAACGACAGCTTTTTTCAAAGAATTGGGAAAAACTCCTTCGGTGAGACAAAGTTGAAAAATATACGTTAGAGGCGGGAGCAGGATATGTTTAAACTGTTTTAACATTTTGTTTGAGATGTTATCCCATCCAACAGTACAGTCATCTTTCAAACTCATAATAATTCTTTCTACTTCTGTGGAGTCTGTGGCTATAGTGTATAGTATATAGTGAATATATATATTTGATGATTATTAGATTTTTAGCATCATTTCTTATTTCATCCATTCAAACCTTGTTCAAACGCAGAATGGATTCTCTCCAATAATTCGTCCTTCGTAGAAATTTCCGTCGTGTAGACAAGTTCCTTTGCCCGTCCCCATACAAAAAATCTACCGGGGTTATGTCAGGCGATCTTGCGGGCCAAGGAATTGGCTCGTCTCTGCCGATCCAGCTCTCTGGAAAACAATTATTGAGGTGTTCTCGTACAGTTAAGGTCCAATGCGCTGGGCATCCATCTTGTTGGAACATGATTCTCCTGTCAGTACCAGTATTGGTATTTCCGCAATGCGCTACATAAAGGAGGGTTGGTCAACCCTCCTTTATGAAGCGCATTGGACCATTGTTGGCATTGGATATAATTGTTTTCCAGAGAGCTGGATCAACAGCTCATTATAAATCAATAACGATAATAATTTAAAGTAAATAGATACCACTCAAAAAATCCGGTCAGTGTCATACCGGATTCCCACATTACACTGTTTACGGAAGTGCTAAAAGATGGAGGCCCACAGGCTGCGAGGTTATCTGGCTTCGATCGAAGGGTTATGGACACCTTTACGTTTGCTAAATGATAGCATCAATGTTGGAAAAAAGCTGCATCACGCGCTGTAATTTTAGTACGTAGGTACATCTCAGAACAATAACTGAGAGGTACATACATAGGTACTTTTTTTTTTCAATAATAGCATTTGTATTACTCTGCATTGATATAAAAGTACAAAGGAACCCAAGGATGGGTGGAAGTAGCATTAGCTAGTTTACATTATTACGTGATACAGAGACTCGTTCGACGAAATATCGACGTTTAACCTTTTCGCTATGAGCGGTAACCACTGAGCAAGTAATCACTACGTGGCGGTAACCAGCGCAGCGGTGACCACGGCGGCGGCGGCAGGCGGCGCGGGCGTTGGTGGGCAATAGCACAGTATTACTATTTGCAATAGTGGGCATGTGGTGGGCTTAGAGCATTAAACCAACGTCGTGGGTGACTCCTGCGTGGCATGTGGTATGCAAGCTTGCATGCATACAACTTTTTACATTTGTACTAAGTCAATTGTCACATAACGGCTTTGGCTCAATACGAATGTCTATAAAGGAAAAACAAAACTGCTGAAAAACATTAAATTTGTTTACATAGGTAACTCTTCATTTTTTATCCGCCCTATTGATTTATAAATCTTTATAGAATTCTAATCATCGTTTACGTCTTCCCTATAACTAAGAAATTTGGCTGTATAAAGGCTAGATCCCTACCTGAGCTCTGGAAAAACAACTTCTCGAACACAACCCTACGAAGCTGGAGACTTCTTGGCGGGAAAGTGAAGTCAGTCTGCGGTTTTGTTTTTATAACCGACTTCAAAAAAGAAGGAGGTTTTGTTTTTGTTTTAGTTGATGGCTTCTTGCGATTAGCACATTTAGCCAGTGTCAAAGTAATTTTTCTTACAAGTAATACGTAAATATGCAATATTTCCTTACTGTATGATGATGAATGATAATAAAAATGGGAAGTGAGAAATGATATACCCCCCAACCCCTCTAGTAGCTCAGTAAAGATGTGGGGTTTTACTAATTCCTCATGCGGCGGACTTCTTGAGAGAATTTGAAAAGTGCCATTGCACTGTTTTGTTTTATTTGCCAACACTCATGCACACTCACGAACACTTAACGGTTAATAATCCACCATTATTTCACATTAATATTCGACATAACACAAATTTTAGGAAATAAAACAAAACCGCAGACATGACTTCACTTTCCCGCCAAGAAAAAAGAAGGAGGTTATTCAATTCGACTTATATATTTTTTTATGTGTGTTCGCGGATAACTTCGTCGTTTATGGACCGATTTTGATGATTCTTTTTTGTTGGAAAGGAGATATCCCAAGAGTGGTACCATGATAAGAAAATCAGGATCTGATGATGGCACCCCAAAGAAATCGAGGAGAACTTTCAAAAATTGTAGGGGCGACTAATGCGTTTGTTAATGTTTTCATTAAGTATTTTAAAGCACTACTACTTAATGAAGGTCTGGAGTCGATCTGATGATGGAGCCGAAAGACAGTCGAGGGAACTCCTCAACGATTTACAGCAATTACATGGTGTTTGAGCTTGATTAATTTGTATTGATGAGAACTTTACACCTAGATGGGTTGTGACTGCCATTAGGGGTCTGATGATGAAGACAAAGGATATTCAAGGGAACTCCTCAACGTTTTACAGTAGCTACCTTGTGTTTGGTCTTAATTCAATCCTATAGATAAGAACTTTACACCTATATGAGTTATAAGTGCCATTACAGGTCTGATGATGGAGACAATATACAGTCGAGGGAATTCCTCAACGATTTACAGCAGTTACCTTTTGTTGGGCTTACTTCATACGGTTCAATATGCCAAAATGTTTAGTTCGTACAAAAATAATACCTACCTAATTAAGATTGAAGTTTTACATAGGAATACCACTACCTACTAGGCCATCGTTTCCTCATCCGATAAGCATCTTTGTTAGGTCTACGTCTACCCATCACTATAAATCGTAAAATAAAATAATTTTTAACAAAAAAAACCGACTTCAAAAAACAGAAAACTTAAAAAAGTAAAAACAGCTCTAAAAAGCAATAACTAATATTGAAATCATATTATTATTTACCTAGATACGCATGTCAGTTTTAAAAAATGTCTACTGAAGTCGGGTGGGGCTTTTACAATAAAAAAGTAAACCACTAAAGTTTTTAGAACCCGAGTGAATAGGCTATTTCTGGGCAAGCTTGTTCCATCGTCGGCCTCTTCTTAGCCCTAGGGATTACAATGAGGCCAAGAGCAAGCCCATCTCACAATAATAAAAAAAAAACTATAAAAGTTTAAATGAAACAAAATTGTCCCCCAGCCGACCACCAACCACCCGACTTCAATAGACATTTTTTAAAACTGACATGCGTATTTACGTAAATAATAAGATTTCAATTTTATTTATTGCTTTTTAAAGCTGTATTTACTTTTTCAAGTTTTCTGTTTTTTTTTTCAAAAATTTGTGATAAGTCGAATAATAATGTGAAATAATGGTGGATTAATAACCGTTAAGTGTTCGTAAGTGTGCATGAGTGTTGGCAAATGAAACAAAACAGTGCAACGGCACTTTTCAAATTCTCTCAAGAAGTCGCGTGAGAACTTAGTAAAGCCCCTCATCTTTACTGAGATACTCAAGGGGTTGGGGGCATATCATTTCTCACTTCTCATTTCTATTATCATTCATCATCATGATACAGCTTAGAGCATTATTAGTTTAATGCTCTCAACAGGTAGAAAATATTGTATTGGATGTATTACTTGTAAGAAAAATTACTTTGACACTGGCTAAATGAGCTGATCGCACAAAGCCATCAACAAAAGAAAAAAAAACACAAATGTCAAATTCATTGAAACGTCAATAATCAAAATAAAAATAACCGTAGTGGAGCGAGGGAAAATTGTTTCAGCCCGTTTGGTTGGTTTCGTTATTTCCAACCCAACCGGTTATTTCTCACTTTCACAGCCTTTAAGCTGAAAAAGAATCCGGTTTTTAATAAATTCATTAATTAATTTTGAATGTGGGTGTGGGTAAGAGCAAATTTGCAATTTTTAAAGTGAATGAAAATAGTCCTGCTGGTCTTATTTCAATTGAAATAAATAACGACTATGGAAAGGCAATTATCAATTGATTCTTTTTTCAAAGCAAAACTAAATGCTTCTCCTGTACCAAAATCAATTATGTTTCTTGACGAAAATAAAGTTGTAAGAAAACGTAGTTTATCGCTAAAAAAACCAGTCACTCCTACTAAAACTTCCAAAGCAAATATCGTTGATAATAATGATCGCGATCTAATTGACTTGTGTAGTGAAGATGAAAGCTGTACCGGTCCTTCAATATTGTTAAATGAACATGGAACTCCTAAAGAAGAGGAAGACATTGTTGTATCTGATTTATCAGATGATACTGTGATATACTCACCACCTATGCCTACAACTTCTCAGATCACTTTAACTCCACAAACTCCTCAAAGGTTAACACAGTCCCAGGGTTTGAAAATCAGGAGCCCAGGCTCTATAAATAAATATTTTTCGCCTAGTAAGAAAAGAGCAGTGTATAAAAAGAGTCCTGTGAAAAAAGAATTGTTCAAAAGTTATGCTAGCCATAACACTCCATCCCAGTCTAATACTGATGAACTATTACAAAATGCCTGTGCAGACATAGATGATAAAAGTAAGTACCTATATTAATCATACATTTTAGCATGTTGAAACTTTACATTTTGTTTGTTCTATTACATAACATGATTATGATTTTATTTCAGCAATCTTTCTTTTAACTATAATCAGCAAATATCTTGGAAACAAATCCCTCAAATGTTTGCTCAATGAAACATCTCAAACTCTCTTAGAGAAGTGTATGCATATAGTAAAGCCAGGCATGCGGTTGGTTTGCCGGTTGTTTTGGTACAAAGATAGCTGGTACAAACAGAACAAACTGAGATCAATTTTGACAAAGGGAGAGAAGAAGACAGAGGTTGATGATCCAACCTTCATTAAAGTGCTGGGATCTTTGGTAGATAATGATTTGATTGTACCGGGCAGTTTGAATGGTATGTAAATGCCTACAATTAAAACTGGTCTAATGAAGATTTAATGATCATTATTTGTGGTGTTCATTAACTTCTTTGAAAGACTTAATTAACGTCATATTTTGATGTAGACATAATTTCTTCCTTATTTACAGGTAACTCTCACATGACATTTGAAGACTACACAACAGTTCTAAGTTTAAATGATTTGAAACAAATATGTAAAGACCTCAAACTGAACATAAAGTTTAAAAAAGAAGCTGCTGTGGAGGCTCTTAGAAGTTATAGTAAACGGAAATCAATCCAATATTTTTGCAATGGGAATAGTAATGATAACTCGCAAAGAGTGTTAAAAATGTAAGAAATCATTGAGTATATAAAATATATTTTATATATTAACTTTAAAAAAAAGATAAATTGCTTACTTGCTTGTTTGGCTTTTGATTTATGTACTTACAAAAAATTATTTCTTTTTAGCATGAGTGGAAAAGCTGGACCATGCTATAGGCTTACAGATTTGGCTCGTACAACAATACACAAATTATATGTACTAATGTATCTAGGAATAAATTATGAATACATAAGAGAAAAGAAACTGGAGCTGGCATTAGTGTATGATAAATCAAAAATTGAAACATATCCCATTGATGATCATATGGTGTTACAAAATGCTAGTGTTGTTTTCAAAACCAATGATGAATTTGAAAGGTTTGATTTGATTGTATTATTGCACTTTAATACACTTATAAAAACATGAGGTTTAGTTTCAAGTGGAGCTTACACAATTTTGTTTAAGCTTCAATTGGGCTACTAAGACAAAGATTATTCAAGGGGACCTTATGGAGAAGGTGCATCCACCCAAAAATTCATAAATACTTTTTTTTCAAACTTACAGCTTATATTCATAGATCTAATAACATTCTTTTATGAATATCAAATTCAAATTACTTTGTTTGCCATTCTTATTGTACAAAGGTGTTATGCATAATACCTTTATGTAAAGGATTATTTGAATAAATAAAAGCAAACTAAAAGTAGCTAATATGTGCAATATTTATTTCAGATATATTAAAGCCCTCCGCATTTATGATCAATATTCACAAGAAATGAAAGACCATAATAAATGTGCTATTGTAGAAGAAGTATTTCAAGTTTATAAGCGTTATATTAATGAAGAAATGTTACGGTAAACAATTTTATTATAATAACCCGCATGTGACTTCATTTGCTTGAGTGAACACCTGTATTACAGCTCCACCTTCCAGGTCCAATTGCGTTTTGTGTATGTAAACCATACTCGTAAGACTCTACTATCTATTAGAAAAAACTTCATCAAAATCTGTTTAGCGGTTCCTGAGATTGACCAGTCCTAAACAGAACGCATCCTAGACTCTTTCTTTTATAATATGGTCAAATCTAATTAAAAAAAAATGTTGCAGGTTGAATTCATTTCCAATTTGGCTTTTAAGATTTACACCATTATGCATTTATGTCAAAATATTGGAGGATGGAATAAAAGAGTTAAAAAAAAACAAGCAGTATCAGGTTGCTTTAGACATCCTCAGCCTTCTTATCACTCAGAACATATTCAGGCAACATAACAAAGCAAATTGGTATGCCGAGAAGTCTTTGGTGCTCCATAAAATTGGCCAGTATGATGAAGTAAGCCTTTTTTACAATTTATTGATGTTATATATTATAATTATTAAAAATAAAATAAAAATCATTTATTTTTAGCTAATGTCCATAGATTGTTAGTTACAATATTGTTTAAAACTATGTTAGTATATGACATTTAATATTGATGTTATCACACTAGTATTTTAAATATGAAAGTTTGTGTGTATGTATGTGTATATATTTGTTGCTTCTTCATGCTGCCTGCAACAGATGGATGGATTTGGATGAAATTCGGCATACAGATATATTACCTGGATTAAAACATAGGATACTTTTTATTCCCACGGGAACGGGAACCACGTGGGTGAAACCGCGAGGGGCCGCTAGTAATTTATAATTTAATGACCCATAATTTTATTACTTTTATTGTAATAATAACAACTGCACCATACATATAGCAGTGCTGTATGAAATTATGGATTAGCAAAAGCATCCTGTTACAAGCTAAATGCTTAAAATAGACAAAGACAAGTTTTCAAACAGTGCAACATGTAAACTGCTGTAATCGTTTTGTTAGTTTTTTTATTATGTGTTATTATTAATAATATTTCCTATGTTTCAGAAAAAACATTCCCTAAAATGTTAGTAACAACAGCACTTGCAATCATTATTGTAATTTTTCTGTCCTTTCGTGTATTATTATTTATTTAAATGATATAATATTTTTTTACGTCTGTAGGCTGCCAGAGTTTTATTAGATGGATTTAAATCCAATTTATCTGAAGAGGGTAAAGATTTTTTGCGACCTCGAGCTGCAATAACGGCTGGGCAAGTTGAAGACCATCTAAAGGCTGAACTATTGAAATATGCAGCAAGAGAAAGAATTTTGGAGAAGAAAATACGTGGAGTACATGTACATAAACAACCTATGGAGTAAGTAGAATTCGGTGATTATTCAAATCAGGGGCTTTGTTAAATTTCCTCAATAGACTTTGAACTTTAGATGTATGGCATAAGGTTGAACATTCATTGAAGAAATTTGACACTTTTGGATAGGTTGAAGTGCCTGTGAGCCTGTTTAACAGGCCGGCAGTAGATAAGTAAGAGCTACGCGTTAGAAAAGACGCTTCGACTATCGCAACTGCCTTAAGAGGCACCTTGCACCTTGCGCTTTGCACCTTGTAACTTGCGATTTGATAGGAACTTTATTTTCAACTAGCTGTCCCGGCAGACCTTGTTCTGCCCTGTTTCTCTTAAACAAAGTTACATTGTTTTTTTTATGTTAATAGGTGCCCCGACAGATTTCGTTCTGTCAAAAGTTATTGGCCTGTCGCAGTCTAATAGAAATAAAATTAAATTAAAAGACTAGTAGGTAATATCTAATGTATCACGACACACACACGATATTTTTTGTTTGATTACTTGGCGCGTAAATAATCTGACCTCTAATCAACTTGAAGGCATACCAAATATAATCCTAACGCGCCTTTGTTTTGTTTTGATTGACGTCAAATGTTTTATAGCTGGGGACAGAGTGGTTTGTATAGGAAAAGAAAATTGTTGTTTTTACTATTTTCCTCGTATTTTTTTTTTTACGTTTTTTTCTCTCCATAAGAACCTTCCTCAGACTTCATCAAACACAACAAAAAAGAAATCAGCCAAATCGGTTCAGTCGTTTTCGAGCTTTGCGATTAGCAACACATTTAGCGATTCATTTTTATTTATATAGATATATAGAAGATTAAACTTCTGAGTGTGAGCCAACTTTTGCTATTGGTTACTATCAGATGAAAGGCTAAGAAGGCTAAACGCTTCCCTGTTGAAAAATAATAATAAAAATAAACCTTTTGTTTTTGTCGTTCATTGCAGTCGCACACAAACGAGAGGTAAACTTAAATTTGAGAAGAAAACGCTGAATGAGAAGATTGTGCAGGACGTCGAAGAGGTCGGCATCGACCACTATTTAGACTCCGGAGAATTTACAGATGGTGAGCATACTAATGGATTTTTTGTGAAGTGTACCTACCTGATACAACTATTTAAACTATCATGGTCATCTCGCATAAGAGTAATTAATAACGTTTATTATTACTGTTTATTATTTGTGAGTATACGATATTTGGACACAGTTGCATGCGCCATAATCATGGAATAACTGAAGTTATAGCAGGTGGATTAACAACTATTAAAAAACTGATACTTTGATTGTTGGTTATATTCATTCCCATTCTCCCGTGACTTATATATGCTGTAGCAGATATTTTGATTTGCTTTTGTGACAATTTGATATTATAATAAGAAACATGAATAGAACTCTTCTTGCGGACTATAGCTGATACTTTATTAGTTGGTTTCATTTGTTATTTATCTAGTACAGCTCTAATTCTTTCAAACCTAAAAAAAAACTGTTTTTTACTGCTTTTGTGCAATTTGAGTATTTTCATAGTAGAATTTAAAGCGCATTATTTCAGTTATTGAAACTTTTTATGTTCTCATTAACTGCCAATATCTCTGTATTTTCCTTTAAACATAGAATGTTTCATTAATATTGGTTCTTTATTAATACTGTCAGATAAGCCTTAGTTAACTAACGTTTGCTTAACTTTGGTAATAGAGTGTATTTTGTTTTCAGCAAGGCACTGGGAAGGCAGAATAGTTGACACACTATTCTTCCTACTATTTTGGGACATAATTTATTCTAATCCGCAAAACAGTCCTGGAATATTTCTGACTCGCTTCCAGCAATATCCATTAGATATGTTCTATGATAGTTTTTACGATAACAGGAAAGATGCTATCGACAACAGATTGAAGGAACTACAATCTATGGATATTAACAGTATATTAGAAGAGATGCAAAGAATTTGGAATACTAGACCCGAAAGTAAGTTAACTTTTAAATAGTTTTGATGTACCTCATCAGTGATATAATATTGGGCTTAAAATCAATTTCAAATACAACTGATTATCTATTATTTGCAAATTGTATATGTTTGGTGTATGTTTAGGCTTAGTGTCTTAATCTATGTTAATATGTGAAGAAATAGATTTGTACCCTGTTTTTGGTTGGTTTTTGAAGCATATTGCGCGCACAAAGGAATGTGAGATTTGTCATATTTAAAGTTTATATGGAAATATGGAGAAGAAGTGCAGAAAGATTTCAAAAATGTATAATAATTTTAACAGTTAAAACATTAATTTGCCTATTAAAGCCGAACACTCAGGCCTCCAACGTAGCAGCTTAAGCTGGTTGGACGTGCGGTGCAGTAAGTTCGTGCCTGGGATCACGCTCGCTCGCTCAATCAACCTCACAAACTATCGACAAACAGCTTGTGTAGGGCATGTGGTTGTAAGGGGAAAACGGAGTCACTGCAACATCTATTGTGTTACCTCTGGCTAAGAAAAGAAAAGAACTTTTAGGGTCGGTCTATTCGAAACCAGAAGACTTTAGGCAGTCCGTTTGACTTATGGGTATGAGAGTCACTTTTACGGAATTATATTGAAAGGATCCCCATCATTTCTATCTATTTCCGTAAAAGATTGCACAAAAGATCCCGATGGGTCGAAGTGCTACTGGGAGAGGGGAATCTCGGCAGGCGCCACTAAGAAAAGATAAGATAGCCGGCTATAGTATGCCCCACTAGGGTAGATAAGATAAGCTAGCCAACTCAAATATACATAATGAACATAACTTTCGCATTGTAGGCGAGCGCTCAGGCCTCCAACGCAGCAGCTTAAGCTGGGCAGATGTCCGTGCAGTAAGTTCGTGCCTAGGATCGCGCGCGCTCGCGGCACTGTGCGGACGATTAGCCAAACACTACCGGTACGCATGCAGCGGATTCCCTGACCTCACAATGTGGCACGAAGACGCTAAGAAGGTACGAAACACTACTTTAAAAAAAATCCTTTCAGGCAAACACTTGACATCTCACCTAATGACGATAAGGCCGAAGGTCAATGTGAAACTCCTTTATATAAGTAGTTAACCACCTGTGGTCTAGTGGTTAATTAACTATCGGTCCGGACCAGAGGTTTCGGGTTCGATTCCCAGTGTGGGGTACATGTTAGTGTGCTCGGTTTGGTTGGTGGTAGAGCTTGTTTGTCCGCCTGGCTTGCTACACCATCTTATCTAAATATGTCGCCATAAGGGCCGAAACACATAAACACGACACGAAGTCGCGTCGTACCCTCTGAATAAGGAATCCTATGGAAATGCCATACCTACGAAAAAAACGTGTATACCTATTAGGTATTACCGCAGCTAAACATGGCGGCTTGGTGTTGTACACTTAACGATTTCATCATTTATCTGTCGATAAAACTATCGATGAAGCTTGTTGATTTCGTACTGAAGGCTATTTTGACATTACCTTAGTCATAGTGGGTTTTAAATGTTTTAATATTTTATCTCAGTATTAGTGGAGATATATACATGGTGGAAAGAAATGAAGGGGCCTGGAGGAAAACTACCTTAAATCCTTTAGTAAGTTTAATTTACTTAAAGGAAACATTTTTTTTATTTTTAATAAGAAACAAAAGTGCTTTTCAAGATTTTTTTATTTGCTTGATTTACTTCGCCCGTGAATCAAACCGGCTAAAAATAAAAATAAATAATAACTCTCTATTTATTGTACTAATCGATAGCATTAAGTATTTTTTAGGATAATATTTCTCTAATAAATATTTAGTCCTTGAAATAAAAGAAAAGTGATTCCGTACGAAGTACATAAAAAAATAAAAGATTTTAGAAAATCTTTGATTGCAGTTCTGTATCTTTTTAAAATAAAAGAATGTTTCTGTTGAGTAAAATGATCTAGCTGTTCTAGCTAAAGGATTTTAAGGTAGTTTCCCTCCAGGGCTGATCATTTTCTGCCATCCTGTATATAATTATATAGTATGGTACACCGGTACCTGTGCAATGGAGATATTGAGAAGGATATCGTTTGGAATAGGTACTGCAAAAATAAAAATAAAATTCGTATTTATTTATTTATATTAATTCGCTTTTCAATATTTTTATGGGCAACTTATGAAATCTAGTCACTATGAATAAAGGCCGGCCCGTGCACACAAGCTCCATAGCAACTGGGCAATGTAATTAAAACGCATAATTAGTCACTTTATCTTAGGCAAAGTAATGAAACTGTGTGTTAAGCAATAAATTATGTCATAGAAAACTATTAATTAAATTGACAATTGAGGTAGGTACATGTCATTTTGGTTAATTATAAAATACAAGCCTTTGGCTTTGACTAATTTGTCTTAATATTAAGTCTTTTGGCCGAGCGCACTGTTTTAGAAGTATGCAGTTTTCGTGAGTCATCAGATTTTTTTCTTTTAGCTCCTTAATAACTTCTTTAACTTTGCCATTTTAATTTTTTGCCAACGGATAGTTTCATTCAAGCATTTTATTTTTTTCTTCGGATTAAAAACTTTCTCTTGTAATCGATTCAATTCCTTAAGCGCTTGATCCTGTAAAGAAAATACGTTCTAACTGTTATTGTAATAGGCAGCACTAATGAGTACATTTCAATTACAAAATTGAACATTGAAATATATATAATACAGAAGCTTATGCTTTTTGCAGAAAACTTGTAAGAGTGAATGCGAACACGAGGTATGCTAACAAAATTTCTAAACGGAACTTTAAAAATAAAGACTAAAAAATTTATCTTATGACTTTTTGCTTAGAATTCGGAAAATATTAACTTTATGAAAATGAACTTTTAGAGAAATTTAATTTTGTAAAATTCTCTATAACTTTACTTTAAGTATGTACTTCTTCAAATTTCCAATTGTTTCTCGTTCTATGAGAATTTATAATACAAGTAACAAAAATCAATTTACCTACTCCAATCACTGATAATCACTGAAATATTAAAAGAAATGTATATATTCTGCCTGTTTAAGGGTTAAACAAAAAAAAATGTCATGTAATATTATTCTCACCTGTAAAAACAGAGATAGTACTGCATCATCTTATAGTTTATAATAACATCCAGTGTTCTGTTAAATGAGCTTTCATGAAAATGTAAGGAACATTATGTCAATGTTTTTTAAATCAGATCTTATATTTTCCTTGCCAATGACCACTAACCAAAATTCCTTTTTTAGTTTGCTTTGTGGCAATCTGAAAACAAAAAAAAAAAACTTATAATAAATAATCAATTAAATCAGCTTTCATTTTCTGAAATTCCTTAAGTTTAGAAGGGGCTGTATACAAAAAAAGCCTTTCAAACTTCCAATATCGAACTGACTCTCGCACTCTCGTTATTGCTTGTTTTAAGGAGTATCTGAATTTAAAGTCGATAAATCAAACAGAAGTTCGCGCATTTCTGATATTGAATTGATAATTTGAAACCAATGATCTAATGATATACTGAAGTATGCAACAAATCGATAAATTGTGCGATACAACAAGAACATCACTACTAGTCCAAACAAATAGAATGTAAACAAAACCAAAATGCCAAATTCTTTGCTAAATTTTGTTCTACTTTCCTATAAGTTAGACAGAATACTATACTGGTCTTTACTTAGAATAATTTTAACTGTTTTTTTACCACTATCTACAGAATTAACAAGGTTTATCAACAGGTTATATAGCTTACCGGTGAAATGTTAAATTTGGCCGATTTCGGCTTATTATTGCACCACAATTTATTATGCTGCACTTATTAGGCATTGCGCAGTATTGTTTTTTCACTTTATTTTACCATAATCACAGCACAATCTTAGAAATATCTTTAAAACTTAATTTGTCAACAACGAAGTCGTAATTACATCGCGTCACAATATGGCGGACACGGCACAGGCCTGACGTCACGACAAAGGTTGCCATTATAGCGAAATTGTTGTGTATAGAGTTGGCTCGTTTTTATTGCATACATTAGACAAAGACGCCATCATGTATATTATTTCGTCTTCTAAACTATAGCATAGCTAAGTATCTACATGTTGTTGTAGCATTTCCATATGTTTCCTTATTCAGAGGTCGTACCACGATGCGGCGTCTGTCTAGTATTTGACAGGCAATAAGGTTTATACTAGCCTGGCGCAACGTTTATTTTTGCGGTGCGACGTCGTATCGTGTTTATGTGTTTCGGCCCTAACATCAATGTTTCCGGCAGCTAGAGATAAAATAGTGGCCTCTATAGTTGAGGATTCCGGGTGAATTGATAAGGCCAATGCCTTATCATCACATAACCTCAGGTGAGATATGGCACTATGTTTATCCGTAAGATATAAAAACAAACCAATATAAAATATGTCTGTTTCAGATAAGGTTCGTGGAGGTGAAGAGTGACACGGACAAGCCGTCTATGAAGCAGCTGCAGTGGATGCACTACCTGCTGCAGCACGGCATCGAAACAGAGTTCTGTTACGTGGGCGTCCACACGAAGAGAAGCAAAGCTAGGGCCGAGTAGAAGTATTGTTATTTATTACACCATATGCTTCAAATTTTAAAATATTTTTGAGACATTTGTAGCAAAACATCGACATCGACAATTGTCATATTTTTTGACAATTGACGCTATTGTCAGATTTGTAGTGAAACATCGACAATTTGTCTTATTGTTCTAGACAATCGCCTCAATTGTCATATTTGTGAAACATCGACAAATGTCATATTTTTTTGACAATTGTCATATTTGTTTTAACAATAGTTACAATAATTGTCATCAGGGTATCAAACGTTCCACTGATGGGCTAGGGGTTTCCCAAGTCGATAAGTCGATAATAACTAATTGAGAGAGGTTTTTGAACTATCATGGTCACTTACTTACAAATATAGTAATAAAAGCATGATACTGGTAATAATAATTGTTTGTGATTTAATTACTATGCGACTTTTACTAAAAGGCAAAAAAAAAAAGAAATCAAAATTGTCGTAAGCCACCGTCATAATAAATGTACATACAACATACATAAGATATTTTATTATACTAAAAAAGTTAGGTAGAATCGTCTCTAGGATATAGAAATTTTAAGACTGATTCGTTGCTGAAAAGTTAAAAGAGTAGCATGCTGGGAATAAAGGGACTGAAAATAATATTCCCTTATTTTGATCCAAAAAATAATGCAAAAAAAATTAGGATTGTAACGAAATCATGGCAGTCACACTTATACAGACGGTAAGTATATTAAAATAAAAAATAGTTTATTTATAAAATATGGGGTCGGCGTACCGATTTACATAGTTATTACTATTAATGTATTAAATTGAAGGTAATTTAGATTGACTATTTTATCTCTAAAACCGAACCAACGATATCAGTTATATGATCGATCACATTGCGTCTAATGTCTTTTATCGTTAAGACTAATAAAGTTATGGCATTCCAGAATATTGTACAAGAATTTTGTACAGCTACGTAGCTAAAGATTAACATTCTAGACTTTATAAGCTGCCTTGCATACTTAACTTTATTTCGATTTAATTTTTAAGTTTATGAAGTAACTTCATAATTTTAGTTGTAATGTATTCTTATCACCTAATAATTACCTTTATAAAAATCGTTGTTTCCTTGTTTATTGTAGATTTAAGTATATTATTCTAATAAATAATCTTAAACTTATGGTGCTATTTGTTATGTGCAAATAAAAATGTTTATGTAGAAAATATATGAACAGATTTTTTTATTCATATTATGTTTACATCGGATATCTTATTTCAGTTCAGCTGTTTTAAGATTTCAGGCTCTATTCTCACACTGCCTACTGCGTTGATGGTATAATAAGTTTTTCCTTGAAAAAAATTTTTTTTCTACAAATCAAAAGACAATCCAAACGTCTGCCAAAATGTTACGTATCATGCTGTCTTCCGACCCGTCAACCTTCAAAGCGGTATTTTGATGTAGTTTTATTGCGACTGCAAAGTTGTGAAATTAAAGCTTTAACATTAAAGATTCAATGTTAATGGGCCTCGACAAGTTGGTGCTGACAGTATACATCCCGTTGATGTTGATGTCTGCGGTGTCCGCGATGTCCGTGGTGTATTTGTACTGCAAGAGCCGCGCCGACCGGCGGAAAGGGTACATGGACGTGTCGGAGAAACCCTCCTCAGACGAGTAGGGAATAAGATCAGCTGTTATTTGTTAGCCAGTTATTTAATATACGTGTTTACTTAATTTTTATCTTTTTTAATACAACGAGAAATTGCTGGTCTCTATTATTAATTGTTAGTAATGCTAACGTTCCAAAATGGTAGCGCACTTGGAAATTATTGTTAGGTATGGTACTGTAACAAAGTAATGACTGTAGAGTGGAAAAGATGGTGATGGTACCTATATGGATTTCGGGCTAGCCATTTGACGGGTTCAGGGGTAGAAGTGTAAGTGAAGTGGTCCTAGCCCGTGATCAAGATAGGGTCAGAGTGTGATAGTGCAAGATGGTGGTGCCCTTAGGTCGACGCTTTCACAATATCTATCCGACCTGTGATTTTCGCACCAGGCGTCGAGAACGATCGCTCCACTGCGCTCTATCCTAGGGCCGGCAGCGCTGTGTACGTAAATTCTTATCGCTTTTAAGCGATTTCTTCCAGACAACCAGTCGGATGGAGAGAGCTATTAAACTGTAAGATCAGAGGTGAAACTATAAAAACATACTAGAATAATGTGTATTTTATAAATAAAGCAAAATAATAAAAATAATAATGATGATAAATCTATAATCATAATGATGATAACAGTTTATGACTTGATACGGACCATCGTATGGAGGACTGAGACTAGGACGCAAACGATCACATCTCACGTACACATGTGAACATTTTGACAAGTGAGGATGAACGAAAGTATTGTTATTCGAGCTCTCTCTTTTGGGAATAGATATTGCTTTTGTAATATTTTCTCTCAGATTGGTAACGAAATCGTTAAACGTTTCCTGTTGTTCGCAACCGAAAAATTCTCCTGGTAGTTTAATCGTGGCGCCATATACCAATTCGGCGGCACTGAAACCAGTATCTTGACGAAAACAAGCACGAAGTCCCAATAAAACGGTTGGTAACTCTTCCATCCAGTTGGTTGTATTGCCTCTTGCGATCAATGCTGTCTTTAGCGTTCGATGTAAACGTTCCACCATGCCATTCGCCTTGGGATTATATGGAGTAGTCCGTATCTTATGAATACCCATTAGCTTGGCTAATTCTTTGAAAAGGTTTGACTCAAACTGTCTCCCCTGATCGGTTGTGATCATCTCAGGACATCCAAATCGCGATATCCATCCTCCGTAAACGTGGCGTGCGACTGATTCGGCTGTAATGTCTTCAACTGGAAAAACTTCGGGCCATGAAGTGCATCGGTCAATCATCGTGATTAAATATCTTTTATTCTGAGATACAGATAACGGTCCTACAATGTCTAAATGAACGTGAGCAAAACGTTGAGCAGGCATAAACTTTCCGAGTGGCGAATTTGTATGTCTAAGCACCTTTGAGCGTTGACATTGTAAACATGACTCACACCATTTGTTTATATCCGTATTCATGTTAGGCCAAATGAACTTTGTATTAATCATTTTTCTCGATGTATTTTTTCCGGGATGGTTTAAACAATGTATGCCCTCAAATGCGGTTTTTCTGAATTCCTGAGGTAAGAACGGTCTTGTTTTTCCCGTAGAAACGTCGCAATACACCGGTATTCCGTGTTTATTTGATGTGGCCAAAATCATTTTTAATCTCGGATTTTTAATAAGTTCTTGGAGCTCTGGATCTAACTTTTGTTTAATAGACAACTCTTTGTAATCTATGTTGGACGGTATAGTTATTTCATCAACTGTCCTTGAGAGTGCATCTGCAACTACGTTGTCGTGACCGCTAATGACGTATATCGGTAGAGAATTGCGAAATGTATTCCAAGTATCTCACTCTACGTGATGTGTCATTTAGTGACGGCTTTTTTGAAAATGAATGAACCAACGGTTTATGATCCGTGTAAATAATAAATTGCCGACCTTCTAGTAGTCGTTGAAAATATCGGACTGCTGCAAAAATTCCTAGCAGCTCCCGGTCGTAGGTTGAATACTTCATCTGAGCTGTAGTAAATGCTTTTGAGTAAAATCCTAGCGGCTTCCAACCTTGTTTACATTTTTGATGGAGCACGGCGCCCATACATTTTAAACTCGCATCAGTCAATAAGGCAAGTTCAGCTGTTGGAGAAGGGTGCGTCAAAATTGCGGCATCCAGAATGTTTTGTTTGCAACTCGAAAATGCCGATTCCGCTTCCTTCGTCCATTGAATAATAGAATTGTCATTTTTCTTTGTTTGCTTTAAATAGTTGTTGAGAGGAACTTGATGTTGGGCAGCTAAACGTAGGCTTCCTCGATAAAAATTGACCATGCCCAAAAATCTTCTAAGCTCCTTAATGGTTTTAGGTTTAGGAAAATCTTTGATCGCCTGCACTTTCTCACTTGTGGGGCTGATACCATTGCTTGAAATGTGGTAGCCCAAAAAATCCAATTCTTTCTTCCAAAATTCGCACTTTTCCAAGTTTATTGTAATGCTGTTCTCTTGAAGTCGCTTAAATATAATCTCCAAGTGTTCCTCATGCGTTGATTCTGTAGAACAGATCAGTAAATCATCTACGTAAGCAAACACGAAGTCTAAGTCGCCAAATATTGAATTCATAAACCTTTGAAATGTCTGTGCAGCATTACATAGACCAAACGGCATTCTGGGAAACTCAAATAGTCCAAATGGAGTAATTATCGCTGTTTTTTCTACGTCTGCAACCTCAATGCAATGGAAAGCTTTTTTGATATCAATTTTGCTAAATAAACACTTTCCTTGTGCGACGTACGTGAAATCTGTTAACCTTGGCAATGGATATCTGTCTGGAACTGTGGCTTTATTAAGCATGCGATAATCACCGCACGGTCGCCAGTCGCCATTCTTTTTCTTTACTATATGCAGAGGACTGGCCCAGGGGCTATTGGATGGTCTACATATTCCCATCTCCATCATTGTTTGAAATTCTTTCTTGGCCACCCGGTATTTATCCGGGGGTAGAGGTCGCGCACGAGCATATACTGGAGGGCCTTCCGTTACAATATGATGTTGCACTCCATGCTTTGGTTTGCACTTAAATGCTGTCGGGCGGGTCACGTCTGCGTACTTCTCAATGATCCGCCTAACGCTATCCGGAAGGCGGGAGTTAATAGTAGTGACGCTGCTATATCCTTCCGCTCGAGAAACAGTGGCTGGAGTTGATAATTGTGTTAGTTTATCAATCAATTTCATGCAATGAATATCTACCAAAAGTTTGTGATGTTCCAAAAAATCTGCGCCCAATATTGACATATTTACGTCTGCGATAATAAAAGTCCAGCGGTAGGGGCGTCGTAACCCTATGTTGAGCGAAAGCGTCTTTTCACCGTATGTCTTGATAGGGGTGTCATTAGCTGCGTATAAATTATAACTGTCAACTTGCTCTGTAATATTATGTGGTCTCTTGATAACCGAAATATTTGCTCCTGTATCAACCAAAAACCTTATGTCATTATCAGTATCTCTGACGGTAAGGCGGTTTGAAGGATTAACAGTACAGATTTCCGCCGGTGTCCGTACTGTAGTTAGTTTTCCGACTGCTTGCCAGCTTCCCAGGCGCACGGTTGTATGCACTTATGCGCGCGGTTTTTAAAATGCCGATGATAAAAACATACTTCATTCGATGCGGACCTTGACAATGACTGGCCTCGTGACCTAGATCGCGGTCGGTCGTAGCGTCTACGCTGAAATGACCTACGTCGGCTGTGCTCGCTACGCAAACTTGCAATTTCCAACTGCATTTGAGCTATTTGCGATGTTAATTGCGTAACGATGTCTACTTGTGACGACCTTGAACTTGAGTTAAGCCTGGAGTTCTCTAAAATTTTGTCAGCCATCTCGCTCATCTTATCCAGTGAAAGGTTTTCTGTGACGGCTAACACCGTGGTTACTGACGAAGGTAATTGACGTAACCAAAACAGTCGAATTGTGTCGTCATTCATTTTTCCACTGCTTATCTGCTTCATTCGGCGTAACAACTGAGACGGCCGTTGGTCGCCGAGATCCATTTCGGCAAGAAGCTTCTGGAATTGCCTCTGCTCTGTTTCTTCATAACAATTTATTAGGCGTTGTTTAATGCCATCGTACTTTTGTTCTGCCGGTGGATTAATTAGCAAATCGCTAACTTGCTGTATCTCGTTTTTCCCCAATTTCGCGATGACCAAGTTGTACTTGTAATCGTCGCCTTGTTTCTGAGGTGCGACGATCGCTTCAAACTGGGTGAACCATAATCGTGGTGAGTCTGTCCAAAAATCGGGAATGCGGTCGCCAATGGAAATTGCTGCTATCTCCGGTGTTTCTGTGAGAAGACTGCTCCTGATGCACGTTGGTAGTGTGGGAGCCATTGTGGAAAATGAGCCAGAAATGGTATTTAATTCGTACCAGTGTGATGTAGTTGTTCTTCTTCCGGGCGTGACTATGTCGGGCGATTCTTCCGGGCGTGGCTGTTGTTGGGCGATTCTTCCAGGCGTGACTTTTGTCGGGGTCACCATTTGTTGCAGGGCTCCGTGGTTAAATAATAACACAACTGGTTAATGTATCGGAGTATAATTTCTGACTAGTTTTAATAACTAAAAATACAAGTATATATAAAAAAAAACACAAATGTTGAAAAAATTTCCACGAGCAGGGTTTGAACCTGCACCCTTCTGACATACCGGGTCAGGTGCTCTTCCAATTGAGCTATCGTGGTTCTAACCAGCCCGCCGAAATTATTCAACACTATTTACTTTTTACTTTGAAAGCCAAAGGCGCCCATTCAATGTTAACAACTACCGTCATTAACATCCGATCATAATATTTTTACAAATACTAAAGATCAGTTAAGAAGTAGGCAAGCTATTTATAAATGTTTATATAATTTTTAACGCAAATTTTGTTGCGAACAAATTACAAAAACACAAATGTTGAAAACTTCCTACTTTTCTGTTTCCTAGTACCAGTATTTTAGGATAAATTAAAGTTTATAACTTTTTCATACTAAAAGTATGCTTTTATGCCGACCGAATTAAGTTGATTCTTTAAAAAGACCAAGATGGCCGCCAATTTTTTTGTCTAGGGGCCGATTCCGATGAAACTAAATTACAGGGCATAATATTTAACAAGAAAAATCTTAGATAGTAGCCAATTTCGATAAAATGTGATTGGACATTATATTCAAATATTGGTACACCATAATGTAATTCACCTAATACCACCATAAACCTAATGTAATGATGAACAACTATTCATATCAAAATACTATTGTAGATAGATAGATTTATTCTTTTATGATTTACTATCTAATCTAATCTACAGGCGTGGCTCTGACGCGTCAGTACAGCTGTGCCACAAAAAACCCCTTATAACTTTTCAACGCGAGACCGACTAATTCTGTTACTTGGCGACTAATTTCGATTAATTCCTGGCATAGTCAAAAAGTCAGTTTTTCACTGTGGCACAGCTGTGCTGACGCACACTCACGAGCATTAACATGTATACATTTTTAACTAGCTTTGACTCTTACTCCATTGTATTAAGAGTGACATTGCTTACATGTTAATGCTTGTTACCTGTGGCGGTAGCCAAAGTAACATTAAGAAAACGATAGGAAGTTCGAAAATAATAAAATGTATGGGATTGACATAAGATTGACCACGTGATTTAGCGCGGCTTAATATCAATCCCATACATTTTATTCTTTTCGAACTTCGCTATCGTTTTCTTAGGGCCTTCGCCCACGGCGACTTTTTGTAGCGATGCTGTCGCGTATTCGCATCGATACAGTCGCGCTGCAAACGCGATGCAACGCGATTCAGTGTGGCTCATTTTGGCACGGCCACCATCACCAACCCGAAATCTGAGTTTACAGATAATTAGTGGGAATTAGTGGATAAATCTCAGAATTATTGGGGCCATGGTTCAAAAGTTATAAGGGATACAAGGTGGCCGTGCCAAAATGAGCGCTCATTTTGGCACGGCCACCTTGTATCTCTGAACCCACGGGTCGTAGCGAAGATCTGATTACACCAATATTTAGTGGATAATTAGTGGGAATTAGTGGATAAATCTCAGAATTAGTGGGGCCATGGTTCAAAAGTTATAGCAACTTCTTCTTTCCATACAAAAACAACATGTGAAGTCGCGCACATAAGCATTTAGTTATTACTTGAATTAATTAAATTGTGAATGAACGACGAAACTTTGATATGTGTGTACGTATGTTTGATTCTGTATCGATAAAAAAGGCGCCATTAAATGCGTAAATATGTATTAACAGATTTTTAGATTTTTCAATCCCCAGATAACATTTATTAGCCTGATAGATTATACAAGTCATTTTAAAAGTGTGTTGTTATCCCGTTGTCTCTTGTGTTATAAGCAAAATTAATAATTAATAGTAAAAAAGAACCTCATCTTTTCTTTGAAGTCGGTTAATAATTAAATTGTAAAGCATTCAAATGAGCCTTTTTATATTTTTAAAGAAATGCATTTATGTACTAAGTAGTTAACTAGTTTATTTTTTTTTTGGTTCCCGACATTAAATTAATGTCATGTACAATTATATCCAAACATGTATCCGATTCTCTCTCATTTACTTACTTTCACTCTATATACCTAGATTCTTACCTAGACTCTTTATACCTTTCAATTTTAAGTTGTTAATTCAAATTATCAATAAGCTTCATGTACGCGATTGTACATCTACTATGGAAAAATGAAAAATTTATATAACTTTTCATAGAAGCTCCCACTAATTCTGAGATTTATCCACTAATTCCCACTAATTATTGGTGTAATCAGATCTTCGCTACGACACGTGGTTTCAGAGATACAAGGTGGCCGTGCTCATTTTGGCGGCCACCTTGTATCCCTTATAACTTTTGAACCATGGCCCCACTAATTCTGAGATTTATCCACTAATTATCTGTAAACTCAGATTTCTGGTTGGTGATGGTGGCCGTGCCAAAATGAGCCACACCGCGATTCAGTCGCGATGAAAACGCTCGGTTCTCCATTCACGTGGCGCGTGAGTGGAGAACCGAAGCGTTTGCATCCCTTTTTCCGTCCTCTCCCTGATGTCACAATACACATAATATAGATTTGTTAATGCATTTTCCGATATTTTTATTTTCTTGTATAAAAATTTTCGATCGTCATTTTTCACTGTAGACAATTTTCCGAACGCCTTATTTCCCATAGACATATTTTCCGATATGTTTATTTTCTTGTATAATTATTTCCGAACGCCTTCTTTCCCTGTATTTTTTTTAACATACGCTCGTAGTCACTAATTTTACTAGGGGCAAAACTTCTTATTCGCTTTTTATGTTCACAACTAGCTGTGCTCCGCGGTTTCACCCGCGTGCTATTAGTCATAGCGTGATGTAATATAGCCTATAGCCTTCCTCAATAAATGGACTATTTAACACAAAAATATTTTTTCAATTCGAACCAGTAGTTCCTGAGATTACCGCGTTCAACCAAACAAACAAACAAACTCTTCAGCTTTATAATATTAGTATGGATAAGTATAATTTAAGTTAAGTTTGATATATTGTGTAAGATATGCGTGAACTGCTTCTATTTGTTATCAATTTTATATATTATGTTTAATTCTGAATTGGATTTTAATATACGTATGCTTCAAAAATAACGTCGTTGATTTTTATTAACTTTTTTTTACAGGTTGGTTAGTTATTTTCTCGATAGGAAATGATTAAGGCTATAATACGAAATTTCACCAATACAGGGACCAAAAAAATACAGGGAAAGAAGGTGTTCGGAAATAATTATACAAGAAAATAAACATATCGGAAAATATGTCTATGGGAAATAAGGCGTTCGGAAAATTGTCTACAGTGAAAAATGACGATCGGAAATTTTTATACAAGAAAATAAAAATATCGGAAAATGCATCTAACAAATCATAATAGTTATACAGTAGTTTAACTGGGCCGTATTATTGAGTTAAGGCTAGGCGGAGCGCTAGGGTTGGCGCCTACAAAAATAAAGCAGGCGTGAGTAGATTTGTATTGTAAGTACCTATGTGTGGAGTTTTAGATTCAGGAATAAAATATAATGTTAATTTATTAACATATTTATTTATTTATTAAATTATTTATAAGTTTGTAACAGAAAAGTGTTTCAGCAGGAAGTTCAAAAAATGACTTTATTTGTTTTGTCACTGTTGTGTTTAGGCATTCGTAAACACAGCAGTTTGTGTAATATTGTCGTGACGTTGCCACTATCCACGTTATTAATAAAAGAAACAAAAGGCGGGCGGACGGACAGCGCATAGCAGAGCGGCGGCGGCGGCTAGGGTTCGAAGTATCGGCTTCGGGTATCGATACCAAGTACTCATGTGGTATCGAGGGACAAGGTATCCATACTCAAAAAGTATCGGTTCTAAAGTATCGATACTACTCAGTATCGAGTATTTGCGTGAATCAATTAATTGGACCTGCAAACGCGTAAAAACGAAGGAACCTAATTAATTAACCTAACATGTGGTGCAAGTCAAACCCTCGTGGGAGAGTACTCATACTCAAGAAACTTAGCGTATTAGTAGTAATTATGTATTACATACTTAATTTTTAGAACTTTCTTATTCATAAAATTGTTAAAATGTGGCCAAAAAGGAAAGTAATTATACCAATGTGGCTCAAAAATGCAGTAAACTACAACAAAATAAAATAATTAGTCAGATTTTAAAATATCGAAGAAAACTGTATGGTATCGTACCTTTGCCTATCTCTTTGGAAATTGAAATGAATGAAAATATAACCAACTATGTTTGTTTTTGAGATATGTTGGCTATTCCAACATGCAATGATCCACTAAATAGGCTGTATGGCTTGATCCCTTTGCCTTTTCTTAAAAGGTAAAGCCACTAAATACCTACCTTCTACTATAAAACGTGACGTGACCACAATAAAACAAGTACCTACTCGGTATCGGGTATCGCGATCAAAAGTATCGATACCTACTCAGTATCGAAAGCTGAGGTATCGAGTACTCAGTATCGGGTATCGCGATCAAAAGTATCGATACCTACTTAGTATCGAAAGTATCGTTCGAACCCTAGCGGCGGCGCGACGACGACGACGCGACACAACCGACAGCTCACTCGACCAGTCTCGCCGGCGCGATATAAATAGTTTAGCGGCCGTGTAAACGACGTCTTTGTGTGCGTGTCGATTCGGGCGCTTAGTATGAAGTCGAACTACTGTATATTATGTGTATTGTGCCGATGTCGTCCGACACGGTCGCGCGTTTGCATCGATACAGTCGCGATGCTGAAGCGCGTAGTCGCGCGTTGGCATCGCGTCTGTAGCGCGTTGCAAATGCAACTAACGCGCGTTAGTAGCGATGCTGTCGCGCGTTTTGTAAACGCGCGACTGCATCGCTACAAAAAGTCGCTGTGGGCTCTTAATGTTACTTTGGCTAAGCCTACTGTACACTCTACTCATTTTTTTAGATAAAGGTTTTAGTAAAGTAAAATACATTTTGGTAACAGATTATTTATTAAAATATATTCTACAAATCGTAACATAATATGTACATTAAACAATACACCAATGAACAGCATGTGTGTAGTATATTTCGTACCGCTGCTTTTTGTATATAAATAGGTAGTTACTGTGTATTTTAAATACCAATTCGGTATGGATTTTTCAATACCACACATTACAGCTGTTTATATATTCTTTTACGACCCGACACCCTATCTCAGATCGTAAATAAAAATTATATATAAGGCACTTACTATTAAATATATAACATTAAACGTACATCTCAAAACCATTAAAAAATTACAATTTCCCTAGTGTAGAGAACTTTCACCTCATTACAGATATATCTTAATCAATACCATAATGGCAAGGGAACTTACATTGAGCATTTCATATTCATAACATCATCGTCGACACTTACACATATCCGCTAAAATATAAAATTTACTTACAACAACTTCTACAATATGTAGATACAGTCTACGTTTCGTGTATAACAGCGTGTTTACAATAACAATACAAATATCCGCCCAAAAATGCCTAATTATTTAAATGTTTCATTTCAAATCCAGCCCCTAACCTCGACTGGTAACACAAACATGATATAAGTAAAAAAACTGGCCAAGATACGAATAGAATATATTTACGATTTAAATTACGTTCATAATGATTTAAAAACATTTTATGTTACACAGCCCAAATAATTAATTGCACTTTTAGACAGACTAAATAAGACATACAAAAGTATTATAAATAATTTTGTCAATTTTCAAAAATACCTACACCTATGTAAATATATTCTATCTAATATGGACACCAGCTTTGGTAGATCCTTATAAAAATGTTCATAAACTTAATATAAAATGTCCTTTTTATAAAATATCAAGATAACAGCACATAATAATCACTTTTCTAAAACAATTACTGACTTATAAAGGTACTATATATGATTCGTTTAGCGTTCAATTAACAAAATGGGAACATTTTTGGTTGAGTCCCAATAACTAGAATAAATGTAATACAAAATTCCACATGCCGTGCATACTACAATAACGTTATATCTCCAGTCGTCATTGGTGAACCGTCAGGACTCCTGGTTAGAAATAAAAAGAATATATTAAAATTTCACTTTCTGTCATTATTTCCAATCCACCAAGATCCTATAAAGACACCGACACCGTTGGTTGTTAGTAGAGTTAATATGGAAAACTTTGAATACTACTAATATTAAAATGAGATCTAAATAATTGTGTGATATCAGATTTAAACCATTGGTTTTAAACAGTACCAAAATCATAAACTACGTTGGTAATGAACTATATGTACACTCATTTCGTAAATTCTCTAGAATCTATTCAAAAATCGTAATCGGTATTATCTACGTCAACTATAGTCTGATATAGTTATTTGTTTATTGTTTTACGGCTCCGGATGAAATCCATCAAGCCTATTCGTTCGTTCTAGACACTTCTTGTCTGTCTAGTTTCTTAATTTCATTAGTATTTTTCCCTTCATGTATGATGATGATGATGATGATGAATGAGGAGTGAGAACCCCAACCCCACGAGTATCTCAGTAAAGATGTGGGGCTTTACTAAGTCCTCAAGCGGACTTCTTGAGATAATTTTAAATGTGTCGTTGCACTGTTTTGTTTCATTTGCCAACACTCATGCACACTCACGAAAACTTAACGGTTAATAATCCACCATTATTTCAAATTAATATTCGTCATAACACAAATTGTAGAAAATAAAACAAAATCGCAGACATGACTTCACTTTCCCGCCAAGAAGTCTGATATAGCTTAGGCTTGTGTCGTACTCGTTCATGTACTATTAGGAAGCAATTCCTTCATGTGAACTAGAATGAACTATTCTGTGTCGATTGCTCAAATCGGTCTTTTAGTACAGTTTAGTTCATTATTCTTTAGCGACATTCGGGGTCCTCGCGAGCGAGAGCCGAGTAAGAACGATTATGTACGAACGAGTGTCTGAGCAAGAGAGTATTAGAGACGCGTATGCGTGAGCGTGATGGAGGATGAACGAACCAGAATGCTAGTGAATCCCGACTTGCGTTTGCGAGTATTCCGCGAAGTTGTACATTATTTTAATGACTTACAAAATCACTTACAATGCAGGGACAAAATGATCCCCGGCCGCTCTTTGATTTGTTTTAAAATAATTTTCTGTTTGACGAGATAAAATATAAAACTTAGATTGCGTAAACTTTTATTAATGTTCATTGGTAATTTACTGATTCTGATGTTTTTTTTTTTTATAACGGCAAGTTTTGGCGCGATTGGTGGATTGTATTTTATGGACTGGACAGTGAAGTGTGTATTTATAAACTGTAGCAGATGCAAGTGAATATAAAATACATTAATTTAAATCAAATTAAGTTAAAAAAAAAATACAAATATCTAAAAAGAAAAATAAAATGTACGTTTATAACAAAATATTTGATTTTTAATAAGGCAATTTTTTCAGTCATTTAGTTTTACATAATTTAATGAAAAATGTTCAATTTATCAAAATGACAGTCCTAAGCCTGCAAAATATGAAGGGAAGTCAAATATTTATTCCATTTCGTCCGATATGTCCTAATAAAATCAGTGTGCTATAACCTTACTATAACGTACTAATAGTACTAGAATACTGAACTAGTTCATTTAACGGATTGTACTAGTTCGGAGCGTTCCCTTTAGTGACCGAGTAAGAACAAGCCTAAATAGCTTGATACCCATGGCAGATGTCAAATTGGCATGCCTAGGGTTGAGACAATACTGAGGTAATTGAATCAAATGACAGTTGAAGTTATCAATTGAATATCATTATCCTAATGAAGTACTGTTCCTATCTAATGTGCCAATTGATTTTCTTTTCTAATTTTTAGAAGTTCTGTAAAAACGTCATATACTCAAGAAACATAAATAAAAACTAACAAATTAATGAATATAGCTAGAATAAAAATTATGAAGTTAAATTTAATCGATTGGTTATTAAATATCAATTGAACTTCACTTGGTGTACTATCCAAACACTAGTATTTATTTGTAATGAAATGACCTTGTAAAGGAGTACGTTTATTTTATTGTAATGTTTTAAAATTATGATAAATGTGTATTAAGCGGGAGTTTATTGGGATAAACCTAATCTAACATATAAAATAGAATCACAAAAGTAATTATAGTATATTAAGTGATGGATAATAAATAATAATGTTAATTTAATATAGTCAAATAATTTTATACGCTTTTACAAAGTCACGTATTCGATTTTGATGACTTCTGTCACAGGTATCAAGCTATATTGAACAAACTATATAACTATAGCAGTGTAGATAAGTCACGGAAATAAAAATTTTAAGTTAAGATTTTCAAAACATAAGACGAATTTAGAACGAGTGTAAATAAAGTAACGTATGCAGCCTACTGCACATAATTAGGTATTAAAACACTCATGTGATCATGTAACTCAACTCTTAAAGCCCACACGCGTGTTACAGTACTGTGCCAGTCGCATATAACTAATATTGATTTAAACTTATTTAACATTTAACTTGCAATATAAACATTGTAACCAATTGCCTCACAATCAGAAAAATATATAGTTATCTAAGACAATATAGATAGTTGCAAAATTATAAATTCGTGGTATCATAATATATATTCAATATTTTAAATACTATCATAATATAAGGCACACATCTTCCCTGATGAACTAGACAAATTCCTTATTCTACTTGAAATTGTAATTTATTTATTACAATTTCAGGTAGAATCATTATTATATAGTTATGTAATTTAAGTCTACGTAATAATATTATTTTTACTTGTAGGCAATATTTTGAGGATACTATAACTACCAAATCTGATAAGATACCAAATAAAATAAAAATTAGCTTATGGTCATATCACTCTTCAAGGAGATATGTTATAATTCTTTATGGATACCATATGGTATGTTTAACTTAAAAATTAAAAAGTTATAGAGTTGCCACTAAGAAAATAATTCTGAACTTCACAATTCGATTATACGCCCTACTTTTAGAATGATTATTTAACATTATCGAAGATTCGAGGATAGAATTCTAGTAGACTCATGAAGGGGAGGACCAGAGGGACTGCGGTATATTGAACGACTAAGTTATATGCCGATACCAGATATTGTTAATTAATGGATGTTACAAAAATATGGACTAATAACCATCCATCTGACGTAGTTGGATAACAACTGCCCTCCACATTAATACAAGCCAAGTTATGTTTCCAACCTAAATAGAGATACGTGAAGCGAAGGAAATGTGTCGTAATTAAAATAAATGGAGGCGTTAACGCAGATGAGTTTTACAATTTGACCTTTCGTGGTTTATTATAAATATTTTTTTTAACGCAAACTGCTTAGGCAGCGCATTTATTAAATGTCCGTACATCTTGTCTGTGGTCCACGGCCTTGCAAGCTAAGACGTTAAGTTCAAATTAAAAAAAAAAACCGTTAAATATTTTATTTATAACGTCTTAATCCCTATCGCGGAAACTGGATCCAAAGGTTTGTGTTATTGTCTATGACCAAGTTACAGGTTACAGGCGCGCCTAACGCAGACGACCGTTAAAACTTCGTTTGTCACTAGAAGGCGTTGCTTTAATTTAAAAGAAATAATTGTTATTGTTTATGAAATAGTCTTTATGAAAAACGTTGCGCGACAAGCTCATTATAAACCTTTGGCCGCGGTGTCTCCTTTTACTGAATAATCCTTTAAGAGTACTGCGGAGTTTACGTGTGCGAAAAGCAGCCTTACGTATATAAGTATGTGCGTGCGAGCATCGAAATCGTGTAAAAATGCTCACTAACTAAAACCGATCGCGGTCAACAACAAATTGGTCATTGTAGGCGGACAGATTGTTCTGAAAGCAGCCTCGTAAGTAAGTATTGAGAAAATCGACAAGGGTAAAATCTCTCACCAACTAATACCGATAGTAGCCAGCTACTAATCGGTCGTCTGCGTTACGCGTCCACTATGATAATCCGGTTAACCTTTATAGGGCTATGACAAGTTATTAGACACCATAATTTCAACTATATCCCATTGACATAAGGTCGAAAAATAATGAAAAAGCTTTTTAGTTAAGTGTATGGTAGGTAGTCCCTCGTCGCTCACATGTTGGGTTCCTGCTTGAAGGGCGCGGGCTGCATGAAGCCGGCCTCCAGCGGCGCCACGGGCACCAGCGCCGGGGACCCCGCCGGCGGGGCCACCGCCGCCTCCTCCATTGCGGTGTCTGTTGATGCGCCTGCGGGGAGAAAGTTAAGTTTAATAATGATGATTAAATGGTCATTTAATTTTTTAAGATAGCAAGTGAATCCGCGATCTGCTTATTTATCAATGGATTTGACATCTAATATTTGTTATAATTAGAATTATAATATTGTATGATTTGGTAACTACATAATATTTTTTTGTAAATGTTGTTACTTTTTTAAAGGTTCCTTGCGCCCATTATTCTCCACAGCTAAAAAATAGACGACCTTAATGGATAGTAGGTAATAAAATAAAAAAAGCTCTTATTGTAGAGTTTAAAAAAAATACTTGTGATTAAAGTGGTTAAAAAAGTCTTGGTATTTAATAAAATCGTAAGAGCCGACCATGGAACAATGGTTCCAAGGTCAAATCAGGCGATCGGCTAGCAACCTGTCACTGATGTTATCATTTTCACCTCTGAGTTCTCCTTTAATTATGCTAAATATGGCATTGATGTCATTAACGGCGAGTTCTGAAACTTTTTGGTGGCGGCGAGAAACCTAAAGGGATCCTCAATTCGTGTTATCGGATACACCATCATAGGTTTTTAGAGGGAATGGCATCGCAAGCACTAATGCGTGTCCCCGTACTCTATTATATTCTCCGAAGGGTTCGCATCGGATTGGGAAAAAAGATATCAGCTTACCGCCGAGCAGCATCTCCTGTCCACGTGCGCCACGCCGAACAGCTTGGCGAACTGTAACTAAGTGAGTTAAGGTGTCAGCTCACCGCCGAGCAGCATCTCCTGCAGCAGGCTGTCGACGTGCGCCACGCCGAACAGCTTGGCGAACTGTATCTGCTCGATCATCTGCCAGGTGATGCTTTGCAGCGGCGGCAGGCACAGCAGCAGTTCGCCGAAGCGGCCGCGCCCGTCGTACTGCCGGTCGCTGATGTAGTCCTCCAGGTTGATCTGCACTTGGTAGCGGAGCTGCTTGATCTTTTGCGGCTGGGAGAGGCCTTTCGCGTCTGCGGACGGAAAAGATTCGATCACATTATTGTTTCCTTTTTAGCGTTCGCAACGAAGGAGTGCGATTGGATTAATTTAGCTTAAGCCTTGCACACTAAGCAAGTGTCGAAGTATGGGACATGTTAAAAAAATTTCGAAGTAGAATAATTTACATTTATAAAATACAATATTATTCCCCTAAACGCCTTGAGTATCAGTAAATATTACTAATATAGAGAACCTAAATAGTTTGTAAAGAACATCGCGTTTGTTCATTAAAATTTGCCTCCTATTGGTTTGAAAAAAAAATAAGATGGTATATCGAAATGTATAAGGATGTTTAACAATCTTGAATTTTTTCATTGGTTTTCGACCTTACATCAAGGGTATAAAGTTGAATTATGTTATCCAATACATTGCCAAAACCTTATAGAAAATTAATTAAACAAAAACTCACTAGGGTCGAAGAATATGATGGCCTTGAGGCAGGCGAACTCCGTGTCGTCGATATCGATCTCGCGCAGCGGCTTCACGATCTCGTCCATCACGCGCATGCCGATCATGCTGATGTCGATATCCATGCGCCCGTCTGGAGAGGACACGATACATATTCAATATTAGCTGCAGTTAGCTTTTACAGGTCCATCGGATGTTTACAGAGTGCTTCTATTTCCTTAATGTCTCTCGGTATTTGTATTTATTTTATTGTTGTTTTGTTTTAAGTTTTCGTGTTAATTATATAAAGATGTCAAACTATAAAGCGTTAATCAATAACGTACGACACAATAGTATTTCGCCTCATTCTAAAATAAACTGATATTAAGTAAAACGGAGATCGATGGCGCAGTGGTTAACGCGCCCGGTCTGCGAGTGCTGAGGTTAAGCAATTTTCGCAAAGGCCGGTCATCGGATGGGTAACCAAAAATTTATCATATCGAACTCCTCCGTGCTTCGGAAGGAACGTTAAGCCGTTGGTCCCGGCTGCATTAGCAGTCGTTAACAACCACCACACCGCACTGGGCCCGCGTGGTGGTTTATGGCCCGTTCTCCCTATCCATCCATCGTGCCCCAGCAGTGGGGACATAAAATAAGCTGATGATCATGATGATAAAGCAAAAGGAGTAGTAGCAAAGCAACTCTATATACTTTATATCTGATAGAAATCCGACGATATACAGCCGAAAGTCGAAGTTTGTCGATTGACTTTAAGAAAATAGACGCACTGTAAATTAAATATCCTGACACAACGGTAAAAGGAAAACTAGCTACCCTACGATACTGTTACCCCGAGAAAAAGGTCCTATGAAACGCTGTTCTAAGCATGTATCTGTCAGAGACGACCACGGTTTATGAAGAAGAGTCCCACTGTACTCCCTGCCTAGCCCCGAAGAGCTCGATGAGGAGAGGGCAGGCCTACCAAGACGTTTGACTAAAGTCTTTTGGTTTGGCTCTTTGACACCCTGGAGACCATAAAGGTTGTCGTAAGGGGCTACTGACCCTGGTTGTGCTTATCGATGATGCAGTTGTCAAAAGACGTTACTAACCTTGGTGGTTGCGTTAGATCAAAGAGGCCACTAACCGTTCTCGTGTTGTTGCTAAACCAAAGAGGCTGTCATAGAGTTTAATTACACTAACCCTGGAGACCATAAAGGTTGACGAGTTGTCAAAGAGGTTACTAACCTTGGTGGTTGCGTTATATCAAACAAGCCACTAACTGTTCTTGTGTTCTTGCTAAACCAAAGCGGCTGTCAAAAATTTTTAGTGTTAACAAAGTCTATGACAGCCACTTTAGTTTGGCTCTTTGACACCCTGGAGAGGTTGTCGTAGCTACTGACCCTGGTTGTGCTTGGTGATGATGCAGTTGTTGCTGAGCAGCAGCACGTCGCCGAGGTGCAGCGAGCGCCGTGCGCACCCCAGCAGCAGGTGCTCGCCCGCGTGCGCGCGCAGCAACGCCACCTGCGGGTGAGATAAGATAAGATACATTTCACAAATTCAACCGCATTTGGCAAGCGTAGTAAGGGTCGATTCCCACCGAAGGGAGACACAAAGCAGTCGCTCGCCATCGCTTTGATAGGCCGCTTGCCGCGCGTCCTACCCAACTTTTTCAATCGATAATTTGCTTTAAAGCTATAAAGCTTAAAATGGTTTGACAGTGATAATGCCGGCTGCACTGCGCTGCCGACCGCTACCACTTCGGTGTGAATTGAATCTAAGTAAGCCAATACCCATATTGTAGTGATGAGTTGCATTCAATGATGAGGTTTGCCTAGCAGTAGGACAATATATAATATAGGTTATAAACTTTACTTTTACTATTTTTTTTAATGTACAATCGAGATCGTAAGTCTTACTACGTAATTAAAAACGAAATTCATCGCGTAAGGAGTAAGCTCACAATGGTCGGGTCGTACCTGATTATCCAAAAACGTAACCCTTATCATATAAAGAATAAGGCTCATAATCATAATAATAATATAATAATAATATAATATCATAATCGTACCTGATCATCGAGATGCAACTCGGTGAAGGCGGGTACGGACATGGCAGTATGAGCAGCTGCTGTTTGATGGAGCCGCGCATGTCGTCATAAAACGTAACCCTCATGGTTTAGGGAATAAGGCTCATTATAATCGTACCTGATCATCGAGATGCAGCTCGGTGAAGGCGGGTATGTATTTGGCCCACTCGACCAGTATGAGCAGCTGCTGTTTGATGGAGTCGCACACGTCGTTGATCTTGGCCAGCTTGCGGTTGATGATCTCAGCGTCCGACACGTTGATAGTCTGGAAACAATAGTATGTTTTTTTTAAATATCAATAACTATTACTATAGGCTACTCTCATCCAGCTCTTGCCAGCCACCTTGCGAAGATCGTCCCTCCACCTACTCTGAGGGTGTATCGTGCTTAGTGGCGTGCACTTGGAGAGGCCTACGTCCAGCAGTGGACTAGTGTAGGCTGATGATGATGTTGATTATTACTATAGACACACTTTACCGACGCAGGCAATGTCAGCGATGTGGAAACTTTTGTAGCTCGAAAGCGGACCTTTCAGCCCTTTCTTAACCTTTGGTCAATACACGAATATTGCAAAGAAATATTGACATTAATATTTATATAACACATTCAGTGCCGGACCCCGCACATGTGTGGGGCGACAACGACAATGAAATTTCTGTGTGTCTGGTTTTAAGGCAGTCAACGTGTTAATGACAAATTCAGTATTAATTTAAATTTGACGAAAAAACCTAAAAGTGAATGTCACAGGTGACCCTTGTCATGTTCATACAATGCATGGCACATGTCATAACGACATATATACATCAATCAACATTTACAGATTTTTGGATTTATCAGCGGGCTATTTTTAAAAGTAACCTTATCGTGATTAACAAAAGATGGTAGTATATTATTTATATACGAGTAAGGTCGGCTTGCACCAAAAATCAAACACGTTTAAAATGTCATTTCATTCCATTGTCATTTGTTGGAAGTTGTAAGAGACAGAATGATACTTTAAGCGCTACACGTGAGGCGTTGTGCAAGCCACCCTAAATATTATATTAGTTGCTCAATTTTAATATTGCTGTTACTTCCGAAAACAGAAGTAGGTAATTTTATATACATATTGAATTTCCAGTGCAGTGACAGTATTTTTTTTTAGTGATCAGAACCATCGAGCGAAAGTAAGAGCCGTCTGATAGACACCGCTGTCCATATATGCTTAAAACACTAAGGAAGTGCGCGACGTTTCATTTCTTTTGCAGAGGCAAAAGAGCATAGAGATGCTGTACAACTTTATTTGATCTGTGTGCAATGCAAAACAAAGCTGCTTATGCAGCAGTAATTGGTATTTATTCGAGCAAAACAAAAGACAGTAACGGCTTTCTTGCGGCATGTTTACTCGAGCAACGCACACACAGTACCTCTCACGGACATGGAATGTCGGATCATCTCGAACCAGTCAGAGCACAGCCGTTGCGAGAGAAGGCTGCTGCTGAAGGCTGCTCTTCCTTCGAGCGTTTTCGTTTCGGTACCGCCTCTGCACCGAATCAGCCCAAGTAACATTAAGAAAACGATAGCGAAGTTCGAAAAGAATAAAATGTATAGGATTGACTTCAATCTTATGTCAATCCCATACATTTTATTCTTTTCAAACTTCGCTATCGTTTTCTTAATGTTACTTTGATTAAGCCTACTGTACAGATTGTTTACCGAGCGCATGTAATCAAATGAGAGTTTTCAGACAGAGTCGTTTCGGTACAGATATTTTATCAAGCGAATACGCGCGCCTCTGCATAGAATCTGTACAGAGCGGCCGGCCTCCCCCGTCTCACCCCCCCCTCCCCCCAGCTCCGCCGCGCGCCTCACTCACACTAATAGTGTAGTTACCTCGTCGATGACTTTCCTGCTGAGCAGCTCGGCGTTGAGCAGCGACACGACAGACAGCCCGTTGGCCTGGGTGGGCTCCTCGTACGAGGGCCGCCTGCAGTTGATGCGGTCTCTCTCGTTCTGCACAGCTGGAACAAATCAAGATACATATTTAATGTATGCTACTTAGCTAGTAAACGAGCATACGACCCAATGGACGCTTGCGAACTAAAGTGTGTGCCAGTTTCCGATCTTGCAGCTTTATTTATTACGTCTGCATGCCCTGTAATACCGGAGCAAAATAATGCTACTTGCTGGTGACAGCTTAACCGGCTCTGTTATCTAGTGCTTTAGACCCAGAGGAACTGGGTTCGATCTGGGGAAGACCTATTACTATTATTATTATACCTAACCTTAGATACTCGGTTTGGGTTTGGCGGTAGGGCTCCTAGGAATCAACATCTTATCTAAATATATCGCCGTAACATCAATATAAGTAGCATTGTTTGTGTTCCGATAGAGATAAATTAGCCAGTGCTTCAGTAGTGGAGGATTTCGGGTGAAGTGTGCCTCCCTCTTCGGAATTACATCACTTAATATCAGGTTGAATAATGGCGAAGTGCTTACTACGAGGCAAACAAAATTATAATTGCATTTAGTACTATGAGGTCTTAATGGTACAATTATTAAAGTCAATCCAAGTCATTTCTCTATGGAATCTAACCCAAAATACAGAATAAAAGAACTTCTGCACATGTTAAAAGTATCTCAAATGCGTTATTAAATCATATTGGACTATTCGCGTTATAAAAACACTAGTGTGTTTGATAAGAAAAAAAACAGGATTTAAGTGAGACAAAAACAGCAGGTAGTAAATGAAGTCACGCCATTTTGCACCAAGAAAATTATGATAAGATAAAAAAAATACATAATCTAATAATTGCGCGGAGATTATATATTTTTCAAGACTAAACATGACATATCAAAAAAATATTTTGGCTGGTTTTAATCAGTTTGTGTTAATAAATTACAATATCTGCTGTTCATTAAGCAGTTTTTACATAATTGGACTCTTATTGCAATTACGAGTATTGTTGAATGAAGACATATCCTTTATATAGGTATCTATAAATTTTTCTATATCGATGATTATATGATTGATTTTATTTCTGCTAATACTCATACGTGTTAAAATGTTTTTATTAATATGTATATTCATTCAATGTTTTGTCTCGATACTTTATTTATCGCAACAAATCATTATACTCTGGAAGGTCGTATGTAAATCTTTATAAATGTACGGGATTGCGGACATTTAGTACATTTTAATGATAACTTAATTTTCCTTTAACTTATCAAAGTCAACGTATCTTATTGGAGTATCAAATTATATCAAAGCAAGAGTAATCGTCACATCCTTATGTATACATATAATTGTAAAACACTACCGTAACCCAATAACTTATTACGGTATAGATATTATTATTTTTTCTATTTTGTTTTTTTTAACATGTTGTGATTGTCCTTAAGAGCGTTTACGCCGCACACTAGCGCCGCCAATGAAAAAAAGCATATCTAGTAATTAGAGATAGAAAATCAAATTATGCTCAACAAACTATTTGAATTAAGTAATTTAGCATTTTTACGTCACCTAATGAACACCTGAAATGTTATGGTTTAGTTAAATAAGACGTTACGGCCACTTTTAACTTTAAACGCCGTATTTAACTAAACCATAACATGTCAGGTGTTCATTAGGTGACGTAAAACTACTTCACTCAAATAGTACTTCATTCAAATAGTTTGTTGAGCATAATTTGATTTTCTATCTCTAATTACTAGATATGCTTTTTTTTTCATTGGCGGCGCTAGTGTGCGGCGTAAACGCTCTTAATATTTTGTGTTTTTATTTGTGATGGAAAGTGTCCGTTTATGATAGGGCATTTTCCAATATTTTTGACGCTGTATGGGAGAAAAGAGCTGGACACTTGCTGAGTTTCTTGCCGGTTCTTCTCAGTACAAGGTCTCCCATCCAGAGTAGACTTACGAACTGATGGCATAATGACGTTCTTATGAGCTATTTGTAGCCAAAACTAAATATATATTTTTTTAAATTTTATCTTTTGAACTAATAATAATAACATCAGAGTGCCTAGTAAGAGTTTTATTCCCCATTCGATCACATTAACGAAAACGATAATTTGTATAGCGTTAAAGCACCACATCCTGTAGAAGAAAAGGGTTTCTAATGGTTTTTAAGGTAGGCAGGCAGTTTTACAGTAGTGACCTGGCCCATTCGATAATAAATTGTTCAGCTAAGTATTCACCTGCAATGCACAACATAGGTACTCAAAACAAATCAAACATACATCTAGATATTATTGATAAAGATACTACAGATACTATAAAAACATTACTCAATCTCATATGTTACGATAATGATTTTTATCACAATAGGCGCTTGATTTTAAATAAAAACCTTAAAACCACTTTTTAGAGCAATCTTATCCCATTTATGAAAGCAAAAGAATCTAGTCTATACCGCCTAGACTTTAGTTAAATTCTCTTTGTTTGGTGGTTGATGAAATGATTATTAATGAATAAAAAATAAAAAAATAATAAAAATCTTTATTTGGCACCATTTCAATTTACAAACTTAATGTGAACGATAACAACCGCATTCGTCGCATGACTGTGTCGCAGTTGCCAACTCCCACCTCCAAGACTGAGAATGATAGATGATATAATACTTTACTATTGAGACCTCACGTGGAATTCTATCAACAACACTTAAAGACAATAACATAACGTTTATAATTGAATACACTAATAAAACACTAGTGCCATCTATTGTTCCAAGATACAACTCTTATTAAGAATCTTTATATTAATTGATTGGATTTTATCGGCTCAATTCAATAATATACCTGTCAAATAAGTTTACGATCTGTAGCCGAGAGGCTTGCACGCCGGACTTTGGGAGGCGCTAACTCTGCGGCCCCGGGTTCGATTCCTGCCCTCCGACCGCCTAACCGATCGCTTTGACTACGCGTATAGTTTATGACGTCATCTGGCCACCTCGCACCGCCTATGAAAGCAATATCAAAAGGTAAAGGCTTTCGATATTGCTTTCATAGTCGGCACGAAACGACAAGATGACGTCATAAACCACACACGAAGTCAAAGCGATCGGTTAGGCGGTCGGGCCCCTGGTCGGGTTAATGTCGAAAACGAACTTTTCTATATTGTGTCGGGTCTGGGTGGTTGTGGTACCGTCGTTGTTTCTGATTTCCATAAAACGAGTGCTTTAGCTAAATAGCTACTTACCTTGGGATTAGATCAATGTATGTGATGTTGTCTAATATTTATATTTATTTATTTATATTTAAGTATAATACTTTAGTTATTTTACTAAAAGCACTTGCTACAGACTATTTATGCGATATGACTTAACAGTTTATTCTACTTACTTAGTACATCTGTTTACATTTTCTAGTGAAATAACAAACAGTAGCTTAATTAAACTTAGGTATATCGAATTCCAGTTATTAAATATAAAACAGGAAATCAAATTCGTGGTATTATTCACTGTGACTAAATCAATATATTATGTTATTTATGAGTAATTAAAAGCGTTGACTAATTAAGGCAATGATTCCCGCATTCCCGGCAGATAGCTTCGTCTGGTGAACCGTACTCCGCCGCAGAAACTTTATCGGACAAAGAGAACTGACACGTAATTAGATGTTGTTTATCAATATGTACAGAACGTACATGGATATATTAAGGATAGTAGATAAGTTTTGGTACCAGCGTTAGCCGTTTTCTGTTCTTATAAGCAAGCACAATTGCATAATCAATATTTTAAAATAATTCAAATAAGTTTCGTGAAGCTCGATGGCGCAGTGGTTAACGCGCCCGGTCTGCGAGTGTTGAGGTTAAACAACTTTCGCAAAGGCCGGTCATCGGATGGGTGACCAAAAATTTATCATCACGAGCTCCTCCGTCCTTCGGAAGGCACGTAAAGCCGTTGGTCCCGGCTGCATTAATTAGCAGTCGTTACAACCACCAATCCGCACTGGGCCCGCCCGCGTGGTGGTTTATGACCCGTTATTCCTATTCATCAATAAGGAAGGCTCGTACCCCAGCAGTGGGGACATAAAAATGAGCTGATGATGATGAACAAACATTTATTTTTATTTAAGACAGCAATACGGCAGATATTATCAGCTAATATCAATAATAATCCTATTATGCTAGGCTAGGCTATACAGTAATCCATAAGTAGTGTACCTACACAAATTTTATTTTGCTATTTTATTTGTTTATTTATTAAACATGTACAGAAATATGAATAAGTAATCCAGTTTTTTGCAAAATCTTGCTGCAGAACTGTTAATAATAAGTAATTAACTTTTATGCAACCATGTATTAGAATTATAGTTTCACATTTAACTAACATGACCATGTGCAAAAAATAAATTTAAAAATGTGTTCATAAAAATGCATGGTATAATGAATGACATTTTTCACAATTCACATACAAGCAAAGCTTACATAGTTGCCATTACAATGTTTACAAATTATAAAGTAAATTATATTTTAGTCATATTTTCATTATCTTCCAAAATAATAATGCCAGTTATACTAACATCACCAATGGTATAACTGTCGCATACGGTTCATTATCATATTCTGTTATCAACAAGCTCGCTAGCATTAGTAAAGTAGTGTGATAAAATAAATAAATAAGATAATTGGTACATAGCCCCGAGTTATAGCTTTACTTTACGATAAAAAATCGGATAAACAGTAGGTATATTTTGTCAAATGCTATTTGAATGCATCGTGACTTCAGCGAAGCACGTTTTAATTATTTTGCTTAGGTGATATACAGAAATGTGATACGCGCCAAAGAACTGTCAACTAAACTATATTTACAACAAAAACGCATACCACATTAAATGAATCGATTAGTTTTCTATTTAGAAAATATACTTAAGCACATTTATGCTAGTACATAATCTTCGGATCCATAATTCCATAAATCTGATTTAACAATAAGTAAGAAAATACTGTTTATTATTTATTTTAAATTAAAAACGACTCAGTTGTAATAATGTCATGCCAAAATAATGAATAATCATTGAAATGAAAGAATATGTAAAGCCAACTTCAATGGTACCTACGATGGTATTAGACAAAAAAAATCACATGTTTCTAAAAAAAAGTAATATGTCAGGGACGACAACATAAAGACAAAAGAAAAACATGTTAAGTTTTTAAACAAACGTAGTATGTTAAGTAGCACACTTAACAAGCAAAACTTCTCAAGTAAATCACATTGAAAATTAATCTTTTTTAGGAATTCTTAAACAAACAGGTAAACATCGATTCGTTACATGACATCCCATATTGTTACGGATCTATTCGCGTCGTGCCATCTAGAGTATATACCTACATAATTTAATGACATGTCCGGACTGACTGATTCATAAACGCTGAGCCAAGCTGCCACCGCTATTTATTATATGACATTTGGACAGTAGCTTCATTGTGTGACGTAACCAGCTACTTAGATCGGATTTTACGGAAATCATCCTCTAAGAGGGTGAAATAGGGTGTAAGTTTGTATGAAAGTCTGTCAGTTTTGATGTAAAATACATGAAAATTGGTGTTTGGCTTTTATTAAGAATGACTTGTCTCTCGTATAATCAAGGAAAGCAATGAAAATCATAATTATCTCAATATAGGTAGTTTAGAGGCGTCAGATAGCAGTAGATAGATAGTGACGAATATGTTATGGGAAACCTGTAATTAGCTTTACCTATTATTGTTTAAGTACTATGAAAGAAAGTATTGTATTGATACGCAGTTGGTTTTCATAATAAAGCAAAAATAAAATAAGGTCGACGAACTTGTGAAACTTGACACTAGGTGGCGTTGTTACGATCCGAATGGCGAAAAATACTCGCATTGGCACGCACACTGTTATTTTGCTCCATGCCAGCACGTGGGTTCGCTTGTGTCCCCCAACGCTCGCGCACACTGCATAAATAACTATTCTTATTTTTATTTCACAATGGATTCGACCCCCCACTGCAGCCAATACAAATTTCCACGTATCATTCCCAATTGTCCCTCTCCTTCTTAATGACACATCTCCGTTTTGGATTCCAAAGCAATTTCCAAACAAAGTTGTACGTTATGGTAAGTCAAACTGTTATTGAAATGAAACTTCATTTACGGATCTACTTGCGTTTATTTTACACATTAATTCTATTTAATGTTTATCCTGACGTTTCGAACCCTTTTCAGGGTCCGCGATCACAGGGAGGGAAACTGTTATGTTATGTATGCTTGCTAATCGGTCGACTGTACAACGTACGGAACATGCTACCTGTTCGCTGTGTTTTTATTTTAAAGAACCTATACCCTTTGTATGTATGTATGGAAATGCGTTGTAATTTACATGAAAGTACAAACATGTTCAAGCTACGAGAGAATGATGTCATCATGACTAGAACAAAATTAAATGGCATAAGACACTATCTGAATTTTTTTTATGAACGACTAGGTAATGAAAGCAGCACATACCAATAACAATAGGACAGTGCTCTTCTAGGACACCAGGTTACCTAATGTCCTAGAAGCGCACTGTCCTATTAAAAATTATATAAATAGGTATCTATCTACCTATTTATATATTTTTTTTGCCAAAGGATACCGGCCAGCACGGTTATGTGGCTCTCCCGACCCTTATTCTAGTTTAGAATGTTACCTAACATCACTTACTTTCTATTTTAGTAGGATTTTTTCAATTGTCCTAACAATGAGCGCTTATATCCTTCATATCGTTAGAAGTAAGCGATGATAAACTTCCTATTTCGGGAATCGCAGCTTAACCGGAATCCTCAACCTTTGAAGATCTATTTATCTTATGTCTAAAAGGAACACAACAGGCTACCAATATTGTCATGACGACAGACAAAACGACATTATAGCATGCATTCCTTGCTTTGAGGTACGTCAATAAAATGTAAATGAACTTACCTTCTTTCTTCATGCCAGCCTTGAAGCATTTCCTTAACCTACAATATCTGCATTGATTCCTTTTGTCTTTGTCTACCACACAATTTCTGCTAAATCTGAAAACAATAACACATCTTGTATATAATAAGGCCGTAAACGAATTGCATATATTTTTATTCATTATCTTAGCTACTGGTTGCGAATTAAGAAATGCTTTTCTCCCATCGCAACTACCTATATAAGTTTGGGAAGTTCTTATTCTTTGTTCGAAACCAAGTTGCGGTTAAGGAAAAAGTTCACCTAATTCGCAACTGGGTGCGAACAAAGAATAAAAATTCTTAATTCGCAACTGGTTGCGAAACGCAGTTGCGGCAACGGCTGGAGGGACGTAACCCCTCTGAGGGTCATACAAATAAACAAATAACAGGCTTCGATTAGTTATTCCGTGTTTTGTCCCTTTTACTCTAATTTGAATTGACAAACCACATGACATGACAGAAACAAAACACGATATAACTATTCGGAGCTATTCTTTGTTTATTTCTAAGGCGCTTACCCCCTTACAAATAAACACTATTTAAGCATTTACTTAGTTAATCATTGTTTTGTCAACGTCACACAAACGTCGTTCTCAATTTGAGAAAAAGAGACAAAACAATGATTAACTAAATAAATGCTTAAATAGTGTTTATTTGTAAGGGGGTTATTCATAAAAACGATTAAAGCATTTTTTTAGTTAAATACTGTTTTGTCAACGTCACACAAACGTCATTTTGTATTTGAGAAAAAGAGACAAGACAATAATTAACTAAATAATGCTTCAATAGTTTTTATGAATAAGGGGGTTATTGTTTACGTTAGGGTTCACGATGTGCCACACAATCTTTAAAACAAAGTTCAAGATCAGTTAAAATCTTTCAAATTAATTAGCCAACTGGAATTAAACTTATACAAAAGGTAAAATTTTGCTGAAATAAATAAAAATAATGAATGTGCTAAAACTGGTTGAAATAATCAGTTGATTAGATTCAGCTATGGAGAGTCTCCCGACTAGATTGTGCAAGGACAGGGTTTTGAGTTCCGTCTGTAGTGTCTACGTCTACCCATTCGTAATGTTAACATATTTATTTCAGTCAAAAGACGTCCACTGCTTGATAAAGGCCTCCCCCAATAATCTCCGCTACAACGACCGGTTTTGTACTGCTCGCATCCAGCAATGGTAAGCCTAATTAATTTTCTACTGCTCATACGTTACCTGCACGTGTATAAATGGTTCTTCCTGACACTCCTTCTGAAGAAACCCTTGCAGCCGTCACACGAAGAGGCGCCATAGTGCTTGCCCGTCGCACGGTCCCCACAGATCGCGCAGTGCTGGGACAGTGGCGTAGAGCTAGCGGCGCTCGCTTCACTGCTACTGGTTTCCAACTGTATATCACTATCTGTAACAATGGACAACCACTTTAAACAAAAGTGAGTACTTAGGTAGTGGACTATCGTGTCCACGGACAACTCGCTTGAGACACTAGTCTTACGAGTTCCGGATGAAGGATAAGCTTCGGCGCGTCCTGATCTAGCGTTATGACCTGACGTAGATGGTTCCTTGTACGAGTAGGTTTATTTGAGCAATGTCGTCTGACATTAATCGTATAACCTAGCGGTTGGTAGAGGGTGTCAGTCAGTATAGAAAAGTCGCGTATATAAGGGTTGCTCCAAGACTTTAGAATTGAAGACCCAAGCACTGGAAACTGCTAGTTATTCTCTTCGTAAGTGAGCACGCTTGACAACTCCGGTCACCTATCTGAAAAATAGTGAGTGGACTATACCTATCTGTCAGTCAAGGGGGCGAAAAGTCTTGAGTATTCAAAATTCAAAATCATTTATACTGTTTAGGCTACAAGTAGCTCTTGTGAATGTCACTATGCCATTGGTTCGTAAGTCTACTCTGGGCGGGAGATCTTGTACTGAGAAGAACCGGCAAGAAACTCAGCAAGTGTCCAGCTCTTTTCTCCCTTACAGCGTCAAAAATATTGGAAAATGCCCTATCATAGCATGACACTTTCCATTACAAATAAACACAAAAAATATATAGAAGACAACCACAACATGTATTGTATGAAGAATGCGCATTTGCGGGTCCTGGTAACACTGACGAAGGTCCGCTGTGCCGAGTTTACTTGAACAGGGACGTCTGGCACCATTTGGTACCTATAACCTAACTATAGCAAGTGGGTGCTGCCAGTACAGATAAAATTTGTAAAATGAAGAAGGGTTATCCGTAAGATCTGGTAATTCACCAAGGAGGAGATGAGCGGAGAGGAGAAATGTGGCGTAATCACAAACAATAATCAAAGGAGTTAGGTAAAAACTTGATTTTATTAGTTGTTTACGAAATATCTACTCTTCTCTGCTTTCGTCTGCGCTTTGGTAGATACCGGGCTTTATTTACATGGTACAGAAGATTCCAATGGAGTGGTCGGAAATGGGCTCTGCAAGTCCTTTAAGATAAGATATGTAGCGAAGATAAGATGTTACTCCACAATTATACCATATTATGCAGAGTTAGCAATTCAAATGGGGCTGAACGAAAATCCGGATCTATGAGAGACAGAGAAAAACCTTTGTTTTTATCTGTCTCTCCTTTGTTTTTCATAGATCTCTCATAGAACCATATCGTCGATTTTAAGTTAAGTATAAATACAATCAAACTTTCAAATAAATTGTTTATAAAAATTAGTTAATTCTTAAAAGGCAATACGTAATTCATAGGTTTAAAATTGTATATATGAAGTAAGCAAGCTGTCCCTCAAATTATTCCGTGTCTTCCATTTACAGTGTCATTTGCACAATTGATATCGATTTCCTGTAAACATTCAAAATTACCTTATAATCAAAAAACTAATTATATATTTTTATCAATTTGCAAGTAACTCGAGTTACGAAGTACATAATAATATAGGTACGGTAGTTATGTATACTTAGATGCTGACGTTCGTACTATTTATTACCTACAACTAAAGCCGACATGTTTACTAAAAGCTAATTGTTACACCAAAATAACTCTTTTTTTTTGTTACCCATTTAAACGGACCAGGCGATTGTGTGGTTGTAAATGAAAATTTAAAAGTATCACATTAGTGAACATCTATTACTTTTAGAGGTGTTGTCAACCGGTAGGACTAAGTGGGTTAAAACCTGACTGAATCAATATAATCCCCACAAATTATTGTTAGTATCTTAGTACTCGTAAAGGTTTACCAGGTTTAACTTTTAGCCCGCGTTCTAGAATAACGATTACGTTCATTCGGTCGGTGACTTTCCTAAATGAACAACAACTTAGATGGATGTTTAAATGAATTGTAAATCTTTCCAAAGAAACAACATTTAAGTTTATTGCTGGTATCTTCTCGGTACATCTCATTGCGAGCGTGGTAGACTACCTACTTTATCACATCAACTATTTTAAAAGGCTTCTGAGAGTAAGCTCACCTAAATTAAAAATCTTTTCACATTTTCACAGAAATTTAAAAAAGGTTCAAAAAGCGCGCCCCCAATCTATCCATCTCCAATTCTCGCTATAATCATAGAGACTCCCAAACCTCACAAAGTTGCAGATAAGTAGAAAAATCGCACGACAACTTGCTTAACAACCAACAGAGACATTAATAATAGTGTTCCAAAACCGGTTTTAATAAACAGTTTTCTGTCAGTTTTACATATTCACAAAGCCAACAAAAGCTAATAAAGCGGATAAATAAGACAGTCGACGAGACCAGTTGGAGGATTACATTGCAAACATGTTCTACTGGTTAGTTGGGATGACGAAATTTAATTAAAACCACTTAAAAAGTATGACATTGAAATAGGTATAATCTTTAGGGCCAACACACACGGATACGAGACTGTTGTTTACATAGGTCGGCAAGTAGCTGTGTTTGACGCGCGATTTCAAGACAAGCGTTCGACTCTTTTTTTTTGGAGAAAGATTGCTGATTGCCTTAAACGGCGTTTCAAGCTTCACCGGGCTTTTTTGGGGACGGCGAGGCACTTAAAGGGTACCTCAAGCCGTGTGAATCGAATCACCTTCGGAAGTTTTCTAGAGGGAACGGCATCCCCCGTGCCCTACTAGATTCTCCGAAGGGTTCGGATGGGATCGGGGCGTTCAACTCGCGCGAGGATCTTAGTAAATACATCAACAAAGTAATGATTATATAAGAATAATTGATGGTACTTATTAGGAAACCAGCGTACCTTCTAAATTGAAGAAAGGTACAAGAAGAAAAAAGACTAAAACTAAGATATGAATTTTTCTGAATAACAAAAAACAGCTTCAAGTTTAGCTTGGTTTTATTAGACCCCGTTTTGGAATTACATAGAAAAAGATTTTATACCTTCACATTATAGGTTCATAAATACTACTAAAATGCTTTTTTTAGGCAACAGACTGATAATCTATTATATAAAATAGCTTGTGGCATGCCTAAACAAAACAGGTGTCAAATAATCAACAAAAGGTAAGCATAGGGCAATATTGGTTCTCAGAATTTGAGGTGTCGTTATTAAAATACGTAATTGAGAGATTAAAAGATTTTTGCACAAACAATTAATTATATTGATGAAAAGAAAAGATGAAGACCCAATTACTTAAAATACAGCAAAAAGAACATGGGAGAATAGCGATTAGTCCATGGAAAAATAAATAAAAATACAAGTTTTATTATGAAGTAGAAACAATGAAGAAATCTTCGGGGAAAATTTTCACACATACATTTATCAAGCCTAATCTTCAGAGACTCCCTTGATTCATGTCAGAAACTCTCAGAGACTCTAAAATACAGGCGTAAACTATGTCTAGAACACTTACTTACTTATTATCTATCTCATCAGATGATCTGATAGACCCGTATGCTTTTTCATTTATTCTTGGCGAATCTTAGATATATCAATAGTTTTATGTTGCTTTACGTAACGTTAGTCAAGGTGGTGCTAAGATGTAAATAAATACTGAGGCTCACAGTAAGTTAGCCATCACGCTAATAATCTCAGTTTTTTCGATATTATTCTACGTAGGTTCTATCAACGTAATTAGCCGTATTAAGAACCTGACGTTGACGTCTGCACATTTATTACAAACATCAAATCGATTTAATGATCATGTTAAACGTTTGACCACGTCGGTGGGTAATACCTACCGACTCAGCGAACCGAAAATGGAAGATGATTTGTAAACGTTGTTTTCGAACTTAGGTTACATACAATTTATTTATATCGGGCAAAACTTTGGGGACTACCTGAATAATGATTGACATTACACACAGTGATTGATTAACTACAGGAATATCGAACTATTTGGCCCAAAGGCCACACTGACTTCCTCGACAACTTATCATACCTTCGTAGTATTTTGGTTAAGGAAATGTTAATTTTCATAATGTTATGTTTGTTATTGTTTCTAGCTGCTGTTATTAGGTGCAAGTTGGTAGTGGCTTTTGAAAAATGATTGCAATGAGTAAAAAGTCCCTCCAAGTAAAATGCCCTAGCAAAGGTGTAGCCCAATATTTGTTGAAGGCTTTAACAGGATTATGGCATAGCTAATCATTTCGTTTGACAATTTAAATGTAGTCGCTGTAACACGAAAAAATAAGAGGGACGATATTGACAAGATACCATCAATGCCATATTTGATGATCATAGCACGGTCCACTATTGACAAAGCAAGGTCACCTGAATCTGTAATCATAATAGTAACGCTGACTGATAAGTATGATAAAATGTCGGATCATCCATATCTGATAAATGATGCAATATTGTATTTCGGTGCAAATATTAAATATGTTCCATTGTTATTTTAACCTTTAATTTATTGATTATCTGTAAAAGTTTTAATCTTGCAGTCAACAAATGATGTAATTCAATAAAAAAGTTAATAAAACGTGTGAATGATTCAAACTAGTCTAACATTATCAGTGACACTTCAATATCGTAGTTCACGCAAAGGGCAGTAAACACACCATAAACATAACAAATTATGAGCCGAACTATTGTTGTAAACAAACCAAAGAGTATGTAATATTACGACTCAAACCAACCTTCGTTGTACTTGACAGAGCTATGAGAGTTGTCCATGTTATTCCTGCAGAATCCCGTGTACCCGTTTTCCGGGGCTTTGTCCCACGACGCAGGCAGCATGTACTCGGCGGGCGAGCCGTAACCCATCATGCACAGGTCCTGCGATGTCATATTGTCGAAGCCGAGCACTGGCATCTTCCAACACGCGCGTCTACATCGACAGTTATCGACAACTGCACGAGCCGGCGACCGCGCTCACCGATAATAACGATAAAAACACATCATTAACCAACAGGTGACATAATATCCTCAAATTAAGCGGCTCTCCTTCAAATCTTATCGCGTTATCACTGACACTTTTTTGTCTTCAACTCGTACTGCAGCGCTACTAGAATCACAGTGAATATTTTTAACCGCTTGATAGTGTCGTTTCCTGGCAATGTTATGGTTTTTATCACTGATTGTCTACGGGTGAGTTCGCGTCTTGTTTACAGAGACGTCCGGACGGACGGAGTCGAGTGTCGTGGTGTGGGTCGCGACGGCACGACCTTCCTCGTTCGCGATTCGGTTGCAACTGACAGCGAAATGTGTACTGGCTTCGTCTGACAACATCCGTTTCAATGAAAATCCGCCGAGTGCACGATTAGGAGCGGCTGTATGAATGACCTGCACAATAATGTGAGGGATCAGCGGAACGGGCCCGCCAGCCAGCGCCACTACTGACTCACCCCTTATCGGAAACGCAGCGGATGCGTATTCGATGCCTACTCATTACGCAGCAGCTGTCAACTCCAAGCTTTTGCCATAAACAGTTGTAGTATAGCAACTATGTGTGACTAATTAACCGATGCCGGTATAAACAAATGAACAACTCTCTTTGTCCCTTTGTTAACTAATTGCTAAGGAGACACGTAATTGCGTACCCTTTTGCGGTAGGTTATTTCTATTGTAGCAACAAGATGACATAAACTGAAAACAGCTCTGATTTATAATTATGCATCAATTTTTGCATACACATTAAAATTATAAGACATCAATCGTATGACACATCGTAAACGGAAAGTTATATCTAATTTGACTAAAAACATCGTTAGGCAAATGAACTCATTTTGATGTTTTGAAGCTGCTAATCTAATGTATAAACAATGATAAGGATGTTAATATAATATTAATTGTTAGCTTTTACTTAGGTAGAAAATAGACTAACTTATTTCAACTTCATTAGGATTACAATGATTACAATTAAACTAAAGGGTTGTTTAGAGAAGGTCTTGGAGGAAATTGGTAGCGCCGCGATTGCAAAAAGTTAAGCTTGGTTTCTTTGTATGATAACTGGATAGGTGGCTAAGCTATTGTAGATTTTCTTATTAAAAGAATAAAGGCGTTGGTCATGCTTGCCATCAGAACATTGTCATCGTAAAAACAGAAAAATCTATTTGTAGGATTCTACTTCATTCTACAAGGAGATAGATCGTTGAAAGTATTTGCTTTCCGTAATATAAAAAGAAACATTTGTCGCGGTTCTCTGAAGTTAGAGAAAAAGCTTAAAGTGAACATTTTGATCAGGTTGACAATAAGACAAAAGATATCGGGGGAAACGCGACGAAGCCTTTATCTAATTTGATATAATAGTAACAAAAATAAGGCCGAAGATGGACGCGCAGTTCACCCGGAAGTACCGGAAAACCGTCAACCACTGATAAACTGGCCAACATTGACGTTATGGCAACAGGCTACCACAAAGTTAATGCGCAAGCGCAACATTTACATTCCACAATAGGATGTTAAAGACATAACTAGCTCTTGATTCGACGGCTTTAAAGTTTCAATTTGACTATGAGGCTTGCCAAACGTGCCCTACATTCAAGAGTCATCCTGATCTTGAAGGAAATATGAGGTTTTAAACAATTGGCATCATTAAATGTATAAACAGCGATTGTAAACATGTCGGAGACGCCACTATCAGCAGCAGACGTGGCCGATCGGTCGGGGTCAGGCCTATCTACTAGATACTGAAAGCACAAAGTAAGGAGAGCCAGAAAGTAAGCTTAAGGCGACGCATTGGAAATTTACGTGGCGGGGATCTTGATTTTTCCCAACAGAAACACGATTTGTCAACTTTTATAACAGAGAAAAAAATATCATAGTAACCTCTTTTAAAACATAGATTTGCATTTTACAGGCAAACCAGACCGATTTAAGCATCTAAATTTTCTTAGTAGATTAGTCTTAACACACACTTTAATATGCTAGTTCATTTTTTTAAAATAATTTGTAAATTTTCACTTTTTATTTTCAAGTGCTAATTGCTGCACTGAAGCTAAATTAAATATTTATAAAATTTACAAAATACAGTGAAAAAATTAAACGCCTACCCGACCAGCCAGGAATAGCCAGTTAATTTAGCTTCAGTGCAATTAGCACTTGAAAATAAAAAGTAAAAATTTACTATAGCGTTGTGTTATCAAATTTGTGGTATTTCATCTGCAAAGATGAATCTGCAAAGCCAGCGGTTGCGTCTTTCTTTCACGTCTGTACCACAGACGCGAAAATCACCCCCTCTACACGTCGGCGGACGCATCCGCAGATGACGTCCGTCTGCAGATGCATCTGTTGACGTGTAGAGGAGCCATTACGGACACAAGTCTCACGAACGCAACAATCCAAGCGCAGATATCCGTGTGACGTTGTCTATTGAATGTTGCTCTTGCGCATTTGTATGAAGCTAGCCTTTTGCAGTCTCTTGATTTTGAGCTGAAAGGCAGGGCACCGTGCGTGCGACTTCCCTCAATTCCTTAAAACATTCATACCATGACCGAATGAAAGAGATTAAAAAAGGAGCGGGAGAGAGAACTCTGATAACCTACTAATCATTATTAGGATCAGAAAATGAATAGGGGAAGGATAGGACAGTTAGTATCAAAGCAACAAAAGTGTTCATAATCATAAATTCATAATTTAGGACCACAGATAACCCCCAATAGATACCGCATTAAGAGAATCAACGCGCTCCTACGCATCTATGATTTTGCACTGATATGTAGTCTCACATAAACGCGCATCGTCAGTGGCGACCAAGAGTCAGACCTGTGCGCAAGAATTTCCAGAGACACTTTTATTTATATTTTAATAGTTCTATAAGCATAAATAAACGTAAAAATGTCCTCTTGTTGCGTGAAATGGTGTGGAAAGAATTCCAGGACATCAAACTTTAAGAAAGATGGCATAACTTTTCATCGGTAAGTAAATTTAAATACTATTTTATTCGCGACGGAGCTCAGGTTACGGTGGATGTTAAAGTGGTTTTTATTTTAAAGGAGTAATAAAAATATGAGCACGCGTTGATGTCTTTTGTCAAATCCCTTTCTCTCATTACCCATTTTACTATATTTATCCCTTTCTGGCAATAGACACGTGTAACAATAGTGTTGAAACTGTATACGAGTCAGTGTGTCGAATTGTCGATAATGCAAAACGTAAAAAAAATAGTGATTGTTTCAACTTCATTTGTTTTAGATTTCCAAAGTGTCCTGAAAGAAAATCAAAATGGATCAATGCCACATATCGCGGTGATGGATGGTTCCCGAGCAATAACAGCGTTATTTGTTCGAGACATTTCACGGAGGATAGTTTTCACTATATGAAGGATAGAAGACGAGTAATGGAAACAGCTGTGCCTACTTTACATTTACCAATTTTGGTGTGTACCTGTACAATTATCGTTCTAAAAAAGGGTGTGATACATCTTGCAATACAAAACACGTTTTTGTTATGTTGCTTTCTTCATTATTTGTTTAGCTTAATTTATACTAGTTTGCCAATAAGTTAGAGGCTTGAAACTTTGAACATAGGTCAGAACTGGAAGGCAATGCCATATTATGGTGTTATAGAGCTGATCTGATGATGGAGCAAAAGTAGGCCACAGGAACTCAGTACTGAAACCATGCAACCCCATTGAGTTTGGGCTTGTTTGATTCGTCTTGACGAGTACTCTGTAGAGAAATGGTGTTCAAGCTCTTAAGATGGAGCAGGAAGAAGGCCAAAGGAACTTTATGATAATACCACACAACCTCATCGAGTTTGAGCTCATTTGATTCGTCTTGATAAGTACTCTGATAAGGAGATGGTTTTCTTTTAATTTTAGCTCGTTGAATAAAAAGCAGAAAAAAACAATTTCCTAAAAAAAATATTTTTTTAACTGAGTAAAAGTATAATATAATTTCACCCGTAAAGATATATAACCCTATACGTATACAGAAGTTAATATTGTTTTATACTTTTTAGAACGTAAAACGTGATTTTTATATAAAAAATATCTTAAGTAATTTAGCTGGATTATAATTATAACTTTAAGGTTTATAGCGTTCGGGTAAAATTATAAATTATCGTTCTATGTGTAACTTTACAGTAGAGATTTAACTAAAAATTATTTTTCAGGCTCCCTCTACGAATATATCAATGGAAAAAAAGACAACAAATCCCGAATCTGAGAGACTATTATCCCAATTGGTATGGTTTTTAACTGTTTGGTTTGGTACTTAATCACTTTTTAACTTAACAAGACTCACATTATAATAAAATTTCAGATTCCTAGTTCGTCATCATCACAATCACAACACGAAAAGGCTTCTCCTTCCAAGAATCTTTCTTTGTCCCATGCAAGAATAGAAACTCCAACGAAAAAAAGAAAAATACTTCCTCTTCCAGATACACCATCAGCTTACGAAACTCCAACCAAAAAACGACTTTGTAGAAGAATTATCGAATTAAAAAATACAGTACAAAGAAAAAATAGAACTCTAAAAAATGTACGAGACTGTAATAAAAGATTGAAAAAACAAATAACATCACTAAAATCATTGTTAGCTGACTTAGAGAGAAAAAATTTAATATCGGAAGAAAATATAAATATTCTTAACTCGGTAGGAGTAAAATGCAGTGAAATTATCAAGCGTCAAATGATAAAAGGAAAATCAGGCACTGTAGTAAGAAAAAAATTTTCTCCGGAGCTTAGAGCTTTTGCTTTAACTTTAAATTTCTATTCTACCAAGGCGTACCAATATGTGCGAAAAACCTTTAACACGTGCTTGCCGTGTGTTAAAACTCTAGGAAAGTGGTATCGTTCTATAGATGGAAGTCCAGGCTTCACAAAAGAAGCTTTTACAGCTTTAAAAATGAAAGCAGAGCAGTCCAAGACGCCACTTTATTGTTGTATAATGTTCGATGAAATGAAAATAAAAGGTAAGGTGGAGAAAACATACGGGTATGTAGATTTTGGAGGAAGTATTGATTCCGACTGTAAAGAGGAATGTACAGATGCATTAGTTTATATACTTGTGCCTCTACATGGAAAATGGAAGATACCCATTGCTTATTTTTTAATTAAAAAGGTTACGGGTGAGACTAAAGCATTTTTGCTTACTAGAGCAATTGAACTCTGCAATGAAGCCAATATTAACATCAAAGCTGTAACCTTTGACGGATGTACATCTAATATAGCAATGGCAAAAATACTTGGATGCAATTTAGACCCGGATAATATAAAGTCTGTTTTTAAAGTAAATAATAACGAAATAGCAATATTTTTGGATCCAGCTCACATGGTAAAGTTAGTTCGAAATAGCTTTGAACATTATGAAAATTTTAAGGACGCTCAAGGTCATAATATCTCCTGGAACTACATTAGAGCACTACATGAGTTGCAAGAAAAGGAAATGTTTCACGCAGCTAATAAACTCCGAGCTGAACATTTGATGTTCAAGAAAAACATAATGAAAGTTAAACTCGCAACACAATTGTTTAGTAGGAGTGTGGCCCTAGCCCTTAAATTTTGTAAAAATACATTGAAATTGCCACAGTTTCAGGATGTTAAAGAAACAGTTGACTTTTTGCTTCTTATAAATGATTTATTTGATATATTAGACTCAAAAGTGCACGGATATGAATTGAAAAGGGCTATTAACAAAGAAAATGCTAAAAAAATAATACAGAAACTCAACAATAGCAAAGAAGTGCTTATGACTTTGACCGTTAATTTAAATAACAAACAGATAAGATTAATCGATTCCCCAAGATATACAGCATATTTAGGTCTATGTGTATGTATAGAAAGTACAAAATTTTTATACCGTAACTTAATAGAAAATGATCAATGCCCATATATATCATTACATCGAATCAGTCAAGATCATATTGAACTGTTTTTTTGTAATGTAAGATCTCGAGGAGGAGCAAATGACAATCCAACAGCAAAACAGTTTCATGGAATTTATAGGAAAATTTTGGTACACGTAGAATTACAAGACACTAACACAGGCAATTGTGTTGCCCTTGAAAAACTTTCTATATTGCATTGTACATCGGCTGTTAAACGTATTAATTTAACAACGGAAAGAGCTGATACGATGGATGCTGAAGAACCTGCTCAAGATTATTTTATTGAAGCTTTACAACACATCACACTATCTCAATTTTCAGAAAGCATTATAGAATATATTTCTGGAGCCGTTGTAAACTACCTAATAAAATCTATAAAATGCAATACCTGCGTTAAAGCTTTAGTTTCACTGGATCAGAAACCAACAAGTTTAATTTATACAAGGGATACGGGTGGACTTATATACCCTTCTAATACAGTTTCTAAAATTTGTAGAAGGTGCGAACAAGTTATCCGAACTTCAATGAAAAATGATTCCCTTTCAAAACTATATTATAAGGATAAGTTACGACTCGTAACACAAACTTTAAAAACGTTTGTTAATGAAAAAATGTTTTCCGAAATATATGCACATCAATTTGATCACGAGAGCTGCAACCATTTGATCGATCTAGCTAAAAGTGTAATGGAAAAGTACATAGACATTAGATTACTTTATCTCACCAGAAAAACTGATCCTAAATCTGCGGTAAGGAGAGTATATACCAAGCTTGTGCATTTTAAAAATCAATAAATATATTATAGTTATACCGCATTTTTTATTTTTATGAGTTTTCTTGGTAGTGGGCAATGGGTATGGGGCGTGGGTCTTAAAACATTTACCCTACTCTTTGGTACCCTAGATAGGGTATTGGTATGGTAGATACTATATTCAGGATTATACAGGTATTACCTAACAGCCTCTCGAAATAACAAGTATGCATGTAAATAAAAGTTTCCGTCATGACTTTTATAATAGAAACATTTATTAACATGCATACTAATAATACTTACTAATATTACTTATAATTTAAATTCAATTTTATGACAAAATTATACTAAATTCTTAATTGTCCGTAACATAGGTAATTATTGATTTATCGATAAAATTATCGACATTGCACAATACAATTGTACTTCACCAGATGAATGAGTGACCTTGAAATAGCCAATAGCGTCGCTGCAGTTGCGTCCCCCGCAACCCGTTCCTACCTCCTAAAATTGTGACTTTAAAACTAGGACAAAATGGTTAACATGCGGTATCTATTGGGGGTTATCTGTGTTTAGGACCATTAACCGAAAGATATGATACATGTGAATATGATTGCAGTGTCCTTGACAAATACACATACAAATACGTTATTTTTCAAATCCCAGCTTTGCCTAAAAGTTCTTGAACTTGTAATAAATTTTATTACTAGAATCCTGAACATGATTTGTTTTACTACACTACAAGCAACGTGAGGATATTTTTGGCTTTTTGGGTTGCATCGATCGATTCGATGTGGAGTGTAAGAGATTTTTCGTTGTCTTAAGTTGGGCAGTTCAAAATATTCTGCTTTTTGTCCAATATTTTATCAATCAAAAAGCGATTCCTACTACTATCATTATTTATCACAGAAGGTGCAATTATGTAGAATTAATAGAATTAGGCGTTTCTTTTGCCGGCCGGTACGGATTGGTAGTTTTTTAACGACTGCTAATGCAGCCGGGACCAACGGCTTTACGTGCCTTCCGAAGCGCGGAGGAGCTCGAGATGATACATTTATGGTCACCCATCCGATAACCGACCTTTGCGAATAACACGGAATTAACACTACATTATATATTACTATGAAGGGTGTTTGTCTTTGCCTCACGTTTCTTTCAGTACCTTATCTTATCTTCACAAAAAGAGGCAGTGGATATACTGTTTTTTTTAAAGATATAGTTGGAGGTCCCGGGGGATACTTAGTGTAGTCTGGTAGTGTAGTCTAGTACCTAGACTTTTTGTGACTAACTGCATTTTAACTTGTTTTCTTAACATACTTAATAACATAATACCTCACCTATACTATATTAGTGCCTTTTAATTCGCTGGTTGACCTTGTGCTTACGATGCATACACGTTGAGTAGCTATATCAATCGTGTTTTGATGAACATTATCTGTCATGTTATTTTTGGTTTATGTTTAGGATATAACATGTCAAACCCTCATAAAGGGCTTCCTTTAATTAGGATAACATCAGGAAGAGCGATAAGAAATATTGTCAAAAACGTATAGGGTGCAGTTGAAATTAGTGCGGATGGTTTTAGGGTTGGCTTTGAAATCATAAAAAAAACATAAATAAGGTAGGGATTATTATAATGTTTTGGGCTGTCATTGATTGTCCTTGCCCTACATTGCATTATGTACTGTTTGTTGCGTTCATATTTTGTCTTGTTTATTTCGGTTCCTTTTATTCATGGATAATATTGCATGTCGTGAGTGCCTATAATTAAGGCAACATTAAGCCTTTAGAAAAACTTTTATTTTAAATTTTAATAGTGTACTCGTATGTTATGTTGGTAGTCTATCTAAAATAAATAAATACTATGGGCACTACCATAGGAGAAGGCTGTTTGTTAGGTACCTACATACGAGACACGCTTGCGTGATTTCAGAACTAAAAACCCTCAGGGGATTGTTCGGTCAGCACGACTTGAGGAACCATTAAACTATATAATATAGAAATAATCTAATCGAATTAAGTAGAGTAACATACATAAGTTAGTTTAGATTTTAAATTCCAGGAAAGATACATGGGAGCAAGGCGAGAGAAAGAAGAAAAGCATAGTTTTTAAATTCTAGAACAAAATAGTTATAATTTTTTTATCAGATATCTTTATCTTATTGTATCGAAAAACGCAACTACAACCTACAACGCGTGAATTAACTGATTAAGTCTAACAAATTATTGGATCTGGATTGGTCTAACAAAGGGATCGCCCGAGTTAGCACTTGTATCCCGTGATCTCGTAAAAGTACGGTCTTATTCTTTGTCTACAGTTTTGTATGTATGTATGTATGTATGTATGTATGTATGTATGTATGTTGTGTTTTGTTTTGTACTTTTGTGCAGAATACTATACATAATCATCATCAGCTCATTTTACGTCCCCACTGCTGGGGCACGAGCCTTCTCTATTTTAAACCACCACGCGGGCCCAGTGCGGATTGGTGGTTGTTAACGACTGCTAATGCAACCGGGACCAACGGTTTTACGTGCCTTCCAAAGCACGGAGGAGCTCGAGATGATACCCTTTTGGTCACCCGTCCGATGACCGGCCTTTGCGAAAGTTGCTTAACATCAGCACTGGCAGACCGGGCGCGTTAACCACTGCGCCACCGAGCTCCTCCTGTACATAATGTTACTCGCTATCTTTATTTTTATTGCACGCTTTTCCATACCTTATTTGTAGTGGCATTTGATTTGGTTCGTTCTGTGTGTATTTAATTTCAAATTGTATCGGTGTGCACAATGTTGGTGCTCGTTTAAATAAATAAATATCCACCAGCTTTCTAGGTCCCAGCGTTAAGGCTAAGTGTCGATGAGTCAGTCGCAGTCAGTAAAGTCAATCAGTTTCAGTTTTCAATTTAAGCGCAAATGACATTACATGACTCATCATTATTTAACTGGATTTAATTGCCAACTTATATATTTTAAAACATTATCTCCTTTACCTCAAAACGATGGCTAAAGTTAGACAACGCTTAAAACAACTGCTGTCACTTTTTAGCTAATATTTTTAGACAAAATATTTTTAATACGTATTTACTTTAGCCATTGTTTAGCTTTAAAGACTGTTTTGTAGTGACAGGGTTAAGACTTTCCGAAAGTAACTAACAATTTTTATATATGGGTTTACAAGAACAACGTCGAGGCTGACTTAATAAATTACAGAGCACAGCGGAGGAAATTCCCCAGTCAAACTGGTTTGAGCGTTAGTTTTATGACTGGCAGATTTGTTCACATCACAAACATGTAGTAGGTATTATGGGGAGTTTTGTTTTGGTAACAATTCTGTCACAAAACTATACGTTATATTTGAAAAAATAAAGTGTTGAAAAAATTCCACGAGCGGGATTCGAACCCGCACCCCATGACATGCCGGGTCAGGAGCACCTGCCAACTATGCCATTCCGCTCGTGGAATTTCTTGCCACGATAGCGATAGTATAGTTGGCAGTGCACCTGACCCGGCATGTCATGCATGGGGTGCAGGTGCAGGTTCGACTCCCACTCGTGGAATTTTTTCAACACTTTGTCTTTTTTCAAATTGTAATTTGTTCGCAACAATATTTGCGTAAATTTATATGTAAATTATCATATACATTATATATTTTTTTAATTATGATTTAAATAAATACTCACTATACTATATACTTTATAAAAGACCTGAGTGCCTAGTGTGAGTTTTCTTTACTATCCGTATTCCTCGTATCCGTAAAATTGTAATTTTTTCACAATAATTAGTAACTTTATAAATAATCATACATAATCATAAATAATGGTAAAACAATTTAAAATGTATTTATTAGTTTACATTGATATGTAATAATGTTACTTTCTAATGCGTGAACAGGAACAGTTGACCACACTGATTTTCGTAGTAACGAGTTTAGGCTGAAAGGGAAAATAACAATAATAATTTCATTTGTACAAGTGCCTTCACGTCGCCCGCCGCTGCACTGTGTCAAACGAGAATCTACCAATACCACAGAATAAATAATAGTACTACCCAATACGTAAAATGTAACGTGCGTGTTTTGAGGTCTAGCCGAGTCAAGGTCTATGCCGCGTGACGTCACTACAAACCGCTGCTAATCACTGCGAGACTATTCGCCTGCCGTTTACGTCAGCGCCTACACCTATGATGTTGTTCTCGGTATAAGCGATGTGTCTTATTTTTTAAAGTCTGTATCGATAGAAAACTATTTGTTGTACTAAATACCGCCTTGTAACGGCCTCTTGACTCCACAGACAGACCCACGCCCACGGCCTCCGTGGTCTAGTCGTTACGAGCCCAGTGGTACAGGGTTTATCCCCAGCGGGATGTTATTGTTTTCGGTTTGGTTGGCCAAAGAACTCTTTTTACGCCTGGCTAGCTACCACGTCTCATCCAAATCTGCAGTCCTATCAGCATTAGCATTGTTGTGTTCCGACAGTGGTTAGATTAGACCAGTGTTCCGCAAACTGTGTGCCGCGGCCTACTGGTGTACCATGGTCATTGGTTGGTATGCCTCGGAGGCACAAAAATAAGGTTATCTCATAAAGTTACATAGATGAAATGAAAAAAAAATACAAAGTACTAACACTAACACAGTTGCAAAACTTGCAAATCACGCGATATTATTTAAAAAACTATTTTTTTCATTTATGGTGTACCTCCAAAATTTTCCGTTTTCCTAGATGTACCTACCAGTACTTACCTACCTTGAACACAAAAAGTTTGCGGAACACTGGATTAGACAGTTCCTGAGTAGTTGAGGATTCCGAGTGAAGTGCGCTTAAAACTTCAGCTTTATTGTCATCAATTACGATAACGAAAACGAGATTTTTTTTTATAGCGAAGTTATAACTCGCTTCGTTTGTCACCAGGAGGCGCTCGCGCTGCTACAACGCCTTAGATTTTTTAAACAACCAGAGAAAATCGAATGTTTAACTTGTTGGTTAGCACTATACGGTCACTACGGTCGATTTCAATTGATTTCCATGATAAACTAAAAAAAGTGTATAGATTGATAGGTATAAATATCAAGCAAGCAAGATATTTATAAAGTCATTTTAATAGAATACAAATACAAAATTGTAAATAATTTGTTTAGTAAAAACAAAAAAATGATATAATCCTACTAATATTATAAACGCGAAGTTTATAAGTATGGATGTTTGTTACTCTTTCACGTAAAAACTACTGAATGGGTTTGGATGAAATTCGGCATACGTATAGTTTATAACCGGGAATAACACATAGGATGTTTATATAATTTTTAACGCAAATTTTGTTGCGAACAAATTACAAAAACACAAATGTTGAAAAAATTTCCACGATCAGGATTTGAACCCGCACCCTTCTGACATACCGGGTCAGGTGCTCTCCCAATTGAGCTATCGTGGTTCTAACCAGCCCGCCGAAATTATTCAACACTATTTACTTTTTACTTTGAAAGCCAAAGGCGCCCATTCAATGTCAACAACTACCGTCATTAACATCTGATCATAATATTTTTACAAATACTAAAGATCAGTTAAGAAGTAAGCAAGCTATTATAAAATGTTTATATAATTTTTAACGCAAATTTTGTTGCGAACAAATTACAAAACACAAATGTTGAAAAAATTTCCACGAGCAGGATTTGAACCCGCACCCTTCTGACATACCGGGTCAGGTGCTCTCCCAATTGAGCTATCGTGGTTCTAACCAGCCCGCCGAAATTATTCAACACTATTTACTTTTTACTTTAAAAGCCAAAGCCGCCTATTTTTTAACACATAGGATACTTTTTATCCAGATATTCCCACGGGAACGGCAACCACGCGGGTGAAACCGCGAGCGGCCACTAGTGGACCATATATCAGAACATAACCCAATATTTATTGTAACACATTATGTGTTCTGCGAATGTCCTACCTGTTTAAAAAAATAATAGTAGGTAATAAATTAAATTGAATTGGCATGTGAAATGTTTTCACGAGCGGGTATTTGAACCCTCAGACATACAGACCTCAGTGGTTAGGGCTGCCATCAGCTAAATTACGGACCCAGGACAAAAACTTAAAAACCCAGGACATTTGCGTGAATTAAATTTTTTTCCCCGGACTCCCTCCAAAAAAAAATTACATTAAAGTAAAAACATACCTAGTTATCATATTTTTATATATCAAAATCAACTTAATCGACTAGAGGGAGGGGGGGTGAGGGATGGGGGGGTCACTTCACGAGACTCACGAGTGCACGGATATATTTACGGATAATTTTTAACTATGAAATGTTAAATGTTAACTGTGATTTATTGCTAATCATTCTATTCTGTCAGGTTAATCCAGGGTGCGAAAAAATCCGATTTTTATAATAAAAATCAAAAAATCGGATTTTTGATATATATCGGATATATATCAGATATATATCCAAATAATTATTATTAACTTGTGTGCAGAAGGAAACCATTTTACACGCCTTTTATCACTATAATAGTTTTTATTTTAATATTGATTAATGATTACATATTAGTTATTTCTTTTGTTTAAGAAGGTAAGTAAGTAAGCTCGTAAATAAGGGATATATTATTAAAAACATACAATTGACTCTAAATGATTTATTAAAATCATAATATTTGAATTGGTTTACTTATTCGTATTTATACTATATAAAATTATGATTCCTTACCTAACTGGTAAACAGAAGTTAAAAAAACAAGGCTGAATTAGGCTGTTTTTTTCTTAAGTTTGTAATTACTCTTACAATAATCCAAAAAAATACAACATACTAATAATAATTATCTTATCACTTAAAAATAAATAAAAAGTTGGTGGTGTTGGTTGGTTAATGATGTTCATTAATTATTTATAACTATTATTTAAAAAATCTCTTAGTCTAAATTATATTAACTGAGATCACTCTGTTTTGAATTGGTGGGTTCTCCTTTTCAGCCTATAAATACAGTTCTTACAGTTCTTAGACAGTTGTTTTTAGGGTTCCGTACCCAAAGGGTAAAACGGGACCCTATTACTAAGACTCCGCCGCCGTCCGTCCGTCTGTCCCTCTGTCACTCTGTATCTCATGAACCGTGATAGTTAGACACTTGAAATTTTCACAGATGATGTATTTCTGTTACCGCCATAACAACAAATACTAAAAAACAGAATAAAATAAATGTTTAAGGGGGCTCCTACACAACAAACGTGATTTTTTGTTCGTTTTTGCTCGATATTGATAACGGCAACAGGTAGACGCTTGAAATATTCACAGAATATTAGGTTAATATTCACTTTAAAAATAAATTATTAAAATTAAAATAAAACAAATATTTAAAGGAGACTCCAATACAACAAACTTGATTTTTTTTTTGCTTGGTTTTTGCTCGATATTGAAAACGGCAACAGGTAGAAAATTCCTGAAAACTCTTGAAATATTCACAGAATATTGAGTTATATTATTCACTTTAAAAATAAATAATTAAATTAAAATAAAATTAATATTTAAGTTTCATAATTTCCCATACAACAAACGTGATTTTTTTTCTAATTATTGTCTCGGTCTTAATAACGATAACAGGTAGAAACGTTAAATATTTTTATAGATTAACGGTACGGAACCCTTCGTGCGCGAGTTCGACTCGTACTTAATTACTATCCTCTATTAAGTTATATAGGTATACTCCAAATCCTTACCTAACGAGTAAGGTAACAGGGACAGTATAAATTTAAAATCAATAATTAATTTCTTCAATTTCCTTTATTTTTCCTCAAATTTCTTCATTCCAACTTTTTTATTTAGGTTTAAGGCAAAGGAATCTAGCCCATTCAGCCTTTGTCTTAAGAAAATAGTTAAGTTTTCTGAAACTTAAAAAAATGGATATTATCCATTGATATATATCCTCGCACCCTGGGTTAATCGGATTTCCCCTGACATAAAAAGTGCCCGGGTCACTCGGACACTTTTTAGAAACCCCGCCCGGACGCCCTCCAAACTAGGACAAATCCGGGAAAACCCGGACGGATGGCAGCCCTATCAGTGGTGCACTTCCAATTATGCTATCGTGGATCTATTCAAGCCGTGATAATTTATCAATACACTATCAACTCTTACTTTAAGTATATTTTCAACACTTTCTGAATTGTTATTGGGAAGATGGCCTTAGCTGCCTACCTATTGCCTTTACAACGTACTGCCGTCCATAGCCTATAATGCCGTTAACCGACCTGAGGTCGATTTTGACTTTTTGATATCATTGAACTCAGAATAAAACGCGCCATTGAACTATCTGACCCATTTTTTTTCTATCTATTTATTACCTGAGATAGCGACACGAAAGACAACATTTTTTTTAAATAATAAAATGCTATACTTCCGTCCATAGACTATAATGCCGTTAACTGAACTGATGTCGATTTTGACTTTTTAATACCATTGAACTCAGAATAAAACGCGCCATCAAACTATCTGACCTATTTTTTCTATCTTCTTAGATAGCGACACGAAAAACCACAATTTTTTTTTAAATTATAGAATGCTATAACGTCGTTCATTCCAATTCCATAGCAATAACGCGGTTAACAGTTTATAACGTTAATATGCACTAGACATTCCAAGTAATTTTCATAACATAATTGCCGTTAACTGGTTATATGAGTTATATCAAACTATATTGCGGTTAAAATACTTTAACTGTATTGTAGTCATGTTTCCTATTAAATCATAAAGTTATAATATAATCCCATGACTTAAATGCCGTTAACTAAAAATACTAAACTTAAATGTCGCTAAATACACGTAACGGCATTTTTGAGTTTTATTTATTATTCAAAGTTAACAATAAATTATGAATTGGCTTTTAACGGCAAAATGTAACAACCACCTGTGTCCGTTTGTTATGGCTGCAATACTAAAATGCGGCTTTCCCTTAATACTACGCTCAAAAGCCGTTTTCCGTTCTTGCCATGCATTGGACGTAGTACTATTATTTATTCTGTGGCATTGGTTAAAGTATCGACAACTTTGAGTAGGTATATATACCTATATTGTTGCGTGTGAGCAAATAAATAGTTTGATCAGTACGGCGCCGGCGCAACATCACAAAAAATATAAAAAGGCTGAGAGCTACAACTTGTTGATTTGCATTCACGCCATATTCATAGCAGCGGTCGTAATGCTTATACTTATTACAAATAAATTATAAAAAAATATGAAAAAATAATAATCATATTTTCAAAATCTATAAATACGAATCGCACGTCTGCGTAGCACTAAAAAATAAACGCTCGTTCGCGTACGCCCGCTTACCCGACCACGCGTAGGTAGCAACAAGCTCGAGCTTCGCGGCGCGCCCGCAGCTTTGTCGGCGCGGCGAGCGCCGGCGGCCGGCGGGCGGCGAGCGCACGCCGCACGCATCAAAGCCAGTGTGCCGCGCAACCCCGAACGAGTGACACATTTCTTTGCCCTAGCGAATTTGGAGCGAAACGTGTTCTTAGGTGTGTTGTTTGTGTGTGTAAAAAAAGTAAAATGACGGAAAATTATTCTAACGTAGAACTTGTGGAAATGGTGCGATTATACGCAATTAGTGGGAACAGTCTACGTCGAGCCGTGGTCATGTTTGTGGAAATGTTTCCAAACAGACCAACTCCATCGCGCGAGGTAATGCTTGCTGCTACGCAACGACTGAGGGATCATGGCCAGTTCAACGTTCTTCGACATGGGTCGCGGCAGTGTGGGCCTCTCAGTCGATTTGCAAGAGCAAATACTCGAATACTTCGAGAGGGAACCACGTGCCAGTACTCATGATGCTGGCCGCCACTTCAATGTCCACCACACAACAGTCTGGCGGCTTCTTAAGTCGGAGCAACAGCACCCGTTCCACTTCAGAAGAGTTCAAGAATTGAACGAGCGAGATCATGCCGCCCGGGTTACTTTTTGTCACTGGGTACTAGAACACCGAGAAGCCAGCATTCTATGGACGGACGAGTGTATGTTTACGCGCATCGGTGTTTACAACGTCCACAATGAACATTGGTGGGCTCACCGCGAACAGAACCCGCATAAGACCAAAAAAGATTCGTTCCAGCATAGGTTTAGCATCAATGTGTGGGCTGGCATTGTTGGTGGACATTTACTCGGGCCCTATTTCATCGAGGGTTATCTCAACAGCAACTCGTATTTGCAACTTTTGCAGCACGTAGTTGACGTAATGCTTGACGACGTGCCACTAGCTCTTCACCGGAATCTCTTTTACCACCAGGACGGGGCGCCTCCGCATTATGGACGCCAAGTGCGCGATTATTTGGACGAAATGTTCGGAACCCAGTGGATTGGTCAAGGTGGGCCAGTGCCCTGGCCTCCGAGGTCGCCAGACTTGACTCCGTGTGACTTTTATTTGTGGGGAGACATAAAAAGAATGGTTTATAAAGACGAAATCACGAGTGTTGTGCAGTTAAAACAAAATATTTTAATGGCTTTTGAGAGTGTAAGGTGAAATCGTAGTGTGCTGCAAAAGTTACCTAGAAACTTAAGGCGCCGTGCTCATTTGTGCATAGAACGTGAAGGTGCCCACTTTGAGCAGTACCTGCGAGTATCTTAAACATGATCAGTAAGTACCTAATAATAGTTTATTGCAACAAAGTATACTTATGCGTAAGAGTTAGCCACTTTACCACAGAATACATAATAGTACCTACAAGTTTACGTAAGTTCATCGACTTAATGTCCACCCGCTGCGCTCTTATGTACCTACTACGGTCTGCACCCCTATTCTCGTCAGTCGACGGTCGCTATTCTAATTTACACTGAGATCATTTTATTAATCAATCGGTTCCTTATTACTTTCTCCGTGTTAAAAGTATTTTTTAGTCATTAAGTGTACCAATTACGATCAGCTGTAAAATTATGGCGGGAATGCAACAACCGGTCTACATGGTCTACAACCGTATATCATGAACACAAAAAAAATATTAATAATAACACAGATAAATATTTTAGCGCGGATCTAGAAAAGGTGCTATTGTTGCCTAGGATGGACACGTTTAAAAGTGTTATATTTTGTCAGCGTTTGGTCAGAGTGAACGAGAGTGCGGCAACTTCATACAAGCGCTCCGAAACGCACGCACACAAGCTCGTAGTTCACCTACATTAGCACACAGAAAAAAGCACGGGAAAGAAGTACGCGATGACGCGGGCTGTCCCCGCAAACGCGGATCTGGCAGCGTATGTTGCTGTAGTAACGGAGAATAACAAGTACTTATGCATAAAGAAAATTGTCAAGTATGTCATTGAGCGCTGCCGATCAGTATATAGTACACGTATTTTTCTTGGTTTGGGTGTCGCGATTGCGATTTTTGTTGCATATAGGTAGGGCTGCCATCCATGGCAGCCGTTTGGAGGGCGTCCGGGCGGGGTTTCTAAAAAGTGTCCGGGTGAAGTGGACCTTTGTAGGCGGCGAGAAACTTAAAGAGTTCTTAAAGCCCTGTGACCGAAACTTCCTCAGAGTTTCTACAGATGGCTCGACGCAAGCGTGTCCTGGTCCATAAGATTCTCCGAGGAATTCGCATCCAAAGTCAGGACATTGTAAACCGGATTGCGAAACTCTAATGGCGACACGTCACGTGGCGAGAACCAGTGATGGCCGGTGGAGTAAAGCCCGACCACCATCCGATCCGATCTGAACCCTTCGGAGAATCTAGTAGGGCACGAGGACACGCACTAGTGCGTGATGCCGTTCCCTCTAGGAAACCTCCGAAGGTCATTCATTTCACACTGCTTGAGTTTCTCGCCGCCTAGCGCCTCCAAAAAAGCCCGGTGAAGCTGAAAATGCCCAGGCAGTGGTAATCATCAACCAATCAATCAGCAAACTCTCTTAAAAAGAAATGACCAGCTAGTTGGGCCAGAGATAAAGAAGAAGGGAATGGCGTAACATGGAGAGGCCTATGCCCAGCAGTGGGTAGATACGGGCTGAAACGGATCATGATGATAATTCGCACTCAGGCGAATTGAGGCTTATTGTTTTCTAAAGTTTACGCGAACACTACATACAACTTGTACGGATCTACTCGCGTTTATTTTACACATTACTTATTTAATGTATATCCTGATGTTTCGAACCTTTTACAGGGTCCGTGGTCACAGGGAGACTGTATTTCAATGGATTGAGGCTTGTTTATAAAAGGCTTTAAAACACAAAGTAGTTTACTGTAAGACTTCGCATAACAAATTAATATGGTGTCGTCAAAACAGTATGTGTGTAAGTAGGTTTACTCAACGTTACGTCAACGCGGACTTCGCCCCCATTGATCAATAAAAACACGACAGCATAATCTAAAACTTAACGCCACCAGATAAGAGCTAATTTTACGTGAATCATTTTCACATATGCATCGTTACATTCAATAATGTTAGTAGATTGTCGCGAGTTATTCAACCTCTTTGCTGTTGTTCTGTCCAAAGTCCAATTTAACGATAGGGCTGCCTCTCTTGAATGATCAAAGGTCATGTGACATTGTTTACGAGTTACTTTGGCAAGTTTGGCTGACTAGATAAGATAACTTTATTATATTACAAGAAATGAAAATGATAAGCTTTGTTTCCGATTTAATATAGTGATAGATACATGCTCAAGTAAAATCATATTTTTATTTTAAGTCGCATATTAATTACGTAATTTAAAGGTTGAACACTTTAATAAAAAGTTATCGACGACGATGATGGCGTAAAACACTCGAAAATGTTGCAGGTGATAAAACCGAATTTTAAATAATAAATCAAATACCTACATAGTTACAAAATAATTCGTTTATATGTATAATTTATTATAAAAAACGTATTAGATCTACCTTCAATGTAGCATATTGAGCAAAAAGACAGATTTTATTTAAAAAAATTGTGTGTTAATAATTATCGTTTTAGTTAGTTTCGACGTAATTAAATAACAAACTAACAAATATTAATACTTTTGCATTTATAATAGGTATTTGTAGGATTGCCTAATCAACACAACGATTCACATTTGCTCAATTTGCCACATATTTTATGTGACAAGTACAACCCTATCTCATCAGCAGTTACGTAAAATTACTCATAGTGACTTGCAATGTACTTTAAATAGGTATTAGATTATTTAAGGAAAACAGAAATGGCTAATCACAAATTTGGTGATCCACATAGGTATTGTTATTTACTTTTTGCATTAAAAACAATTGATGTTTCCCATTTTGTTTTAAATCGATAGGGAAAGTGGACAGCACACGTTCACAAACGAACGAACAAATAAGGTAGGTGACATACTGATATAATAATAATAATAATATTTTTAGTAATCGCTTACCTATATTATCAATTTTAAATATATGGCTATATCTATTTATTTCTATTTTCTCTATTAGGTACACAAACAGATTACAATCAATGCATTAGTACAGTACATATTTGGTTAACCTTATTAGCAGTGATAGGAATAGGTAGTGCCTATTCACCTAAAGTTCGAAGAACAGAGACATAAATCGGAGACTTCCTCACGACAATTTTTTTTTCTGGGACAACTTTGTCCCAGCAGCAGTTTATTAAAAATAATGTTAATTGGAATATGTAGGTACTAACCCGAACTTAACAATTTTTTTTTTGGAATATTAGAAAAATTTAAATTCTAATAAAAGATCCATTTCAAACAAATTGTCGCCTTTTTACGTAAAATTAACTGTACAAATGACGCATTCTCTCATTCATTGGGATAGATTAGTTTTCACTCGGACGCACTTATACCCCACGGGACGGCCGGTGAGGAGGGGGGGGGGGGAGGTGCTTGTGTTTCTGCAATGGGCCTACCCCCGCCCAGTGTTGCCAATTTAGCGACTTTGTCGCTAGATCTAGCGACATTTCGTTTTCTACAGCGGCTTAAAATATGTGTCTAGCGACAAAAAAAAACTAGCGACTATTCTAACGACTTCTAGGGCCTTACAAATAAACAAAGAATAAGATCCGAATAGCTATTCCGTGTTTTGTTGCTGTCATGTAAACTTCATTTCAAATTAGTTCCCTGTTTATTTGTAAGGGGGCTAGAGTTTAAATAGTAAAAATAAATAAGTATTTTAACTATCTTCCTAAAATATGGCAAGATCTCAGCCCAGAAATCTATATTCGGAACTACGTTCCGAAATTGGATATCATTCTGACAAGTCTGTCTTTTTCCCTTCGTTTTTCTTGACTTTTCGTTTGTTAATAATTGTTTTTTAAAATTTTCAATTGCTTTATACCGGTTACAAATATTATTCTGTGTAAGATAACAAATTATTTTATTTTATTCTAACAGACCAAAAAACCGTGCCCTATTCTACCGTGCGTAAAACAATATAGAATTAGAGGTACGTGAAAGAATTGCGCTGTTTCCATCCCTAGCGCTCAGTCTACTGGGATAATTTAGCGACTTCTAGTGACTTTTGATTTTTGTCCATAGCTAGCGACTTCTAGCGACTTTTCAAGCGTACATTTAACGACTTTTTGACATGTTGAGTTGGCAACACTGCCCCCGCCCCGCGTGCCTCACTCCTGTGCTTCGGTCTGTTGAGTGTACACGCATACCTGTTTGGTTTCTGAGATAAATATTTTTGACACTCGCAAGTTTTCTGGTTTATTGTATCTTTATATCACGACTACCTTGGCTTGAATTATTTATTATTTTACTTTGATTTGTTTAGAATAATTATATTATTTATAGTTTTTTTTCTTCAAATATAGTTGATTTTACTTGCATTGACCACAAGGATGCATACAATACAACTGATTATTAAGGCCCGTATCGCAGAACAACACTCAAGAATGAATCTAGTTTCAAAACTGATTTCAGGCGCAGATTCTTTTTTAGCAATTCCAAACTAGATTCGCGATCAGCACTCAGCCGAGTATTGATTTTCAATCATGAATCTAGTTTTAAGTTGCTTTCAAAAATAAAGGGGTTCGAAGATTAATGGCATATGAATCAGTCGCCATTTTGTTTTTTTATTTCTAAAATGTTGACGCAGTCTATAATCTATGTGAATCGATAGAAGAAAACTAGGTGATCAAAAAATGTAAATAACATTTAGCGATATATACTGGTGACTGCGTGTTTGTCCCCGATTTCACCTAATGGAAAGCGACAATGGGGACGAAATGGAGCACGCGCACACAGTAAAAGATGCCTGTTTGCCCTGGTCTTAAAGACGCCCAAGTTGTATCGTTCTTATATCAATTGCCGTTATATCATCGGTTAAAAAGATATAATGATTTTGGTGACCAAAGTCGCCACTGAAAATAATACATTTCACGATTAAATACATAATGTCAAAATACATGTGAAAAAATATTTTTTACGACTTTTCAGATTTGACAAACATATAAGTAAACAAAAATATATAGATATTTTTCTTATTTCAAGTGATAATCACTTTAAATTGATTTTTATTGAATTTAATTGATCGTAAGCCTTTGTGTTTTATTTTTATATATTTTTGTATTAGCATATTAGTAAAATATTAGCAGGTAATATTAAAAACACTAGCTGACTTAAAATAAGAAAACAAAAATGATGGAGTTACTTAAAACTCCTAACATCTTTCTACCTATAACTTTTTAACCGGTGATGTTACGGCAAAATGTTATGTACATGTTTTGATCATCTAGTTTTCTTCTATCGATTTTATATTTTAGAAAAACATTTTAGAAAAAAAAACAAAATGGCGACTGATTCATATGCTATTCTTCGAACCCCTTTTTTTTAAAGCAACTTAAAACTAGATTCATGATTGAAAATCAATACTCGGCTGAGTGCTGATCGCAAATCTAGTTTTAAATTGCTAAAATAGAATCTGCGCCTGAAATCAGTTTTGAAACTAGAATCATTCTTGAGTGTGGGTATTGCATGCATCCTTGTAGTCAATGCAAGTAAAATCAACTATATTTGAAGAAAAAAAACTATAAATAATATAATTATTCTAAACAAATCAAAGTAAAATAATAAATAATGTTGACTTACCGTATTATCCGATGGAGAAAAACAGGCACAAACTTATTGCAGCAAAACGTAATCCGTTAATTCAAGCCAAGGTAGTTGTCGTGATATACAGATACAATAAACCAGAAAACTCGCGAGTGTCAAAAATAAAAAACAGTTATGCGTGTACACTCAACAGACCGAAGCACAGTCCCGTGTGGTATAAGTGCGTCCGAGTGAAAACCGAATCTATCCCAATGAATGAGAGAATGCGTCACTTGTACAGTTTATGCTACGTAAAAAGGCGACAATTTGTTTGAAATGCATGTTTTAATAGAATTAAAAATTTTCTAATATTCCGAAAATATAAATTGTAAAGTTCGGGTTAGTACCTACATATTCCAATAAACATTATTTTTAATAAACAGCTGCTGGGACAAAGTTGTCCCAGAAAAAAAATTGTCGTAAGGAAGTCTCCGATTTATATCTCTGTTCTTCGAACTTTAGGTGAATAGGCACTACCTATTCCTATCACTGCTTATTAGCTAGAAAGTAAACCAAAAGGAGTGTACACAGCATGACATTTTGAGTACTTACTTATAGTTTGAGTTTGAAACGCAACAATGCTGGTCCTAAATAAAATAATACTTAAAACTAATAATAACACAGAAAAAAAGATTAAATAAAGACTAATAATGGTTACAATAATAAACGGAGTAAGGTGGGTGTCTATCTAACTGACTGACTGCGCTCCATTGGACAGACGAAGGAGGAGGTTGAGAAACACTTCGCCTTCATTACATCAGTGACCATTTTTTTTTAAATTGAAGAAACCTCTAAACGTCCAAATCCCTATCAAAGCGTTACAAATCATAAAAAATTTGACACATTCTAACTAAAGGGTTATAATATGACGTGTTGTTTCTGAATACACGTATTGCAAAAGTGCTCGGAAAACGCGTTCTATACCTATGTGGTGTTAAAGTTCAGCGATGACAGCAGATTTGGAGCATCAATGGAGGAGTGCAATATTTTGTGAAGGCATAGTAGGTCGTATCTCTCCCGACGAGCACTTAAAGGAAGCACATGTTTAGATACCTCATGCTTCGCTTCTGAACCCTCTCAATATTTTCCATGTGGCCTTTGTAGTAAGGTGACCATATTGGACAGCAATATTCCAAATCACTTCTGACCAGACTAGAAAACAGAGTAAGGACAGTTTGTGGCTTTTTAAAATCCTTTGTAGACCTAATTACAAAACCAATGAGCCTCTGACTTTTTTTTATGATATACTCATATCTTCTTACACTAAAATGTTCTTTAATGTTTTTTGCAGATTTCATCTCTGTCCGGACCATTTCCTTAACATCTACCTTTAAGATCTGTCGGAAGTCCGACATAAAAATTGACAAACTCGCGTGAAGCTTTTCATCTAAGAGAGCGCTGATTTTATCCATGGTAACATGGTCATCACTTTTAGTAGCGCAAGCGTTTACACTAGTGCATTCCTTCACTGATGAAGGGAACATTGTGCTTTGATCAGATAAGTCGCAAGACATGTTCATTGAATCATCTGGTTGTAGCCTAGAAATACTTCGTCGCACAGGCGTGTTATCGTGTACGTCTTGTGTTGTGACATTACTGCAACATGGACATATCCACGCCGATACTCTTTAGTAAACACAAGAAAATTCTCCCTGTCATGTTCAGACATTGGTGATGAAATTTTTCAACGCATAGCCGACATTTTATGAAGTCATTAGTGCGTAATACCTTCTTACAACCGCTACAGTTCATCTTCAATATCAACAGACGACGTGTAACTTAAGCGCCTTTAAAAAAAATCACGATGACTATTCACAGCTTGGAGGTGGGTGGCCTATACTACTTAAATCGAAGCAAATTCTCATTCTAATGCAATAACGACGTCACTCCGTAAGCGGTTACTTATTTTGGCCGCGATGCGCGCAGTGACCGTGGTTCAGCGGTACGCGGGCCGGCAGGCCCGGTGTTCAAACCCCGCGAACACAAATGCGTCACTTAGTTTTTTCACTACAAGGCGCTCCGATGGCGGTCCGGCGAGGGTCCGGCAATGAAGGGGCGAAGTCCCGAGGCTCTCACCACGACTCTCACGACTCAAATTAAATAAATGAAAATAATTTCGAAGCACTGCAAACACGTCCGGTTTCAAACTCAGTTCAACGCAATAAAACTATATAACTAACATGAGAGCATACCAACAAACAAAAAATTATTTAAGTTCTGTAAAATCAACAAATCAACATAGGGTCATTTCGCCTGTTCGCGTCCATTTTGTGCAGTTGGCAAGTTTGAAGGAGAAAATAAAAATGTCCCAGCACTAATTTCAATGAAAAATTTATGTAATGTGTTCATTATATAGTCTATTTAAAGGTTAACTTTTAGGTTTGTTCGAAACATCTTGAGTTTTTTTTTAAATAGACAAACATCAGAATTAGGCGTTTTACCCAGTTTGCGTCCACAAAATCCAGATTGCGTCCACCCCTGGACCATTTCGCGTCCACCAGTTTAAAAGGAATGTAGGGGTGATATTTTTAAGATAATGTAAAGAAAGATTGGATTTTAACAATTTCTTTATTTAAGAATATAGTCATTTAAAAATCAACGTTATTATCATTAATAAATCACTTTAAAGAATATAAAAATACCTATTTATTCTTCTTAACATTGATTGAACTAAAAATAAAAAACAAAGTATGTAGGTAGTAGGTAAATATTAATTCCACCTGTTTATGTCAACAATAATCAGTTCTGTCAATTTTACCCTAAAATCACGAGGAATATTATTAAAATTATTACTAAAGATCAGCCTTGATTAATAATAAGTTTTTGGCTATATTATAGCAACAAAACAATACAATCATTGTTGTCTAATCCTACTACTAAAAGAAATGTTGAATCATAACAATTACGAGACAAGGTATGATTTATTATAGCCTTAGAATTTTAATTAATGACATGACGTGCATGCGGACGCAAAGTGGAAGTTTTATAAATTCGGTGTAGTAATTCGCGTCCACCTTATTTTAACTGTTAACTATAGAAAAAATAAGCAAATTCATAATTAATAATATTCCTTTTTTCATTATCAAAGTCTAGAAACAGCTATGTAACCTAAAATTCACATAAAACAATACAAGACTTAATGTCAAACGCGCCGCTGGACACTATTTTTTTCTTAAAATACCGCGGGTCCGCGCTCTCTTGTTGAACAGCCGAGACAAACTATTTTTTCTAAACAGGATTGGTTGGGCGCACGAAACTTTTGTCTATGTGTGCGTGTCTCTTATACATTGAGGTATTGGCGGTAATGACTTTTCGTTTTATTGGTGTGTTAGTATAATTATTTTCGAGAATGTTCAAAGGGAGATCCGTAAAATGGACGCGAACTGGGCGATGGACGCGAACAGGCGAAATGACCTACCAAACGCAAATTTATAAAATTACGACAATTTCTACTACTCCTGTCAGAGATCAATAAATTGCAGTTTGCAGTAATTTTAATTAAAAAGACTTTAATGCATCAATTGTTTTCTTGCAAAGTAGAGTCACAATGACTAAGCAATAAAAGTTTATACCTCTGCAATTAACTCGTAATTATCAGTATGGAAGCGCTGGAAAATCCGTAATTTAATTTCTACATATAGTGATGAGAATAAATATATTACTATGGACAAATGGACATAAGCACTAGAAAAGTATTTGATAATTTTTGTCTACACAACTGCAAGTTATATAATAATAATTCAAAAGCCGCTTGTAATTAATTTAGAACTCATAAAATAATTGATGTGAGCCATACAAAATCTTGTTTTAGCAAATAAAACTCGAACTAGCTACCCAGCTTTAAGTCAGGAATAACCTTAGTTATTTGTATTGGAATTACAGGGCTATAGTTTTAAGGGTAGAAAGCAACCACTGAAGAGCAAGATTTTTTTAATTTCGTAAACTCTTTCAATTATCACTGATATTATTGGTCAGACTAACTCAAACAAATACATTAAGCATGATAATTGTTGTAATAAACAAATTATTGAATTGAAATTACTTAATACATTAGGTAAATACGCATAAATCTAAATAAGTAACCATTATTGATGTCAAATTGCATGGCTTTAAAAATTAGAAAAAGTAAATTAAAATACATAAAGTAACACAATATAGAGTACCTACTTATACAAATAAGCAAAACCAATTCAATAGTTACCTACCTATATTATCATTTAAAAAATACAGCATAAATAAACAAATACTTTTTTATCACTGTGAAATGAAATCTCGAAGAGATGTTGAATTTCTTCATTTTTAACATGCCATCATAATTTCATTATACATCAACAACAAATAGTTTGTTACTTAAATACATTTATAAGATATTGTATCATAGAGCATGCTCTGTGAGAAGTAACACAATGAGAGGTAAATAGGCAGTGGTCATTTGATAGGTCTGATAGGTACAGTGTCAGTATGCAATTGAAACTAATTGTGTCCTTAAGCCACAGACCATATACTTAGGCTAAGTGTTCTCAGTGGAACTATAGTCATGCTCAAATATTTCAACACTTTAAAAGTCCGATCCAAATTTTCAAAAACATATTTAGTGTCTTAAAGTAGAAGTTTTAAATGGTATGACTGTTTGAAAGGTATCAGACATGGATTTGAACAGCTGTTATCATATATTTAGAATTTACACTCTGAAGTAATAATAGACGAGGTAATAATATATGAGACCTCTTTTTTATATTGGATTACTTTTATCTTATGTGTAACAATATTATAGACACTTTCAAAGATTTTATGTTATGTTATTTATGAGCCTTGCAGTATGATTGCTGATGGAATCAGATTATGAACAATTTTAAATTAATAAAATAGTAGTATGTTTAGAACTTTTCAAAATATTACTCAATGATTTTCTCGCAAAACCAATATTATTTATCTATTACTTCTGTCAATTTGTGAGTATGAGCCAATGATAATTGGTATGAGCAGACACATTTATGGACACTTGCGGTATACAGACTAATCATAAGTAGATAAATGAAATAGTATTTTCTCTTCTTGCTGAACAATGCAGAAAAAAAAAGAAAACTCAAGTCACTTCTGCTTTTATGTTATACAAATAGGCATTTAGTTGAATATGTCATACATAACTTTGAGTTTGTATAATTTTTGTACACATGTGCCATGCACCGTGCATGATTTTAGGCTCTCTTTTTTCATAATCTCTTCAAGGGGTATTATAATGACTTAAGCAATGTGTCTATGGCCATTAGTGATAACCTTTTCTTTTGTAAGGATGCTAAAAGCAATATTGCTAAAAGTATCCTTGAACTTGCTTCTTTTTTTTGTTTCTTCTATCTTATGATTTTTGTTTATGTAGACTGATCTTTAATTCTTTAGATACTGTAATATAAGGAGGTACTCAATTCTTACTTTAGTTTTAGTGTACAAATATGTTGTGCCACAATCTTAGACCCACAATATATTTAAATGAAGAAATCAAGCCTTTATTCTACACAAATTAAAATAAATAATTGGTTAAATACCTAATTGTAGCAGCACATGATGATAAGCTTCTGATAAATAATAATATTGATATCTATATATTCAGGATATAGGTAAAAATTGTTAAAATGTTAAGCAAAATAGGTCACAAGCAAGAAGCTTCACACTGTTTAAGTAACAAGGATAATAGCAAATAGTTCTGAAGAAAACACAACACATTTGTATATCTGTTTATTGACCCACTTAACCGACAGATAGATAACCCTTACTTGTTAAACATCGGGTAACATAAATTAGAGGTCAAACCTGTTCTCGCTCGCTAGTTCCGCCATTGAGATTGTTGAGGACAATATGCACCAATGTAAATACGTTTAGCTAAACCAACAGACGATACATAGGTACATCTTGAGCCTTTACACCTTTTACAGAAAACGAACAAATGTCTCAAGTATGGCTATTCGAAGTGTTTTCTTAAAGTGGAATTTTAGATGTATGTGATTTGATTAAGAAATAACAGAAATACTAATGAAATAGCCAGCCGTTCAATAAACAGAAAAGAAATGATAGAAAGTTGTTTTATAGATATCCAAATGATAGGTGGACTAATTAGGTGGTAACAACGACGCACGTTCTGGTTAGAATGTAATAAATAATACTGGTTCACATACCTTCATCGCAGAGTCCCATCTCCAATTAATAATATTTTGCCTCAATCTTGTATTAATGTAACATAGTAAGTTAATTTAGGACCAAATCACTAATTATTTTTAATCAACAAGTATTTGTTGTTTAATGACAGCTGTCAAATTTAATTGACGTTTATCCAGGCGGAAGTTGGAATGAGTTGGAATGAACAAAGGTAAAATGTCGATGGTGTTGCCATATACAAAAACTAATAGAGCATTATAGTGACATCTAGCGTTGATTTTCTTAACCATGCGAGTTTAGTATCACTAATGTTCAACAGATGCCGCTGTAAGTTTTACGTGCCAGTAGATTTTAATAAATTTTAAAATTTTTAAAGTAAAACTGTTATAAACTAAACAAATAAAGGACCTAAATAAAATTAAAAAAGAGTTTTGTTACTAACCAATGGCAATTATGATACGATAGTAAAAAATACTGTAAAAAAATACAATCAATAAACGGTATTATCCAACTACTGTAATTAATTAGGTAGGTACCCCTATTTAAACAACAATTTCTTGTAAGTTCAGCGTGGTGCAGCTTTCAGGATCAACAGAATAGACAGAAATGAATTAGGTATGTCAGATAGGTAGGTAGATAGTTGGCGTGTCGGTTGCCACAGTAAATGCATACAATTAGTTTAATTGTAAGGCAGTGTATTCTAACCGAGATCGGCACAATGAGACGGTCGTTTGACCTAGCTAGGCTAGGAATCCTATTTGTTAACATCATAACGCACACGTGCTCTAGCTAGGCAACACGTGAAACCGCTTCATCAGTTAATGGAAACCACAACTATTCTAAATTGACAATATTTAGTAAAGTAAACAGCCTATAATTGTCCCAAAGCTGGGCATAGGCCTCCATCATTGAAATCAAGTTATCGCTACAATTGACAATTATAGGTAATCGCTTGTTAAATGCGGGTTAGTGATCTCACAGACCCGGGCTATGCATCGATAAATCCAAAATACATTTTGCCCAACCTGGGAATTGAACCCGGGACCTTCGGGTATCAGTATCAGTCTCATCTAGTTAGTTATTTTTCTCAATTGTTAGAATTTAGAAATCACGCTAATATTATAAATGTGCAAGTTTGTGTGTATGTATGTGTGTATATTTGTTGCTCCTTCACGCTGCAACGGATAGATGGATTTGGATGAAATTCGGCATACAGATAGTTTATAACTTGGATTAAAACATAGGATACTTTTTTATCCCGATATTCTTACGTTACGGGAACGGGAACCACGCGGGTGAAACCGCGAGCGGCCGCTAGTAGTATTATAATAATACTAGGTACCTACATAAATAAATTAAGAGCGTTTACGCCGCACACTAGCGCCACTAATGAAAAAAAAAACATATCTAGTAATTAGAGATAGAAAATGAAATTATGCTCAACAAACTATTTGAATGAAGTAATTTAGCATTTTTACGGCAACTAATGAACACCTCACATGTTATGGTTTAGATAAATAAGACGTTACGGCCACTTTTAATTATAACGCCATATATAATTAAACCATAACATGTCAGGTGTTCATTAGGTGACGTAAAAATGCTAAATTACTTCATTCAGATAGTTTGTTGAGCATAATTTGATTTTCTATCTCTTAATTACTAGATATGTTTTTTTTTCATTAGTGGCGCTAGTGTGCGGCGTAAACGCTCTTAAATAAAAAAATATTGTAATCATAATAAATACCTATTTAGTGAAGTTATCTACTAATGCCAGCAGAATACTAATGCACCTCTCCCCGGATATTCAGTAGTTGCGAGTTCGAATAGGTACGTCCCAAATTTCTGCAGTACTTTTTCTTTTTCTTAATCATATAGGCTAGTGGCATCAGCAGTGCTCGACACTTTAAGGCCACTATAAAAGTCAAAGTCAAAATAAGAGTCCGAGTCAAAATAAGAGTCAAAGTCAAAATAAGAGTCCGAGTCAAAATAAGAGTCAAGTTCGACACTTTTAAACGACACGTCGATTTGTGAACATTCAAAAAGGCTAATCCTTACTGGCGCTGTTATAAGGTCAAAAATACGTAGCGCCTGCGACAATATAGACCGCAACTTAACAGAATCTAAAAATATATCAAGAAAAAAATTGGTTTTAGTTATCAAAATATGCAGCCACTAAATTACGAATATTGATGTCATCAATATATTTGAGTGGTTTCCAAGCAAATTAGGTAATTTTGTTGTAGTTTCAACAATAGTGATTTTTTAGTGGTGTTTTCGAAAATAATTATGATCGAGTCAAAATTATACAATCGTGTATTTGAGCTAGCAAATTCAATATAAAGACATGAATTTAGCTATAACAACATTTCAGATTCGTAAGGCATATTATAGTCTTAGGACCGTCATGATGACTATGTAGACAGAATGAACTATTCGACGAAAGTTGGTGCATTTTTCAGTGTATCCTCCTGAATTGAAAAATACGTTAAGTAGACAAAATCAACGTTTCGTAGTCCCCTGATTCCTCCTCCAAAACTGGACCGATTTAATTTATTTTTATTAAAAATTTTAAAAAGGCTTTGGCTGTGTCCCATGTTTTCCTTTTTTTTTATATAATCTTGTCAAATTTGACGAGTGGCTATGGCGATTTTTCGTTGCCAAAAATTAACATAGATTTTAATTGAAATATTACGGGGATGACAGCAAGGAAGCAAGGTGGTCGGTGTTAAATCTATATCTAATCTATATTAATATTATAAAGCTGAAGAGTTTCGTTTGTTTGAACGCGCCGCTAATCTCAGGAACTACTGGTTCGAATTGAAAAAATATTTTTGTTGGATAGTCCATTTATCGAGGAAGGCTTTAGGCTATATAAGATCACGCTGCAATTAAAAAGAGCGAAGCATCAGTGAAAATAGTTGCAAAAACGGGAACAAGAGCCTAAAAAATTAAAAATGCTGCCGAAAGTCACTATTCCACGCGGACGAAGTCGCGAGCGCAGCTAGTTGTTGCTAAAGATTAAAATCAGTTGCTGGCCCTTATTTTTAATGATTAAAGGACAAAAGTGTCGATCACTGGCTGATCCTGTCGAAAACTGGCGCCACTCCTCTACCTATTTAAAAAAAAATTGATGATACTGGATGATGACATATTTAGGTATTTTATTAATTTCAATAAAGTGTGTTTCGGATTTTACGATACATACTTACAAGGCCATTAAAAACTCAGGAGGTCCACAGTAAATATTTATTTATGTAAAATTTATAATTAAGCAGAAAAAAAAACTTAAAAGGAGAAAAAAATATATACAAAAATCTAAGCCAAAACTTTACTTACAAATATTTCTTATAGGAATCAAATTACCTGTTTATAGACACAGGTTTTCACATATTATATTTTAAACATTAGTAATTGCATAATCGATGTTATTATAAAACAATGTTATTATACTGAAGAATTTTGAAAGACTGATCTTACAAAAATACAATGAAATTCTATGACAATGACATGACATTCAAAGTATTCTTTTTCAGAACCGTGCAAATAAATTTGACAGATAGTTTTTAAAACTACCAAGGAGGCTAAAGATGCATAGCAAAAATATAACGTGGAGTAAATTGCAACAACAACGTTACAATACTAATAGCCTGGGTTTGTAATCGATCACGGACCCGCATTTGGCAAGGGTCGTGATTAATGCAAAACCCTTTGGTGGGTTTTGGTTTAATCACGACCCTCATAACATCATCAGCGTGGTAGATGGCCCCCTAGCCTAACATCATTGGGACGTTTGTAGGTTGATGATAAAAATAATGAATGAACGTTTAAAACGCGTATTATGAAACTAAATCCGAAATAGATATCATAGTTTTCTATTTTTCTTTTCCGTCACCTGCTACACAAATAAGTCTGGGCGGTAAACACAAATAGAAATCAAATCATTGAAATTCACGGAAAATGGGCCAAGTTCATTTATTTTGATCAGTAGCCAGTTATTAGTTTATCTATCTAATACCTTTAAACGAGCAATTCTTGTATTATATGTATTATATTATCTTAACCTCGGAAACGGCTCCAATTTTCATGATATTTAGTATGCAGGGGGTTTCGGGGGCGATAAATCGATCTAGCTAGGTTTCCTTTTTAGAAAATTACAAAAACAAAATAGCGAGCAAAATCCAGTTCTACTACAATATAATATGTGGATTTGAGCCGAGTCTATCGACTAAAATACTGTTTAATTATTCTTTTAATTTTTATTGGATATGATTTATAATTATATATGTATAAGTACCTATACATCATCATCATCGTTTAGTGTCATCTTCATACTGAAGTTTGGAGATCAGTATACAAAATTCTCTGCGATCCCATATAGCTATACAGTCAGTACCATTTTTAGCTATAATGTTTTAGTTTTAAGGAACATCACAAATTATTTCGATGGTCTAGAAGACAAACATGCTAATTATTACAGACTTACCAATCTTTCAGGGAGGACTGTTTTTATTAATTTATAACTTCTAGATACTATAACTTAAAACTGTACATAGAAATTGTGTATATACTGCCTGTACTTAGTTAGGGTACCTAGGTATTTATCTTTATACTTATAAATTTGAACATCAATATCCAAAATATTCTATAAAAATATCAAAATAGCAAAAAAGAGCGTCACTTAGTACGTTTGTACACAAACTTTTTATTATAAAACCTACATTGGGTCAAAGCAATAAAAAAAATTCTAATAATATTTACAATTTTATCCCTATTATGTTGAAAAAATTAAGAAAAAATGCAATTTTAACAAATTGGGGAAAATTAGCTTACGTTAAGGTCACCTAATTGGCAAAAAAAGCAAGAACAAGGTTGATTTTTTAAAATTTTATTGTAAAAAAAATAAATAAATCTGTATTTCTACCATTCACACGTATTCAGCACAGCAAAATCCACCATGCCTACATACATACATACATACATACTTACATACATACATATATACATACATACATACATACATACATACATACATACATACATACATACATACATACATACATACATAACATAACCATCTTTCGGACGCAGTCGGGTAAAAATTACATGATTTCTGGCTAAAAACGGTAAATTGATTCGAAATATGTAACTATATAGATATAATTATTGAACATAAAATTTTCTGCTAAAATATATTTTGAATAACAGTCAGAATAAGCCGAGCAAGAAATGGTGCGCTTTAACGGACTCATGAATCTTTACTATTTGGCATAACGTTATGAATTGGCCTGCCTTCACAATATGATTTCAGCGCCTCTTCCAGACCGGAGATTTATACCTACCTACATGCCGAGATGAGATAATAAGTAATCATCCTCTTTCATAATCTTCTCTTTAATACCGCTATAAACCGGCAAAAAGACAGTTCTTAAGGACCTACACATTAGGCATTCAGCAAATCTTTGTGTATGTGTCGTGTAGAACCAATAAATGTTATTCATTCATTATTCATTCAAATCTAAACAATCTGGCCACTTAGGACAATATTTTTTCAAAGAATATTATTGTTTTTTTTAGAATATTTCGTTCGGGTAAGCACTTGGCCTTCATCAATCATCGCACATGATCAGGGTTGCTAGGTATTTTTCAAACAAATACCGAAAACCTAACAAAAAAAAACGCTCTTAATAAAAAAAACTCTTAATCAAATCCTATTTTTTTTCACCTTAAATTAATGTAGACACCTGCACATCAACCTATCTAAAACTGTCAAGTTTCTTCAATACATTTTCAACCATATTACTAAGGCATAAAGTGCAGGCATATGTACAGTAATTTCGATAATGTATGATTTAGGACGTTTATTCTCATTAAGAATTACAAATAAATTCACTTACGGTATTTTTGTTTGTCATACCGAACACCGAACACAGTGCTAGATACAATAAAATACACAATAAAATAAAAACACAGTTATCATATTTTTATTTATTTATAGAAAATCAACCTAATCGACTAGGGAGTTCACGTCACGTCACGTCACGAGACTCACGAGTGCGCGGATATATTTGCCGCACCGAATAACTATGAATGCTGTAATTTATTGCTAATCAATCCATTCTATCTAGTTAATCGGAATTTCCCTGACATACACTTTTTAGAAACCCCGCCCGGACGCTCCCTGGACGATCCCCGGACGCCCTCCAAACTATGACAAATTCGGGGAAACCCGGACGGATGGCAGCCCTCTACCAACCGAGTACCCAAACATGCACTGGGACCTCTATGACCGGAGACGGTTAGTGCTGCTGCTATTTAACATCACAGCCCAAGTCCGCAATTATAATATAGTCTCAATAGGGTGTCGGTAGCCTAATTTTGACAATAGGACTATGGAAACTGCCAATCAGCAGTGCTATTCTCTAAGCAAAGCAGCGTCGATCTCGACATTGAACTCGCTCATAACTTGCAAACGAATGTAGACTTTATTACTATTTAAAAGTAGGTTGAAATTCGTTTGCAGGTTATGAGTGAGTTCAACGTCGAGTTCGACGCTGTTTTGCTTAGAGAATAGCGCTGCAGGCACTGACACACGTTTGTGGATCTTATAATATTGTCAGATTCGAGTTTCTGTCCTAACCTAACCCTGAAAAAGGAACTGCTTGTGAACTATCTTATATTTAGCTGCAACCGTGAAAGAGATACCTAGATTTTAGCATCGATAATTGGACGTTCGGTTCGATGTAACATTGTCAATGATTCTAGTCGAGCAGCTTATGTTTCCAGTGACATATTTACATTATCATAAATTTTTATGAATTACTTTTATTGTCATTATTATCATTGAAGTCATTCTTCGAGGTACATTATCTCGTGGTTTTTCTATAACATTGCCACGATGGTGACAGCAACGAGATTATGATTCGAAGACTCTTCGAAGAAACTGATGATTGTTATTGTTGTTATAAGAAAGAAAGAAATTGTTAAAATGTGGTTGAAATTCACACAATGGTAAACTTACCTATCAAAAATTGTCTATATTATAATAATAATAAATAATAATAAAAGGAGGAGCAAGGAGCTACACGGGCGGTTCTACAAGTGCTCACGGGCCCTGATGTAGATTTGCTCGCGTCGGTGAACTGGCTACGATTCGGGGACCTCTTCGGAGAAACCGAAGGTTTAGTCTGTGCAATTGCGGATGAAGTTATCATGACGATTAACTACCGGAGATATATCCTGAAGGACGGCACAGTCGACATTTGTCGGGCATGCCGCCGTCCCGGGGAATCACTCAGGCACTTTATCTCAGGTTGTTCTCATCTTGCTAACGGCAAGTATTTGCACAGACATAACCTGGTAGCTAGGATTATTCACCAGCAACTTGCTCTTCTATACGGTCTTGTGGACTTCGAAGTGCCGTACTACAGGTACACACCTGCGCCGGTTCTCGAAAACGGTCGTGCCACGCTCTATTGGGATCGAGCTGTCATCACGGACAGGACTATTCTAGCTAATAGGCCTGATATCGTGCTGATAGATCGATCGCAACGCCGGGCAGTGCTTGTCGACGTCACCATCCCACATGATGAGAACCTTGTAAACCGCCATGTGGGATATTGACTCGACAATCATTGTGCCGATAGTCGTGTCTGCGAACGGTCTGGTAGCGAAGAGTCTCGACCAACACCTTAAGAAACTCTCGCTCAATGGTTAATTAATAATAAACTTTTCCGCTTAATGGTTGATCAAGGGTCAGATACAGAAGGCGGTACTCTTGGACACGGCGCGGATAGTCCGAAGGTTCCTGTCTCTGCAACCCTAACCACCGGCAGCTTGAGCCCTGCCTAGGCTAGGTTTTTTATAATATTTTTATGTTTTGTATGTGCTTTGTATTTTACTTTTGTATTAATATTATAACAAACCTAGGCTAAGAAAAAAGATAAATAAAGAGATAAATAATAATAAACTTTCCTACACTCACACCAATTATCTAGCCCAAGAGAAGCTTCGTTATGAAACTCGTTAAATGGTTACTAGACAACGGATAAACATACTTAAAATACTTAAATACATACTTATTTAATATTCATAGAAAACACCCAGACCCGAGACAATTTAGACAAACAATAATTTCTAAATTGACCCGGCGGGGGATCGAACCCGGGACCTCAGAGATGGCGACACCATGAAAACCGCTGTACAAACCACTCGATCAAGGAGGTCGTCAAATTAAGTATTCATTAGTAATATATTATGTGGAGATTTGTAAATGGCATTGGTTATTTTTTTTAAAGAGTTTGCTGATTGCCTCCAACGGCATTTTCATCTTCACCGGGATTTTTGGGGGCACTAGTGCGTGTCCCCGTGCCCTACTAGATTCTCCGAGGGGTTCGGATCGGATCGGGGAGCAGAACAACCCGAGGGCGCCTCTAAAGGCTCGGACCTCGGCACGGGTTGACCGGGCCGTGGTGGAGGAGAGAAGCGCCCAGGTACATGTCAGTACTTAGTTTAGAGCGCGTGTGAACCGGCTCGTCGTACCCTTGTTCTACGAGTATGGTGTCTTGGGCCTAAACTAGTGTGCATGTTTAGTGTATTAGTGTATTCTGTCAATGTGTAGTGGAATTTAGAGCATCGGGCAGGCATTGGTTAACTCAAATTGCCTAGTTAGGTTACCTAACTAGACAAAAGCAAATCTGTAGGCAACTTAACTGCACCAGAATAGTATTCAATAATTTATTTATTTCTTTAATATCTTTTTCTATTGTATATGCTCATACAGACTAGTTATACTTGATAGGCTAGAAACGCCGTGGGCAAGCTACAGGTAAGTGAATAGAAAGAAAGCAGCAAGTGCACAGTCAGACTCCACCGACATCGAGTAGGGTGCTATAATTTTCGCTACAATTTTCGAGTACCTACTATCTGTCACCGAACCAGACCAAATATCTAGGTCTATATAGGTCTGTGGTCACCGACATAATTATGTACGGACTTAGACGAGACATGCCCTGTGTGTGCCCATGTTTTTGAATGCTTTTGAGGTAAAAAAGTCGTCGACAATCTCGACTGGCGATGGCAGTTTGACAAATGTGGGGAATAAAAATGAGCTGCTGATGAATTACCAAGAAGTGTTCCCTAATGCATGCAAGCATTATGCAATAGCCGATATGAATTATATGCATCGTGACGTCACTTTGATATTGGCAGTAGTCGCTGGCAGCGGCGCGAGCGCACTTCTCTCGGTCGTTCAATGACATGGTTCATTTATAAACCCGTTGTCAGAGTGACGCGCTCCATTCATACCGATATGCCATGCAGGCCCTCACTGCGGCTGATAGGTCAGTTTCGTCAGCTAAAGTTAAAAAAGTTAAAAAGTTAGCTGGCGCGTGTTTCATTCGTTATCGTTACATATCGCTACACGATTACGTTAACGACACCGACAATTTATATGGCAAATTTTTACTTTGATAACTTCCTTGGTCGAGTGGTTTGTACACCGGTTTTCATGGTGTCGCCATCTCTGAGGTCCCGGGTTCGATCCCCGGTCAGGTCAATTTATAAAATATTGTTTTTCTAAATTGTCTCGGGTCTGGGTGTTTTCTATGTATAATAAGTATGTATTTAAATATTTTAAGTATGTTTGTCCGTTGTCTAGTAACCAATTAACGAGTTTCATAACGAAGCTTCTCTTGGGCTAGATAATTGGTGTGAGTGTAGGAGAGTTTATTTATTTATTTATTTAAACTCTCATCGTGCCACCACGAGGCGCTGCTCTACTTTAATGTCACACAAGTTTTGGTTTTCGTTAACGTGATCGAATGGCGAATGTAAGTCGCACCTCGCACAGGCAGCCTGAGATATCGTCGATAAGCGTCGGTGCCCGAGCGGATGATGCTCGGGTAGAATTTAAGAAATTCCGGTTAAGAGCGTTTACGCCGCACACTAAGTATAAAACAAAGTCGCTTCCCGCTGTCTGTCCGCCCCTAGCGGAACCACAGCTAGGTGGGTACGGAACGGCTTGAGGGACACCGAAGGCGTTTTCGTGTACGTCCACCCCAGAATGGGGAGAGGGACCATAGGGACAAAGGACAAAGATAAGCATAATTTGTAGGGAGTGAAGAAGTGCGCGCAGTGGAGTCCATTCCGCGCGCATCTCCCGCGTTTCGGCCTGTATAACCTAAGGGTTGAGTCAGGCCATGGGTGGTTGGTGGGGTTTGTCTGTCTGCCCCTATGTATGTATGTATGCTTAGATCTTTTTAAACTACGCAACGGATTTTAATGCGGTTTTTTTAATAGAGTGATTCAAGAGGAAGGTTTATATGTATAAAACATGCATACAATTAAACCCGGTAGGTGGCGCTGCGCTGCTATTCGGTTCTATAGGATACGGGTGTTCACTCAAGCGGGTAGGTACCTATTAAAGAATAATCTTATGTAAAACAATGAAAGGTTAAAGTAGAACTACATAGAGTAAACAGTAAAATTTTACTTTAAAGAAGTATGTTGTGTTTTCAACTGGTATTTCGCTGCATAACTTCTCCTTGCAGCTTGGATCTGCTGTGTTTGCCTGTGTGTGTATTTATATACAAATTAATTCTTAACGCGCTGTAATAGTTATTTCTATATATTTTTTATTGAATCAAGCCTAAGGTTCTTCGAGCATCCCTGGTGAAATGCACTTCCACTTTCGACCCTAGCATCAATGAGTTATTAATTCATCATCCTCATTATCCACGTCCACTGCTAGACAAAAGCCTCCCCCAAGGAGATCCAAGTTGTGGAGATCCACAACGATCAGTTTTGTGCTGCTCGCATCCATCGGCTTCTCGCGAACTTCAAAAGATCGTAAGTCCACCTTGTTGGAGGCCTGCCGACACTGCGTTTTCATGTGTGCAATAATACTCGCACCTTGAACGATTTTATTTGCCATTCGATCATGTTAACCTGTTGATTTAACAAATACAAAAATATCGACAGCATTGCAACAGTGCCTCCTCCTGGAGACAAACGAAAAGAGCTTTTTTTAAAATATTTTGCGGGTAAGCACTTGGCCTTCATTGAGATAAAGTGAGCAAAAGGCACCTGATGTTAAGTGAGCAAAAGGCACCTGATGTTAAGTGAGGGAAAGGCCGAAGGCGAAAGCGCACTTCACCCGGAATCCTCAACAGGGAAGCAGGCTATCTTAATTCTCGAGCTGCCGGAACAATGCTACAAACATTAACGTTATCGCGACACGTTTAGATAAGATGGTGGTAGCCAGCCAGATGGACAAACAAACCCTTCCACCAACCAAACCGAGTACAATTCAAAATTCAAAATCATTTATTCAGTTTAGGCTACAAATAGCTCTTAAGAACGTCATTATGCCATCGGTTCGTTGGGAATTAAACCCGGGATCTCTGGGTTTGAAACACAAGTCTTAACCACTTGACCACAGAAGCGGTTAAAAGAGTTGCCATTGCCATACTTGGTCTTGTCAATTCAAAATTGCAACTCACCTCATTTGTCACCAAAGGTCGCTGTAATGCCATACAATGTTAACATGATCAAATAGTGAATAAAGCTCACAATAAGTTTACAACAAAAATAGCTATAAACACTTTTGAAGTTTTATACAATAATTAATTAGTTTATAAGTACAATACTTACTCAGGTATTCGTCGTCGACGTCGTCATAACTGTCAAAGCCATGCTGCACTGTGGGTCTACCTGCCAAAATCATGTACTTGGATAGAAACTTGTGGAATCGTTCATAATTTAAGGTATGTTTAAATGTTTTCTTAAAATTTTTAAGGTTTTTAAAGGCCAAATCGATGGGCCAAACAGGCAAAATGAGGATTACTGATTAAGTTTTCAGACTTACACTTTCGAAATTTGTGATTATCTTTCACACCAGTGCATCTAAACATTCACAGATATCGAACTTATAAGTACATAGGTATATAAATGGTCGCGAGCAGCTGAGTGTTGGCATAGGTTTGCATTCTAACGATCCTATACTCATATGTGTGTTCAGATTATAATTAACTGCCGTTCCATTCCAACCTGCGATGGGTTTCCCGAGCTCAAGGCTTGGAGGTCGGTCAACCACTCATCTGGTGCGTGAACGCGTGGTTTTCTTTTTATTCAAATCACATAGTGTGCAGTGATCAAAGTAACCTTTAAGCACATACTTGGGTAGCCAGTGGTAACTGGTAGGTACAAATTGCCTATGTAAAGAAAGGAGCAACTAAGGAGAGCAAATAAAAAAAATACTTGCCGACCCTCTGAAAGATAGTATTATAATACTAGTGGTCGCCCAGTGGTAGAAATTCGACCGTAACTTTATTAAGGTTGCACGGATTGTATCTTAAGCAATGAAAAATTAAAAAAGATAGAATGTGAGTTTGATTTGGCATTGACCGATTTCGACCACTCCTCTTCCATTTTTGAAATTAAAAAAAGAGTCTTTAGGCGTGTGTGTCAAATACATGGTAGTGTGTGTAATGTTTGTTTTATTGATTTAATTTATTTTTTATGCATAATTAAAAATATATATTAACATTCTGTACTCTTTCTACTATACCTATAAACTATAAGTGTGCGAAATTTCATACTCCTCCGTCCGCGCAATTTTCTTAAAAAGGGGTACAAAGTTTTTGCTTCACGTATTATTATATTAGATATGCTTTGGAGGGTCTTATCAGGATGCTTAGTAAGAGTTTTATTTCCCATTCTATCACGTCAACGAATAGGTGCGAGAATTCGTATGGCATCGAAGCAGGTGACAAATGACAAAAGAAGAAAGTTAACCTTTTGCCAGTTGTAGTGGCACTAGGGTTGCTAACCATACTTTAAAATAACGTATCCTACGTCATTTTCCATCCCCATATTTTATTATTTTTAATAAAAAAATAAAGTATGGAAATTTTCCGACTAGGTAATGCGTGCGTTTGAACGGAATATTCCTGTTGACTTAATTTCTGAACTACTGAATGATACTCAGACTACTCAGGTGAAGGGAAACGAAACGCAACCCTTAAATAAATTTGTAAAATACTTTATTTTTTCTTCAAATCCTTTTTTTATACTAGTTAGTGATAGATTTACTTTAATTTCCTGAAAAATAGTAGGCAACCCTAAGTGGCACAAGTGTTCGATAGCAACCATCGACACCTTTTTCTTTAATCATTAAAAATAGGGGTTAGCGTCTGATTTTGACTTTAGCAACAATTGAATGCAGACCACCTGGCCTGGCTAGCTACCACCATCATAAAATCTAAATATGATTGTTGTGTTCCGGCAGCTAGAGATAAGATAGCAAGTGCCTCACTAGTTGAGGTTCCCGGGTGAAGTGCGCTTCCATCATTGGCCTTATCATCACTTTACATCAAGTGAAATCAAGGCACTGTGCTTACCCGTAAAATATATAAAATAAAAAAAAACTTGTTCATAGAGCTGTCATGAAATTGTTTTTTTTTTGGAAAGAGTTTGCTGATTGCCTCAGACGGCATTTTCAGCTTCACCGCGCTTGTTTGGGGGCGGCGAGAAACTTAAAGGGTTTCCGCAAGCCGTGTGATACGAATCACCTTCGGAGGTTTCTAGAGGGAACGGCATGACGCACTAGCGTGTGTCCCCGTGCCCTACTAGATTCTCCGAAGGGTTCGGATCGGATCGGATGAAATTCTGTGCTATTTTTTAACGATTAAAACTGGTGTTGAACGCTGGGGCCACTTCGGTAATCGTTATGAAACGTGCTAGGCAATCTAGGCATCTAGGTGGGCGGAGGCCCCATGGGGTGGGCGAATACTTCGCTCGCGTAGGTTATACACGTATTTGTTTAGGAAATGTCGTCTTTTATGCGGACGGCATTAAGTAGGTACTAAAAATCACTATGCAAATTGAGTGCCTAGTTTATAAACAATTATAAAAATAAAAGGTTTTTGTTTTGTTTACATAATTTTTAACGCAAATTTTGTTGCGAACAAATCAATTGGGAGAGCACCTGACCCGGTATGTCAGAAGGGTGCAGGTTCAAATCCTGCTCGTGAAAATTTTTTCAACATTTGTGTTTTTGTAATTATAACAATACTTTAAATTCTGTTAAATTATTAAAAATCTATGTTTGTGCTTCTAATTAGCCTTCCCATATAATAATATTATTCATATAATTTAATTAAAGTTTAAACTTAGTTTTCTTATTGTCATTTAATATGATCAAGGTCATAGTTAAACATAAAAATAAATAATTATGAAATAGGAAGTGTGTCGTGATTGATTTGCCTGCCGCACACACACACATACACATTAAACTCACATATGATCAAAATCCTGGTAGTACCTAGAAATTAAACTTACACATACAATCATTTCGAAGGTTAAAACCTAAACGTTACAGCTAGTCACACACAATCAATATATCCAAAACTGTAAATTTTTTTAATACATTTTCAACCATATGCCTTAGTAATAAAGTTCAAAGTCTATTGGGGAAATTTGATAGTTTGTGGTAGGTTGATGTGCAGGCGTGTGTACTAACTTTATACACAAACGACAAATTAATGAGGAGGATATGATGTATAATCCAAAAATAATTAATGACAATGACACTTAAATACCAAAATAATTATCACTAATTGCAAACAATCGTTAGGTACTGTTGAGGGTCAAGTCCAGTAAAATCAAAAATTATTTATTTATTTTAGGCTACAACTACAATTGAAGCTCGTGAGATAGTAATTATCTCAATAATAAGCGCATATAGTATTTATGTATGACATCATTCTGTCTCTATAAACTATGTTTTTTTTAATTCTCTTGAAGCTCTTATCGTAATTGAATAATTTCGAATGGTAAAGACAACTCGCAATAAGTATATTTAAAGTGCCTAGATTTCTGTAAAATCTTTTGTTAGTGGCTGGTTACGTCACTCAATTAATAATTAATCCTTTATTGTACAAAAAAAATACATTTAAACACATGTTACACAGGACATATACAAAGGTGAGCTTATCTCTAGAAGAGATCTCTTCCAGCCAACCCTATCTGTGGTGTAATAAACAAGTAAGTATCATCATCATCAACATCATCATCTCAGCCAAAAGACGTCCACTGCTGGACAAAGGCCTCCCCCAAGGATATGAGGGGTATTTGCCGTAATCGCCACGCTTGGCAGGCGGGTTGGCGATCGCAGTAGGTTGAGGGTAACCTCAGAGAGATGCTGCTGCCCATCCTCTGGAATGGTCCCTTAGTCGGCTTTTATGACACCCATAGGAAGAGATGGGGAACAAGTAAGTATGCGGGACTAATAAATTGTAAATAACACTATACTAACAAACATATTTACACTAATTACCAATATTTCTACTAATTAACCTACAATCCAAATTTTATCTTATTAGCTTCAACGGTTTAGGTAGTGCGAGTTTCATCTGACATTCGATCACGTTACCGAAAATGAGAATTTGTATTGTAAATTGTAGGTATGGCAACATTTTAACTCTCCTTGTATTCTACTAGGGGGCGCTGCTTCAATGCCATACAAATTTCTATTTTCATTAACGTGATTGAATGGCATGCTGGTCCATATCCCATGCTGGTCTGGGACGTGAGAACAATGATCATGCCTAACTTTGCCTTTGCTCCTCTCATAGTAAAAATCTCCGGTCCTCAAATAATCTTCTCTTTCTCTGTCCCTCCCATACATCTGGTTTTGTTCATTCTTCCTTTCACATTCAATCCATTCTCCTGTGGAACGCGCTGCCTCTCGAAATCAGGATGGCTACGAGTCATGACGCTTTTAAAAAGAAAGCCCGCGAGCTCTTGTTTGATAGAATCATCTCAATAACTTTCTGTGCATGTCGTAAGAGCCGGCTAAGGTACCAGTGTTCCAAGATGCTTTCATATCAGGCGGTCGGCAATCAACCTAATGTTATCTTTTCCACCACGAAGCACTACTTTGATTGTGCTAAATATGGCGTTTAGGTCATTATAGGCGAATTTACTCAAAATTAGTTATTTGGATGCTCTGTCTTGTCCGATCCGATCCGAACCCTTCGGAGATCTAGTAGGGCACAGGGACACGCGGTTTTAAGTGTGTGATTCCGTTCCCTCTAGAAAACATCCGAAGATGATTCGTTTCACACGGCTTGAGGTACCCTTTACGTACCTCACCGCCCCAAAAAAGCCCGGTGACGCTAAAAATGCCGTTTGAGGCAATCAGCAATCTCTTACAAAAAAAAAACTCTGTTATGTCTACCCTTTTGGGAGGACGTAAAAGTATGAAGGTATTCGAACTCGCTCAAGGCACCTAGCAGGTACAGATATGGTGTTATTTATGTTACGTGTTATTTTTGGGCTATGTTGTCTAGTTAATCAAGTGAAAATTATCTGGTACTCGAAATTTCCACAATTGATTCAACGCCACCTTATAATATAACATAGGTTATGTTGGTAGTGCATAACAGACTGAACATTTTATCGTCAAGTAACAAGTAACTATTATTCGTAATTTCGTAATTTTTTGTCGCAAAAATATTTTTTATCTGTACTAACTAGTTATATGTTTACAATCAAGAAATTGGGAATATCATGCGGATGACAGTGATAAGTGGGTCGTATATAAAAGATTATTAAGTTTCCAAATAAAGCTATTAGGATTACCTATTTGAGTAAATGATTAAATGATAGGCAGTTATCTTACTTATTTTATATTTAATTTTTACAAAAAAGGCGTGGTAAGGGAGCGAAGTCTATGTTTGTAATCAGCGTTGGTGACCTATAGATGATTGCCAACGCACCGATTACCTTATTTTAGTATTTATATTAGGTTTTCCCTATTCTTGACACTTTTCTTTAAAGATAAGATAGCCAGTTCTTTAGAAGATGAGAATGAAGAGGTGTACTTGCTCTTCGATCTTCACTTAACAGAGTGCAAGATTAAATTGCCATTAGATTATGTTATCGAAGACGAGAATCGAAGCATTGAAGAGCCTCCTGGTGAGAAAAAAGAAAAGTAAAAAATTTTGTTCAAAAAATATTCTCATTTTCATTAACGTGGTCAAATGGCGAATGAAACTCACACTGGACACCCCGCTTTTCCATCGCTTTCGCGTTGAATTGTAAGTAATTTGAAGAATAGTAAGACAATACATTATTGTCAAAATTTATTTTAAAGTTTTAACCTTGATACCACAAGAAACTGTACAAATCATGTTAAATCTAAAATTACGCCAAAATAAAAATAGACATAATTAATACAGATCTACTCGCGTTTATTTGTATATTATTTGAGTCGGAATGACTTTCCCATGCCGTGGAAATAATGTATCAGCTCAGGCATCTATCTTTACAGAGGTAGAAGAGTGAAAAGATGGGGTTGCACAAAAGATCCTTATGGGTCTAAGTGTTACTGGGAGAGGAAAATCTCAGCAGGCTCCACTAAGATAAGATAAGTCAAAAACCTCGGTGTCCTCTTCGACTGTTCTCTTACTTGATCTCCTCATATCGCGGAGGTCAGTAGGCGTGTGTTTGCTGCTGCCGGTTCGTTGCGGAGGTGGAAGAATCTGCTTCCTGTGAAAACTAAGATCGAGCTTGCGCAGTCGCTTCTCTTGTCTATTCTAGATTATGCTGACGTTTCTGCCATTGACCTCCATGAGGATCTTCTAGACAAACTGCAGCGTATGCAGAATCTTTGCATAAGGTTCATATATGGCCTGCGCAAGTTCGATCATGTGTCTGATTTCAGGACCAAACTTGGATTGCTTCCAATCAGATTGCGACGTGAGGAGCATGTTCTCACGCTCTTATTTAACGTGCTGTATGACCCTCGCACCCCTCCCTACTTTAAGGAACGTTTTTCTTGGTACGGATCATAATCGTGAGCTTAGGTCTAGGGTTGACAACTTGCTGAAACATCCTTTGACTCGTTTGGAGTATTTCAGAGACTCTTTCACGGTCAAGGCTACAAGCCTTTGGAATAACCTCCCGCCTGATATCCGTCACTCCAAGTCACTTACCACTTTTAAGACAAAACTGCATTCGCATCTCTTGACTAAGTCTTAGTTTGCAACAACTCTTCCGTATGTAGGTTTATGTAGTATATTTATGTATTAGTATTTTTATTATTATTTTGCTTTGCACTAGTGCACTACTAGTGCACTGCCTTTCATTTTCCTTTCAGTTGTCATATACCGCAAAGGTTGTCTGGAAGAGATCACTTTAAGCGGTAAGACACCACCCCGATATAAAGATTTCATTGTTTGTTTTTACTTTTCTGTGTGTGTGTGCAATAGTTTTATCTATCTATCTATCTAAGATAAGATGTATCAGCTGTCTAGCATCCCGCGCATGTCGTAAGAGCCGACTAATGGACCAGGGCTCCAAGATGCTCGCATATCAGGCAATCGGCTAGCAACCCATCACTGTTGTTATCTTTTCCAACTCGAAGCCCTACTTCGAGTATTCTAAATCAAAATGTGGCGTCAAGGTCAGTTACGGCGAATTTACTCAAAATGTTGATGCTCTTGTCTAACTGTGTAATCTTTAGCCCTTTTTTGGAGGACGTGAGAGTACCCGATCCGATCCGAACCCTTCGGAGACTCTAGTAGGGCACGGGGACGCGCACTTTTAAGTGTGCGATGCCGTTCCCTCCTCCTCCGAAGGTGATTCGTTTCAACACGGCTTGACACCCTTTACGTACCTCGACGCCCCCAAAAAACCCCGGACGCTGAAAATGCCGTTAGAGGCAATCAGCAATCTCTCTCAAACAAAAACAATGTGAGAGTATGTCTGTATGATTGTATGTACCTATGGAATGGCGTTCGGAACTGTTATAATATATAAAGTACATACTCTCTAGTAAGTACTATACGTACTATTTAAAGATTGCATGTTGCTTCAATTTAAAATAATAGTTGTCGTATAATATAAAGCATGTAGAGAGGCATCAATAAAGCAGTTTCGCTGCAACTGAGTCGATCGGTCTCTATTGTGTCAAGGAATAATGGGCGGGATCAACTTCTGCCCTCTCACAATAAATGCAAGACATCTTCATATTATTATTGTGAAGATTCAAGCTGCTTTATTTATACAAGGTGTTTGGTGATATGTGTATCATCATCATCATCTCAGCCAAAAGACGTCCACTGCTGGACAAAGGCCTCCCCCAAGGATATGAGGGGTATTTGCCGTAATCGATATGTGTATAATTCCGAAATATAGCCATGCAACCAAGTATAACTAATACTGTGGTAACATGCGAAATCATATTTATGAAGATTTACTTTTCCATACAAAAACTCTAACTTATTTTATTACAGTATATTTAGCATATTTAGCCCGTGTCAAAGTAATTTTTCTTACAAGTAATACATAAATAAACAATATTTCCTTCCTGTATGATGATGATGAATAATAATAGAAATGAGTAGTGAGAAATGATATACCTCCCAACCCCTCGAGTATCTCAGTAAAGATGTGGGGCTTTACGAGGATTTCCTCGGGCGGACTTCTTGAGAGAATTTGAAAAGTGACGTTGCACTGTTTTGTTTCATTTGCCAACACTAATGCACACTCACGAACACTTAACGGTTAATAATCCACCATTATTTTACATTAATATTCGTCATAACACAAATTTTAGAAAACAAAACAAAACCGCAGACATGACTCTTCACTTTCCCGCCATGATTGACTTTCTTTTTGTTTTGATCATGAGGTTGATGAACAAGAACAATATACCAGCTGGACCTAGGGTGTCATTTTACAATTTCACTTAGTAACTAACAACCTTTTTCTGGTATGTTTATAATTTTCCGGGATTCTACGACCTGTGCCCTACTATCTGCCATATTCGGGATATCAAACATCCTGTATAGTGCCTGGTAAATAGATTGTGTCTTAAACTCGACTGGATGGCGAATGGCGACGACCCTCATTAAGCAGTATTTTTTTGCTTTGTTGTGTTACGGTGTGGAGGGAACTAAATTCAGTGACAGTACAAAGCCACACAAAGCATTGAAGCATAAGAAATGAGAGATGGATGAGAGTAGCCGCGGATCGTGCTCAGTGGCGTGCACTTGGAAAGGCCTAAGTTCAGCAGTGGACTAGAGTAGGCTGATGATGATGATGATTGTGATGATGATGATGATGATGATGATGATGATGATGATGATGATGATGATGAAGCACAAGAAATACAGCTCTACTTTCAGTTTCAACTTAGGTGTTGTTAGCGTCCATGGGTGCTTCCTGGCAGGCAGGATGATATTCCCTTAAAATCATCTAAGCAGTTTCAGTAAAGACAGATGACACCTGAGACGAACCTTAAAAAGCGACTTTAAACTGTTTTACATTTGCAACTTTGAAAAATACTATAATTCTTCCAAATAGGTTGCAGGTAGAATTAGAGCGACACTTCCTCTAAAAGAGATCTAGTACGAATACGATACACGTTTATTATTAATCCTTTTTGGCAAAGAGTGAACATGATGAAGCTTCAGTAGCCAGGGGTCACCACCTCCATTGTTAATACAGGATACAGGTCACTTAACTTACAATGGTGTGCATGCGTATTGAATTATAATTCGGTTTAAATTATATGAAAAATAACGTAGAAAGTAAAATTAGAATTTACTTATCGAAAATATACCTATTTGAAATTGATTACGTTTGTAATTTAATATTCATAACTGAAGCTTGTCATCATCATCATCATTATCTCAGCCCAAGACGTCCACTGCTGGACAAAGGCCTCCCCCAAGGATATGAGGGGTATTTGTCGTAATCGCCACGCTTGGCAGGCGGGTTGGCGATCGCAGTAGGTTGAGGGTAACCTCAGAGAGATGCTGCTGCCCGTCCTCTGGAATGGTCCCTTAGTCGGCTTCTAAGACACCCACGGGAAGAGACGGGGTGGTGCAATTCTTTATCCCCGGCACCACACAGGGAACTGAAGCTTGTGTGTATTCATAAATGTATTGTTTGTTGACAATGAATAAAGTTGACTGTGGCTTGTTAATACGTTAAACGTTGATGAAATACCTTTTACGGATCTACTCGCGTTTATTTCATACATTACTTTTAATTACGTTAAACGTTAATGATTTTTACCATGTAGAAGACAATATTATGTACCATAACATAACATCATGTGCTCCTCTGAAAATCAGCGTTGTAGTTTCTTAAAGCTGCAACTTATGCTGAGCGCAGCTCAATTCGTCGCTAGCAATTAGTTTTAAGTATTCAAGCACAGACAAAATGTATTAGCTTTATTGATAGAACTTAGGTTCTAACAATAAAACTATTAATAAAATAATACACGAATAAATGTTTTGAATTAGATTGCCAGCTAGGGAAATGTAAGTTTCGTGGTTTCATGTTGTACTCGTACCTAATCTATGATCTTTATTTATTTTTAGAATTAAGATACAATGGTAATATAATATTAATTATTATTATTAAGTATAGCTACAAATACTTAATAATAATATTTAATATTATATTACCATCGTATCTTAATTCTAAAAATAAATATGAGTATTTACAAAACCGTTTATCGGTTTTGTAAATACTCTCTTCATTTAATTAATAATGATGACAAGTGGTTTTTTGTAAGTTTGAGACAACGATTTGTGACTAAAGCTGTCTCCTGATTGTTATACCTATCTGTAGATAATGCATTGGTGCGTATTGGGTACACATAAAAATAATTAACCGGACTTACTGGCTGACTCATTAAGAGGAAATACTAAGGTCGACTGGAATTGAAAAATATGTATGAAAAGTAGACAAACGCAACATTTCGTAGTCCCCTGATTCCTCCTCCAAAACTCGACCTATTTAATTACTTTTTTCATTAAAAATTAAAGAAAGGCTGTGACTGTGTCCCTATGTTCTGCTTTTTCATTGTCAAATTACGAAAAAACAGCGGAAAATCTGGCCAATTTTTAAGGTTTTTAAAGGGGCATATCTTTTTTAATAATTATTTTTTGAAAAAAAAAACGAAAACATAGGGACACAGCCAAAGCCTTTCTTTAATTTTTAATGAAAAAATAATTAAATCGGTCCAGTTTTGGAGGAGGAATCAGGGGACTACGAAACGTTGATTTTGTCTACTTTTCATACATATTTTTCATTTCAGTCAACCTTAGTATTTCCTCTTAACGATGAAATGATGCACATAGGTTCCTTATACGATGTAGACAAAAGATAAGACGGGATTTTCCAAATTTTCCTAAGGATCACGACAAACAGGTTTTCAGGCTGACGGAATCTACTATAATCTTCTTCTATCTTCTATATGTATAAATAAAAATTAATGTTGCTAAGCGCAAAACTTGAGAACGGCTGAACAGATTTCGATGAAACTTTGCACATAGACAGACCATGACCCGGACTAGGACTTAGGATTTTTATCCCGATAACAGGTTCCTGTGGGATAGTGTAGTCTTCGCGAACGAGGTCGCAGGCGACAACTAGTACCTAATCAATATTTTTAAAAATCTTAGTTCAAGTTTGTAATCTAGGATTCTCGTTCGCCAGCGGGTGCCTAGTGTGGATTTTGTTTACTATCCGTATTTATTCGATTACGTTTACAAAAACGAAAATTAGTATGGCATCGAAGCAACGCCTGCTGGCGACGACATAATATGAAAGAGTTGTAGCCTGAAGGTCATTTAAAAACTCAGGGGATCCACAGTAAATATTTATAATTAAGCAGAAAAAACCTGTTTATAGATACAGGTTTTCACATATCACATTTTAAACAATAATAATTGCACAATCGATGTTACTATAAAACAATGTTAATATACCTACTGAAGAATTTTTAAATACTAATCATATTAAAAATACAATGAAATTCCATGACAATGATATGACATTCAAAGTATTCTTTTTCAGAACCGTGCACATTAATTTGACAGATAGTTTTTAAAACTACCAAGGTAGCCTCCTTGGTAAGATGCATAGCATAAAAAAATATAACGTTGAGTAAATTGCAACGACAACGTTATAGAGTTTTCAATTTTACCATACAAATTCTCGTTTTCGTTAACGTGATCGAATAACGAAACTCGCACTAAGCACGCAGTTTTCGTCGCCAAAAAATAACATAGAGTTACATTGTAATATTACTAAAAGACTGCTAGGAGTAGGCTTGCCAACTCCAAAAAAGGCATTCCCGGGATTACCCAGCTCGACATCCGGGACTTGGGCATATTATTATTATTATATGCCCAAGTCCCGGATATATATTATTATTATTAGGTACGCGGGACACAACACACCACGTATAAAATGGTTAGAGAAAAACTGCATATACTATTATATTATCATTTAATAAAAAAATCGCGACCCGACGCAAAATACGCAATGCATAGGTATTAAGGAATTTTAATAATGCGTAACAAATTACATAGTACACTCTGGCCAACTGCCTAACCCGAGAGTAGTTGGTACGAGATAGATACTTATATCATATTATCACTGATTTCCGGGACAAAAAGCGTCCCACAGATCACGGCGGGACGGCCCAAAATTGACCCAGAAGCGGGACGTCCCGGAAAATCCGGGACGGTTGGCAAGCCTAGCTAGGAGGGCGGCCACTATTGTTTTTAATGAATCCATATTTTGAAAGTTTTCTAACATCTTACCTTTTTACCTATAAGTGTTTGTTCATGTTTGTTACACTCAAATACCTAATGTTGCAATCGTAATATTAGTGTAAGTAAACAAACGTTGATGAATGAATAAATAAATATATACAATAAACAGCTTCTTAGGTGAGAGTAGATATTATTGTTTCAGTGTCTCACTATCCGCAAGGTTTGATAACACGATAACAAGGTACAGTGACCCGGATTCCGTTGTGTGTTGTCTTCGGCACTCTTCGGTTAGCGAGAGAAGGCCTCAAAATAATTGCAATCATAAGAACACACGTAATATAAAACACTAGCTGACCCGGCAAACGTTGTTCTGCCATATAAAGTGGCAAATGAATTTTTTTTTTTATTGTTGTTCATACAAAAATACTAAATCGCGATTGAAGAATGGGGAGGTGGCGGTAGGAGGGTCAAATTTGGGGTTATGGTATTTTTTGATGCCAAATAAAAAAATTATGCCAATAAACTATACTGGCCTGCAAAAATAAGTACTACACTTTTAATATTTATTTATTTTCTAAACTATAGAAGATTTTTAAATAAAAAACGTTTTGCAGCAATTTTTATCAGCTTTCTTTAAAACTAAAGTAAATTATACATGAGTATATATTATTTTTTGTTATTATCTTAGTTGTGCTTGGAGGTAGCATTGACAACACTCAAAGTGAAACATTTACCCATTCGTAAGATATCACCAACGAATTACATTATCACGGCCGGTGTAGTTACACGACATTATCAACAATTTATGGCAGTTACAAAAATGTGATTATCTGCAGTAAATATTTATTGCGACATGATATCATCGCCATACCTAGTTACGTATTGTAGTAAAGTGGTAACGCAAATACACCGAGACACTTTTATGTTAGTAAGTAGTTTTTGCACTTGTCTTACAATAATGTATTATTATGATACCTAGAGTATTAATATAGTTATTTAGATTTATTATCAGTGCTTATGTCATTTTATTTATTTATTTATCCTACTAATATTATAACCGCTAAAGTTTGTAAGTATGGATGGACGTTTGTTACTTTTTCACGTAAAAACTACTGAATAGATTTGGATGAAATTCGGCATACAGATAGTTTATAACTTGGATTAACACATAGGATAGTTTTTATCCCGACATTCTTACGGGAACGGGAACCACGCGGGTGAAACCGCGAGCGGTCGCTAGTGAACAAATAAGCTACAAAACAGATTACAATCTCTTGATTGTAATCTGTTTTAATTAAACTAATTAATAATTAATTAATTTAATAACATATTGGTACTGGCTTAAAACTAGATTATCATGACTATAAGGTTTACATAATATGTTACTTAAGATAGTTTCAAATCAAACAAAATAAATAAGGTGACCATTTCTGAAAAAGTTTACTAACGACAGACCGCACAAAACTACCACGAATTATTGCTTTGCCACGAGATCGTTACACAAGCGACACATACGGATCATCATCAGCACATTTATATGTCCCCACTGCTGGGGCACGAGCCTTCCCTATGGATGAGGGAGAACGGGCCATAAACCACCACGCGGGCCCAGTGCGGATTGGTGGTTGTTAACGACTGCTAAAGCAGCCGGGACCAACGGCTTTACGTGCCTTCCGAAGCACGGAGGAGCTCGAGAAGAAACATGGTTTGGTCACCCATCCGATGACCGGCCTTTGCGAAAGTAGGTATATATTAAATTAATACATTCGTTACATACCTGGTGTTCACGACCACTATCTTACGATAACAACTGGGCCAAAGGGCTTAACTGCCTATGAAGGACGCAGGAGCTGATTTCTTTTATTAGTAAGTAAGTATTATTTTTATTAATTTTGTCTTGCCATCTTCAAAGATAAGAAAGGATGGTATCTCTTCGTACATTTTATGTGAAAAAGACAGGTCACCCTTACTTTAAACGTAGGTAGACGAGTGGTGTATCCTGCGCCTGCGAAAAACTACTCCATATTAGGTAGATATATGGATAGATAAATGGTCCGCTTAAGAACACCCGTATGCCATGATGGACCCCTATAGCAGCAATTGTAAATTTAAACCATTCTCGAATCCATTTGAACACACACAAAAAATTTCATCCAAATCGGTCCAGCCGTTTAGAAGGAGTTCTATTACAAACACACGCACAGAAGATTTATATATTAGGTTGGGGAAAAAGTCTTTTCGCATATAGTACCTATGTATGAACTTGTAATAAAATCTCTTTGGCTGTACATAGTTATACTGTGGCTGTACTATTTGTATCTGACTGGATTTGGTATCATTAAAAGTTCAAATTTTAAAGAAGACAATTTCAAATTCAAATTAGGAAAATGTGTGAATTTCATTTGTTTTTCTTACTGTCAAGATGAGTGAATTTAATTAAGAAATTCGATACATTTTAAAATTTTACTACAAAAAAGATAAAAATGCAACACAAGCCGCGAAAAAAAATTGCGATGTTTATGGACCTAGTGCAGTGTCTGTAAGAGTAGCAAAAAGGGGTTTGAGTAATTTTGTATGAAAGGGTGGATTTTTTTAATTAATTCATTACCGCCATAAAGTATACTTCAACTTAAAAACAAACGCAAAGTCGGTAACCTCATAGTTTGTGAAAAATTGCTCATTTAAAATACGGAAATGTGTGAAATTAAATTGTTGCTTGTCGCGCCTCAATTTTTATTTTATTTGAAAGAACTTGTCAAGACATAAAAAATTGTTTTGTCAACTCTTTGTAGCTGAAGAACTGGGAATTGACCACAAAACAGTTTTGGCGCATTTGAAAAAACCTGGGTACACAAAAAAGCTCGATATTTGGGTACCTCACGAGCTCACTGATAGAAACCTAATGAACCGTGTACTCATTTGTGATTCTTTATTACGATGGAATGAAACCGGACCATTTTTGAAGAAGCTGATAGCTGGTGATGAAAAGTGGATCACGTATGACAAGAACGTGCGAAAAAGGTCGTGGTCGAAGGCCGGTCAGGCTTCACAGACTGTGGCGAAACCCTGGTTAAGTCGCAACAAGGTGATGCTGTGTGTGTGTGTGGTGGGATTGGAAGGGCATTATCCATTATGAGCTGTTACCACCAGGCAGCACCATCGATTCTGAACACTACTGCGAACAACTGATGAGATTGAAGCAAGAAGTTGAGAGAAAGCGGCCGGATTAAACAACAGAAGGGGTGTGGTTTTTCATCATGATAACGCTAGACCTCACACATCTTTAGCCACTCAGCAAAAATTAAGAACATTTGGCTGGGAGGTGATAGTGCTTCCGCCGTATAGTCCTGACCTTGCACCTTCAGATTTCCACCTGTTTCGGTCTCTTCAGAATTCTTCAGGCAGTGTCAGGTTAACATCACGAAAGGACTGCCAAAACCACTTGTCGCGGTATTTTGATCAGAAGCCCCAAAATTTCTATAGCAATGGGATTTCTATAGATGACAAAAAGTTATCGAACAAAATGGCACCTACATACTTTAGTTAAATGTAAATAAACTATATTAAAAAATGTTTTGAATTTTCTTATTAAATGCGAAGAAACTTTTTCCCCAGCCTATTATAAAGACTAGCTGACCCGGCGGACTTCGTACCGCTTTGACAGTTTCCATGACAACAAAACAAACAAATCATTTTGTATTGCAACATTAAATTGTTGTTTTTAGGAGGTAGGTAATTTTGACTGATTCAGATTGCGTACCTAACATAATTATCACAGATCCAACCTTGAACTGTAAATTATGTGGCGGTAATCCTGGCAAATCTAATGAATTTAGGAATTCAATTGGATAATTGACTACTTCATTTGGATCAATAATGGAATCGATTGACTTAAATGAATGCATTTGTCCATTAATTTCATTCTGAATTTTTATATTTAAATCATCTAAGTACCTACATCGTTATTTTTCGCTGCTATAATGGCTCTTTCATTCAACCAAGCATGGTTTTTATAATTCACACCAATATTTGTGAACACTTTCGATATCTATTATTGCTTCCTTTGACGTTGTGAATTAACAAAAAATTGGTGGAAACGATTTTTTAAATCAATAACAATTTATAACACTACGATAAACCTTCAAACACACGAAACACCGATAATCACTTTTGCAAAATAGGTAATTCTTCTTCTTCTTAAGCTAAGGCATATTTTGTGTCTACAGCCGAACTCTATTTGATTGATAATATGATAAGACGTACCTACCATGTCATATGACGTTCGTCTGTTGTCAAATGCTGGCTGAAGAACTGTACTTACGTCATTCTGTCACATTCACTCACTCACTTTTAAAAAAAAAACATATTTTAGTAAAAATATATTTTTTTTAAATTTTCTTCTGTCTACAAACCTTGTCCTGACAATAACAAAGACAAAAAAAAGAATTATCGAATTTTGTGTCGATCGGAAGTTATGCGCGTATACATTTCACTGATTAATTTTTATTTACAGGTATAATAGATAGATAGATAGATAAAGGCCTTGGTCCAGCAGTGGGACAGTTACAGGCTATTTACTTTACTTTTGAAATGTTTTTGTTTTATTTATGTAATTTTTAACGCAAATTTTGTTGCAAACAAAAAATTCCACGAGCAGGATTTGAACCTGCACCCTTCTGACATACCGGGCCAGGTGCTCTCCCAATTGAGCTATCGTGGTTCTAACTAGCCCGCCGAAATTATTCAACACTATTTACTTTTTACTTTGAAAGCCAAAACCAACAACTACCGTCATTAACATCCGATCATAATATTTTTACAAATACTAAAGATCAGTTATGAAGTAGGCAAGCTATTTATAAAATGTTTATATAATTTTTAACGCAAATTTTGTTGCGAACAACAAATTTTCAGAAGATGTCAGAAGGGTGCAGGTTCAAATCCTGCTCGTGGAATTTTTTTTCAACATTTGTGTTTTTGTACATTACTTTTATTAACGTGATCAAATTGCAAATGAAACTCGCACTAGGCATCCTAGTCATGATTCAGTTTTAGTGTGCGCCGCGCGCGTTGCCCTTATGAAATCGCTTGGTATGATACACGACTGATCAGTAGTTTTGTTGCCTGTGCCGTTGCTAGGTTATTATTAGGCTGTCTGTGTGCGCGTGAGAGATGCTAAGCTAAACTAACACTAAAAAGGAAGGACCAAACCAACAACGGGGATTGGATGTGTTCCAGACAGTTGCGATGGTAACACAACAAAGTAAGTAAGTACCCAATTCATTTACCATAAACCTGTTCAAACGCAAACGAAGTTGTAAAATATCAATGTTATTTTATTACCCTGCGTGCCACTCGTGGTTTGGTAAAATCTGTGGGTGAAATAGTGAAAACGTTGCTCAATGAGTAAGTGCAGCCTGTATTGTCTCAATGAGGGGCAACTCCATCATTGAAATTAAAGTCTAAATCTTAATGAATCGCATTCAGCCAATTTCAGGTAGTAGTGGTAAGGTAAGGTAATAATTAATAATAAACTAAGAACTGTTGTTGTGAGACTCCATTTTTAACTCAATCGAACACGTATTTTCACAAAAAGACCTCGGGTGAAACTCTGAAATTATAGTCATCTCTGCAATCAATGTCATCCTCGCTTTATAAATGCGGGTTAGTGATCACTAACCCGGAATAATATCCGAAACACACTGCCCTACCTGGGAATCGAAACCAAGACCACCGGCTATAAGGCCGAGCGCTTTGGCACACCAAAGCATCGGAATTATGTAATTAAGTAAAAAAAAAACCGACTTCAAAAAACAGGAAACTAAAAAATATTAAAACAGCTCTAAAAAGCAAGAAATAATATTGAAATCATATTATTAATTACCTAGATACCTACGCATATCAGTTTTAAAAAAGGTCTATTGAAATCGGGTGGTTGGTGGTCGGCTGGGGGACAATTTTATTTTATTTAAACTTTTGTAGTTGTCACTTTTTTATTGTAAAAGCCCCATCTGACTTCAATAGACCTGTAGCCTCTTGAGACCCAGACCCCAAAAAGTTGTCGGATTGTCATGAATTTTATAGGTCAGGCTAATTTTAGTACATACAACTCATAAAAAATGCAAAAAAAATCTATCCCTCCTACTTGCGCCAAAATGGGGGGTGTCACCAGTGACACTACGGGTTTCAAAGACAATAAAACAGGTTTGAATTAGTAAATGTTTTTATTAAATTAAAGTGAGTTAACAATTATGCGATCCAAAAGGTCAATGCCACCCATGTACTGGTTAAAGCTTTTGATCGCTACTGGCTGTGGAACGATAATATACTGCTGCTCCTTCTTACTCCATCGCCGGCATGTCCCCAACGGTTCAACAGCAGTTTCTGTCGAGGCAAGATGTATAGGTTTGCTGTCTAGCCATTTAACAACAGCAATGGCTTTATCTTGCCTGACGATGCAGTCAAAACTCCCCCTTCCCTCATTCACTAGTGATCTATCACTTTTCAGAAACGATTCATTCCTGTTTCTACTATTAGGCCTCCGATATTCAGGAACTAGATCCTTGTTTAGAGTTCCGGTCGCATAAATGTTTCTGACTAATAAAATGTCGAGAAGGAAGGAAGACCATAAAGATTCGCCAATAAAAAAACTTAGATACCTTCAGGATTCGGTTTTCCCCTTACGACCTGCTTCATTTTACATTTACCTGTAATTGGTATGATCGATGGCGACATTTTGGCATCTTTGGTTTTGTCTGCAGCCGGCTTCGATCGCTGAAGATACTAACTGAACGTCAACGACTTTAATGTTGCTTCTCGAATGGAAATATGTATTCCGAGTTATAGCATTAGCGACTAGTGCTGCCCTGGTTTCAGCAGCCCAGAACATGCGCATTCGAGGAAGCCCTAGCATACCCATAACCATTGAAACGCCAATGAAAGTTCGCATTTCTTCTGATTTTGTATTTAAAGATCTTCCAGTTCTATGGGTGCTGCTAATATTAGTACAGCGTGACATTTGCTCAAAGAATTCAGGTTTGATGTAGGTATGGCAAAATATTCATAGAAAGGTTTGCAGATAGTTGGTTCAACTGATGGTGAACCCTCATAAAGATTGCAGCTTGCTTGTTGGAAGTTACTTGTACGATCCCATCGCAGCGGTCGATCTGTGGATCTCCTAACTCGCTGTGATGAAACAAGCGGCTCTTCGTCTGAAGAATCCCACTTACTATCGTCGGGTGCCCGGGGCATTATTTCTTCAGGAATGTCTTCCTGCACTGCAGAAAAGTTTTCCTCCTCCTCATTATCAATGGCTTCGAAATCTGACTCGTCAAAGTTAAACAACATCGACTCGATGTCACCATCAGACAATCCTGTAAAAGTCATTATTTTAATTCATGAGTGCCGAAAGTGTCACCGGTGACACTCGAAGTAAAAGCCGAAAATAATTAACAAAATAAAAACATTTTGAAAGATCTATCGCAAAATCCAAGAGATCTATGAACATAGCACACAAAAAACACAAAACAATATCAATAAACATCTTAAAAATAATAATTACCTCTCCGGGAATCCATCGTGTCGGTACTTGCACAAATTCAAAACTTCAACTAATGCTAACGAAGACCAAGCACTCTCGCACGAGCTGCGGCCACCTTTTAAACATGGTACGTATTACAACGTTTCATTTAACTGTCGTAGTTTTCACAAAAATATATTAATAATAATTTCAGAAAAATAAATAAATACGCAAGTGTCACACGTGACACCGGGGGTCTCAAGAGGTTAAAACTGATATGCGTATCTAGGTAATTAATAATATGATTTCAATATTATTTCTTGCTTTTTAGAGCTGTTTTTACTTTTTTTTTGTATCCGGTTTTAAAAAAAAAAAATGATTTTATTTTACGATTTTTAGTACAACAAGGATGCTTCTCGGATGAGGAAACGACGACGGCCTAGTCAATCTTAATTAGGTATTATTTTTGTACGAACTGAACATTTTGTCATATTGAACCGTATGAAGTAAACCCAACAAAAGGTAATGCTGTAAATCGTTGAGGAATTCCCTCGACTGTCTATGGTCTTCACCATCAGACCTGTAATGGCACTTATAACCCATATAGGTGCAAAGTTCTCATCAATATAAATGAATTAAGTCCAAACACAAGGTAACTGTAAAACGTTGAGGAGTTCCCTTGACTGTCCTTCGTCTTCATCATCAGACCCCTAAATGACAGTCATAAATAACCAATCTAGGTCTAAAGTTGTCATCAATACAAATTAATCAAGCCCAAACACCATGTTATTGCTGCAAATCGTTGAGGAGCTCCCTCGACTGTCTTTCGGCTCCATCATTAGATCGACTCGACCTTTATTAAATAGTAATGCTTTAAAATACTTAATGAAAAAATTAACAAACGCACTAGTCGCCACTACGATTTGCGAAGGTTCCCCTCGATTTCTCTGGGATGCCATAATCAGATCCTGGTTCATAATCATCAAAATCGGTTCATAAACGTCGAAGTTATCCGCGAACACACATAAAAAAATAATATACACGAGTCGAATTGAGAAACCTCCTCATTTTTTAAAGTCGTTTAATAAAATAAAACAAAATACCCGACTGCTAAAACAACTATATAAAAAACAATTATATACTCGTAAAAACCTGACTAATATTAAAATAAATGCAAACAGAAGAATATACGTTCGAATTGAGAAACCTCCTCCTTTTTTGAAGTCGGTTAAAAAATGCAATTAAATAAAAAATAAAATAATCTCCTCGATGTGGTTTATGGCGTAAACCCACAAATTATACTTTTCTTTGAAGTTTTCGAATGGCAAATAAAAAGTCGTAGTTACTAGCTCTCTGACAGATTAACATTTAAATAGGTAAGTACCATGCGCATCAGAAGTCACGGGCTTCGTCATTATTTGTAGGCAGGCCTACGTCTTAATCAGTCAATGATTATTTATTTATTTCCAATGTTGCGTAGACGGAAGTCAACGGCTATACCTAAGCAAGAAACTAATATAATAACATTAGGTAATTGTTTAAGATGTATGCACCATAAGAAATCTAATCTTAAACACTTTTAAGCCGGATTTCACATCACGGACATTATCAAGTGCCGGAGTAAGAACAATTTATAAATATTTCATCATCATCATCATCTCAGCCAAAAGACGTCCACTGCTGGACAAAGGCCTCCCCCAAGGATCTCCACAACGACCGGTTTTGTGCTGCTCGCATCCAGCGGCTTCCCGCGATCTTCACCAGATCGTCGGTCCACCTTGTTGGAGGCCTGCCCACACTGCGCTTTCCGGTACGCGGTCGCCACTCCAGGACTATCCCGCCCCAGCGGCCATCAGTCCTGCGAGCAATGTGACCTGCCCACTGCCACTTGAGCTTAGCAACTCTTCGGGCGATGTCGGTTACCTTTGTTCTTCTGCGGATCTCCTCATTTCTGATTCGATCACGCAGAGAAACCCCGAGCATAGCCCTCTCCATTGCTCTTTGAGTGACCTTGAGCCTTTTTATGAGGCCCATAGTGAGCGACCACGTCTCAGTCCCGTATGTCATCACTGGCAACACACACTGGTCAAAGACTTTCGTCTTGAGACACTGCGGTATATCGGACGAGAAGATATTTCGTAGCTTATCGAACGCTGCCCAGCCTAATTGGATTCGACGATTGACCTCTTTGCTGAAGTTATAAATATTTAAAAATGTATATTTCAAAGTTGTTAAATATAAAAAAATGTGGGGGTAGACTTTGCTCCCACCCTACCTCCCCCCACGAGGTTTTCGGAGCGTGCCAGAGAAGGAGAGTAGAGTTCCACATAACCCAGGGTCAACCCACCCCGAGCCTCGGTATATGCGTTGGAGATATGCCTATACAGTGCAAACAGCCGCTGTGGCCGAAATCGGTCAGAATAGATATATATAAAACAGCATTTTAGCAAATTGAATAAAATAAACTACACTAAGCAGTTTTTGCGTTAACCTCCGTTAGACATTACATATAAGAAATCTTCTACTAAGCTGCATGTTTTTAAACCTTAACAGTAAGGCAATGGCTCCTTGTTCATCAAACCGAAACAAATAATGAATAGTTTTATTACTTGGAGCACGAATTTCCTCACATATTATTTGTAGAGTCATTATTAGGTGTAACTAAGAACGTAACTCGCATACATATAGTAGGTATGCAGTTAGTTGATTTTTAATGAGTAAGTATCCAAATCTGTTAATCATGAAATACACTCCCATATGGCAGTTTTGGTCCTATCCTATGACTTTCAAGTGGCCTAACATTCCTTCTCTACACCGAACCTCACATCACTCTCATTAAAAACATAATTATGTTACTACGTTGCGCTTGTCTTGTCCCTAGGGCTGCTATCAGCTAAATTACGGACCCAGGACAAAAACTTAGGACATTTGGGTGAAATAAAGATATTACCCCGGACTCCATCGAAAAAAAATTACAATAAAATAAAAACATAGTTATCATATTTTTATTTATTTATAGAAAATCAACTTAATCGACTAGGGAGGTCACGTCACGTCACGAGACTCACGACTGCGCCTGCTATTTGCCGCACCGAATAACTATGAAATGCTGCAATTTATTGCTAATCATTCCATTATATCAAGTTAATCGGATTTCCCCCACTTTTTAGAATCCCCGCCCGGACGCTCCCCGGACGCCCTCCAAAGTAGGAAAAATCCGGGGAAACCCGGACGGATGGCAGCCCTACTTGTCCCTAACTATACATGGCGCTAGATGAAAAATGTTAGTAGAATTATAGAGTTGTATTGTTCTGATTCCGACAGAGAAAGGATAGATAGAGTCCATCGGTGGTTGAGGTCAGGACTCCGGGTGTAAAAAAAAAATTTTTTACGGGTAAGCTCACTGCCTTAATCTCACCTGATGTTAAGTGATGATAAGGCCAATGATGGACTTCACCCGGGATCCTCAACTAGCTTCCGGAACACAAGAATGCTACAAACATTGATGTTATGGCGACATAATTAGATATGGTGGTAGCTAGCCAGGCGGAGGAACAAGCCCTACCACCAACCAAACTGAGCACACAAAAATGTACCCCCCGCTGGGAATCAAACCCGGGACCTTTGGGTCTAAACCGGTGGTCTTAACCACTAGACCACAGAGGCGGTTTGGAGGCGGTTGGGAGGCGAGAGTGTGTTTCGACCTTCCGCCTTAACTTCACTTACTTTAGGATGCTCTAGGTGAGATCTTTATCACACGTTTGTAAAGTGTTTATTTTGCATTGTAAAACTTTTAGATCTATTTCTGTGATAAAACTAATAGCATAGAACTAATAAGTACCTATAATATATTTTATTGGGAACTTTAAATACAGCCTACTACTTTCTAGCGAAATGTAATTTAAAATATTGTTTTAGATAACTACTTAAGGGTGGGCCGACCAAAAAATGCCAAAAATGCAGTTACGGTTAAGTAAATATAATTGAAAATACTATCGTATTAAATGAACAAAATATATATTTAGTATCATAGGGAACGTGTTTACAATTTGTCAGAACCATACATTCATAACACGCTATAGTTTTTTCTACAATATCATTTAAAGTTGGGCAAAGATCATGAAAACGAGTGGCGGCGTTTAGTAGATTTCTTATAGTTTATCTAAATTATTGTACCTCTGATTTTGTTTAAACAATCATCAATGGATAAACTACAAATTGCTAGACCACATTTTTGATTCATCAAGTGGTTATTTAAATAATATTTTTTTATTAAGCACCTTAAGAGCGTTTACGCCGCACACTAGCGCCACTAATGAAAAAATAAACATATCTAGTAATTAGAGATAGAAAATCAAATTATGCTCAACAAACTATTTGAATGAAGTAATTTTGCATTTTTACGTCACCTAATAAACACCTCACATGTTATGGTTTAGTTAAATAAGACGTTACGGCCACTTTTAACTATAACGCCATATTTAACTAAACCATAACATGTCAGGTGTTCATTAGGTGACGTAAAAATGCTAAATTACTTTATTCAGATAGTTTGTTGAGCATAATTTGATTTTCTATCTCTAATTACTAGATATGTTTTTTTTCATTGGCGGCGGCTTTCATTAGTGAGCGGCGTAAACGCTCTTAAATTCCCCATACAAAGTTAGTATGGCCGCGCGGCATCAAATAAATATGGACGACGACATTTCAAATAAAACATATGACACCTGTCACTTACGGACGGCGCACCCTTAAGTAACAAGCTCAAAAACAGAATCTTGTAGCATTATGTATGCAGGCTAGGCGTGTACTTATCATTTTTTTTAAAATGTTATAAGGAGGCAAACGAGCAGGCGGGTGGGTCACCTGATGGAAAGTAATCATCCGCAAATAAAAAATTAATGGCAGATGCATTGCCGGCCTTGAGGAATGCTACAAAACTATAAATACTTGTACCTAATCAATAAAGTATATTATTATAAATAATAAACTAAATTACAAGCGCCCCGTGTCGTCGTCGTCGTGGTAGTTTTAACTTGAAACTGATATTTCGATAACTAAATACCGTACTACCTATTTCTATATGGTGTAGATAAACTTATTTATCCATTTGTACATATTGTTTCCTGTCATTGAGTATACCCTTTTGTCGTAAGTAGTTATATGCCGGTTTCAGTGTCAAATGTTAATGTTGTTCAATGTTATCTCGCGAGTCACTTAAACATTCTTTCTCATATAAAAATATCAAGATTTATCTCTTTATTTGTATTCGAGTTTATGTATTCGCTACAATTGTGAGCTATGAAACTGGTTGCTTGTGTAAGATAGTAACAAAATAGAGATAATGTACACGCAAGGAATAATAAGTTTACTTACGTGAAGGTCAGGTAAACTTTTTTTTTCATTTGGTAATTTTCAAAAGGCACCTACCTACTAACTATTACTAGCAATAGCGAATTAACAAAGACAATATTGAGCAGAGAACTTATTTAAATGTCTTTATTAACTTTTGAATAGGTACCTACATTATATGTAAAAAAAAATATTTAAAAAATTGTGCTCTTATGAACGTCACTACGCCCGTCCGTCATCGGGAAACTGGGAGACCTATATTTTAGTCCATGCCTTTACTAAGAAGAACCGGTAACTAATTAACTCAGCAATATCATTAAATAACAAATGTTTAAGAACCGTAGAGTTCTCCAAACGCGTAAAACACTTACCTACCTAGACCTCTACAAAAGATAGAGCAAAAAGAGATAGGTCTGTACTATTCATTTGCAAGTGGTTGTTATTGTTGTTTTTTTATGATATTGTGTCCTTCTATGATAGGGAATCACCAATATTTAACAACGTTAAAGAAAGGGAGAAAATAAATGCTCTTACGGAGTTTCTTGCCGGTTCTTCTCAGTGCAAGGTATCCCTGTATCTAGTAGAGTCAAGAATCAAAGGCGTAATGTTATTAATTTTAAAAGCTTTAAAAAAATATATATTGTAGTTTAAATTACAATTTGTTTTTAAAAGGACACAGGTATGCCATCAACTTTTCCATACGGACATAATAAAAAATTATTAGGCACCTTAGGCACTGTATCAAGGAGCCAATTTTTGTTTTTTGAATAAAGTTTGCGTGAATACGTTAATTCTTAATTCTTAATAACTTAATAGGCACCTACCTAATATTTGCAGGAAGCTGTCCTCCAACCTCATAGTCGAGGAGAGGAGGTAGTCGGTCCCCTCCAGCTCGCTCGGCGCTAACACGTCGCTCCTCATTTTAACACCTTTTCACCACACTTTAAAGTTCAATTTCCACCGTCCAAGTTATTGAAGACACATTTTGCTTTCCTCAACGTTGACTATAAACATCCGGCACTACAACTTTTTATTCACTCGCAGCGAAAAGGTTTATGCAACGATTAAACATCGAAGCGGTAAATTACGTCACGACAGGCGTACTAGCTTCGATCTCGAGACGGTGGTGAAGTTTTCTGCAAGTCAGTCCTGTCCGGCGTTCTTGGTACTTGTGCGGGCAACGTAAACAGCCGCTGAGCCGGTTATTAGAGGTTCACGTGTGTGGTATTATTTAGTGTGATAACGAGAGATAGTGCGCGTGCGACCGAGCGACGAGCGAACGGCCGTAGCGCGCTGTAACTACGCAAGCGCGCACGGATCTACGCGACGCGCGACAATCGCCCGCCATCGCTATGCCATCAGCTGATTCGTCCACTATAAATAATATACACAACTGTTTGGATGCAATTTAACGCGATTACTGTGACAAAAAAACATAGGGCCAGCTTCACTTGTAAACACATGTGCGTAAATACATCTGTCTGGTTAGAATTTACTCACATGCGTTGATACGTTTACCTACGTCAGAAAGTGGGTAATAAAAATATTTCTGTCGGTTTGTGTTCATTGTAAACAGGCATTATATAACTTCACGAATATAGCTTTGTGCATTAGGGTTCGTTTACAAGCAATTGTGCTTGTGGTTGCACGTAGAGGCTATTTAGTTACTTCTCTACTTAGTAAATAATTTGCGATTCGTGAGTTATGAAAAAATATTTTAACACTGATTTCACGACTTTACCCAACCGTGGTTTAGTGCATGTTAATTACTAACAGAGGTAGATTTATTTATGTCAGTTAGCCGGTAAGTTTCTTTTTTTAAAGCTAAATCATAGGTCTGTCCTATGTGATGGTAATGTGGCCTTGTGGTCTCTATGTTTGGTGTTCGCGATGTGTTTTCTTTCACTTTTTTATTTTAAACTTATAGTATTATCTTCTATGTAAGTATAGTACCTACCTACAGGGTGAGGCAAAAGTAATCATCCAATGCTCTTTGGCTGTAATTTTTTTTACAAATGAAAAACTTTGGTTTTGTTTGTGGATTATTTATGTTTAATTCATTAGATTTTTTCTCATCAAGTCGAGAAGATGATATCGCACAAGTGGCTGCCGCCAGCTTTGATGACCATACGGGCCCTTTTTATGGCATTTTCCTTTACTTTTGCCAGAACTTCAGGCGATAGGTTCGCGCATTCGTGTCGGATGTTGTCCTTGAGGGCTTCCAGAGTCTGAGGCTTGTTCACGAAAACACGAGACTGCAAAAACCCTCACAAAAAGAAGTCTGGTACGGTCAAATCGGGCGATCTTGGCGGCCAGTGCAACTCGCCAAAACGAGAGATTAGGCGACCCGGATAGCGTTATCAGGCGTCCGGATATAGTTAGGCTTTTTGATTGCGTGTCCGGCCATAATAAACGGTGTCCGGCTTGTCTGGCTTTTGTTAGGCTTTTTACATTTTGACTTTTTTTGACTGATTAATAATAAATATGTTACTACAATACAGTGTATGTTACTGATTTGGCATTCGATGTTATTTATATTTCATTAGAATTTAACAAGAGTTATGGTAATAATAAAAAAACCTTGATTTTTCATTAAAAAAAATTGTCCTATTAGTACTGAGACACAAAATCCTCAATAAAGTAGGGTGTCCGGCTATTCTGGCTGGTCTGTCCGGCTATCAGGTTTGGTGACCTGGCAACCCTAGACCCGGAAATGCCTACTTCAAAATGTCGGTTACAATTATTCCGCGTTCTTGAGGAGTACTGTACAGCGATTCATGGCTTGTTGACATGTATTTTACATCTGTTTACTTCAAATATTAAGTCAAAACCAATTTGACATTTGACGCCATTTGCAAAAATTATAGCGTCTTCCATTATGGTGATTACTTTTGCCTCACCTTGTAGGTAGATATACCTACTTACATAATCGTTAAGCCAGGCGATTATCGGAGATATCAAAAATCGTAAACTAATAAAGTATGTTAGGTACCTATCTAATTAAGTAAACTGACATTTAATAACAAAACGAGCCATATTCAAAATTTTGTCTACGAGTAGGCTAAACACTATAACAAAAATACTATGACATTATTGTAAAGGCTTTACTTGATGAATTGCTAAACTATAAAGAAATAGTTAACAAAACTGATACACCTTATAAAGTAATTAAGAGTTTAGATATTGCAATAAAAATCAAGTTTGTTATGGCGACGCATTGGAAATTTACGTGGCGGGGATCTTGATTTTTCCCAACAATTACAAAACATATGAAAGTGATATTTGATGACATGATTTTTCATTTAATTGACTTCATTTTACTTGTTGCAGAAACACGATTTATCAACTTTTATAACACAGAAAAAAATATCAAAGTAACCTCTTTTAAAACATAGATTTGCATTTTACAGGCTAACCAGACCGATTTAAGCATCTAAATTTTGTTAGTAGATTAGTCTTAACACACACTTGAATTTGAAGGAAAAAAAGCAGTTTTTCTTATGGTAGGGGCGCAAACGCTCGTATCAAAACGTATGAGATTTATTGTTTAGCGGTGCGTCGCCTTAGTGTCTATTTTCGTATAACTTCAAACTTCTCTATGAAGGTATGTTGTATGTTCAATTCCTAGGTTGGGCCCAGTGTGTTTCGTACATTATTCGGTTTATGCACCGGAACTAGAAACCGAAACCCGAATTATGGCTAACCCGGATCACAAAATAGTAGTAATAATTGTAGCGAAAACTTAAAAAACATTTTTTTAATTTTATTATACCTAGGTACTTACCTAATACTCAACAGAGTAGGTATACAAAGCAATGAGTTGTATAAAATCTACAAATACACAAGCAAGTAGATAGGTACTAATTCAGGGTCTACAACTCTGTATATAGTAAAATGATTTGCTAAGCTTTGGCATAGATAACAAAAAACACAAAATATTCTTTATCTAATCCATGGTACACAATAAAACAAAGTACCTACCTAAATAGAACGATTTGCCTCCTTCAACGGTACAAATAGTGTGATTGATAAGATAAACTACCTACACACTTAGTAAATTAAAGGCACTTTATCTAATAAATAATAGTCAGGCTTAATTACGATATTTAAGTTTTCTCATAATCTGTTTAATGCCATCTATATTTTGGTTCATGTTTATATAATACTTTAATGTGTTTTTTTTATATATAGGGTCTAACAATGTTAATAAGCGAACGTTTAATGGGAGCATCTATACATCACACTGAGCATGCTCACAATATTTGGTCCAAAACTAGAGGCTCGTTACCGAGATAATCAACAAAACATTATCATAATTCACCCAAAAACTTAGTTTGTTACAAAACATAACTTTGAAAAATCACTATAAAACTGCAGCCCATTTTTTGTCATTGTATTCAGAATGATGTATAGATAACGCCTTTAAACGTTCGCTGATTGATTTTGTTAGACCCTGTATAATCGAATGAATACAGATACCGAAACCGAGTACACACGGCGGCAGATCAACCTACCCAAAACTGTCAAATTTCACCAATCAATTTTGAACTTTATTGTGTGGTTATAAGGATCAATATTCATTAGAGAAATTTGACAGATTTGGGTAGGTTGATCTGCCGCCGACTGTACCAAACAAAACTCACACTAGCCACCCAGTCTTATATGGCTGAGAGATTGTATAACCGCAACATAATCAATCTAACAATCTTCTTAAAACTACGTAAAATACGGTACCTAGTTATCTTTAATGCGATGGACTAAAATTACGCAAATTGAAAATTGTAATGTACCCACGATCTCATGAATATCCATCAGTATCGTCGCCAACAATGAATAAACTCAATATAAATTACCAGTTAATTATTTATGTGAATACAAAGGAGTATTGGTAAGGTAAGGAAATGGTAATAATATCCGTAAGTATGTATTGTAGTGAAACTAAAAAAATAAAACACTGAATTTCACTTTCACACGTTAAAAATTTTGATTTAAGTATTTAAAAAAAATAATGGTTTTATACAAATTAAATATTACAAAAAAAATAATACACTGATTCCACTGTCACACGTTGAACATTTAGATATATTTAAAAAAAGAATGGTTTCTAAACAAATTTAATTATTAATTAATATCTGCCAGCAAACATCTACAGAGGTTCGAATACACAAAAGAAACATTCGCGACACCTGGTACTATTTTCTTTGCACGATATCAATTAGAGGGAATCGAATCACGTGGCAATACGACAAACAAGTAGCGGATTAAATATTTAACGCTACAGTATATAATATAAGTGTGGGTAAGTTCATTGTCTTATTGCTGTCAAGTAACAACTAAATAGAAAATAACAAACCACATGCTTAGACTAGTTCTGGGGCCCTAGTGGTGGTTTTGTTCGCCTTCGATCACGTTAACGAAACCTAGAATTTGTATTCATTTATTTATTTACAGTACACATTTTAGGTACTTACAGAAGTTACAGATATTTCAATGTAGGTTTTTCGAGCTTACCACGGGATATCGAAATTTATTTCGCCGTTTGACTTAAAGTTGACAAAACATTTGACCTTTTTGAGTTTTGTTTACTATCCGTATCCATTCGATTACGTTTACGAAAACGAAAATTAGTATGGCATTTTATCAGCGCCATCTGGCGGCATACGGGAAGAGTTAACATTTTGCCATAAAAATTCTCGTTTTCGTTAGCGTGATAGAATGGCTAATGAAACTTGCACTTGGCTCCCTGATCGAACAAACAACTGACTAAAATATATTTTGTCGATAAAACCATTGACATTTCTTTAATTGACCGAATGAACGTTTGGTCGAATAAACGTTTGGTCGAATGGGCATTTGGTAAAGTTTGGACTTTATGCTTTTTATCGCTTGTCAAATAGATCTAAGGCCTCTCGATTTTGATGGGGTTAAAAATATTGTGCTTACTTATTAATTTTGTTATAGTTTATCTTGCTTAAGAGCGTTTACGCCGCACACTAGGCGGCGCTAGTGTGCAGCGTAAACGCTCTTAATGGAGTTTATAAAATTGTGGGTAGTTGTTAATAATGTGTAATTAACAGTATTACAACTAGACATATACAATGCACCTTAGTATTTTCTTAGCTTTCTCTGAGGTTTTTTTTTGAGAGAGATTGCTGATTGCCTCTAACGGCATTTTCAGCGTCACCGGGGTTTTTTGGGGGCGGCGAGGTACGTAAACGAATCACCTTCGGAGAATTTCTAGAGGGAACGGCATCGCACACTTAAAAGTGCGCGTCCCCGTGCCCTACCAGTCTCCGAAGGGTTCGGATCGGATCGGACTCAAAGAGGAGTTTACAATTATTTTTACTAAACTTCCATTCGACCAAACGTTCATTCGATCAATTATAGAAATATCAATGTTTATATCAACAAAATATATTTTAATTAGTTGTTTATTCCACAAAGTACTTGTTTATTCGATCAGTAACAGAAAAGCCAAATGTTTTGTCGACCTTATGTCAAACGGCGAAATGAATTTCGATATCCCGTGGTGGTAAACTCAGGTTTTTCAGCTTACATTGAAATTTCTGTAAGACTGTTCTAATATATTTAATTTTAGTTTGTAAGCTGCTATTATTATTAAATGTGTTATTTAAAAGTTATAACTGTTAAACAAAAAAAATATTCTAGGAAAATAAAAATAAGTGTAGGTACTTACCAAATAAAAAAAACAATAATAATTTGTATAGCATTGAAGCAGAGAGCTCCCTGATGGATGACAAACGAGGAGTTATAATTTTGCTATACAAATTCTTGTTTACGTCATTGACATGGCAGATAAAATTCGCACTAGGCAGGCACCTTGTACCTTGTAGTCGTAGCCAACATGGCAAAAAGTTTGTGTAAACGGTTGTCGGAGAAAACAAAATATTGTAATAATAAAAAGTAGGTGTTCTTTATTCTGGAGGAGCTCGATGGCGCAGTGGTTAATGAGCCCGGTCTGCGAGTGCTGATGTTAAGCAACTATCACAGAGGCCGGTCATCGGAGAGGTGACCAAAAAATTATCATCTCGAGCTCCTCCGTGCTTCGGAAGGCACGTAAAGCCGTTGGTCCTGGCTGCATTAGCAGTCGTTAACAACCACCAATCCGCACTGGTCCCGCGTGGTGGTTTATAACCTCCTTATCCATCCATAGGGAATGCTTGTGCCCCAGCAGTGGGGACAAAAATGAGCTGATGATGATGAGGTATTCTTTTCACTGTGATGTGAGGGTAACTTTAAAGTGACGTAATACCGCTGGCTTGTTGCAGCGTAAATCATGAAGTGCTAAAAAAATTTAACGAGTCTTCTGACAAATACATTAATCAAAGTACGAGACGTACATCTTAGAATCACTATATTAATTATTAAGTATGCAGACATACAGCATAGTCAGCATACCATATAATTACAGAAGCCCAAGACTCGCTTTGAAATACTTGTTTACGTGTTATGTTTAGGGTATGTTGGCGGGCGTATATTTATATAAAATTGGTCCAATGGAGCTTTAGCGCCGCCGCGCCATTAAATACAACACGTGCTGTGTAATCGCTCATAAAGAATTAAACACATTGAAAACTGAGGTTTGATAAAAATAAAAGGTAATAAAAAGTTTTTCATATAAAAATATTTATTTTCACATAAAAGCGATACAAAAACATCTAAAAAAATTCTTATAATAATGTAAAATACATCTAAAAAGGCACAGGTGTGATCATCAGTATAATACTTAAATTAAGGCGATACGTTACCCCTACACCTACGATATGGCAATGTATAAAGGGAGATTCTGAAGAAAATTACGTTAGTTCTTAACATTATATTAGCTTTAACTGAATTTCAACTTTAGTATAACGGAATAAAGGCGTCCGAAAAAACTCGTTTTGGCGCCTTGGGACAAAGGGGGCCTATTGTCTATTATTAACATCTATCACGATACATTTCAAAGGTATTTACGCTTGTCATTCTGCAATGACGATTTCAGACAAATGTCAAATTGACGTTGTCGTTCATTCAACATCATTCAAAAACGCGTCGCGATTGCAATCACTGACACTTGTGAATTAATAAAAAAATGTAGTTAGAAGTTCTTGAATAGTTTTCAAATGTCAAATTGAAAAGTATTACGATAGGTAAGACAGACAGAGATTAGAGTTAGACAATAAGGGAGCTATTGTATTGTAGGTAACAGATTTTCATACTAGGTATGTTCTGAAACAAAGCAAGCAAGCGTGAACTACTTTTAACGGACGCCTTTAGGATTAATATATGGTAGGATTTATATTAGCATATGTATGTAAATTGTCATAAAACCATTTAAAATCTAACATAATCGCAAGGTTTTGTACAAGCAATACATTTGGCACTCGGAGATTCTAAAACACAATGATATTTGCTGTACAATTAAAAATTAACTAGTTACTAATAATTATTATTAACTACAATAGTACCAATGACATAATAATTTATAGACTTAGCAATAGGACGGACGAAATAAACAAAAGATAATTTATAATAATGATGACACGAAATTCCTGATTCATCTTTTTATTCCACTTTGATTTTTTGATTATTTGTGCGGAAAACAAAAAAGTTATTAAAAAATCGAGTTTTAATTTGTGTGTAAAATTTTAATGTGCATTTTTCATATTGTTGCTTATTTTTAATTCACACGACAAAGCTGTAAACAAAGTAAATAATTTAAAATACTGCAAAAATAAAATACTTAACATTATGTTACTTAGAGTCGATAATTTTGTAGATAATAAAAAAATTACAATATTTTAAAATATTAAACTTTAAATACACGTCATATGTAGAGACACTCAGACTATCCAATACCGTCAAATATCTATATATATATAAAAATCAATTGCTGTTCGTTTGTCTCGCTAAAACTCGAGAATGGCTGGACCGATTTGGCCAATTTTGATTTTAAAATATTAGTGGAAGTTCAGGGAAGGTTTAAGCGATGAGAAACATAATTATAATAAGTAACGGAAAAAACTAAAAACGACAATTAAATTTTTCAATACAAAATGATTTGTTTGTTTTGTTGTCATGGAAACCAAAGAGAATTTAATCACTTGATGGAAACTGTCAAAGCGGTACGAAGTTCGCCGGGTCCACTAGTCTTGAACAAATGTTCATCCGTATGACAGATATAAACTTCAATGTTTATTCAGGAACGATAATTTGTGGTAGTCGGGTGTGCAGGAGTGTGCACGTAAAAACTGAAACCTTATGCCCGTTTTTACCGACGCGGGACGACCCCTTTTAGGCAATATCCAAGTTGTGTTAGGTGACAGTTGCCTGAGTAAAATTTGTCACCTTAAAATTTTCGAACCGATATTTAAGCATACTTGCTTAAATATCGGTTCAAAAATTTTCCCAAATGGGGAACAGTTTTATCTGTTTTTATTGCGTTATAGAATATCTTTTTTTATCATTGATTATAATTATAATTGTTTTTATAGACCAACTCATAGTTAAACCTAATTAATCCTACAAAAAGGCAAATAAAAATACAGTCAAAATATAATAAAATCGATTGACAACAGATTCCACCAATTATCATCATAATAATTTTGTGTAAATTAATATTAAATTCTCTAATAAAACGCTATTACTACGAGCTAGTCAGGTGTCAAATATTGTGTACAATAAAGATGAAAATTAAAATGGAATTTTCCGTGTGCTTTGTGTGATACATAAATAATAGGCGATGGTCGAGTTCTATTCATTGATTAGAGCTGTTCTTCGATATTAAAATGTCTAACCAATAAATTGTATAAATGTTATAAAAAATAATTAAGGATTTATATTTTATGTATAAACATATTAAAAACCATGGTAGCCTATAAACGAGTACTTTGTTATGTTCTTTATATCGTAAAATTATTTAATTTATATTCTTACATGATGATCTAAAGTACGCAAGCAAGCATAACTAATTCTAGAAGACAATATATGGCCTTATCCTAAATTATTATTAAAAATACTCCTTATTTTATTTGTTCACATTTATTTAAAACTATCATTTTACTATGCGGAAGATCAAATTTAACGTTTTGTTTTTGTTTTTCTGTTTTTGTATTTCATGATAGAAATTATTGTAAGTATTAGATTTAGGTAAAAAAAATTACAGTGTTTCTCAAATACTACCTTCGTAAGAATAACCTATCTTAATTTAAAAATGTGGTTGTCACTACATATATTAATATATTTTTAGGCTGTAGATTTGTGAGCGTATCAAATGGAACTAATATAAAGCAAGTACCTTTTCTATGTTTAGACTAAAAAATTGTAATTCTTCGAGATTTTACCACATGTTTTGGTCGGATTTTACTTAAAAAAAAGGTATTGAACTCTCATATTACACGTTAAACTGGACTTTTCTAAAAATATAGTTTATAGCAATAGAGCAGAGACAGCGCGTCTGGTGACGCTAAATGTAACTAATATAAAGGGTGTCCAGCGGAAAATTTTCAACTTTAAATAATAATTTCTCTAAAACTAGCGGGGTGAAGTAAAGGGGAGGAGAGTCATTTGACGCGCATAACTTGCGGATTATTTAGTCGCCATAAGTCATTGGTCGGGAGCCCACCGCGCGTTCGCGGTTGAGCAGTATTTGAAGTGTGGTGAATCATTGGTTCGTGCACGTCGCGCTTTTGCACTCATTTCAATATTCGGCGTTTGAGTGTCGGGCCGAGCACTCAACTTATATGGTCGTGGGTGCAAACAAGAAGGAAGAAGGAACGACAGTCAATCAAGCGCATCCAGGACCATCAACGTCAGCAACGACGCCAGAACATGTGGCGCAGGTGCGATACGAAATTTTACGAAATCCGCGTAAATCAATACGGAAGATTGCAGCCTGTACTGAAATAAAAAAATCAACAGTACACGTTATTCATAAGAAGAAAATGAAATTCCATCCATACAAATTGCAAATCGTGCAGGGTCTCAATGAGAATGACTATTCTTTACGAGAAACCTTCGCAAGAACTATGCTGGAATGTTTTAGAACACCTCGAACGCTTGGAAACATAATGTTCAGTGATGAAGCGCATTTCCATATTGATTGCTATGTTAATAAACAGAACATGCGTTTCTGGTGCCCCAGCAACCCTAGAGAATGTCATCAAAAGCGATAACATTGTCCAAAAACGACTGCGTGGTGTGCACAATTTCCGCTCAAGGCATAATAGGGCCTTATTTTTTTAATCAGCGAGACTGTTACTGGTTGGTTGTGATTGACGATTTTTTTTTGCCACAATTGGAGTTATTCTCCGGGTACAACAACAGAACACTATTTCAACAAGATGGAGCCACGCCACACACAGCCAGGGTTTCAATGGAGAAGCTGAGGGCAATTTTCCCAAATAAATTAATAAGCAAGCATGGAGACATACCCTGGCCACCCCGCTCGCCGGATATCACACCTTGTGCCTTTTTTTCGTGGGGATATCTAAAGGAAAGAGTTTACAATAACAATCTTCGAAAAATTCAGGCCCTACAAGATAATATTCGCCATGAAATTGCCGCCATTAAACCAACAGTTTGGTCTCGAGTATTTGCTAATGTGAGAGTCCGATTGGAAGAGTGCGTACGGAGAAATGGGCGTCATTTAGACGACACTGTCTTTAAAAATTAAAATCCGCAAATGTAAATTTTATTTTAAAATAATAAAACATATACAATATATATTATTGGTAATTTTTTATTTCATTTTATACTTGAAAATTTTCCGCTGGACACCCTTTACGATACCATGAAGTGTTAATTGATTTGAAAATATCGACACACGTATGTACAGACGCCTGCACATCAACCTATCCAAAACTGTCAAATTCCGTTAATAAATGTTCAACCATATGACATGTGTATAAGGTTCAAAGTCTACTGAGGTAATTTGACAGTTGTGGTAGTCAGATGTGCAGGCGTGTGTACCTCATTGATTAGCATGATTTCTCTATTATGATTTCCAAATTAGCAATTTATGTATTGCCATTACCATTGCCATGGGTAAACATAAGTAAACTTACAAGTAAAATTTATATTTATTTTGTAGCTCATCTTTACTCAATAACCTAGGTAGGTATAGTCGACAATGAAATTGCTTTACCACCTTAGAAGTGAATTTTGTTTGCATTTATTAAAACAACAAGTTCTATTTTTGTTTAAAAGACCAAGTGACAGATACGTTGTCATTATTGACAAGTCTTAGCGAAATTTTATTGTAATGGAAGTTTTTGTCAAAAGTACGTTTGTATGGTGCGTTTAAAACAAAAAAAAACGCCTATAGTTTTTGTCAAGGCAGTCGTAGAAAATAGAGACGTTAGTCGTTAGTTAATAATTTATTTTAAAAGGTGGTACTAATTTTGTGTTGCATAAGGTGAAATTTTCATTAGCACGTTTATTAACTATGAATTAAGAGTACTTGTGTACTGTTCTTTAAAGTTACATCATGATAAGAGTTTGCTCTAGTAACAGTTTAAAGCTGAAAGTTTTTTTTAAAGTTTACCCCACATTTACAATACGGGCGCAACGCGACAAAATCGTATATAATTAGTACAAAGTCACGCGTACATATTCTTACCCCCGTATTTATAAACGAGTAAAAGGTCATACTGAAGTAATTGCTTAAGTAAAATTTTATATTCTTTAGTAAACCGATGAAGTTATAAACGTCAAAAGACTAGAATTCTTAGCCAAGCACTAGTCACCAATATCTTTACTCAAGCAATCTAGTTAGATTTCTCAAAGAATTCATAGTGACAAGCTTGTGACAAGCTAGTTTTAAGGTTATATTCCGTGTGAAAGTTTGTGTTTTGTCTAAAATAATATAAAATTTATGATTTTGATAATAATTACAATGTTTTTATTTAATTCATTAAGAAAACTTCTATTCTAATATAAACGTTACTTATTTATAAAATGAAATTAGATCTTAGTAACATTTTTAAGAACAAAGTAATTGCTAAGTAATAGCTTGTCTATAAAAACGGGTGTTAATGAACGTGCGGATCCGCAGGCACAGCAACTTTGATCACCGTGTTGCGGCAACTTGCTGTTTCCATATCTAAACATACATAGAAACGCTAGTTTCGCGAGTTTCGATGATCGACAACAATTTTTAGTTGCTGCAACCAGCAACTGTTAAATTTGTACTAGTTGCGTCAAGTTGCTGGTTTCCCCAAATACTATCGGATGGTTGACTATGGATTTAAAAAGTTTATATATTTATAACTGTTGCTGCAACTGGCAACTTTTACGAAAACTTTTTAAAAGTTGATAGTTTCTTTAACTAAAGTTGATATGTCTGCGAGGAGTCCGATATGTCCCGCACCCACGCTCATCTATTGTGACTATAGCCTAAGTTACTATAGAGTAGAGTTACAGAGACTGCGCGTCGACCTCTTCGCCGTAGTCGAAGTCGTCGTAGCTGAGGTCTTCGTCCAGGACATTGTCGCCGCCGGCCTTTCCGCCGGGGCAAGCAAGGCATCTGGAGACAAAATAACGATTTACATTTACAAAAGACTAACAAAAACTTAGCCTATGTAAGAACTTGGCCTTGTGGTAGGATTTCAAAGCCTTAATGAAGTATCTTTGCCTAGTAGAAATCTGCCAAAAATCTCAATGGACAGCGACTACCTACTCATTTAATACAACGTTGTTTTACATGTGTCCCGGTTTTAAGGCTGCTAGATCCATTGAAATTGCAGGGCATAGAAATATAAGAAGTGACAGTGAAACAGAAGCATTCATGGGCTGGAGTGGCAGATTCCCGATTGGCGGACCGTATGCTCCTTTGGCTGCTCAGATCATAAAAAAAAATGCTTGACCTTCATCACAATAAATATAATAATTTTATAATTATTTAGAGCAATTAGCACTTAAAAAATAAAATAAAACTTCATCACAATATTAAAAATAATAAAATGTAAATCAATTTAATAATAATTACTATTATTTTAAACTGGAGGGCACGTAGGAAGACGACTTTTTAAATGTATATTTATTTGAAACGCTGCCACTGAGCACATTGTTTAGTTGTATTTTTGGAATCATCTGCTAAAACTATACAGATTTAAAGAGAGATTAGGATACCTACGGCGGGCTCGTTAGAACCACGATAGCTCAATTGGGAGAACACCTGACCCGGTATATCAGAAGGGTGCAGGTTCAAATCCTGCTCGTGGATTTTTTTTCAACATTTGTTTTTATAATTTGTTCGCAACAAAATTAGCGTTAAAAATTATATAAACAAAACAAAAACATTTATTACGTACGTAGGCTAAAATAATACATACATACTCTCACGTCGTTCTCCTAAAAGAGGGTACACCGAGCATTAAAATCACCAATTTTAAGTCAACTCGCCGGTAGTGCCAGTAGCCAATTTTTATTATTATTGTTATTTATAATGTAAGTATTTGACTATTGAAAAGAGGTTTAACTTGTACGATCGCAACGCAAACGCACAAGCCTCTACGCGAAGGAGCACATTAATAATAATGAATGGTGATAATTAATGGCTGCCACCTGTTGATCATTTGATACGGCGATGCGACTATGCTAATGCCATAATGCCAATGTGACAATACAAAATAAGGAGGCCCAGAAGGTAAGCTTAATACATACCGCGCTCGAGCAACGCACACATATTCCCGCCCTGTCAGAATAACAACGTTCCTTATTTTTATTTGTCTTTGTTTGTATATGTTCTTTTTTTGATTGTTTCTATTATGTATGAAAAAGTATTTATGCAGGCCGCAATAGTGTAAGCGTTCGGCATAGCGTGGTAGAAGGAAGGCACTTGACCTCGGTCATACCGGTATCGGTAGTATACCTACCATAGAGGTCAGTGAAAAAATATAAAAAAAATAAAATGTATTTTTGTGTGAGTGTCAATAAAAAATATTTCTATTCTATTCTATTCTATATACCTACCTACCCCCCTCTCACAGACCGGACACGGAATTTTAGAACCAGCTTCGCCATAGTTTTATTTTTTTAACATTTTACTTTACTTTTGACCATCTCATGTCACTTTCATGTTACACGACTCAAAATGTTACTTTGAGAACTTGATAAAAATATAGGTACCTACCTACCTATAATTAAATATTTTCCACCATACAAAGGTTAACGTGAAACGGAACGCAAGATAGTTTCATCTTCTTTTATTTATTTACTTTTTGTCCATTTTCTTCTTTCTTACGAGGTAGCGAAAGTAGCTAACGAACTTTGAAAACAAAGTTCGATAATTTATTACTTTTATTACTGATCAATAAGTTTTAATACTACTGATTTCTGAAGGAAGGCACTTGACCTCGGTCATACCGGTATCGGTAGTATACCTACCATAGAGGTCAGGGAAATCATTTTCGTTATTGTAACCTGTTTTTATGTGACAATAAATAAAAATAATACGTATACTTATTGAATTAGACAACATTGGATCCATTGTTTTTCTTTATTTCGAAGCTTCAAGAATGGTATAGAAAGTTTTTTGTGTAATCAAGTGCCATAGGTGGTAAAACATTAAGTGTCTTTTATAAAAAAAGGGTTTAAAAATAATAGTTAATGTTACTTTTATCGTGAAAATTTTATTTTTTGAACCGTCTCGTGTTACTTTTGACTATCGGCCACTGGCAACACAGTTTAGAACAGCTTAGAATAGTCCGATAGACATGGGCGTTTTCAGTTTTCTATGATAACGGTTACGTAATCAATATCAGTGAGATGGTTTGTTACCAATACGCATGACTGAAAATGATCGACAACACAACAACAGATACTTACGCAAATCTATTTTTTATGTTTAGGGTGGTTAGACTCTTATTTCATTGTCCCAACAAAACGCACACGAAACAATTTTGGTTGATAATAGCTTTTCACCAAATTACGTCTTATTACTATAACTATAAAGTGCAAAGTCAAATCTAACATGTCTACAGTCCGAGCGATACCGCGTCCGTGAGCTTACCTTCTGCAGTCTCCTTATTTTGTGGTGACACGTCCTTCGATTGAAGGAAGAGAATATTAAACATATGATTAAATATTCTTATTAACTGATTGAATTGAAACAGTTTAAATGGATCTACTCGCTGTTGTTTATCATTTTATTTTATTGTGATGTCACCACCCTTTGCAGGGTCTCTGGTCAAAGAGAGACTGATAGGTTATCTCAGAATTAGTTTATAACTTGCTACCGTCATCTGTTTTTAATCAAATGCGTTACATACGTCAAACATTAAATGTGATGTTTCAGAACCTTGCATTGCAAAGGGATCGTGCTTAATTTCAAAGACAGATTTAAGGGGCTTATCTACTTTTTTTTACCTACATATAAATTTCAAAGTTCAATATCTTTTAAACTATAAGTCTATTCTAATATTGTCTACTATCTAATACCTTTAAATTCAAATTCAAATTCAAATTCAAAATCATTTATTCAGTTTAGGCTACAAATAGCTCTTATGAACGTCATTTTAAGCCATCGGTTCGTAAGTCTATCTACTCTGGGCGGGAGATCTTGTACTGAGAAGAACCGGCAAGAAACTCAGCAAGTGTCCAGCTCTTTTCTCCCTTACAGCGTCATAAATATTGGAAAAAGCCCTATCATAAAGGACACTTTCCATCACAAATAAAAACACAAAATGTAAAGGACCAATCACAACATGTAAAAAAACACAAAAAATAAAAAATAACTAAATAAAATATTTAAGTCAGCAAAAACATAATTTACCAGTTTAATTTTTTACAATATCATACAGTACTAGTAAAAGTCAAAAAAAAACTATAGTTAATAATAATAAAAATAAAACTAATTGTAATGTTCAATGCAACGCTATTTTGTTATCTGCAGGACACTATTTATAAGTAGTATTATGTATATGTTTTTTATTATAGCCAGGCTGTTTTATCTTCTAAATATTCTTTGACTGTATAATAACCTTTTTTTAATAAAGAAGACTTTACATGTTTTTTAAACTTATCTAAAGGTAAATCTAGTACAGTATTTGGTATTTTATTGTAATAGTGTATACCTTGCCCCAAGAAAGAACCAAGCACCTTCTGTAACCTGAACAGTGGCATTGCAAGTTTTGACTTATTTCTAGTATTAAAATTGTGTACATCACTGTGTTTAGCAAATGAATTGATATTACAACGTACAAGAACTATACAATTATAAATAAATTGAGACGCCACTGTCAAGACATCAATTTCTTTAAAAAGATTTCTTAAAGATGTTCGTGAACCTAGTCTATAGATTGCTCTTACTGCTCGTTTCTGTAAAATGAATATAGTTTCAATATCAGCCGCTGTTCCCCACAGTAAGAGGCCATACGACATGACACTATGAAAATAACTAAAGTAAACTGTTCTAGCAGTTTCAACGTCTGTTAACTGCCTTATTTTTCTAATGGCATAAGCAGCAGAACTGAGTTTGCCGGCCAATTTCGAAATGTGAGGATTCCATTGAAGTTTTGAGTCAAGGGTTATACCTAAGAAAATTGTTGAGTCTACCAAATCTAATCGATCACCGTTTATTCTTATATCAGTTGGTTCATTTTTGACATTTGGTAATTTAAAATTAATACATTTTGTTTTTTTAGCATTAAGCTGCAAATTATTAATAGTAAACCAATTGAGTACATCAGAGAGTGCTTTGTTTACATCGTCGTAATTTTTCTTACACCTACTTACATTAAAAATGAGTGAAGTATCATCTGCAAATAATACGATTTCACAGAAGTTCTCTACAAAGAATGGCAAGTCATTAATATAAATCAAAAACAGAAAAGGACCAAGAATGGACCCTTGTGGAACTCCCATTTTTACATGAGAACCAGATGATTTAGTTCCATTAATATCGACAGTTTGTGTTCGAGAGCTAAGATACGACTGAATTAAATTTAGTGCGAAATCTTTGAGACCGTAGTAATTTAGCTTCATCACCAGAGTTTTGTGCTCAACGCAATCGAAAGCCTTGGACAAGTCGCAAAACACTCCAAGGGCGTTTTGAGACTTCTCCCAGGCATCAAATATATGTTTTAATAGAGCAACACCTGCATCAGTAGTAGAACGACCCTTTGTAAATCCATATTGTTTATTATGTAAAAGGTTGTTTATGTTAAAATACGACATCAACTGTTCCAATATAACTTTTTCATAAATTTTGCTTAGAGTTGGTAGTATTGAAATGGGTCGATAGTTACTGGGGTCTTCTTTGTTTCCCGATTTGAACAAAGGTATGACCTTACTAAACTTCATAAGATCGGGAAAGATACCTTTATTCACATAGTTATTAAAAATTTCAGCAAGATATGGTGCAATAGAATGTATAATATTCTTAATTACTTTTATAGAGATGCCCCACAAATCACTTGTGTTTTTCATTTTCAGTGATTTAAATGTTTTTATAATATCCATTGAATCAATATATTTAAATTGAAAAGAAACATTACATTTTGGTACATATTTTTGGAGTAATGCTTGTGCAGCTTCTGGTGATGAATCCAAATTTGAGGTTGTCAGCACAGGTATATTTACAAAAAAATCATCAAAAATATTAGCAATATGTGAATCTGAATTGACTAAGTTGTCGTTTACTTTTAAAGTGAAAGTATTATCCCGTGGTTTAAATTTACCTGTTTCACGGTTTATAATGTCCCAAGTGGCTTTAATTTTATTGTTGGACTTTTTAATCTTTTCTTTAATAGAATTAGATTTTGCTACTATACATATTTTCTTAAATATTTTCGAATAATTCTTTACATATTCCGTAAAATTAGAATTTTGGTTATATTGTTTTAGACTATATAAATCATACAATTTATTTCTACTTTTATATATACCAGTCGTGGCCCAGTCACAGAACTTAAGTTTATGAGTTATTTTGATTATTCTTTGTGTAAACACTTGGTCATATTCAGTCTTTATGAAGTTAAAAAGATTAGTATATAATACATCTGGATCATCTTGTCCAAATGGCAATGCATTAATTTTACTCGATATATTATTTTTAAAACGCTCTACTCGCTCCTTTGTAACTGGTTTACAGTTCACTATTTTTGGCTCATCCTTAACATTAAAATCATAGGTCACCTTTAAACCGCAATGGTCAGACGTAAACTTACTAATGACTGACTTAGAAACAGGGTCATAGTCTGTAAAAACATTATCAAGACAAGTGGCTGAATGTGAAGTTATTCTAGTGGGTTCGAGAAATAGATTAATGAGATTAAAACATTTAAACAAGGCAACAAGACGAACACTCATTGAAGTGCTTTCTAGAATATTTATATTAAAATCGCCACATACAAAAACAAATTTATTTTTTAATTTTAATTTTCTTAGTACGTCTTCCATTACAGATTCGAAAATACCGAAATTGCCCGATGGGGGTCGGTATACACACACTATTACAAAGCTATTAAAACTCCACACATGATAGCTCAATATTACGCTCCACTGATAAGCCTACAATATCGTTGCGATCTTTATATTTTATATTACTTCTTACTAGTATTAAAGAACCACCGTGAATAGCTGAGCTTCGCACGTACGCGCTTGCTAATTGGAAATTATTTACATAGAATGATGTGTCATGACTTCTTAGCCAATGCTCAGTTAAACAAAATATATGAATTGCCTGACTTTTTGCAAATAATTCTAACTCTAAGTCTTTGCCAGCCAAACCTTGAATATTTTGATGTATAATAGTAATTAATGAGGACTTGGCTTTTGTCTTAGACCTCAGTTTAAACATGAGGTTGTTGTTACCTTATTACTAGTTGTAGATGTTGCATTAGTAGAACTACTAATGGTTACGTTGTCATGACGTAAAGACTTAGTTATACCATTTATAACTGTATCCTGTATATTATAAGCTAACAATTTAGCTATTTGGGTCCTACATTTCGTAGAAAGATACATAGTATCTGACGTCAAACTAAAGCTATTAATAAATTTATTTATATCAAAATATAAAATAGTGTCACTATGACGACAAATCAAATTAAACAATAATAAATTTAATTCATAAATGCGCTTATTTTGTTCCCAGGTCAAATTGGTACAATAGGGAAAAGCGCTAATTATTGTCCTGCAATTTGTTTCTGATTGCAGTTTTATCAAAATATTAAAACTATTTATGATGTCACGTTTCTTCGTTTGTGAGCTGTCACCACATAACACAATAATATTAGTGGAACTATTCAATGAATCCTGTGATATTTTGTTTACTATAGCATTCAACGACTGACCTGGAGTACAAATATTGGTCATTGAGTGGATAATATTTCTATTTATAGGCAACCCTAAGCCTTGACCCAGTTTATCAGAATACATAACTGTTTTTTTTACTAATTTTGTAACATTACTTATTATTTAAACGAGTAATCTGTATCTCGGAAACGGCTTCAACGATTTTCATGAAATTTAGTATGCAGGGGGTTTCGGAGGCGATAAATAGATCGAGCTAGGTTTAATTTTTTTTAAATAAAAAAAAAAAACCGGTCATCTAGGTACTAATTTATTAAGAGAGACTGGTATGACACCAAAAATATTAAAAAAAACCTTATATTAAAAACTAAACTTTCAAACTTGAATAAACACTTTATTTGGTTCGTTAAATGTTCTTTTTTCCAAGAACAAGCACCATGAATTATGCACAGTGCCCCATTTAGTCTGGAAAATCAACAGTAATAATATATAGCTACAGATAATTTAATTCGTAGAAACTCTGTCTCACCAGCCAACTAAATTAGAACTTATCTAATATAATGAATTCATTACAATCATCAGTTCATACTAACAACGGGTTCGGACGGCCGCGCCGGCGCATCGCATTTTGTAGTAATTTTTCAGTTGTATAAAAAATACAACTGAAAAATTACTACAAAATGCGATGCGCCGGCTAAATTGTTTTTATTGAAATAGGATAAAATTCATGCTTAAAAATTATAAAATCTTTATTTCTCATGAAGTAACAATTATTCTGATATAAATTTTGCTCAATAATATTATTGTAGATAGGAGAAATTCATAGGCCAGGGTAGATAATTTTTGAAACCTAACAATATTATAGTAGGATGAAACCCATTGGAAATGGAAGAGAATATAACAAAAATGAAAAGAAAACTAATTTACGGGCGATCTGAGGTGGAGAAGGGTTGAGGGTAAATAACGGTTTATCTCGATTTCTGGCAAAACTACAAGTCGTATGGAAAAAAGTTAAAATGGCAAAGTTGTAGGTAACAAAAAGATCTACAACTTTTGTATGTAAACTTTTTTCACCTAACCTCAAAATGTATGTGAAAAATTCAAATAACCAAGTTTTTGGATATTTATTTTTATCTTTTTTTAAAATTTTATTTTTGGTAATTTTTTTGATATAAAATATTTTTTTTATACCTTATTTTCACTTAATATCGATAAAGCACCCTCATTTTCAATCGACAGTTCTCGCGTCAAAATATCTGCTTTTTTAAAAGTCAGTGGGCTTTTTGTTCGTTGAAATCTCTACTTTCTGATGGTGTAAAAAATATATACATTACTATGGTCAATGTTCTCAGAAAATTTTTGTGTGTATCTATCTAGCCCATATCAAAGACATTTAATTAAATTGTTAAAATATAATATTTGAATTCAACTTACTTATCTTTTACTAAGGGTTGTATGTGTCCACAAAAACTATTATGTTATATCACTATTTAACATAAATAGCTATTATTATAATATAATTATGGTTATCATTATTTAACAAGTACAATTCAAAAATAATTTGTGGACGCAATTTAGTTTATTGGCAATTACGTGAATTTCGCTATTAGCTTAAATTGTTATAATTGATAAACGGTTAAAAATGAGCCAATTCTTTATATTTCACAATCAATTGGACAGGATATGTTAAATGTTAACTATAGTAGGTATAGATAGTGTTTGTCAATAAACTTTAAAATTAAACTGTATTCTATTATTAAATAAATAAGCTCACCTGCTTTCCTTGATTCCATAAAATAAGCATTTCTCGCCGACACATTCACAGCACCCGTCGTGGAACCATCTGAAAACACACAAATTAATGGTTAGCTAATAGGTTAAACATATTTGTCTATGGGTGTATAATAGGACACGCGTGTGACGTCATATTCTCTTAAAGGTACAAGTCCGAGACCGACGCAGATCGCAAACTGTTACCGCAGACTGCAAGCAACCTGCTGGTTTCTATGAATCTCTATGAAATTGGCTCCAATCGTGGCGACATTGCGGCGTGCAGCCGCGGCGCGAATCCTACAGTTGCGACGCGCAGCGACTGCAGGCCGCAACACCCAGTTGTGTAGCGAACCGCAGAGTTAACACGTACAACGCGTACAAGCACAAGGTACGGGAGTGACTGAAGCATTGTTCCATGCATTGTGCAACTGCGGCATGATGTCACGTTTGGAATAGAGGCGACCGCGACCGCAGGCAGCACTGCAGTCCGTCGCGGACTTGTACCTTTATGCTGTTGGCACCCATGCTATGGCAGGATGCGTTGCACTTGTCGCACGACATGCACTGCGACATATACGCGACGGTGCAGTTGAGCGTGGCGATGTCGCGACTCATCGGTCTTGCTAGGTTAGAGGAAATATTGTCTGTGACTTCACACTCCCCTTATGCTGTTGACGCCCATGGTGCGACAGACGGCGCGGCACTTGTCGCACATGCACTGCGACATAAATACGCGACGGTGCAGTTGAGCGTGACGATATCGTGACTTATCGGTCTAGCTAGGTTAGAGGAAATGTCTGTGACGTCACACCCACCTTATGCTATTAGCGCCCATGCTGCGACAGGAGGCGCGGCACTTGTCGCACGACATGCACTGCGACATGTACGCGACAGTGCAGTTCAGCGTGACGATGTCGCGGCTCACCGGCTCAGTGTCAGACTCCACGCTTTCTGCAAATATAACGGATAAAGGCATTTAAAGGAAGCAATACTTATATCGTAAGTACCTACTATCAATCGCGAGGGTATCGTGTGGTAAAAATTTTCTTTATATTAGCTTGATTTGGTTTACTTCGGATTATGATCTTGCAAGTATGGAAGTTTAACAAACAGCTAAACCGTGTATTGAAAGGCGCTGTAAACCTTTGGTCCCGATTGCTATCGTACCTAAGATTGAAGTCTGCAAAATTGGCGCCGATATCTACTTGTGTTATTAAAAAATGCACTTTGTACTTAGTTGTTTTACAATTTCAAGAAAAATAAAATGGCGTTACCTAAAATAGGAACGCCTACTTTATGATGACATTAATTTAAGATGTTTCTAACAATGAAACAACTAATGATTATAGGCCTGTCTACCTATTTAAGCAAGTCGCCAAGTCGAGCAAAAAAGCGGCACGGCCATACCATCCTTTTCTCGAACCAGTTCAGGCCATTTTCGACCACCTATAACTTCGTTGTGGATAAAACTAGAAGTCTGAAGTTTCAGTAACCAAGCCGGCATTGTATAAACACTACTGGTTCAAATTTAATTTAATTTGAACCAGTAGTTTAAGAATTATAACTAGGTAGTCAAAGTTTTTTAATTTTGTCACTGACTGACTAACTGACTGACCGATTATCAAAACTCTAAGGCTGACATCAGACGGACTGCATCACAGCAACCGCGCGCGGTCGATATATTTAACTGCATGCAGTTGTACGTTCGACTTCGTGCAGTCATGATATCAACTGCACGCGGTCGGCTGCAGTCGAGTGAAGTCAATATCAACTGTAAGCAGTCGTGCCTTCAACTTCGCGCGGTCGGCTACAGATGTGTAGTGTCGCCGCATGCTGTCGCCGCATGTAATCGCCGTGCGCGTACTCGGTTTCTAGGCGTTATTATTCTAAGCTGATTACGTAATAACTTAAGACAGAAGGTCCCTTAAGTAGGGACTGAATAAATTAACCAACTTGGTATTATATGGATCTCACAATTTTTTACGGTAGAAGAACTGAGTTGCGAGACTTGGTTTTTTTTTACAAGTTTGTTTTTGATGGTTACATATTATACCACAGAACATCTTGTGTTCTGTGTATCATACCGAGTACCTACTCGGTCATTCAAAAGATATTAATTTACAATGAGAGCCGGTATCGTAACACGATACGCGGATGCTAATGGCACCCAGTGACGTGTGTGGTGAGCTGCGAAATTACGCAGCTGCAAATCTAAAATCAGATCGCTGGAAGGAATATGTTTAAGGCGCTGACAGCCATGAAACATCGCTCTCTGTCGTTCTGCATACAAGCACGAGGGATGCAAGTGCGTGATCCACTGGATTCAAGTCAGGAAATTGAAAAACGCTATTTATTTCCACAATTTAGCGTTTTCTAATAAGCATACTTAATTTCATCGACGTACTTTAGTAAATGAAAAAGATAATTATTAATGATTAAACGAACTTACCTGTAAGTGCAGTTCTATCATAATTATGTGAGGTGTTTCGTTCGAAGAGATTAGCATTTATACACTTGTAGTTCCACATACGGTGTCGCCATCTATGCACTTAGTTTAGAACTAGAAAAAATAAAAATAAAATAGGGTACTTTGACACTTCTTGATGGTGGCACTGCGTTCGTTTCGTCATTTAGTTCAGAGCAAAGACAACATAATAATATTTCACAATTTAGGGGTAATGATAATTGAAATTAGGGAGGGTGGGATGCTAATCTCTTCGAACGAAACACCTCACATAATTATGATAGAACTGCACTTACAGGTAAGTTAGTTTAATCATTAATTATGCTTCGGTGTTTCGTTCTCGAGATTAGCATTTATACACTTGTAGATATTGAGAGCAGGAACATTGTGAAATATCCCAGCAGGAATAAAAATCGTTAGTCAAAATTCATGAGCCTTTAATAAAGCTTTCATTATTATGCTCGTAATTAAGTTTTCATTATTATTACATATATTAAATTAGTTAAGTATAACAATTGCAACCTTCGCAAATAACATTTAATTTGAATACAATTAGGAATTATCAGTATTTTTGACAAATCAGACATTATTTTCAACTAGAATACTCCTAGCGAACCGATATCTGTCGGAATCAGTTGATATCACCCGATTATAAAATTTTGCAAAAGTAGTAGACGTGCCTGTCCATCCAGCAGTCTTTCTTATTAAATCTAAATTGACACCTAATTTATGAGCACGGGAGGTGCTAGCGTGTCTAGTGCTATGAGCTGAAAATATTGAGACATCAACTCCACTAGTCTCTAGGGTATTTTTTATCCACCTACTTAATGTTTGGGCAGAAACTTTATGATGTGGCTTTTTTATACTTATAAAGAGATAAGTGTGATTATCGCGTAAATCTTGGGTAATATGTAAATAGTCTGATAATAACTTAGCCGGGCAAATTTCAGGTCGGTCATGAAAATAAGGAAGCACAAGTAAAGGTTGTTTTGAAACAGCACTTGACGTTTTAATCAAATCGGGTATTCTAATAGTTATATCATTAGGTAAAGTACTGATATTTTTAACATCAATTTTTGACAAAGTTTGCACTCGATGCGCTGTTACAAGTGCAAGCAATGTAACCAACTTTTTTGTAATTTTCTCTAGGGATAGATTTCTATTAGGTGACCAACTAGCAAGTGTTTCTATAACTGACGAAGTATCCCAGGTAGAGTCATATTTAGGTAACGGTGGACGAAGTCTAAATAGCCCCTTGAAAAATCTCTTCAGTCGATCATCTTCCCCGATTTTTCGTCCTAAAATCAAAGAGAGTGCTGATCTACAGGAGTTAAGAGTGCCATATTGGGCGTAAGCATGAAAAAGATCCGTTAAAAAATAAATAATCATTGGTATTGAAGCTTCATACATATCAATGCTGTTATTTGTACAAAAATTATACCATTTCTTTAAACAAGTGTCATATTGTTTGATAGAATTTTCCGAAAGGGAGGCCATCATGATGTTAATTGAAGCAGGAGGAATACTTCTTCTCAATAAAGATTCCCGCATAAGACCCCGGCAACCAGGGTAATCTGATGGTGGATTTGACGATGGCTGGAATGGGAAATAATTAATCTTTCAGAAGAATTAAATATTAATGGTTTAGACATTAGGAGCTTTGTAAACAAAGGGTACCATGGTTGTGATGGCCATGCCGGAACGACCAGAATACCCTTTGCCTGATCACTAATTATTTTTCTTAATGTCTTGAGAATTATTGAAAAAGGAGGAAACCCATAAAAGTACCATTCTGCCCAATGAACCGAAAAAGCGTTAATAGTATAAGCATCAGGATCTTTATGCCAAGCTATGTACTTAGAACATTTTTTATTTATGCGACTAGCAAAAATATCAATATCGGGGTTGCCAACAGTTTCAATTATTTGTTGAAATGCAGAATTCGATAACTCCCATTCGACGTCAGGGTGAGTTCGTCTTGACTCGGCATCGGCAATACAATTTTCAATAGATGGGATATATAAGGCAGATACATATAAGTTATGAGATTCGCACCATTCCCAAATCTCTTTTGTAAGTTTAGTTAAATGGGGGAATTGTATTCCTCCCATACGATTTATGTAAGAAATTGCTGTCGTATTATCAATACGTAAAATGATTTGACAGTTAAACAACTTTTTTGCAAATATTTTAAGACCAATAAAAGCCGCCATTAATTCTAAATAGTTAATATGTTGATTTCTTTCGTCATGACTCCATTTTCCGCTAGCTGTATTTCCGGCACAGGCTACGCCCCACCCCAGTTGAGGCGTCAGAATAAATTTCTAATTTGTAATCGTCAAATTTAATTTTACTAACTGAATTATCTATAGACTTTATCCACCAGTTAAAATCTGAATCTAAAGTAGACGATATAGTCATAAACTTATCATAATTTTCATGTTTTAAATTTAAAAATTTGCATCTTTCAAACTCTTTTGTGTAAAGCCAGCCATATTCAATGGCTGGGCAAGCTGATATTAGAAGTCCTACTAAGCGAGCAGTCTCTGATTTTACACCTTTTAAGTTTTTTAAATTTGATTAATTCAGTTTTAATTTTAATACGTTTTTCTGCAGGTAAACTAATATTCATTCTTTCAGAATTTACGATGAATCCTAGAAATTTACATGAAATACTAGGAATCATACAGCTTTTAGATTCGTTTATTATAAAACCCAGCGCACAAAGAAGTTTCTTTGTAACGACAATATTATGTGTACAGTCACTATAAGTACGCCCTATTAAACATAAATCGTCTAAATATATTGTAGAAATATTATCAGCACATCGTAATAATTTTACAACTGGTTTCATAACTTTCGTAAAAAGGAAAGGTGCTGTGTTGAGACCGAACGGTAAAACATTAAATTCATATAAATTTTGCTTCCATTTGAATCTTAGGTACTTTTTAGAGTTATCATGTATACTAATTAAAAAATATGCGTCTTTGAGGTCAATTGTTGACATATAACAACCTTTTGAAATAAGTTTTACCATTGTTCGAAAGTCCTCTAATTTAAAATGATTTGTGTCTATAAATTTATTAAGATTTTTTAAATTAAGTATAAGACGCGTTTTACCGTTCGGTTTCGGCACTAAAAAAACATTAGATATGAACTGACCATCACAGGGCTCACATTTAGAGACAGCGCCTATTGCCAGTAAATTTTCTATAGACTGATCAAACTTGTGTATCTCTGAAGGAGAGTAGTTTTGAGACAGTGGTGAATTATATTGACATGGAGTTCGAGAGAAAGGAATTTCATAAACTCTTATCCACGAGAGCACAGTCTGATCAGATGTTAAAAGTGACCATTGGACTAAATAATCAGAAAGCCTGCCGGCGTACTTTACCGTAATGTCTACCGGCGGCCGCGACTGGTGTTCGGACGTGATGGTCTCGATGAGGGCGCGTGCTGCTGTCTCGTCATGGGTGCAGACTCCTTCGCCCTCGGAGGCCCCGTTGGTCTGCGGGTTGGGGCGGGCGCCTTCCAGTTTAAAGTCTTGTTGGAAGGTGTGGGTTTTATCTTGTTGGCAGCACTTTTAGGTGGCGGGACTGATTTCAATTCAGCTCCTGACTTACTAATGGCCTTTGCAGTTTTCAACGTATCTGCAAGATCTTGGCCAAAAAGTAAACTGTCAATCTTTGACAACTGCATTTGATCTTTTAAATCTTTTTTCAATACAGCCATAATGAAATTACGTCTAGTGATAGATTCATTATGCTGCGAGTCGCACAGTATGCGTCCTGTGTCTATAAGTAGCTTCAATGTCACTGGATCTTTTATGTCTTTTGACAACATGAGGGTAATAGCCTCACTGAGACACGCTATAGCACTGCAGATCTGTTTCTGTTTAGCCTGCATAGCTTTATCTCGTTTCACTATAACCTCAGTGACAGCTGCCTTTATCTCTGGATTCAGAGCTGGAGCATCTATCATTTTGCAGTTTGAAGGAGGCAAATGCGATTCTAATAGTTCCTTTCGGAGATCTTTGCTTAACCCAGAGGAGGCTATAAACTCGAAGCGTATAGCTAAGTCTTTCTGAATATCCTTACCATAGGCCACAGTGGTGGTAGGATCTGCTCCTAACAGCTCCAAAAACATCTCATCCAGTTCAGGTGTCTGCTGATCCTCTTTCTCGGCAGCGAGGGTCTGTTCACTCGCTGATGGGAGAGGAAGTTCTGCCGCTTGAAGCGCATTAGACACTGGCTGTTGGTCCAAACACGACGCGCTAGTGGACGGTCTTGGCTCGACTAGCTCGTCAATTATGTTTTCATAATACTCCGATTCTATATTTGTGTCATCTGTAATCGGAATCATTTATCTATTTATATTCCGCATAATAAATAATAATACCTATATCATAGACACGATATTTTGAATTATTTAAGTTATTTAGGTATATGAGTTAATAACATGATACCTAAACAGGTAATAATAGATTGTACGTGGCCGGTACACGAACAAACAAGTACAGCGGGTAAGATGAACTCTGACGCGTAACATCGTAAACCCGAGTGAGGTAGGATAAGTTACAGCTCTTTTCGTTGTAACGTTAATCCCCGTTAGTTTTATAAAGGTATGTGACAACTAGAATCGTTGAAACGTATACCGTTAAAACTTTTTTCATATTTAAACTCATAACCTATATACCTAGTTAACTTTGACAACAATTACGGTTACAATTTTAAAAAAGTATATATATTTTACCTTGAGGTTCGACTGACAATTGCACTGATTCTGGAGAAGATGATAACAATCTGCGACGTTGACCTTTTAACAGTTTTCGTTCCCATTTCTTAATTTTCTTCTTAATATATATACGGAATCCGCGTCGTCGTGACTTCTTTTCGACATTTTTTTCAAAAAAAAAAAACACTAGTGAAACAATTTTGCAGTGAAAAAAGTGCGTCGTGGCGGAGCACTGGAATGTGAATGGCGAAACGAACGCAGTGCCACCATCAAGAAGTGTCAAAGTACCCTATTTTATTTTTATTTTTTCTAGTTCTAAACTAAGTGCATAGATGGCGACACCGTATGTGGAACTACAAGTGTTTAATGCTAATCTCGAGAACGAAACACCGAAGCATAATGTAAATAGATACTGTTTAGAGATGACTTTGGTTTTTTTTCTATCAAGGTTTTATTATTCTGCATTTTGGAAACAACAAATAAACAATCTATGCATAATCATAAGGAAGCGCATTTCACAGTTGTCAACGCCTTAAATAGCGTCGAAAATATACGTAGCTGCTTTTGGTGTAGTGACATGTGCAGTTGTATGTTGATCATCGAGTTCAGTATTATTGGACATACTGTAGGACTGTTAGCTTCATAGAATGGTCAAAGACTGAGCAATATTAGAAATAATATAGGCCTACATTATGACGCCCACAATCGTATGTCGGTGGTCGGCTTGATAAAATTCCTAACCATAGTCCTAAAATGTCATCAATGTCATTGGTGATTTTAAAAATAAAAATACGTTAAGAAGTATAATTAATCACTTTTTTTTCATTAATAATTTTACGCCCCTGTGTGGTGCCGGGGATAAAGAATTGCACCACCCCATCTCTTCCCGTGGGTGTCGTAAAAGCCGACTAAGGGACCATTCCAGAGGATGGGCAGCAGCATCTTTCTGAGGTTACCCTCAACCTACTGCGATCGCCAACCCGCCTGCCAAGCGTGGCGATTACGGCAAATACCCCTCATATCCTTGCGGGAGGCCTTTGTCCAGCAGTGGGGACGTCTTTTGGCTGAGATGATGATGATGAATTTTACGCAATTCCGAAATAAATTTATTTTATTTTATTTATTTAATTATTTGTAATTTCTTAGATTGCGAAGATAATTAAAAAAAAAGGAAATCAAGATAGGTTTTTGTCCCTACAAACCCCCTTTCTTAGAAACTAGGCTTGATTTATAGCCGAAATTATTTATTACCGAATAGGGTTATTGACAGACATTTAAAAATTATTATAGGTATACGACTAGCCTTCCGCCAGCAGCTTTCAACGCTTTCATTTCCGACTGACATAATAAGTTCGCTCGTCGTTTCTTACGACACTAACATAAGGGAGTACAAAAAAAATTGTAGCGGTTCGAAACGACCAATTCAAAAAGGATCCTTCCTTATGCCAACAATCATACTTAGGTACCATTGTTGGTATGGCCATAGTTCAAACAACTCGTGGTATGAACCGCTTTTGTAGTTTACGTGATTATTGGAATCTAACAAAAATCATTCAGTTTCACTGAAGTATTTTTATACCACCTGACCTGAGTGCTCTAGCGGAATAAGCGGCTATAATCTTATGCCACAAATGTTAGTCACATCACAAAGTATGAAGCGCCGACATTGTTTAACATCACAGGGCAGGTAAGCATTCCGAGATAATGACTCACTCAACATCTCCGCGGGTGCCCTTTTTAACGTCTTTTCAACAACTGCGTGAGGTCTAAAAAAACGTTATTATCAGACAGCACATAGAAATTGATTCTATTGTCCCACGGTAGCTAACGGTACTGCGCTTTGAACATTAGTGCGACTGTCAATTGTTTTTGTTTGTGGATTATTTAAAAATGGAATATTACGGGAATGTAACTACTTACACCTAGGTATTTGTTTTTAAAAAAGAACGCTGCAAAACGGCAAGCTGGCTATGAACCTTAGAACAATATACAAAACTTATTGTTAACACACTATTCGGTTTTTCTACGAAACATCAAATATTGCCCAAGAAGCGTGTATAGGTAGGTAAGGTAGGTATATTTAATAAAGTCTTATTACGTACCTATTTATGTTAATTTGAATATCGCGCGCAGGTGTCGTTTAATAATTATACTATTATTATTATTATTTAACTTATTAATATTGGTAAAATGGATTGGACTAATGATGATTATACTAAAATAATAGGATAATTAATAACATATTAAAACATAGGTAATAAAAATAATAAAATATGGTATAAGTAATTATTATTATAGTATAACTAGACGACCCGGTGAACTTCGTATCACCTACATGTATTGGTGAAAAATATGGTCAAAACTTAAACATTATCGGCTGGGGCGGGAAATTACTCTAAACATTTCTTGGCCAACATCCAAAAATATAACAATTGCTTTCAAATGACTTCGTTTGGCGCAACGCATATTGTACAGGAAAATTTCATGCCCACTTTCAAGGTAGTATACCATAATTATTATTGTTTTTGATAAATTATTAATTGTGGCAATTTTACTTTACCACCAACACAACATAATCTAGTAGATTCAACGCTGTATTTTAACGCTTTACAATATTGACAAATGGTTGTCATTTCCCCAATTGTTACGGCACAATAATCTATTTCCGGGTCGTAGTGGAATGCTACTCGTTCCAGGTTTACAGGAACAATGCGTCTGCGGAATCGCTCTATTTCATTGTGTCGTGCACTCATGCTCGCTGTTGTTGTGTTTGGTGTGCCCGAACTCGTTCCATTCTAAGCCTATCTACTTTATTATTATTCACTGTGGAACGCAATTCTGCCATACAAACGAAACGAATGTTATCATTATGTCTCTCGCTGATCGTCAGTGCGATTTGCACGTGAGTTAGCTCGTCATACATTTGATTGACATCGCGACCTAAGTCAGGTTCTCTTCTCCTTGGCATTTTAAAACAATAACAGTAATACAGTACCTAAATAAAGTTTTCGCGCACTGACAAACTGATGATAGATTTAAATAATCGTCTTCAAATTTATTTATTTATTTTCTTTTTTCGGCTGCATTAGTAGTTTTTAACAACCACCAATCCGCACTGGGCCCGCGTGGTGGTTTATGGGCCATTCTCCCTATCCATCCATAGGGAAGGCTCGTGTCCCAGCAGTGGGGACTTTATGAGCTGATGATGATGATGATGATGATGATGATTTTCTTTTTACGACAACTAACTGACACTTTTACACATTTTTATTTCTGAAACAAATGTTTTGTATTCCAACAAAACAGACCAAAGAGATCGGACCTCATACTACAGCTATGAAACATACACAATACACACCTATAAATATTTGACAACCAACAAGTCACAAAAGATATCAAATGTTTTACAGCTAGGAACATTTTATTGTACCGCTTTGACAGTTTCCATGACAACGAAATAAACAAATAATTTTGTATTGGAATATTAAATTGTCGTTTTTAGTCTTTTCCGTTACTTATTATTTATGTTTCTCACCGCTTAAACCTTCTCTGAACCTCCACAAACATTTCAAAATCAAAATTAGCCAAATCGGTCCAGCCATTCTCGAGTTTTAGCCCGACTAACGGACTGCAATTGATTTTTATATATATAGATAATAACAATTACAGGCAGAATAGTTACTTATGGCGTGCGTGTTACAAATTTAACCTACTTACCAAGCAGTTTGAACTAGACCTTTTCTGTATCAGTGTACCATCAGTGAGGCGGATGTTGAGCGAGCGCTTCATCGAACCCACATAATATTCGTAACTAGATATTCTGATGCCGTAATACCAATTCGTTAATAGTTTGAGCGAGGTTAATAATGCGTTGCTTAGAGCTTCTAGTTTTAATTAATATGTAACTTCTATCGGTGATAACCTATTAGTGGTTTTTATGTGTATAAAAACTATATACTAAATTATTACCATTATAAAGGTTTTTTAAACTCATACTGCAATTTTACTTTTTTTTATTTTCAAGTGCTAATTGCTGCACTGAAGCTAAATTAAATATTTATAAAATGTATAAAATACAGCGAAAAAATTAAACGCCTACCCGACCCAGCCAGGAATCGAACCTGGGTCTTCCGCAATCCGGGCAGCAAAGTTTAATTTAGCTTCAGTGCAACAATTAGCACTTAAAAATAAAAAAAGTAAAATTTACGTTATCAAATTTGTGGTATTTCATCTGCAAAGATGAATCTGCATAGCCATTGGTTGCAATAACCGTTGGATAGATGGCGCACTGTGCCGCTATTAGCACTCAAAATTAAAAAACTGACAAAATTCAAATTTGCTTTCATCAGCCTTCCCGGTAGCATAGCGGTCAGTGCAGCCGCCCGGATTGCAGAAGACCCAGGTTCGATTCCTGGCTGGGTCGGGTAGGCGTTTAATTGTTTCACTGTATTTTATGAATATTTAATTTAGCTTCAGTGCAGCAATTAGCACTTGAAAATAAAAAAAGTAAAATTGCAGTATGAGTTTAAAAAGCCTTTTTAATAGTAAAAAATTAGTTAAATAATACCTTTATTTCTAATTAAAGCTTGCTTATTCAAACTCCATCCAATGTTAAATCTGTAGTTAACATTGAAATAAGCTTGTTTAGCTCAATTCAATTCAATATAATTATTTTACCTACTTATTACAAGGTACAAAGTATTGGTACAAGAACTTAATTAAATAAATGTCATTTAATAAATCACAAAGTAAAAGTAGTGCTCATAAATTTGCATTTGGGTAGAATAAAACCATGATAGCTGTTAACTGGTAGTGTGCCTGACCTAACATGTAAGGTGCGTTTGAAACCAGTTCGTGTAAATTTTTCCTACACTTTCTACAAAAAAACAAGGCTAAAATGTAGATAAGATAAGGATAAGATAAGATAAATTTTTATTGCCTTAAAATTGTGTAAATACATAGCAGGTGTTACACAACAACAAACCTAGGTATGTTAATAAAAACAGAATAGATACTTACGTAAATGATACACCACTTGTTTTTCTGGTGTAGGGCGATAAACTGATAAGTCAATGTCAACTGGATACGTTATCGAGAGCCAACGTTCCTGGGGATCAGCATCGCTCGTCAACGCAGAGAACAAGCCAGGCACTCCATCAGCTAGCTCCTCAACGTATGAAGACTTGGACAGCTCTGTCTGAGTGTCGTTGGGTTTGGGGCACATGTCTATAGAAAAAAAAGTCAGAGTTTAAGACTTGTTTGTGGCAGCAAATTTTTATTTTAAAAGACATTTAGGTACATTGACTAACAAGATTTTTACCACTTTATAAATACAACATGGCACCTTAGGTAAAAGTACTAAAAAAGTTTGTCAATTAATGGTTTACAAGTTTTTAACAATGTTAACTAAGCATTGTTAAAAAAATAATTGTATAGGGTTTATGGACAAAGTAAATTCAAAACTTTTTTTTAATGCAAACTTTAGTGAGACAACTTAAGACATTTAAAAGACTTAAAAGTTTTACTTACCGACGCAGCTACAGCATTCACTGTACAAGTAACTAAGGCAGTTGAAGCAGTCCTTACAACAGGAGCAATCTTTCAAGTCGCACTTACAAGATCCAGTTAACATACATTTGGACACTACACTTGCACATATAGCTTCATTGCACGCGTATATAATGGGCAACACGCAAATCAACGTCACAAACAAGTAAAATTTAATAGCCATTGCCAATAACAACACGTAGCTATAAACAAGAGAGAAATTCGGCAGCCTTATAAAAATAAACAATTACAGTATGAACAAACTTTAGGAGTCATACAATACAAGTTATTTTGTAATTAACCACTTTGTGAGACCGTTATCACAATAAAGGCTTTAAGTTTATATCACTGATTAATAAACTTATAGAATAATGAGCTTTTCTCTACAGTATTTTTAAGATTTACTTATACCTACGACAAAAACACCTGTCGTACTTTTCTTTACAAGTTCTGTAAGAATGAATGGATTGGATATTCCTATAAAATTGAATGAATGAAAAGTGTGTGACGTTTGAATGAAGTAGTAGCGTACTGCGTTCCACTACTCAGAATTGTAAGCTCTTAGAGCATTGCTCGTAGTGCCTTACAAATAAACAAAAAATAAGGTCCGATAGTTATTCCGTGTTTTGTTCCTGTCATGTAAACGTCATTCCAAATTAAAGTAAAAGAGACAAAACACGGAATAACTCTCAGAACAATAACTAAAGCTATAAAAGGATGGCTAAAATAAAAATCGTTTAGTTCCGTTCTATCTTATGGCTAGAAAAGGAGGTTGGAGTGCGACAAATGATTGACACTTAGTTTTTATTTTTTGTATTGTTATGTCAAACGGTCATCAGATAATCGGTAATCAAAAAAAATCTTTGAGTCCTTTAAAAAGTCACTCACTACATTACCTCAAGTATGACGTCACAAATCTGGTGACACCTTTGAAAAAACGAAAGAAAAGGGACAATCGATCTCTTTCCAATACATCACTTAGGTTCATTAGTTAAAATAGTACGAACGAATGAATGAGTGTTGCTATTTTAGTCCGGTTTCTATAGCTTTAGTTATTATTCTGAGGAATAACTAAAAAAGAGTTCAATAGATCATATTTTAGCCTCAGAGTAATTGGCGATGCAAAGATTCTAACTAGCGCCTCTAGTGTCAAAATTGTGAAACTGTCTAAGAACGACACTTTGACAGTTTTCGATACAATTTACGTCACGGAAAAATTCATTTATTAAATATAAATCAGATTTATGTGGTTTCTTGCTGAACGAGACTATAATTATGTTGTCAATAGAAAATGTAATGAAAGCGTCTGCAAGATACACAAAACCAATGCGTTTTTGATAAGAATTATTACGGAGTGGGGAGTGGATTGGTGATTTCTGTAAGAAAAAAAAGGAAAAATAATAATAACTTATATCATGTAATGCACTGGTACTGCGCACGTCGGGATTAAATTCCAAACACCCATTTTTTTAAATTCCCAATAGCCAGTCCAAAATCTTTTTTGTTACAACTATTTTCCTGTGGCTGATATCAGCTCTATTTTCTCGAGCTTTTATTTTTTGGGCTAATGGTACTTCTTTATCAGAGCTTCTTTTAGGAATATTCTGGAGACGGTACGATTAGAAACACATACATTAGAAAATAACTTCTGTCTTTTAGAATCTGGAACAATAAACATAATTTCGTTAGCTGACGAGAAACTCGCCTTAGCCTAAATTAAATAAATGACTTATAAAATACATGTGAACATAATTTAGGTAAAATAAAATAATTAAATATACTTAAGTATACTTACTGTTTTGAAAATGATGAGAACAAACTCTCATTGCTGGTGAAATCGGCTTGCCCATTCTTAAGCAGTCTCCCATTTTTTCTTCATAATTTTGTCTTTTGGAAACAAATGAAAACTTATTCCCGCATCTCCGTAAGTACTACATTGAAGAACGCAACAATGTTTATATTATTTATGTCTAAACTTAATAACCTCAACCTCAACTTTAATAGCAAAGTGTCGTTCTTAGACAACTTCTAAATTTCGCCGCTAGAGGCGCGCGGATAATCTTTGCATCGCCAATAGAGATTTTAGCACATGGTATAAACAACCAACACTAATTTCTTTCACTCAGTATATTATAATGTACTCTGTGACATGAAAATAAAAAACCAAAGAATGATGGTCTCATCTTTAGTTATTATTCTGAGGGTCTCATGTAAAAAAACGAGCGAGCCCAATCCACGCCCAATCCACAAAGCCACGCAATTTTATCATTATATCCTGAAAAAAATTAGTCAGGTATTACATCATTTTATAAAACTATAGAATAAATACCTAACCTAATCCATTACACATGAAAGGGTTAAAATCAATATTAAGTACAGTCGGCGGCAGATCAACCTACCCAAATCTGTCAAATTTCTCCAATGAATATTTATCCTTATTTTCTTTCATTATCCTTAGCCTAACAATAAAGTTCAAAATTGATTGTAGTTTGACAGTTTTAGGTAGGTTGATCAGCCGCCGTGTGTACAATGGAAAATAGAATATAGAATTAACAATGACGTATATTTTTTGAATGCAGTAAATACTCATTCCTCTCCAAAGATATTCTAATTATATCATTGTTCCTCTCACTTCCCCTCTTAAGACGTGATTAGACCTTAGAACAATAACTAATAGCTTTAGTTATTATTCTGAGGATTAGACGACACTCTGACATACATTTTATCTACCCTGTGCTCTGACCGACATTTGACATATCAAAATTACCTTGTTCCTTGGCGGGACTTCTTGGCGGGAAAGTGAAGCGTCATGTTTGCGGTTTTGCTTTATTTTCCAAAATTTGTGTTATGTCGAATATTAATGTGAAATAATGGTGGATTATTAACCGTTAAGTGTTCGTGAGTGTGCATAAGTGTTGGCAAATGAAACAAAACAGTGCAACGTCACTTTTCAAATTCTCTCAAGAAGCTCGCGTGAGGACTTAGTAAAGCCCCACATCTTTACTGAGATACTCGAGGGGTTGGGGGGTATATCATTTCTCACTTCCCAATTCTAATATCATTCATCATCATCATCATATATGAAAATATTGTTTATTTATGTATTACTTAAACTAATGACATGGCAGCATGGTCTATGACCTTAGCCGGTTCCTCAAGGAACAAACTACACTAAAAAAAAAAAAAAATTGTTCCTTGGCGGGAAAGTGAATGCGTCATGTCTGCGGTTTTGTTTTATTTTCTAAAATTTGTGTTATATCGAATATTAATGTGAAATAATGGTGGATTATTAACCGTTAAGTGTTCGTGAGTGTGCATGAGTGTTGGCAAATGAAACAAAACAGTGCAACGTCACTTTTCAAATTCTCTCAAGAAGCTCGCGTGAGGACTTAGTAAAGCCCCACATCTTTACTGAGATACTCGAGGGGTTGGGGGGTATATCATTTCTCACTTCCCAATTCTAATATCATTCATCATCATCATCATATATGAAAATATTGTTTATTTATGTATTACTTAAACTAATGACATGGCAGCATGGTCTATGACCTTAGCCGGTTCCTCAAGGAACAAACTACACTAAAAAAAAAAAAAATTGTTCCTTGGCGGGAAAGTGAATGCGTCATGTCTGCGGTTTTGTTTTATTTTCTAAAATTTGTGTTATATCGAATATTAATGTGAAATAATGGTGGATTATTAACCGTTAAGTGTTCGTGAGTGTGCATGAGTGTTGGCAAATGAAACAAAACAGTGCAACGGCACTTTTCAAATTCTCTCAAGAAGTTTGCGTGAGGACTTAGTAAAGCCCCACATCTTTACTAAGATACTCGAGGAGTTGGGGTATATCAATTCTCACTTCCCATTTCTATTATCATACATCATCATCATAAAGGAAGGAAATATTGAGCGAGCGAGATGAAACATCTTTGCGCGGTTGATTGCTCTAAGTAGTACGTGTATGGACTAGAACTAGAATGTTCTAGGTATATTGTTAGAGAAGAGAGGACCAATAATATAAGTAGTACATTAGAAGAATATGCTATATACTATGGGCTATATATGGACTATGCTAATTTAATTTATAAATACTTTTATTTTATGTATTAGCTGTAAGTTTTCCAAAAAAAAATAAAAATGGAATAAATGAGTACTCCAGAGTGCGATGCAGAACTTTTGCCAAGAAGTCATAGCATTAAGTACGGGTTACAGAAGATGATCCTTCTTCTGGCCCGGTTCACCGAAGACGTACGGTACGGGGAGGCAGAGACGGGGTTATGTCCAGCTCTTTGCCCCCCCCCCCCATAAGCGAGTTCGTCTCGCAAGGAGTTTATGCTGGCAGACGTCTGCTGTAGTTACCTTACGGTGTGCCCTTCTGGCAGCGTGGGCGGAGAGTAGAAGGTTCGCTGGGCGATTTCCTACTCTCCGTTACTCGCGTTCGGACTGCAGACCCCCAGGTATTAGTGGGTAACCTCTCTCTCTCCTTCCCAGTCATGACTTCTCCATGACAGCTGGCTTGAGGCTCCTCCTCTTGTCAGTGGGTGTGGTAAGGCGGACGGGTGAGTCCCACATAACCGTCAGGCCCGTTCTGGGTCGGGTATGCGTACGTAACGCATTGAGCTAGGTTATAAAAGGGTGCATGAGTAGTGGGTAGTGTATGTGAATGAGATCCTCACCGCAGTCACTGTAAGTTCGATTGTGTACACGGGCACTCCATTTGGCTTCGCGCCACCTCATTGGACTACGTCCAAGTTCTTACCACAGTTACGATCACTGGTCGGCGTGAAGCCACTCCATATATTTTGTCAGTATAAGCACTCTACTAAACACTAAAACAATATAAAGAGCGCCCTGCTCTTTATATTGTTTGAATACCGCAAAAAAATTCTTCTTCTGTCAAACTAAGATACCGGTTAAAAAAACGTTAAAAAGAAGTTATGGAAAAGCTTGATATCGTTACTTGGGTGACATTTTTACCGGTAAATACCGCTCTACGCAGATTGGCTAAAGCACAATATTTAACGAAAAAAGTAGCGATACTTTTATAGATAACGTTACCTGCCTGCATTACTGGTTACCTTTATAGAAATAACGTTACTTACTGGTACTTATATCAAGCCAGGGCTTAACAGGTTACTATAGTATTAGTAAAAAAGAGTTTAAAGTAGGTAGAGGCCACACTGAAAGAAATTCAAAACCAAATTCGTTTCACTTCGCTCATTTCGCTTCTGCGTCTAAAACTAAATAATAAAATACTATAAATATACTGTCTATACTTGAAATAAACTTTAATAGGTAAATAAAATTGTACAACATACTTTACCTTATTTAATTCCTTTTTGAATGCCCCTCTCAAAGACGCAATTTTTTTTAGTAACGTATACTTTATTTGCGTTCGGTTCGACCTTCTGGAATAACTTCAGTAATTCTTCTAAAGCATCATTACGCTTTTTTTTGTCATGATAATCGATTAATGATAGTCGATTTCCAGAGATATGGCGATTCTCTGTACATTTCTATAATCTCTAAAATAAACTTTTTTCTTGACATGATTAGAGAATATGGCAGAGCAACACCACAATATAACTTTTTATATTCGTAAACGCCGACAACGTCAGTGCTTCATCATCACAGCGTGCCGGCTACTATGGTGCGGGCGAGTGATCGTTCAAAATGGATTCGGGTTTAGACACTTACCACACCAGCAGAGCGGCCGGCGCGGCGTGGAACGGCGCCACGCCAGCCAAGCGGCGCGTGTGTTACATAAGCATTCATTCATAGGACTGTGGCTATTGGAGCGAAGCCGCATTAACTTTTGGAATGTTTGGAAATCCAACCTATGGAGTGATGCCATACAATCCACGTAGTTTTTCACATTCGCGACGAGATCCTTAATACATTTGCAGTAATGGAGTGGCGCGCTGCCAAATAGAGTGCCCGTGAATTAAGTGCTTAGGTAGGTAGGTAAGGTAGTAACTCCAGTTTTCGACAGTAAGCCTTAGGTTATATCTTTAGGCCCACAATGTTCTACACAATTTTCTTTGCCGAAAAATAACATAGATTTTCATTGAAATTTTACAGGACAGCTAGGTAGCGTTTACTCGCTTATGGACCAAAAACGCATTATGACCACAACGCATGTCGACCAATACGCATAACGACGAATACGTACAAAGACCTATTCGCTTAAGGATAAAAAATGTGAGATTACTAATACGCATAACGACGAATACGTACAAAGACCCTGTTTGCATTTTATTCTTAAGGCGACGCATTGTAAATTTACGTTGCGGGGATCTTGATTTTACCCAACAATTACAAAACATATGAAAGTGATATTTGATGACATGATTTTTCATTTAATTGACTTCATTTTGCTAGTTGCAGAAACACGATTTGTCAACTTATATAACAGAGAAAAAAAATATCAAAGTAACCTCTTTTAAAACATAGATTTGCATTTTACAGGCTAACCAGACCGATTTAAGCATCTAAATTTTCTTAGTAGATTAGTCTATACACACTTCAAAATTGTAGTTAATTTTTTTTTAATAATTTGTAGTTTTAATTTGAAGGAAAAAAAAACAGTTTTTCTTATGGTACGGGGGCGCACACGCTCGTATCAAAACGTATGAGATTTATTGTTTAGCGATGCGTCGCCTTAACTATATTAGATAGTTGTTAGGTATTGAAATCAGTTGCTAACTCCTATTTTTTTATGATTAAAGGAAAAAATGCCGATCACTGGTTGCACCTTCCTTTCTTTTGGATTTATACGAAACAGAGTAGGGTAAACCTAGGTGTAAAGATAAGCCTGTACGGACCCAGAGTGATTGTTTTCTGTGACGTCAGTAACTACGAGTATGTAGGTATTTATTAATTTGTGCCTACTCAACTTGTAGCAACACTAATAAAATTGGCTCCATTTATGCACTTAGTTATAGGTAGGTAGGTAACTATTTAAAAATAACCTAGAAGATATTATCTATATTGTTTTGTCACTACGATAATGCAAAATGCCACCGCAGGGGATAATGTTAATCAAATAAAATAATCAGCTAATTAATATTATAATTAACGCACTTATCGTAATATTGGATAAGAAATATAATATGTAAGGCCAATATTTTGTGTCACTTTAAAACTTGACGAATTACCATCATCATTATCACCATTATGATCATCATCATCATCAGCCTATACAGGGTCACTTTTGTATCACCGTCCAAACCTTCTGAGATGACTCCCGTCCTCCAGTGATACAAACGAACAACTCTTACTATTGGACCAACTCCCTAACTCGAAAATAAAATTCAGCTGTTCCATTCATTCGATCAAAATGTATTCATTTTATAATAAAAATGTATACATTTTGGTTGAATGAATAGTGTCCAATAGTAAGAGTTGATTGTTTGTATCAAGGGAGTCATCTCGGAAGGTTTGGATTTGGACGGTGATAAACAAGTCAACCTGAGTACCTAGTGTGAGTTTTGTTTACTATTCGTATTCATTCGATTACGTTAACGTAAACGAAAATTAGTATGGCATTGAAGCAGTGTGGGCAGGCCTCCAACAAGGTGGACCGACGATCTGGTGAAGGTCGCGGGAAGCTGCTGGATGCGAGCAGCACAAAACCGGTCGTTGTGGAGATCCTTGTGGGAGACCTTTGTCCAGCTGTGGACGTCTTTTAGCTGAGATGATGATGATGATGATGATTGAAGCAGTGCCTTGGCGACATACGAGACTATTAGTTAACATTTTGCCATACAAATTCTCGTTTTCGTTGACGTGATCGAATTGCGAATGAAACTCGCACTTGGCACACTGTAAGTATATTAATTTATTAGGTATTTATTAAAAACGTCTCATTCATTGTTGGGGTTCCTACAAACAATGCAGCGCCGACTCTAGATAGAGCGAGAGGAGCGGTCGCTCTAGGCGCCCAGTGGCATTACGCTAAAATGCTAAATGCGAAAACAATTTCGAGTAAAAAAGATAAAGATAGATTTTTCCATATATATCTAGATATAAATTTCCATATATCCATTATTTCCTAACGTAGTGTAGGACGCACTCTGGCCAGGTGGGATAACCTGCGAAAGACTGCAGACAGACACTGGATGCATCAAGCTGAGGACAGGGCGCTGTGGCGCTCATTAAGGGAAGCCTATGTCCAGCAGTGGACTAAGATAGGCCGTTGATGATATCCATTAAGTTAGCAGAAACCACCTGGGACCCCAGAGCTAGCAGTTACTTAGGCCAGCGTCTAAGCCTTGCTAGTTGCTATCCAAAGTGGCAGTGCTGCTAGCTTACTGCGCACTCTGCTGGTGGGGATGATTTGGGGCAAACATTATTTTACACACACAGTCTAAATAGTTTTTTTTTTTATAAATATAGTTTTAAGTAGTTTCATTTACTTGTGATTTTCTTTGTTTGTACATAATAAAATTATAGTTTAGACGACAAGAAATGTTTTATATTTATTAATTTTTAATCATATTATTAAAAATTGCGAGTAAAAGTTAAATTTTAATAGCCCCTCTCCATATGAATAAGGTGATAAGTATTATCTTTTTATTTTAATTCTCTACCCTGATCAAGGTAGAGTCGGCGCTGATCGCCTACAAGATTACAAAAACATGCGGAGATATCTCTTCACTTCGTGTCGGCAGGTTTTAACAACTGCCATTTACGGCAATAACAAGGAACAACGAGACAACGTTCCTTCCGAAGCACATCGAGGAACTATAAATAAGTACCTACACCTAGGTATTTCATTAGACTCAGTTATTATATTAGATTCAGCCTTTTATTTTTAATCAATCTTACACCGAATAGGTAAAATTTTTTGATGTCTACTACTAAAACGTAAATAATTAGAGCACATATGTTATTCTTAGTTATCTAGTTATCTATATATTAATACGTTGTACTTACCCCTATTTTACGAAAATTGCGCGGACGGAGGAGTATGAAATTTCGCACACTTATAGTTTATATAGAGTAGGTTTCGGATAACCTTCTCTATATAAACTATGTGCGAAATGTTAATATTTTTTTTTAAATTATGCATAAAAACCTTAGAGCATTAATAAAAATACATTAAATCAATAAAACAAACATTACACACACTACCATGTAGTATTTGACACAGACGCATATGCATTTGACACACACGCTTAATAAACTCTTTTCAAAAATTTCAAAAATGCAAGAGGTACGGCCGAAATCTGTCAATGGCAATAGCTTGGATTGCCATTGACAGATTTTGGCCGTTTCTATCACATTCTATCTTTTTTAATGTTTCATTGCTTAAGATACAATCCGTTCAGCCATAATAAAATTACGGTCGAATTTCGACCATTGGGCTACCACTAGAAAAAAGTAAAGCAGCACAGGAAAATAACAATAACACCTATTTTATTGTCCTCCAGTGTGTTTTAGTATTAGAGATTACAAATACTTCGTTTAAGATTAAGTCAGTGTGAGTGCTTCTTTAAATCAGTTTGAACGCGAAGTGGTGTGTTTATGGCGATCTCATAGGAGTTCATTAAATAATGGTTAGTTATTGTAGTTAACTTCAGTTATTAAAAAGTCTGTGGCATCGCGTTATATGCAAAGATAGTCTGAGGGCTGGCGTGGTTAATATCAATCCTGATTCAATAGAATACCCATCCATCCGGATGGGTATTCGTAAAATTGTGTTGTTGACAGATTTATGCGGTTAGTCGTGTCGTGGCTGCTTCAGTCTAGGTGCGAGTTTAAGGTATTTACCATTCGCTAACGCTCCCGTCTTGTTTTCGTTAACTTCATCAAATGGTGAATAAAACTCGACCTAATTAATTACTTAGAAAATTGCAGTTTTTATAAAAATTCATGGCAAAACCTAAATAAATAGGCGGCTTTAATTTAAATACAATAACACCCTTGAGGTTAATTTTCGTAGTAGGGTAAGGCCGAGAACTTTGCGGCTAACGCGGTTACGGACGGTTAAGGTCGGTAACGGATGGTAACGCGACAAAATTTTAAAGCCTAGTTCACGTACTTACTATAAAAAAAGATCAAATCTGCAAAATAAAAATATCAACTTAGTATTTTTTTTATTTAGTATGTGTTTATTATTGTTTATTAAAAAAACCGGTTGTTGTGGAGATCCTTGGGGGAGGCCTTTATCCAGCCGTGGACGTCTTTTGGCTGAGATGATGATGATGATGATCATTGTTTCAGATTTCTTGTATTTATACATCATATACATCTAGTATTAAGGTTACAACCTCAGGTTTAAACTGAGGTCTAAGACAAAAGCCAAGCCCACATCCATTACTATTATACATCAAAATATTCAGGGTTTGGCTGGCAAGGACTTAGAATTAGAATTATTAGCAAAAAGTCAGGTAATTCATGTATTTTGTATAACTGAGCATTGGCTAAAAAGTCATGACACATCGTTCCATGTAAATAACTTCCAACTAGCAAGCGCGTACGTGCGAAGCTCAGCTATTCACGGCGGTTCTCTAATATTAGTAAGAAGCAATATTAAATACAAAAATCGCAACGATATTGTAGACCTATCAGTGGAGCGTAACATTGAACTATCGTGTGTGGAGTTCAATAGTTTTGTAATAGTGTGTGTATACCGACCCCCCTCGGGCAATTTCAATATTTTTGAAACAGTAATGGAAGACGTACTTAGAAAATTAAAACTAAAAAAGAAATTTGTTTTAGTATGTGGAGATTTTAATATAAATATTTTAGAAAACACTCCAACAAGTGTTCGTCTTCTTGCCTTATTTAAATGTTTTAATCTTTTGAATCTATTTCTCGAACCCACTAGAATAACTTCACATTCGGCCACTTGTCTCGATAATATTTTTACAGACTATGAACCTGTTTCTAAGTCACTCATTAATAATCTTACGTCTGACCATTGCGGTTTGAAGGTGACCTATGATTTTGATAGTAGGGATGAACCAATAATAGTGAACTGTAAACCAGTTACAAAAGAGCGAGTGGAGTGTTTCAAAAATAGTATAGCTTGTAAAATAGATGCATTGCCTTTTGTACAAGATGATCCAGATGTGCTTTATAGTAATCTTTTTAACTTAATCAAGACCGAATACAACCAGGTGTTTACACCAAAAACAATAAAAATTAATCATAAACTTAAGTTCTGTGACTGGGCCACGACTGGTATATATAAAAGTAGAAATAAATTGTATGATTTATATAGTTTAAAACAATATAACCAAAATGTTAATTTTACGGAATATGTAAAGAATTATTCGAAAACGTTTAAGAAAGTGTGCATAGTAGCAAAATCTAATTACATTAAAGAAAAAATTAAAAAGTCTAACAATAAAATCAAAGCCACTTGGGACATCATAAACCGTGAAACAGGTAAATTTAAACCACGGGATAATACTTTCACTTTAAAAGTAAACGACAACTTAGTCAATTCAGATTCACAAATTGCTAATATTTTTGATGATTTTTTTGTAAATATACCTGTAATAACAACATCAAATTTAGATTCATCACCGGAAGCTGCACAAACTTTACTCCAAAAATATGTACCAAAATGTAATCTTTCCTTTCATTTTAAATACATTGATTCAATGAATATTATTAAAACATTCAAATCACTTAAAATGAAAAACACGAGTGATTTGTGGGGTATATCTATTAAAGTAATTAAGAATATTATTTATTCTATTGCACCGTATCTTGCTGAAATTTTTAATAACTGTGTCGATAAGGGAATCTTTCCTGATCTTATGAAGTTTAGTAAAGTTATACCTTTATTCAAATCAGGAAACAAAGAAGACCCCAGTAACTATCGGCCCATTTCAATATTACCAGCGCTAAGTAAAATTTATGAAAAAATTATACTCGAACAGTTGATGTCATATTTTAACACAAACAACCTTTTACATAGTAAGCAATATGGTTTTACTAAGGGTCGTTCTACTACTGATGCAGGCGTTGCTCTAATAAAACATATATTTGATGCCTGGGAGAAGTCTCAAAATGCTCTTGGAGTTTTTTGCGACTTGTCCAAGGCTTTTGATTGCGTTGAGCACCGGACTCTGGTGTTGAAGCTACATTATTACGGTCTCGAAGATTTTGCACTAAATTTAATACAGTCATATCTCAGCTCTAGAACTCAAACTGTCGATATAAATGGTACTAAATCATCTGGTTCTCATGTAAAAATGGGAGTTCCACAAGGGTCGATTCTTGGTCCTTTTCTGTTCTTGATTTATATTAATGACTTACCATTCTTTGTTGAGAATTTCTGTGAAATTGTATTATTTGCAGATGATACTTCACTCATTTTTAATGTGACTAGGTGTAGGACTAATTATGAAAATGTAAATAAAGCTCTTTCAGAGGTACTCCATTGGTTTACTATTAATAATTTACAGCTTAACGCTAAGAAAACAAAATGTATTAAATTTATATTACCAAATGTCAGAAATGAACCAACCAATATTAGAATAAACGGTGATCAATTAGATTTGGTAGATTCTACAGTCTTTTTAGGCATTACCCTTGACTCAAAACTTCAATGGAATCCTCATATATCGAAATTGGCCGGTAAACTCAGTTCTGCTGCTTATGCCATTAGAAAAATTAGGCAGTTAACAGACGTTGAAACTGCTAGAACAGTTTATTTTAGTTATTTTCATAGTGTCATGTCGTATGGCGTCCTACTGTGGGGAACAGCGGCTGATATTGAAACTATATTCATTTTACAGAAACGAGCAATAAGAGCAATCTATAAACTAGGATCACGAACTTCCCTAAGAAATCTTTTTAAGGAGATTGATGTCCTGACAGTTGCATCTCAATATATTTATAATTGTATAGTTTTTGTACGTTGCAACATCAACTCCTTTACTAAACACGGTGACGTACACAATTTCAATACTAGAAATAAGACAAAACTTGTAATGCCACTGTTCAGGTTACAGAAGGTACTTGGTTCTTTCTTGGGGCAAGGTATACACTATTACAATAAAATACCAAATTCTGTACTAGATTTACCTTTAGATAAGTTTAAAAAACATGTGAAGTCTTTATTACTCATAAAAGGTTATTATACAGTCAAAGAATATTTAGATGATAAAACAGCCTGGTTATAATAAAAATCACATATTATATTTGAATCAATTTATTAAAATTATTTTTTATACTGATATGACAGCCTTTATCAGCATTGTCCTACAGATAACAAACAGCGTTGCGTTAAATAGATCATTAAGTTTTTATTTAGAGTATCTTGAGTGTGTCATGCTCTCTTTACTGTCTCTGCGGTGGTGGCGTGTGCGTCGGGTCGTTACGTTCCCTAAAATATGGTTGAGCGAAGCGATGGCTGATTCATATGTCATGCTCGTGAACGGGTGCCGCCTGTGGAGGCTGGTCTGCTCTTGCATACTTATCTTATTTTTAGTATTATTAATTATAGTTTGACTTTGTTTTACCTAAACAATTTTTGACTTTTACTAGAGTACTGTAGTGGTGCTGTATGACATTGTGGAAATTGAAACTTTTACATAATTATCTGATGTAAATTTGTTAACTTACATTTTTTATTTTAACAGCATTGTCCTACAGATAACAAACAGCGTTGCGTTAAATACATCATTAAGTTTTTATTTAGAGTATCTTGAGTGTGTCATGCTCTCTTTACTGTCTCTGCGGTGGTGGCATGTGCGTCGGGTCGTTACGTTCCCTAAAATATGGTTGAGCGAAGCGATGGCTGATTCATATGTCATGCTCGTGAACGGGTGCCGCCTGTGGAGGCTGGTCTGCTCTTGCATACTTATCTTATTTTTAGTATTATTAATTATAGTTTGACTTTGTTTTACCTAAACAATTTTTGACTTTTACTAGAGTACTGTAGTGGTGCTGTATGACATTGTGGAAATTGAAACCTTTACATAATTATCTGATGTAAATTTGTTAACTTACATTTTTTATTTTATTTTTTTACATGTTGTAATTGTCTTATATATATTTTTTGTGTTTATTTGTAATGGAAAGTGTTCTGCTATGATAGGGCATTTTCCAATATTTTTGACGCTGTAAGGGAGAAAAGAGCTGGACACTTGCTGAGTTTCTTGCCGGTTCTTCTCAGTACAAGATCTCCCGCCCAGAGTAGATTTACGAACCGATGGCATAATGACATTCACAAGAGCTACTTGTAGCCTAAACTGAATAAATGATTTTGAATTTTGAATTTTGAATTTTTGAATTTTATAATCAAACAAAATTTTAAACTTTCGACTACAAAAATAACATTATTAAAATTTTATTTAGAACCTGTAAAATGACCGATTAAGTTCTTTTTCAGATTCATACTTTAAATTCTTGCTCACATTTTTAGTAGGTGGTCTTTTTGAAGTTTATACACATTACATTAATACATGTCGCGTTAAAAATACCGTCATAACACATTTTTTTAAATAATTATTTTCTCTAACATCAAACTGATTCTTCAAGGAAGCGAATTAGAAGATTTTTTATTTCAAGTTTATGCCAGTATTGTAGCGGAGGTGCAATATCATGATAATTTTTATATTTTCCGATTTAAATTAGAAAACCCTGATGTAAACTAAGCTTTAGGTAACGGACGCCCGTGCTACGTAAGTGCTACGTGGTTAATCTAACCTGACTTTTAATTCTATTGTATTTTACCTAATTTCTTGCACAAATCTTTTGTAACTGACCATTAGCCACGCTTTTTAAAGCAAATTTTGATAAACATACACTCGAAAAACAGCTTTTTTCACGAAAACATCAGTTGGACACGCTGAGAACACAAACTCGTTCAACACTTTTCTTCAAACTAAACGGTCGAAAAGAGCTGTCATCATAAACGTCAACCTTAAGTAGCAGTGTTGGCGTTTCTTATTTTTTTTATAAGTTATTCATGACCATGAATACTAGTCCTTCAGTCGAAAACTTAATTTATACGTTTCTCAAAAACAAACTCTATATAGGATGATTATGAATGATAATAGAAATGAGAAGTGAGAAATGATATACCCCCCAACCCCTCGAGTATCTCAGTAAAGATGTGGGGCTTTACTAAGTCCTCACGCGGACTTCTTGAGAGAATTTGAAAAGTGCCGTCGTTGCCCTGTTTTGTTTCATTTGCCAACACTCATGCACACTCACGAACACTTAACGGTTAATAATCCAACATAATTTTCACATTAATATTCGACATAACAAAAATTTTGAAAATGAAAAATTTTGAAAATGACTCTTCCCCGCCAAGAAGTCCAGCGTTTCTTAAAAAAAAGTAAATGTTGCCAATTTTTAAAGTGAAATCTGCCGAAAACGGTAACAGATGAAAAATGTGACAGGCGCAAAATATTCGAAGACATGTTTTATTTTCAATGATTTTATTCTAAAATATAATAAAAGTTACTAAATCACAATTTACGTTTCCTACATTTATGTCACCCAATTACGGAAAACTTGAAATTTGTTTTTTTAACTAGTACTCAAATGAATCAACAATATCCAATGCAAGGTCTCATGAAGACACGAATTTTGTATGGAATCAGAACGCGGTGTTTTAAAAAATGCATCAATTTAACTGTGTAAATATTACATTGTACAAACTTTATTTGTGTTTATTTGTACAGAGAAATAGTTAACTTAATTTTAGTTAATAAAAAAATCGTCATCATTTTTTTCATAATATTACTCAAAGGTGCGGATCACTACATGAGCTACGCCCCTTCGGCCGACGGCGTGACCTGTAACAAAGACAAACAAATACAGAGAATACGCCTGCTTTTTGTGAAGGGAGAATAAGGATGCAGCTCTTGTCTGCCAGCCAACAACAAAGACAAAAAGACAAAGACAAAGACTTTTTATTCGCATAAAACATGGTACATAAGTGGTGTTATAGTAAATACATTGAAGTCCACACATTTCACCAGAAACTGGTACGCAAAAAATAAAATTAAAATAAAAAAATTAAAACATTTTCAAACTAGTACTTATGAAATTTAAGTTATTTATAATATTCAATTCAATTCAATGTATAGGTAATTCAATAAAATTCAATTCAAAATAGCAAATTTAATTTCAACAGTTGAAGTATTCGTTTAGAGAATAAAAACATTCTTCAATGAGTCGTTTTTTAAGTTTGGCTTTGAACATGGTTACTGGTAGCATCTTAAGCTCTTCAGGTAGCCCATTGAAAACTTTTACTGCCATTATGTAACTGTTTCTTGCATATGACGTCGTTGTTATTAATGGCAGTGCCAGCTTATTAGGGTATCTACTGTTAACCCGTGATGATTTTCCAAACAATTCTGGATGCAATCGAACAAAAACACAGATCTCATAAATATACATAGATACAACGGTCAAAATTCTCAGCCTTTTAAATAATGGTCTACAGGAGGTCATGATATCAACGTCACAAATTGCTCTTAAACATGCTTTTTGGGCGATTAAAGCTTGCCCGATTTGACTTGAATTCCCCCATATAATAATTCCGTACCTAAGTAATGAGCCTACATAGCCATGGTAGGCTTGAACAGCGGTTGACTCGTTACTAATCTTAGCAAGACGCCATAGTGCATAAGAGAAGGAATGCAATTTGCCACAAATATGGGTGATATGATTTGTCCAAGTGCATTTGTCATCCAGAGTGATTCCAAGAAATTTTGTTTCATTGGACTCATTTATTATTTGATTTCTAACTGATACATTTAGTAATTTCTTCCTTCCATTCTTATTTATAAATTGTATATAAGTGGTTTTTTTTAAGTTTAATTTTAAGTTATTGTGGTGTAACCAATCATCTATTTTATTTATACATAAGTTAATTTCTTGGTTATAATCTTTATTATTTTCGCTTGGTATAATTATACTGACATCGTTCGCAAAAAGAATGCATTCATAATTTGTCACATCCGGTAAATCGTTGATATACAATAAGAAAAGTAATGGACCCAGAATGCTCCCCTGAGGCACCCCCATGTTATTAGTTTTGGTTGATGATCTATAGACATTGACTTCTTTTTTTTTCATCCACCCTTGTCATCTCTACATATTGTCTTCTGTTAGTAAGATAGCTAACTAGTAAATCATGAGCCACACCTCTAATGCCATAGACATAACATTTTCTTAGAAGAATATGATGGGCAACAAAATCAAATGCGCTGCTCATGTCTAGGAACAATGCTGTAACCGGTGTCCGGTTATCGGTATGTTCAAGCAATTTCCTTACAAGTGAGAAAGTAGCTAATGAAGTTGACTTACCCTTTAGAAAACCGTATTGTTCTGGTCTTATGATATTGAACTTATTCATAAAATCTAGGATTCTTACATACATTACTTTTTCAATCACTTTGGACAAAACGGTTGTTAAAGCTATAGGCCGATAATTTTCTATTTGATCTTTACTGCCTTTTTTATAGAGAGGCTTTATGACTGATATCTTAAGTACCTCTGGAAAGATACCCGTAGCAAATGACAAATTTACTAGGTATGCAATGACAGGCGCAATCTCATCTTTACATGCTTTCAGTATGCTAGAATTAATTTCATCGTATCCCGTAGCATTTGTAGATTTAAGGCTATTTATCATTTTAACGATTTCATATTTGTCTGTTGGCTTCAAAAATAAACTGTTACAATTAAAATTAGAGTTATGGTTTTTTACTACATTGTTGTTATAAGATTGATCATGTATATTTTTATTTGTAATGTTAATATAATAATCATTAAACTCATTAGCAATATCTGCGGCTTTATCTATAATTTTACTCTTATTTGTTATTTTTTCTATGTTTAAATGAATTGGGTTAATAATTGTTTTATTTTTTATAACATCCCATGTACCTTTGCATATGTTGGTCGAATTAGCAATGTATTTAATGTTTGAGATTTTTTGAGCCTGATGAATACATTTTTTTAAATGTTTTGTGTATCTTAAATATTTTATTTTATTTACCTGATGAGAGCACCTGTAATAATGAAAACGTAGTTTTCTTTTCGTAGCCGTTGACGTTTTGATGCCCTTGGTGAACCATTTCTTATTATTTTGTGTGGTACTAATCCGAATTCTTTTAACTGGGAAACATAGCCCATAAAACAGCAAAAAATCATCATGAAAAGCACTAAAAGCTAAATTTGTATCGTTCTTATTAAATGTGTCGCTCCACGATAAACTTTTCAAGCAGTCTCTAAACTTAGAGACATATTCCAAACTAAAATCTCTTTTTTTTTAAACCAATATTGAGGATGGTTCAATTTACTTGAAATTTCAAACTTAAGAGATTGTGCCGTTTCATGATCCGATAATCCCAGATTTAGAACTTCACATTCAGTAATAGGTATGTTACTAATTATCTGATCTAAACATGCACTTTTCCTTGTTGGAACATCAACATGTAGTTTAAAACTGTTACATAGTGTTATTCTTTTTAATTCATCGGAAGTTTTTAAAGTTTTTAAAATATCGATGTTTAAATCCCCAGCAATAATTATTTTGTGATTAATTTTTTGTTTTAGTCTGTTAAGGAGTAATTCAAATTTATGAAGAAATATTGATACGTTCGAGGTAGGTGTTCGGTATAAACATATAATCACACATTTCAATGATTGTATTTCTACACCACAGCATTCGAAAACTTGTTCCTCGGCAAAGTCATTTAAAAAAACCAAATTGCGTATTTGTACGTTTTCTCTGCAAAGAATACAAACACCACCTCTCTTTTGCGTTGCTCTCGAAAATGAGGCTACCAAGCGAAAACCATTAATCTGTATATTACCTTCACTGCCTGACCTTATAAAAGTCTCACTGAAACAAAGAGCATGAAAATGTTGACCGCTGCCTTCAAGTTCATCTAGTGTAACCTCTAGTATCTCTTTCTTGCTAAGTAAACCAGCTATATTTTGATGTAATACTAAAAATATTTCATTATTACAAGTTTTTGCATTAAAATTTCCTTTTACGTCACCGCTACACAAGAAAAAAATCATCATTTGGTGTACTCACGGGTATACTTATGGAAAAATAATTCGTAATTTTCTTTTGCAATAATTTTTTCATACATAAATTAGTGTTTTGTTTATGTTCAATGCTTGAAGCATTGCCTTGACAGCATGATAGAAAGATCTTTTTTGCATTTAGATTTGCTTGTAACAACTTTATCTTACTGTAGCTCAAGTAGTTACTATCATAGTATAGTGAATCAATTAATACATTAACTTTAAAAACGACATAATGCATATAATCTTTTACACCTAAATCATTAACATCCAAAAATTTACAATTTTGAAAGTTATCACAAAACAATTTTAGCATGTTGTTAAGTTTTATCTCGCTTAAGAATCTGCAAAATTTTGAGCCGAGCACAATTATGGTGGGCTCAGGATGTGTCTTTATGAAATAACTCAATTCCGTACATATCTTTACAGGGTTATGGTCCATTTCCCCGATACTTATAATTATCTTGTCGCTTGATGTCGCCATTTTAGTTTCTGAAGATGTTAATATTTCTTCACATGGAGCATTTGTTTTGATAAAAGAAGATACTTTGTACGTCTCATACTGGGAATTTTCTCTTGATTTCATTAATTTTGATGCCAGTCCCGCGCATTGTTGGCCTCCAAGTATATAAATCCGCTTTTCTGTGTCTTTTTTTGGTGTGGTAATAGTAGGAGTAGTGTTTCGATTTAGTTCCGCATTTGACAATGTTTCGGATATTTCAATTTCTCTAATTTCTGTGACTTGAGGAGAATCCAGCTCTTCATTTTGTGAGAAATTCAGCCTTGTCTTATTCAGACTTTTTCTATTACATTTTCTATGACTTGTCTTATTTGTTTTATTACTCTTGATAGCTGGCGCCGTTTTACATATTGTTTGTAATTGTTTTACTTTTTTAGTATAGCCTGATAGTTGTTGCTTTAATTGACCGTTTTCCAGTAATAAATTTTCTATCTCGTTGTCAGCTATTTCTAGCCGATTTTGTAAAGCTCTTATCACTTCCTTTAATTCAAGCAACTCAGAGTTTTCAGTCGTATTTAGTTCCGGACAGCTTCTATTCAATGTATCGTTATGTAACAGTGAAGAGTTAAACTCATCCTCTGACAGTGAGTGAAAGGAGTTACTTATGGGTATATTATACTTTCTTCTGTGCGTAATGTTAGTGCTTTTATCATTTAAAAACTGTTTACATTCTTCGCATTTCCATGCAGTTTTCCGATTTGGGCTCATCAGATAAAATAGCTTTTCAGATATGTTTACACAATCTATATGAAATGTGTGTGCGCATTCTACACAGACCATAAATTGTCTTGTTAAAATATTTTTTTTACATTTAAAACATTCTTTGGACATTTTTTAAATCAATTAAAAATTCTTGAAATTAAAAAAATGCAAAAATAAATATAAACCAACGTAGGAATTTCAAATATCAAATTCTTCATATATCGGTGAGGTTTGAACCGTGTTTTCTTAATAGATCCAGGTGTGCCGCGCGGCTGCGCTAAACGAGTTATAATCTGAGTGACAAAAATTTGGTACGCTATAGTAAGGTGTTTAATGCTTGATGAGTCATTTCTGTTTGGGCCAATTTTGTTACCTTATATGGTCATAAAGATCAGTTCAACGAACTTGTCGCACAATGAGTCACCGTGTCACTTTTTAGTTTCTTCACATCACTTTGATTCCTTTATTTATGCACTTTAGTAGTTTGGACAATTATTATTATGATCTTCTTATGGATTAGCACAGATTGGTAAGGATTTTGTTATTTAAATACGGTTTTAAACACTGATAATAAATAAAATTCAGAGAGTAAAGTAACGTTCGTGTACGCTCGGCGGGTGTCGGCGAAGACTCCACAACGCCACGTTATTGAAGTAAATTCCAAAATACATAATCGCGTTTTATTCAAACTAAGAAAACATATCAGGAGGAGTCTGATATGGACTCGTGGCGCGGACTTGAAATAATAAAATCGTCACTAAAAATTCTTTCCTTCCATCTATTGAAATTAAAACTAAAATTATATAAATTAATTAACTAATGCAACCAACATTCATATTTTCCCGATTCCCATTTTTACCTACCATCAAGATTATAATATATTGGTGTGTCGCAACGTAACAATCATGAGACGCCTACCCTTAATCCCGTTCTCTACTTATAATCGTAAAAATTGCCGCAAATAATTACAAATGCTTAGCGGTATCCTGATGTGATTGAGTCGACCACCTCACTGGACTATGTCCAAATATGAGTCTCAGTAGACCAACAAGTATCTATTTTACAAATTGAACGTTGTTCCTGGGGTTTTCTTTTACTGAAAGTTACCGACTGTGATCCCGCATAATTTCAATGAGAACCTATATTATTTTTTGGCGACAAAAACAGTGTCAAACTCGGTGCACGCTTTTCCGCCAGAGATATCACAGAAACAGGAAGGTTTACATTTTTGCTGGTAAAACAAAGCAGGAGTGAGTAATTCTGCTTTTTCGATAACCTCCAAAATCATGTTTAGTGGCCTGTTTTGACATTTATTCAAAATTTTACTTATTTACTTAATTGTTACTGAGCACTTTTGAATTATTCCACCAGTTTTCATTGAAATTTTACTAGAAGCAGGTCACAAATTGGTTGCTGACCCCATTTTCTAATGATTAAAGGAAAAAAAGGCCAATCACTGGATCCTGTCGAACACAGGTGCGACTACCCTAAGTATATTTACAAAAAAAAGTTTCTACAACATTTAACCATCGTATTTTTTATTCTTTTCCAGGGTCTCTTTCTAGTTACAGCGCTTACTGCGCTCGCCGTTACCGCCAATGCGTACAAGAACCCTTATTACGCCCCTGGCAGATCTGTGAACGTCCACCTCTTCGAGTGGAAGTGGGATGACATCGCCAATGAATGCGAGAACTTCTTGGGGCCAAGGGGTTACGGAGGCATTCAGGTGTATTTTTTTTTATTTTTTTTTCTTAAAAGGTTTACTTAGTTATTTTATGTAATACTCTGCCAACCGTAAAGCTGTGGGCACTGCAAGACAGGGCTACTTTAAAATCGGGGGTACATCGACAACAGATCTAGATGCTTTAGTGGCTGCTATGAATGTGCCTAGTCTGATTAGACCAGAGAACGTCGAATTAAAATATCGAAAACTTTTGTCTATTTGTTACCCTTGGTTCTAAAGTAGCCACGACTTATACTTAATATATCTTAGAGAGCGAAACTGTGTGAAAAAATAGGATTAAAAAAAACTTGTTTAAAAATAGGGTGAGCCGTTGATCTACCTGAAGTTTTAAAAGTTTATGAGGTTCAATAGGCTATGTATCCTGGACATCTCTGAGCAATATGCCACACACGGAGACACCAATTAAGGCTTATGATAACACAGTGACTTAGTATCTGATTAAAAACTTATTTGCAATAAATTCCAAGAATGATAAATTTAAATTGGCTGAGACTAGTGATTCTTGAACCAATTCTCTTCTAGAAAAAACCTCGCCACTTTTAATATCTAACTTTCGAACTTCTCGTTAATTCTCGTTTTTCCGTTAAAGATATCACCACCTAACGAGAATGTGGTGCTGTGGTCTTACAACCGTCCATGGTGGGAGCGGTACCAACCAATGTCGTACAAACTGGTGACTCGCTCGGGAGACGAAAGGCAATTCGCTGATATGCTGAGGAGGTGTAATGCTGCTGGCATAAGGTAAGGCCACGTAAATGGTGCTTCAGATGATCAGTAGAAAATGGCTTTATGAAGGAATGCTACAAACACAATTCGCTATAAAGATCTTCCCCAAATCTTTCCATGTCTCGTTCTTGAAATGAAAAAAATGCTCTTCTTTTTCATATCTTGCATTTGGTTTTCATGAAGTAAAGTGGTAGTAAGGCCGAAGGTGGAAGCGCACTTTACTTGGAGTCCTAAACTGAGGAACTGGCTGTTATCTCCAACTGTCGGAACACAAAAATGCTAATAACATTCTTCTGGCGCCAGACTTAGATAAAATGGTGGTAGCTAGCAAGAAGGACTTAAAACAAGTCATACCACGTACTACAGCAAGTACAATCATGAACCACCGCTAGAAATTGAATCACTAGACCACAGAAGAGGTTGAGGCTCTCAAGTAATTTTAACTATGTATACATATATATATTATGTATATATTATATAGCAGTGGACGTGTGTAGGCTGATGATGATGATGATGATATATATATATTTACCTTTAGGATATACGTTGACGCCGTCATAAACCACATGACGGGCGAGCCTCCAGACAACCAGGGCACCGCCGGCAGCACCGCCAACTTCGGACAGTGGAACTACCCTGCAGTACCATTCTCCAGAGACCACTTCAACTGGCCTCATTGTGTCATTGACGGAATGGACTACGTCAATAATGCTGCGAGGGTAAGTGAACTTACTTTAGGCACAAAATAAATAATAGTATTTACTTACTCTTTAGTTCAGAAAAAGGCAGTGTGGGCAGGCTTCCAACAAGGTAGACCAACGGTCTGGTACAGGTCACGGTTAGCCGCTGGATGCGAGCAGTACAAAACCGGTCGTTGTGGAGATCCTCGGGGGAGGCCTTTGTTCAGCAGAGGACATTTTTTGGCTGAGATGATGGTGATGAAGATTAGTTCAGAGAGCAGCTTCACACTGCAGTGCTAGTCTACAGGGAACACTTTAACTAACCCCATTGCGCCATTGACGGTATGGGCAGCGTCAAAAATGCTGGAAAGGGCAAGCAAACCTACTTCAAGTTCAGGGAGTTGTTTTACCAGCAGCGCCAGTCTCTAAGAAAAACTTCAACTGTCCTCTTACGCCCGTTCCCAATAACCTATCTATCTGTTGTTTTGCCTAGTATAGATACAAATTGGACATAAACTCCATACAAATTATGTCAAATTTCTAAATCCAGTGAGCAAAACAACAGACAGATAGAATATAGGGAACGGGCGTTAGTGTGATCTCAGTGTGATTGTCGGAATGGAACGTCAATCATTCCGGAATTCTTCTACACTTGCAATGCTAACGAAAATTTGCACAACTTTAACCCCAATTAATATATATATTTAAATATTAAGCGAATATTTTAATTTTTACTAACAAATATGGAATACGATACGCTAATCTCTGAAATATTTTCCACTATTAAAATTATCTTTAATTTAGTTAGTTATATCCACATATTTGGTCTGTGGTTATATCCATGCTACACCTTCATGGTTACATCACATATTTTGATTATTTAAGTACCAGCTTTTTTAAAAACAAAACAACATATTTTCATGATTGCCCTTCTAGGTTCGCAACTGTGAACTCGTCGGCTTAAAGGACCTCAATCAGGCTGATGAGCACGTGCGCAACATGATTGTCAACTTCATGAATGAGCTGATCGATCTCGGAATAGCTGGCTTCAGGTAATACCAAGAAATTACAATTGAATAGAACTGCGTCACGTATCTGTGTACAAACTCCTCTTTGGAGTCTAAGACCTAATCTGTAAAATTATAATAGTTCTCAAAGAATTAAGTACGAGTATTTAGATGATGAGAATAAAGTTTTATAAACTTAATTGACATGTCACGTAACATTTTTCAAATTATTCCATTTTTTGATCTGACTTTACAACACACGAATTTTGTAATCGTCAACTGTAAATAAGTGAATTCATATTAAGCTATATACAGGTATTTAAAAAAATCTCGATCGATGAATAGTCAAGTTTTTCCATTAGAATCGACGCAGCCAAGCACATGTGGCCTCAAGACCTGCGAGTAATCTACGACCGGCTGCACAACTTAAACACAGCACACGGGTTCCCGGCTAACGCTCGTCCATACATCTACCAGGAAGTCATCGACTACGGTGGCGAAGCGATCAGCAGAGACGAGTACACTCCTCTTGGTGCCGTGACAGAGTTCAAAGTTGGTAGGGAACTATCAAACAGTTTCCTAGGCAACAATGAGCTGACGTGGCTTTCTAATTGGGGGCCTGAATGGGGCTTGCTGGCGCCTAGTGACGCTCTGACCTTCATCGATAACCACGATAATGAAAGAGACCATGGCGGCGGCGGTGGCATTTTGACATACAAGAACCCGAGGCCGTATAAAGCAGCCATTGCTTTCCTGTTGGCCCATCCGTACGGAGAGCCTCAAGTCATGAGCAGCTTCGCTTTCTTGGATACGGAGATTGGCCCACCCATGGACAACCAGGGCCATATTATCTCACCAGTTTTTAACTCGGTGAGTGGTTATCTCTTCAGTTAAATATAAAATAGCATCATCATCACCTCATTTTATGTCCCCACTGAGGTACGAGCCTTCCTACGCGAGCCCAGTGCGGATTGGTGGTTGTTAACGACTGCTAATGCAGCGGTGACCAACGGCTTTACGTGCCTTCCGAAGTACGGAGGAGCTCGAGATGATACATTTTTGGTCACCCATCCGATGACCGGCCTTTACGAAAATTGTTTAACCTCAGCACTCGCAGACCGGGCGCGTTAACCATTGCGCCATTGCGCCGCGTTAACCATTGCACCATTGCGAGCTCCTGTCTGTATGTCCTATATAACTTAAGAACGGCTTGACCGATCTTGATGAAAATTTGTATGTAGTAACATGAGATTGTGCAAAAAATGGTAGGCTTTCAAAAAATTCACAAACTAGCCGACCCGCAAGTTGCTTCTATAAACTTGTTTAAAGGATACGGAAATCCATGGCATACATACAAAAATGTAATTTAAACATAGGTTGTATAATAGACGTCCTGAATGGGTAGTAGGTAAAAACATGTTTGGCCGATTCAAAAGCACTTTTTGAAAGTTTATTTGAACAAAAAATATTTGACTTTGACTTTACTTTGACTTTAGTTGCTGGAAATGGGCTCCATTTTCTTGGATACGCAAATTAATTCTTTTTACGAATTCATTTCTAGTATAACCTTCAATAACGTGTTGTGTTGAATATTATAAATCGTATTCTAAACTTCAACTCTCAACTCGTTTACATTCGCATAAGATTGAATGTAAATTTGATTTTTTACATATCCCCACAAAAAGAACTAAAGGGGTGAGATCTGGTGAGCTCGCAGGCCATCTGATTGTGCCGTTTGTACCAATCCAGGTATTAAAATGGTTACTAATGTAGGCAGTAGTGATTCTGCTGTTATGGGCTGGAGCACCATCTTGCTGTAGAATTATTTGGTTTCGCTTTTCGGGGAAACCATTTTACTCATTTCTTATGAGAACCAGTATTTCAAGATATTTGTCAGTGTTTAAATGACCTTCGTACACGTGGACTAACACAACCATATTTCTCATAATTCCGCACTAAACGTGTGTGGCAAGCGAATTTTCGGAAATCTTTGAATGCAGTTTTCTTTCTTTTTAAGAATAAAGAAATGTTTTCTTTGAGTAAAATTTTCTATCTACAGTATTAAGAGTACTTTCCCTTCAGGTGGCAACACAAAATTCCACCCTGTATAAATGATGTTGGTAAACCTAATAATTATTTTGATTAGCATTCGTTGATCCATTATTTTCGCACAGCGAAGCGGGCGGGTGACGGCTAGTATCTGTAGGCTCTGTCTGTACATGCAATTTTTCTGACTATTTTTGGGATAAATATTCGTTTTATGACTCACTGACACCAATTCTACGATTTTTGAAATTTTTGTCTGTCTATCTGTATGTCCTCTTATAACTCAAGAACGGCTTGACCGATCTTGATTTGTATGTAGGTAGTAAGAACATGAGATTGTGCAAATTATAGGCTATATAAAAAAATATATATTCACAAACTTTCGCACAGCGAAGCGGGCGGGTGACGGCTAGTCTATTATAATATAATTGGAACAAGCAACTATAAATAACTACGTAACAGAAAAAAAATATACCAATACTTTGTAATCCATATTAAAATTATAAATAAATATGTGAGATACTACACAATGATCTAATTTCAAACTAAGCAGGGCCTCTATTATGGTACTAGATAACGGATAAACAGAGGTACTTAACATTTTAACGATCATGTCATGAGCCGGGTTACTCGGGTACGAACATTAATCATACAAATGTTTGCCCCCGTTGTCAGGATTCGAGACCGCAACTTCTTGGCAGTTCGGATGCTAGACTGTTAGGCCACAGAGGTCGATGATATTGAAGTTTATTGTGTCTTTGTTCGCGTTAGGTCAGATTCGCTTTACGTCAGATTCGAATTTATAGTGTAATAACTTTGTTGTGGTCTGTACAGTACATATTCTGTCTCCACAAAGTAAATTTGCCTAACGCGAATCTGACGTAAAGCGAATCTGTCCACATGCGAACAAACCACCAGGAACTTTTAAAGTATAGCAAGAAGTATGATCATTTTATAACATCTCCTCCGCACAGGACGGTTCCTGCGGCAACGGTTGGGTGTGCCAGCACAGGTGGCGCCAGATCTTTGCGATGGTTGCCTTCAGGAACGTGGCCGGCAGCAGCGGCCTCAATGACTGGTGGACCAACGGCGCTAACCAGATAGCGTTCTGTCGGGGAGGCAGTGGGTTCATCGCCTTTAACAACGACTACTGGGACCTCAAACAGACTTTACAGGTGATTTTATGGTGTTATATTTTTTTGTGTTCATAGAAATTTTTCTTCGCGTCTATCATTTAATCTTTTAAGGAATTCTCTGCTTATTCTTGACAGTCTGTTGTCATCATGCTCGTTGGCTTAATCACTTGAGATCACTTGCACAACTTATCTTTTGTATTGAGATTTGGCATTGCTCTTTTTATAATTGGAATCTTATTTTAGTGGTGTTCTACCTCTAACATTTTGGGGGAACCGGGGTGATTGATAGTTTGTGCTAGGATTCTGTAAATTTATACGTTTTAACCAATCATGTAGCCAATGCAAAATTACCCTTACATTTACATCTTCATTACCCTACAGACATCCCCTTGCTAATGCTAGGCCTTACTCCTCCCACATGAATAATTGTACATGGGGAGATCAGATGTCAGTTGCATAAGTCTTTATTTACTTACGTGCTAGTGTTAAATAGTTTTAAATTGGTTACAGACTTGCCTCCCCGCGGGCAGGTACTGTGACATTATATCTGGAGAGAAGGTCGGCAGTGCGTGCACCGGCAAGACGGTGACGGTGGGCAATGACGGCCGTGCGCAGATTACTGTGGGAGCCAACGACTACGATATGATGCTGGCGATACATATAGGAAATGAGGTAAGAACTGCTGTTCGGAACAGTATTTACCTGTCACCAGACTGATACTGTAGCGTGATGTCTGAAGAGAAGGCTGGCAGTGAACACACCGACAGGAAATGGACGGCCGTGCACAGATTACCGTGGGAGCCAACGAAGCCTATGATAGGATGCTGACGATACATAATTGGGAAATGAGGTAAGAATTGGTGTCCGGAACAGTACTTATCATTCACCAGGCTGGTAGTGAATGACAACGACAGCCGCGCGCAGATTACTGCAGGAGACAACGAAGACTACGACATGATGCTGGCGATACATATAGGAAATGAGGTATTTGTAGCAGAAAGATTATCTGGAGATACGTTAGCAGTGCATGCGAGAGTAACGGACACGCATAAATCCACGTGGGAGTCAACGACTACGACATGATGCTGGCGATACATATAGGAAATGAGGTATTTGTAGCAGGAAGATTATCTAGAGAGCAGCTAGGCAGTAATGTGATATCTGGAAAAAATAGCACCACACAAAACGTGGGGAGAAAAGATATAGGCGATTCAAAAACAAAGTCAGGTGCAATAACAGGAATAAGGACCCCTCCTTACCTATACCTGTTATTGTACCTCGTCTTTATTACCATTGTCATACACTTTTAAAGATTTACGTTCAATTGTAAAAGTTGAAAATGTTTAAAAACTATATAGTAGTTAGCGAGTACTAGCGAGTTATGTGTGGTCACCTACGCCCAGTTCAAAAACCTTTTAATTCTGATTATAATTTTTCCCAACATTTTAACAATTTCTTTTTTTTTTACTATAACACAATGTTTCTTTTTTGTTTTCAGAGTCGTCTTTGAAGTCGCGGATTGATATAAAAATAAACATTATTGGTCATCAAAATTTTTTGTGTTTCTATTTTTTCCTATCCCTTGAATTTAAATCGTAGTAGATTCTCCGCAAAGAACCCGTCTGGATGGTATAGTTTAAACCTGACCTTCACCCTATTTCATTGCTTTAGTCATCTGCCTACAAATGAGTATCATTAACCCGCCGAACGGAAGGGCCCCCGAATCCCCCCGGGAATGGCCGCCGGGACCCCACTATCCGGTCACCAACCGGCAAGACGGACCACCCCGAGATTATGCGTGGCATGGTGAGGCAGCCTCACGAGCTGGTTACATTCGCTTGGGCCCCTGTACTGTGCCACGGGCGGCCAGCGGGACAGCCGTTTCTACGGGTCTCCCTGGTCGGCGGGTTAACGAAGTCCTCCTGGCACTGGTTCCACGAACCAAATGCATCGCAGCAACATCCACTCGAGCTCTGGTTATACGCTGGCTGATCCCGAAACGCGACCGCAAGCGGTCACTTGACGGGTTTTACACCATGCGTACGGACTAACCAGACGGGCAAGCCCTACCACGCAGTGGAGCATATGGAAGCTCGAAAATCCGTTAGTCGCCTCTTACGACACCCACCGGAGGAGAGGGGCGGAGAATAGTATTCTTTCTCCGTCTCCGCACGGATAAGAATGTAATGTAAATGTAATACAAAGTCGGTTAATTTATTTAGTCCCTACTTAAGGAACCGAAATCTTAAGTTTTTACGTAATTAGCTAACCTAACAACGTCCTATAGTGACCATATCAATATTAAAAATCTTATAAGTTTTAAATAATAGATTGACTTGGCAATCGCACTGAATAAATTAACCAACTTGGTAGAAGAACTAAGTTGCGTGACTTGGTTTTTTTTTTACAAGTTTGTTTTTGATGGTTAGTCTTTTCTGTATACGAATTCATTTAAATAGTGCCCTTGCCGTTTAACCCGGTAGCTTGGCATGATACAGATTATACCATATACCTGCAATTCTACAAACACGCGAAAAAGATGATGATCTCAGGAAAGTGTAAATAAAACACAAACCGGATCGCCTTTAAGGCATTCCAATTTTTGTTTCATATAAAAAATGACGGCTTTTAACATCAATAACCTTGTGTCCCGTGCTTTTTAAACACGTCTATATGATTTAGCATGCATTTTTAGGTTTTACAACGAAGTCGCTTAGGAGAATTCTAACGGTGTAGACGTTTTGTACTCTAGTGCTGAAATTAATTACTTGTGTTGTGTGTACAATTTCATACAGAATTTTTAAGGCAGTTCGAAAAAATTAAACTTGACGAATGTATCTTTATTTTTTTATATAAGTTCGAAAAGGTCAGTTTTAAGTTTTACACTGGTGAGAGGCGGGCAGTACAGTAGGTACAATGACGACTGAAGAATATAGGTGAGTGTTGTTTAGCAAGAATCATCAACCAATATCTTGTTGTCCCGAATTAAGGGACGGAAATCTTTATACAACAGTCAACGACAGTGTATTAATTTTTTAAGACAGAATTCATGACATCAATAAAATTGTAAGAACAACAATCTCGCTTAAAATAGTTTTATATTGTTCACGGTTTGTTTATTAAAGTAACTAGATATATCCATAATGATCGAGAATTTTTAGTGTCTAAATAGGTCAGCAGTGACTTTGAATATGAATTCTAGCAGCATTGTACCTTATGATAAGTATTTAATAAAATAATAATGTTTACAAACAAAGAAAGTTACTAGTAAATTAAACTACTTATAACTAAATTCATAAAATAGGTTTATAATATAATTATTATAGGTTATTAATATAATTATATAAAATTTCCAGTTTTCTTTGTTCACGCCTCGCTTTCTTGCCTCATTAGGCGAAACTTTTTAAATTTTTTTTATATCAAATCGCCCATTATTTACAATTAAATTCAATAAAAATGCAGCACGAAATCCACTTAACAATGTCCGGATGGCCAGTTGGCCATACTGACGCCAAGGCCGCCATGACAGTTGCCCGTCAAAATCCTGCGTTTTGATTGGTCTATTTGGATCTAGCGGGGAATGAACCTCAGTGGTCAAGGATCTGGCGGGATTTGATAATAAATACAGATTTCGATCTCAATTTGCTAGGGATCTAGCGGAGATTGATACGAATTTACTAAAAGGGATCAAAGATTTCAAGAAAATTAAGCCATAGAGCATTATAACTTTTTTTTTAAATAAAAATGGATCTGGCGGCTTTTGATACTAGACGACACAGCTAACCCGATCATTTATATGCTATGTATAATATTGGGTATAGATGTGCCTCTCATAGAAAAAAAGATGTACAAAAGATAGATGGCGGTAGTAGACGTTTGCGTGCGCGTTTACGCTTCTTCCCGATAAATAGCGCTACTTTTACGTGTCATATTTTGTCACTTATCTTATTCCCGTTTCCACATTTTGGATTTTTTTATAGCCTATGTCACTCCCACAGTCAAAACAAATCTAACGACACATCTTATGTTAAAATCCGTCATGCCGTTTGGGCTGTAGGGCGTGCCAAAGAAATAGACATACATACATACATACATACATACATACATACATACATACATACATACATACATACATACATACATACATACATACATACATACATACATACATACATACATACATACATACATACATACATACATACATACATACATACATACATACATACATACATACATACATACATACATACATACATACATATATACATATATACATACATACATACATACATACACTCGAAAACATAACCCTCCTTCTGACGCAGTCGTGTGGCGTTCAACCAACATTTGTTACAAGGAGAAAGTACAGAGGGATAACAAAAGAAAAATGGCGTATACAAAGTGGAAAAGATGTTAAAAAAAACATAATTTATCTTCAAACATTTCATACTTTGTTTTATAAACATGCAAGCAAACTGTAAGTACAATTTATACAGATTGGTCTGTCCTTATACGCAAATTGCTTCAGCATATTCGTTATTTTAATGAGCACAAAGTGATCGAGTACAGACTATGCATGTCTGTAATGCTAATACAACAACAGTATGGAAATTCGCGTCCCGAAATATAAAATCTAAAAAATAAAAATAAATAAAAATAATTTTTTCCATTAGTGAAATTATTTTTTTATTTTTTTTATTTATTTATTGTGACACGCCATAATGGCTTCACTCTGCCTGATGAAAAGCAGCCAGTGAAGCCCAAGAAGTGAAAGCGTTCATCACAGCGCTACCACGCTATGCCGAACGCTCACACTATGGCGGCCTGCATAAATGCTTTTTTATTTTTTATAAATAATTGACGACTAGCAATTACAATTTGGAAAAGTGTTGAATAAATTTCCACAAGCAGGATTTGAACCCACACCCTCTGACATACCGGGTCATACCAATTAACTACGCTACCATCGCTCTGCCGACCATAGGGAGGGCAATGGGCACCCTGCTACGCACTACTTTAAAGTTTATACTGCCACCCCTACCAACCTCCTTATGGTTATAAAGTTAGGTGTCAGACATCCTTAAGCAAGCACAAGAGACCATCTACTGACGTAGATGGTCCTAACGCCAGATCAGAATACGCCGGTACGCATCCTTCATAAGGTAGTTTAAGACTAGTGTCTCGAGCTAGTTGCCCCGTGGCGTGGACACGTATAGTCCACTAGGTACCTAATATCCAGAAAATCCAGATAGGTTACCGGAGCTGTAAGCTAGCTCACTTCTCGTTGCACTAAGAGTAGAACTCGCAGATACCACTGCTCGGGTCGTCAACTCTAAAGTCGACTACCAAATGTCTTCTTTGGTGGCGAAGTTGTAAACCCACTCAATGCAAGGAGGGCAATGGGCAATTTATATGGAGATTTGAACGGGTTTTTTTATGAATAGAGATCTTCTAAATTAACAATAAATTGCTAACTACCTCTTGTTTGGCGGCTTCCATTTTGCATAATGACACATCTGCTGGCGATAAAATCAATCATTCCTGTATAACAGTGGCTCCTCCAAACTTTCAGAAGCTCTGATGTAACTCCGTCCTCACCGGGGGCTTTTCCATTTTTGAGCTGTCTCAGAGCTAACACAATCTCGTCTCTTGACTGATGTCTGGCAGTTCGTCGATGTAGTGGCTCGATGTAATTACTCTTACTCTGTAAGCCAAAGGAGCCCTATTCAATGTCGAAAACTACGTCATTGTCATCCGATCTTAATATTATTTCAAATATTGGTCAATAGTTTTACGCAAATTTTGTTGCGAACAAATTACAATTTGAAAAAAGACAATACCTACAGGTTGTTCTATCGAATCGATTTGATCGAAAGAACAGGTTCGATTCTCGGACAGGGAAAATATTTTTCTTAAAATTGTATATTATACTATTAAATTGAGCATTTTTCGCTATTTCTCATAGTTTCGGATTGTCGGAATACGGGTCGTAAAACACTTCCTGTATAAAATCATATCTTGGAATTGTTACGGTTAAGGGTTAGCTGTCATATAAAATATTAGGTCCTTTATGAAATTGGAGTTTTGTATGAAGATTTTTTATAAAATTTTATCTTTCATATTAACGTTTTTTTTTAATTTTCGTAGCATCTATTTATTTTAACACTATAAAAATAGTAGAGTAGTGTGTTTGTTTCACTAGCTAAATATAGGAGACATAAAAAAGAAAAAATCAAGTCCCTTTAAAGCTACAATGAAACAAAAGGACAATTCCGCGAACAAAAAAGTTAGTCAATTTAAAAGAAAATTGGGCGATAAAGACAAAATTAATAATCATTGTTATTACTGAAGCCTAAGTAACATAGTCCTAAAGGTGTATAATAAATAATATTAACAACCGGTATTGACTTTTAGAAATAATACAACTATTGATAAGTGAGAAAAAAACGTAAATTTCATAGGTAAGGACCTATTATTATTCGTATGGATGCCGTCTTCACAGTCATATACAACAATTAACATAGTTTTAATCGTGCGCAGACATTTTCAAAAAAGGCACCAAAACGCGTCCATTGTACGCATTGGAAATTTACGTGGCGGGGATCTTGATTTTTCCCAACAATTACAAAACATATGAAAGTGATATTTGATGACATGATTTTTCATAATTGACTTCATTTTACTAGTTGCAAAAACACGATTTCTCAACTTTTATAACAGAGAAAAAAATATCAAAGTAACCTCTTTTAAAACATAGATTTGCATTTTACAGGCTAACCAGACCGATTCAAGCATCTAAATTTTCTTAGTAGATTAGTCTTAACACACACTTAACACAAATTAATAAAAAAAATGAACTACAATATTGTATTGTAGTTCATTTTTTTTATTAATTTGTAGTTTTAATTTGAAGGAAAAAAACAGTTTTTCTTAAGGTACGGGGCGCAAACGCTCCGTATGAGATTTATTGTTTAGCGGTGCGTCGCCTTAATTTGAAATCAAAAAAGTATTGTTTTAATGTCAACAACTACGTCACCAACGATCTTTACTTGTTTTTAAATATCAAGGATCACAAAGACGATGGGTTAGTTTCGTTTCGGCACCTTCCCAATTCGGCACCCATGAATAGGTATATGAACTCGATAAATTTCAATCACGGAGGTACAGCAGCTGCAGTATAATTGCAAACTTTTGATAAAAAACATATCAGTAATTAACCTTTATATCGTTCATTGTTGTTCAACTATTACAAAAATCAGCTTTTACCACATAGTTAGTTTTGCTCGTAAGTATTTGTTATTAATATTTAACCTCTAGAAGATAGATACTTTAAGCAATTAATTATTGAAATATATTTTAAAAGTATTTTTTTGTTGTTTATTTACCAACCTACGCTGTGTTTAGGTCAAATAAAATATCACCTCCCGTGTGGTGCCGGACCCCCATGTGGTGCCGGGGATACAGAATTGCACCACCCCATCTCTTCCCGTGGGTGTCGTAGAAGGCGACTATGGGACCATTCCAGAGGATGGGCATTATTCTCACCATACTGCGATCGCCAACCCGCCTGCCAAGCGTGACGATTATGGCAAATTCCTCTCAAAATGATTTATCCTTGAGAGGGAGGCCTTTGTCCAGCAGTGGACGTCTTTTTGGCTGAGATGATAATGAAAATATCACGGTACGGACTACTAGTTCACCGAGATACGAGTACTTAGAAAAAACTTAATCGCCTTTAAGGTGGTTCCTAGACTCAGTCGAGTTCAGGGCCTAGTAGATTCTACCTGACTCCATAGGGTCTTACCTAATACCTATTACCGCCGAGCAGTAAGAACTAAAGTTGCTTAGAGGCAAGTCCATGGGCTGTAGTCAGCTTCACGTTAAGAAGATCCTATATCCCTTGGCCGACTCGGTAACATAAAGAAGACTTACTGCCACACTCATAGACGTCAATTATCAGTCGAAACACCTACAATTGTTCAGTCGAAAATGTGCTTATAACGTCACTGTTAGTAAGTCTCTAATTTTACAATAAATACTTTTAGGAGCTAAGTAATCATTATTAATGTTTTGACGTCTATGAGTGCGGCAGTTAGAGGTCCTAAGGTCAAAGATTACTTAATCTAAGGTGGAGTTAGGGCTTAAAAATTATAATTGATTTGACATAGGGTATGTCGTGTGTGATTGCCATTAACTATTAATTATCACCATTTCGTTACGCCCTTGGGATAGGGCGTAACGAAATGGTTCTTTCACATTAACGAACTACTAGCTACGTAATACTAATTTAATTAAGTAATGACGGTAAGGTGTGTTCCGCACATTTACATACTTACTAACTTAACTAACTAACTTAACGTCTAAATGTCTAAATAGCACTACAAGTACTATCTTTAGCTCACTTACCCACTTGCTATTTTGTTCTTGATGGGTATCTTAATAATATTGTGTCATAATTAAAAACTAATAACGATTAGGAGTTTTTTATTATGATTGTAGGTGTGAAAGGGCTCGCCTTAATCGAAAACGTTCGATTATGGCGAGCCCTTTCACACCTACATAAGAACTCACAATATTTGGTTATCCGGTCCTGCCACTGGATTCCCAACATCTTCCGGATAGATTTCATGTGAAATAATCTACCCTACGAACGTCAGTTCTGTAGAGACAGACAACTTGTTCAGGAAAATATTTTTTCCGTCGGAGTGAGGCTACAAGCCCAGTTAACCAGTAAGGAACGGTAGGAGCCTAAATAAGGGTCGAGATAAGATATAATAAAAATATTCATAACTTTTATTTAAATTCCAGACGGAATTCTCCAAAAAGCTACAACTTGCAAGACCTAGCAAGCACCGAAAGCAATCTCCCTGGTAAAGAGAGTGCTTCTTCTAAAGAGGAGAAGAACAAAATACTGCGACCTGTAAAAAACAACTTGAAGGAGTTTTTCTCTAGTACAACCTTACATGGTTTCCGCTATGTGCTGGATGAGAACTTAACTTGGATCGAAAGGTAATTTAACTAAGTTCGATAAACGCAAAGTGACTGGCGACGATCGAGCACAAGGCGATGCATTGGAGGAGGCCTATGTTCAGAAGTGGGCTGAAACGGTTTGATCATGATGGTGATCTAGTCATACAGGGTGCCTGTGTGACTTTTGTTTACTATCCGTATTCATTCGATTAGAAATGAGAAGTGAGAAATGATATACCCCCCAACCCCTCGAATATCTCAGTAAAGTCAGGGCTTTACTAAGTCTTCGGGCGTACTTCTTGAGAGAATTTGAAAAGTGACGTTGCACTGTTTTGTTTCATTTGCCAACACTTATGCACACTCACGAACACTTAATGGTAAATAATTCACCATTATTTCACATTAATATTTGACATAACACAAATTTTATAAAATAAAACAAAACCGCAGACATGACTCTTCACTTTCCCGCTAAGCAGGTACATAGATAACCGAATAATGTAGGTCATGTACCGGAAACATTGTGTTTTAGTGTATGAAGTAGGGTAACTAGTTAATGGAACCTACCAGTTAATTTTTAGCAGCAGCTGCAGTCTCCTAATATTGTGTTCTACCCTAGGGCTCTAGAGCTGGCGCCGCCTACGTCCTCCTTTTAATCTGTTTTATTGTTCTAGGGTGTGGTGGTTGTTCATGGTGATCTGCAGTATAGTGGTGTGCGCATTCGTCATCCGCAAAGTTTGGATTAAGTGGGATAAGACTCCAGTCATTGTCAGTTTCGCTGATACGTCCAACTCTGTCTGGCATGTGAGCAGAATCACTTTCACTTCACAAATTAAAATATATTTATTTTAATTTAAAAGTGTTGTATGTTTAAAGATCTATAACTATGTACAAACGTAGCCTTTTCAGGTAAGTATTGCAATTTACTTTATTATTTGAATTTTTTTTATTAGGAAACTCAACAGTGTTATTGTGACTATCATACATATAAAACTTTTAGTCAATAATAAAGTTTAACAACATGGTACTTATATAATACTCACGGCGCGAAGTAACAAAAAGTAATTTGATATTTATGAATTTTACAGTAAACTAGTTTGCAAAAGATGGTCTTAATATTTGGTTTGGATGGGCAGTATGATTAAAAGTAGTTAATAAATTAATAAATTATAAATACGTGAAGCAAAAATGTTGTACCCCTTTTTACGAAAATTGCGCGGACGGAGAAGTATGAAATTTCGCACACTTATAGATTATATAAAGGAGGAGTACAGAATATTAATATTTTTAAATAATTATGCATAAAAAATACATCAATAAAAAAAAAATTACATACACTACCATGTATTTGACACACACGCATATAACTACTCTTTTCAAAAATTTCGAAAATGGAAGAAGAGCGGCCGAAATCTGTCAATGCCAATCCAAACTCACATTCTATCTTTTATCAGCAAAATAATAAATTATGTTTAATTATGTTTAACTATAAAATAATATTATAAAATTAATAGAATATGAAGAACGAGATAATTTTAAGAATATTTGTGGGTTAAAACTAGACTTGGACAAATGGAAAACATAAATTTTGTGATATTTCCTATTGTATGTTATGGGTACAACAATAGGTAGGCGTTCGTTGTCATGACAGCATTCATACCATCTGTCGTAGTTAGTACGATGTTTAGGTATAGGTACTCAGTAGGGATCGCACTCGCTCGGTATTTAGGTGCAGAACCAGATACTAGCGAGAAGATTAGAATTAGAACTTATGTTATTGTGAAAGATGTCATGCAAGAAGCACATATAGAATAATTCTCGACGGGATTCAAGTGGTAAGATGAGATATTTATAGCAGTCGACTTCATAAAAGCAATAAGATGAATGCCACTTTTAAAGTTGAGATATTTTATAAAAGTTTTTGTATTCTCTGCAACCGGTTGATCTATGTGGCATATTGCTAATAATGATAAAGCAATATGTCACATTGTGACTGTTCCCATGAGCCAACAATTGTAGGACATCTTTTATTCATAGGTATTTAAATATAAATTTTTATTTATTTTTATTTGATTTAAGAGCGTTTACGCCGCACACTAGCGCCACTAATGAAAAAAAAAACATATCTAGTAATTAGCGATAGAAAATCAAATTATGCTCAACAAACTAATTGAATGAAGTAATTTAGCATTTTTACGGCACTAACACCTCACATGTTATGGTTTAGTTAAATAAGACGTTACGGCCACTTTTAACTATAACGCCATATTTAACTAAACCATAACATGTCAGGTGTTCATTAGGTGACGTACAAATGTTAAATTACTTCATTCAGATAGTTTATTGAGCATAATTTGATTTTCTATCTCTAATTACTAGATATGTTTTTTTTTTCATTGGCGGCGCTAGTGTGCTGCGTAAACGCTCTTAAGTTGAATTATGTTGGGTTGTGTTTGATTTGTTGTAATTAATCTAAATATTAGATCACTGGTAAGCAGTTCGCTCAATCAGATACAAGGAACAATACAGATACAACATTTTTAGACGTAGACGTGACGTGAATTGAAGACGTGCCTAGTGGAACTCCAGAATCTCCACAGTCATAAAGAAGTGAAAACTCGTTGAAAATAATAGCTTATTATAGCACCTATTCATGTCGAAAAGCGAAGTTAATATTTTCTATAAATTAAAAACCACCGGCCTTTGACCCAGAGGGACCCGATTCACAGCCCTACCATCATCCAACTGAGTACACATGTATGTGTACGTACACTAACATCGAACGTTAAAGGCGACGCACTGCTAAACAATTAATCTAATACGGAGCGTTGTTTTTTTTCCTTCAAATTAAAACTACAAATTATAAAAAAAAATGAACTAGCATATTGAAGTGTGTGTTAAGTTTAATCTACTAAGAAAATTTAAAAAGCAAATCTATGTTTTAAAAGAGGTTACTTTGATTTTTTTTCTCTGTATAAAAGTTGACAAATCGTGTTTCTGCAACTAGCAAAATAAAGTCAATTATATGAAAAACCATGTCATCAAATGTCACTTTCATATGTTTTGTAATTGTTGGGAAAAATCAAGATCCCCGCCACGTAAATTTCCAATGCGTCGCCTTAACTAGCACTAGCCTTTCCCATGGATGGATAGTGGGAATGGGCCATAAACCACCATGCCGGCCCAGTGCGGATTGGTTCAAAGGTCCGGGGTTCAATTCCCGAGTTGGGCAAAGTGTATTTCGGATTTTTCGATGTACTTTTCGATGTAATTGTACTTGTGATCACCAACCCGCATTTGACAAGCGTGGTTTTAAGCCTTTCTGTGGCCAATACCCATCAATTGTAATGATCTTGATTTCGATGAGGAAGGTCTTTGCCCAGCAATGGGACAGTCATAGGCTATTTAATAAGACTTGTTTGTCCGCCTGGCTAGCTACCACCGTCTTATCTAAATATGTCGCCATAACGACAATGTAGTAGTGCCAGTGACTCATCAGTAGTTGAAGATTCCGGGGGAAGTACGGTTCCTACCTTCGGCCTTATAATCACTTAATATCAGGTGAGATGAAGTAAGAAATAAAATACGAAAAAAAAATACGAAAAATACGAAAATCTTCAATCAGTGTGTCCTACTGGTCATAGCATACGGAGCTGAAACGTGGACACTCACGGTTGGGCTGGTTCACAAATTTAAAGTCGCTCAGCGAGCTATGGAAAGGGCTATGCTCGGAGTTTCTCTGAAGGACCGACTTCGGAATGAGGTGATCCGACAGAGAACGAAAGTAATCGACATAGCCCATCGGATCAGCAAGCTGAAGTGGCAGTGGGCCGGTCATATTAGCAGCAGAACCGACAACCGTTGGGGTAAACGAGTTCTCGAGTGGAGACCGCGTATCGGCAAACGTAGTGTAGGACGCACTGCACTTGGAGAGGCCTATGTCCAGCAGTGGACTAGTATAGGCTGATGATGATGATGATGATGATGAAGAAATAAAATAAAAAACTTTCAGATACCATTTCCCGCAGTAACACTGTGCAGTGAGACGAAGCCACGTCAGAGGGTGTTTAACTTTACGAAAGCATCCATCGAGCGTTGGGCTGTACCATCGACCATCAGTGCCGAGGAGTGAGTCTTTAATAACCATAGTTCAATATAGTTGCTTTATTATGATTTTTAAGTTAGTCCCATAAATTATTGTTTTTTTTATTGTAATTTAATTAAGTTTACTTAATTTATTCTACATGTATAGGTCATAGTATCTGAGATAAGTAAATGTATTAGTTATGATTCGTATTATTTGTAAATTTATAAGGATTTTTAAGCGTTTTTAAGCAGGAACTTGATGCCTAATGTAATACTTACGTGTTTTCAGTTTAAAAACATACTACGACATGTTGCTCCTGTGCAACAATGATCGCAATGACGGGCTGGAATTCGGTGATGTCAGTGCTATAGAAACTATAAAAAGAGTAAGTGCTACAAAAACATAAAAATTTGAAAAAATTTCCACGAGCAGGATTTGAACCTGCACCCTTCTGACATACCGGGTCGGGTGCTCTCCCAATTGAGCTATCGTGGTTCTAACCAGCCCGCCGAAATTATTCAACACTATTTACTTTTTTACTTTGAAAGCTAAAGGCGCCCATTCAATGTCAACAGCTACCGTCATTAACATCCAATCATAATATTTTACAAATACTAAAGATCAGTTAAGAAGTAGGCAAGCTATTTATAAAATGTATTGAATAATTTCGGCGGACTGGTTAGAACCACGATAGCTTAATTTGGAGAGCACCTGACTCGGTATGTCAGAAGGGTGCAGGTTCAAATCCTGCTCGTAGAAATTTTTCAACATTTTGTGTTTTTGTAATTTGTTCGCAACAAAATTTGTGTTAAAAATTATATAAACAAAACAAAAACATTTTAAGAGAAGTGTGACCGAATCGAGTAAACAAACATGTACCCGATCGAATCGAACCCGGGACCTCTGGGTCTGAGATCGGCGGTCTTAACCACTAGACCACTAAGACTGCATAGGCGTTAAGGCGACGCATCGCTAAACAATGTATCTAATACAGAGCGTTTGCGCCTCGTACCATAAGAAAAACTGTTTTTTTTCTTTCAAATTAAAACTACAAATAAGTTTAAAAAAATAAACTGGCTTATTGAAGTGTGTGTTAAGACTATCAAATATCACTTTCATATGTTTTGTAATTGTTGTGAAAAATCAAGATCCCCGCCACGTTAATTTCCAATGCGTCGCCTTAAATCTTTAGCGTTAACCTTTTCACCGCCACCAACTTCTATAGAAGTTCGAGATTTTCGTGCCGTCCACGCCAGCACTTCTTTAGAAGTTCTTCTTTGTACCAACTTTATTAAAATACATTTATACGTTGGCGTACAGCGGGACATCGCGTGCAGGATAGTTGGGCGGTGAAAAGGTTATAAGCGAGGCGCTTCTTGCCGCTTCTGCTTCTGCTGGTCCGCACACACAAACAATAAGTAGGGTTCCGCAGAATATAAGCGTTGCAGGTGATGCTAATGCTGCTACATGTGCTAAGTGGGGTCCTTTTCAGTTTCGCTTCTTTACTTTGTATTTTATTTTTGTTTATTACTTTAATTTGAAACTGAATAAAGATTTGATTTGATTTTACCATCAAGTAACATTAAGGTGCAGCGCAGACGACACACTTTTTGTGCGATCGAGTCTGCGGCGCACAGCGTTACGTGGCATTACTGCATATAATAACGCACAGAAAACTATGACGGGACACTTAATATTAACAAGCAAAATATCAACAATTAAAATGTCAACACCGTTTAATCAACAGTTAAATTATTCAAAAAACTTCAATATCAATGGTATATAACATAAACGGTTCAAAATGTCAACACTATACATTATCACTGCACCTAAGGCCAACATTTGTAACTTAACTACCCAATAATAACTTCTGCTCCTTCTTTTGGAGAGTTTGATGATTGCCTCAGGCGGTAATATCAGCGCCACCGGACTTTTTGAAGGCGGCAAGAAACCTCAAGGGAACCCTTCAAGCGATTTCATGTGATCTAAGTACCGTCAGAGGTTTTTAATGCCTCAAGATGAGTTCAGGGTTTGCTTTGGTATTTTTTTCATAATCTGTCAAATATTTAATTAATAAACCTTTTTTTTAAAAAAAAAAACTTTCCTACACTCACACCAATTATGTAGCCCAAGAGAAGCTTCGTTATGAAACTCGTTAAATGATTACTAGACAACAGATAAACATACTTAAAATACTTAAATACTTATTATACATAGAAAACACCCAGACCCGAGACAATTTAGAAGAACAATAATTTCTAAATTGACTCGACCGGGGATCGAACCCGGGACCTCAGAGATGGCGACACCATGAAAACCGGTGTATAAACCACTCGACCAAGGAGGTCGTCAAAGTTTTTTGGTGTTACCTCGCCACAGTTGGCGCCTCCTCACGAAGAACTCTTCCTGGATTGTCTGTGGAGCGGTTTAACTTGCAGCCAGATGTTTTACCACACGCTCACCAAGGACGGCTACTGCTTCACCTTCAACATGCTGTCTGAGGAGGAAATGTTCAGAATGGAGAAGTAAGAAGACATGTTTTCATTCCATTCAACCACATTGCGATTGCAGCGATGACTTGATTCTAATGATGTAGACCTTTGCCCAGCAGCTGGACAGTATTTAGGGCAATACTTTACGAATATGCTAAATATAGTGTTCAGTGTCAGCTACCTACTCCCACGTCATGCAAGGGTTGTACTGAAAATCAGCGCGACGGATAATCCGTAGCTCATGCTGAGTGCAGACCCTGTTTGGCGACACTGTGCATGCAGCAACATATGCATATGCGTAAGTGAGGTGAAACGAAACGCAACGCTAATTGTCTAACTGGTTGTCTGGAAGAAATTGTAACTTTGTAATTTTTTTTTTCTGTTCATGATTATGTTTTATAGTGTTGCAATAAAAGTATTATCTATCTATCTATCTATCTAATTTCTGAACGCGCTATAAAACAATAATTTTTTTTTAAATATTTTTATAAACATTTAAATAAATTAATTTGGAAAATACTTTATTTTTTCTTCAAATCCTTTTTTTATACTTGTTAGTGATAGATTTACTTTAATTTCCTGGAAAATAGTTGGCAATCCTAATTTCTACCGACATACATAACACTAGTTAGTACTAAAAACGCATGTGTTGAAAAAAAATCCGCAAGCAAAATTTCAACCTGCGCCCTTCTGACATACCAGGTCAGGTGCTCTTCCAATTGAGCTATCGTGGTTCTAACCAGCCCGCCGAAATTATTCAACACTAATTACTTTTTACTTTGAAAGCCAAAGGCGCTCATTCCATGTCAACAACTACCGTCATTAACATCCGATCATAATTTGTTCGCAACAAAATTTGCGTTAAAAATTATATAAACAAAACAAAAACATTTTACTAGTTAGTACTGTTGTGTTCCACCAGTTAAATATTGATAGCCAGCTCAGTAAAGGTCAATGATGCTGGGGAGTGTGCTTCCACGTTCTTACGTGGAACCTTATCGTCATTGATAAGCATCAGGTGTGAGTGATATCTATCAAAAGCTGCAATTAAAAGAAAAAAAATTATTATAATTTCGAATCTTACTAAGTATACTTACGGGTACTCCCGTAAACTTACATTGTTTACATATCTTGCTTTTTTCAGTATGCACAAAGACTACTATCACGTGGCAGGCCACAACAGAAGCTCGTGGACATTGAGCAACGGGTATCCGCGCAACGAAACCATTAAAACGTACCCCTTGAGAGGACCCGTAAGTATTCTGTAATTGTTTCCTGTATTATATTCTCACTGTGACCACGGAGAAACCTGCAAAGAGTTTGAAACATAGCTAAGGTTTTTTTAATGCTATCTAAAATAAACGGGACTAAAGTATAGAAGAAAGTGTTTCATCGCCGTGACTTTAGCGCATAACTATAATGCCTGTATTACCTACCTCATTATCACTAGTTTACGTAATATATGATAGAAGAATTTCTTCAATAATAGGAGGGAACTTCCCATAGCTTGATGCTGCTGTGTGAGGACGGGATAAGGGAAAAAAGAATTTTGTTCAGTTTAGGGTTGTTCTCAAAAAAGTGGCGCCGTAACCTGTAAAGTAGTTGTTGTTTGGAGGTTTGAAAAATTTAAAATTATCTGTATAATTTCTGTATGGTATATTAATTAAAGAGACTTTTTACATAGAGGCCGAGTAAAATTATAGAATTTTAAGAGGTATATGTGGAACAAATAAATATTGGAACATCTGTTTGTCTATAACCTGGCATGTCCAAACGTGAATTTGGCTACTTTGGAGTGAAATAAAAAAATATTTTCTTTGATACCAAACTATAAAATGATTAAATTTTAATTCTTCACATATTTTACTCGACTATACATCATCAATCATATTAATAACTCGTATTATTTCGAATCTATTTGTATTTGAACTTTGTCCAGAGTAATTTTCTCCGTAACCTGTGTTTGCACACTACTGCACAATACTCAGATACTATTGACATTCTGAATACCCCGTCCCCGCCTTAATTATCGTTCAGTATTGCGCTAACGACCGGCGAGTTTGTACGCGTGTAAGTTTCAACAGCGTTCCAGAAATATTGTCGTAAAAGAGCCATTGGTATTTGTAACAAGTATGTTGTCTTTAATCTGACCTTAATATTTTCGTTTCTGGTTGTACTGTTCGGTGAATAAATTGATTTAAATATGTAAAATAGTGTGTGTAAAGTATTTTATGAGTTTGTATTTGAAAAAATGAAACCATGGTGTTTTAGAGGATAATAACCGTCATTTTCTCACTAACCTGTTCTCTTTAACCTGCTTCAAATTAACAGGTTAAAGATACTCTGACCAGGTTAAAGATAAATATGACTTTTCTCCTTATATCCCGGTACTTTAATTGGTTCAATGTTTTCAATTCTCCGTTTAATTTATTTAACATTAAGAGGATAAAATTTATTTAGTAGTTATGATGATATTTTGTGACAATTTATTTTATAAGTTTTCATGTTCTTTTACAAATATTAAATTAATAAGTTTTAACGGCCTAAATCAATGTTATATTATAAAAAGAAATAAGTGATTTTAAAAAAAAAAAAATATATATATATATATATATATATATATATATATATATATATATATATAGTATATATAAAAAAAAAACGTTCGCAACAAAATTTGCGTTAAAAATTATATAAACATTTTAGTATATACAACGTGTACCAGACAGGTTCAGCCATAATCAAGGGTTTCAAATTATCCCTAGTATAGACCCTTTCTATAAATACCCTAGTAAGATAAGCGCAATTTAATTTGTTTTTGCATTTACAAACAAAGTTAATCTGTCGTTAATTTAAAATCAAAACAAGCTAAACCCATCACTAGGAGGGTCATGAACTCTGTAAGATGCCTACACTGCACCTCCTGTTTGTAAAACTGCGTGCCCTAGTTTTGGCCACCACGCCCCCTACCAGGCGCACAGTTTTATAACCAGGAGGTGTACCGGGTGCCTAGTGTGAGTTTTGTTTACTATCCGTATTCATTCGATTACGTTTACGAAAACGAAAATTAGTATGGCATTGAAGCAGCGCCTCCTGGCGGCATACGAGAGGAGTTAACATTTTGCCATACAAATTGTCGTTTTCGTTTACGTGATCAAATGGCGAATGAAACTCGCACTTGGCACCCTGTAGTTCGCCCGCTCAAACAGTTACCGGCTAGCTACTGTCGGCGCGGGCGGCGAACGTCAAAACCTTTGACGGCACTAATAAAACAAAGCCAGATAAGTAGGCAGCTATTTTACTTTCGTGATTTAATAATTTGTATTATGTAGGTACCTAAGTAATTATCATCAAAGTAATAAAAACATTTTCATTTTACAGCCGCATTGTTTCGACTTTACGTACGCTTACCTACGAGTAGGTACCTACATAGGTCCTTGATTATAATGACTTATTTTTGAAATAACTAAAATAAACTAAAGCGAAGCACTGAGGTGTAGTTACAAAATAAATAATCGTACTACTCTAAGGTAGATACGCCTACCTAGAACTAGGTACTCTAAGTCCTAGATTGCAATGACTTATTTTTGAAATTACTAAAATCAACTAAAGCGAAGCACAGGTGTAGTGTAGCACGTAGCACCCTAGCTGTGATAAAAAAAATTCAACTCCACTTCACATAAACACAAACAGCCCCGACACAAAGAATCATTTCGTAATAAGTACTCCTGATTACTTAGAAATGCCATATTAACATAATAGGTAGTCGAATCGAAACCGAACAGCAAACAAACGAAAAGTAGGCATGCACTCTGAAAGCTTTCACAAACGACTGCGAAAAAATCGTAGGCAAACAAACCGACCAAGGCGGGCGGCGCCGGCGCCGGCGGGCGTGCCGCCTACTAGAAACAGGAGTTGCTACTTTTTTAGGGATCGAAAATAATTATTGTGTAGACTTGATAATAATTGTGAATTATTGATAGATAGGCTTAGATACAATTTTGCATTAACAAATGTCAAACATAATCGAATCACGCACAATCCATAATCCGTGCGGAAGTTCAGATTCAGTTCAACTCAGGCGGGAATCGAACTATGCAACTTTTGCAATCCGGGCGGCTGCATTTTAACCACTTGACAAATGAGTCTGGACTCTGGATTGGACTGTGAAGACTAGTGTTGGTGGTTGTTGGTGTTGGTGGCGGAAGGTGCGTGGTTCGATTCCCGTCCGAGGTGTTCAACTTTTTTCAGTGCAGTGCAGTAACTTGCAATGATTTTAGACTAGTAGGTAGACATTTATACTGTCTACTTGCAATGCTAGTTACTTACTACTAATACTTTCCGAAGTCACAAAATACAACCAACACCACTCACTGGCATTATGTGTATTATTTTTACGTTTGTTGCTATTAATTTAGTCAATTGGTGATAACATCTTCCATCACACGTAAGTTTTATTTAGTACTTAGGTATGTCACCGATGTTTGAAAATGTTATTCTTATTATCATTACATTATTGTAAACAAAAACGAAAGTGTTAAGTATTGAAACTTTGTGTGATACAACATAGTTAAACTTAGTTAACCTAATAAAATTTCATACAAATAGTTAGTATTTCAGGAATGCTTACATTTTATACCGGGTCAATCAAAGCGGTTAGAAAAATAAAATGAGCTACAGAACCCTTTAAGAAAAAAGGCACACGCGCACGCTTTCTTGTGACTCCGCCCATACCAGGAGTTGCCCTAGTACTTTTTAGGGATCGAAAATTAGACTAAATTACCCAAACTAGCAATATTTTTAAATTAGTATCTAGGTAAGTCATTTTTTATCACTGTTCAAATTATTAAATAGGCGCGCGCGAGGTAGTTATGCGGAGTAGGTACTTACGTTACGTAGCGCTAGCGCAGGCGAGTGTAATCGCGTTTGGTTTAATCAGATTAAATTAATCAGTTAAAACTAAAACTGATGTTGTATTTTTAAAGCGAAAACTAAAACAATGAAATTATGGTTGAGACTTAATAATTTACGGCTTGTAATGTTTTGAATATTAAAAATGTAACCATTGCTTACGTTGTCAACAAAAAAACCCTTTTTTGACCATTTTTAAAGTGTTACTTTTACAGGTACATAACATTTACATTTAATTTTCTCAAAATCTTAAATGTTTTGGATTCGAACCTCCATACTAATTAACCGTCAGAAGTACATACTTACCTGATAGATAACACATTCCTGACCTGACCTGGTGATAGGAGCAGAGAATAATTGACTAAATGAACGTCTCAATTTTCTTTTCTAACTAATAAAACACATTACATTATTGTAAACAAAAACGAATGTGTTAAGTATTGAAACTTTGTGTGATACAACCTAGTTAAACTTAGTTAACCTAATACAATTTCATACAAATAGTTATTATTTCAGGAATGCTTACATTTTATACCGGGTCAATCAAAGCGGCTAGAAAAATAAAATGAGCTACAGAACCCTTAAGAAAAAAGACAACCGCGCACGCTTTCTTGTGACTCCGCCTTTTTAGGGATCGAAAATTAGACTTAAGTTACCCAAACTAGCAATATTTTTAAATTAGTAGGTAAGTCATTTTTTATCACTGTTCAATTTATTAATTAGGCGCGCGCAGGGTAGTTATGCGGAGTAGGTACCTAAGTTACGTAGCGCTAGCGCAGGCGAGTGTAATCGCGTTTCGTTTAATCAGTTTAAAATGTTAAATTAATCAGTTAAAACTAAAACTGATGTATTTTTAAAGCGAAAACTAAAACAACGAAATTATTGTTGCGACTTAATAATTTACGGATGGTAATGTTTTGAATATTAAAAAATGTAACCATTGCTTACGTTGTTAACAAAAAAAAACCCTTTTTTGACCATTTTTACAGTATTACTTTACAGGTACATACCATTTACATTTAATTTTTTCAAAATCTTAAATGTTTTGGATTCGAACCTCCATACTATTTAACCGTCAGAAGTACTTACCTGATAGATAACACATTCCTGATCTAACCTGGTGATAGGAACAGGGAATAATTGACTAAATGAAGTCTCAATTTTCTTTTCAAACTAATAAAAGTAGGTAGTCGTAACTCGTTCTTAGTGAAGAAAATAACAAAACGGAACCCTTAAAATTTTATCAAAAATAAATAGGTAGTTGAAAGCAGGCGGAGTCAGCACAATAGGCACAAGAATACTAGGTTCACAGCAGAGGCAAAAGAGGTGAACTTTAGGTAGTAACACTAGACAGAGTTCATTACTCCAATCAGCTGATTGAATAATGTTGTCATAATGTCGATAAACTCGTATTATTTTCAAAAGTATGTACTTCCACAATGACTGAGATATCAAGAAATGTTTTGATGTGTACCAGCTCACTAAAAGTAACTGATTAGGTACGTGAAATATGGCTGGCCCTGCTTGATACAGATTGTATAATTTAAAAACCGAGTTATAAATGCTTCTGCTCTTTTAGGCCCGATTTTTCAATTCTCAGATAAGTTTTATTCAACGTATAAAATTATCATTGTGACATATTTTCTATAGAGAATCTGTCATTATGTCAAAATTATTCAACGAATAAACTTTAACTGACGATTGATAATTTTAGTAATAAAGAAAATAAAAAGTAGCTCTTTAAACTTGTTTAGCTATCTAACTTTATTTTACATTTTGTAGGCAAAATGACCAAAACGACAAATAAAAAAAGTTAAGAAATCTTGGCGCGGAAAAGAGAACTACAAAAAAAAGATATGAGAAAATTAAAAACATAACCCAGAGCTTTTTGCGAAATATAAAGAAAATAATAGGAAAAAGTACAAAAAACGGAAAGAAGCAGGAAAAGTCGTTTCTATAAATAATTTATTAACTTATTTCGTTGTCTAATTGTTTAGTGATTTTGTAATTATATAGATAGTTTAAATTCAATTATTTTTAACTTGCAACTTTGTGATAAAGTATAATTTTAGCTAGTAGGTATAGTTTTGTTTTTATCTCTGGAGTTTTTAATTATAAAATGAAAGACTAATTTCCTACGAGCTAGCGACTCATTTAGCGCAAGAAATAATATGAATATCATTTACTGTTATTTTTAATTTGAGACACTGACTATGACAGTGATTCAGAATCACTGATTACAATATATTTTAATTACCTCATGATGTTTATATAATTTTTAACGCAAATTTTGTTGCGAACAAATTACAAAAACACAAATGTTGAAAAAATTTCCACGAGCAGGGTTTGAACCTGCACCCTTCTGACATACCGGGTCAGGTGCTCTTCCAGTTGAGCTATCGTGGTTCTAACCAGCCCGCCGAAATGATTGCCTCATGATTATATTTTACATAATAGTTACATTAACTCTTCATCGTAAATTTTTAACAGTTTGATTGATCCAAAGTGAAAAAGATAAGATTTTATTTCATTGTGTAATTGTTTTGTTATTTTTAAATTATACAGATAGTTTGAATTCAATTATTTTATTACTAACTTGCAACTTTGTTATAAGTATAATTTTAACTAATAGGTACAGTTTTGTTTTTATTTCTGGAATTTTTAATTAAAAATCAAAGACTGATTTCCTGCGAGCTAGCGACTCATTTGGCGCAAGAAATAATACTTAAATAATTGAGTGTTATTTTAAATTTAATAATTATACCCAATAAAGGCTGATTGTACATATTTTAAATGTTTTCTTACACTAACCTATTTGATATTTCATTAACCTGTAGCATTTTCTCGTTAACCTGTATAGTATCTCTTTAACCTGTGTTATTTATTTTATGATAAGCTCTATTTTCCCACATTTATGTGAGGATTCCATTCCCTCAAACTGATTCACTTTAAGAAAAATACTGAGAATACATATTTTAAAAGTAAAAGAAATATTTCGCCAAATTTAAAAAAATATATAATTTTAACCTGGCGGTGCCACTTTTTTGAAAACAACCCTTTAATGCAATTTTTACAGAGTTATGGTGGTGTAGAGTTCGAAGTCATTCTGCTAACAGACGTTCGAGACTTGGATCAAGTTTGTCGCGGGCCTGTGCAAGGTTTCAAAGTAAGTTTATTTATACGCAAGTAAATAAATATAAAATATATTTCTCTGATGAAAAACACTAAATGTCAGCACAGATGAGAGACAACCCTTGGCATGGGTAGGTATTTTTTGTCCAAGTCCTCCACCCGCAGCGTAGATACACATGGGTTTTTCGAGGGTGGTCGATCTGAGGGCTGAGCAAGGTGGCGTCCAAAAACGCCCGCTGGGGGGCGGGGGGCAGAAGGCGATTGATGGTAGTGGTAGAGTTGAGCTAGTACAGCTACCCGGGATTTACTTAATGTGGGGGCTGCTGCAGTGAGCGCTGAAAATCGCAAACAGCACAAATACGCAAACCTAGGTCGAAAATATTTATTTGTTCCGTTTGCGGTGGAAACAATGGGTCCATGGGGGCCGAAGGCAAAGCAGCTTGTTAAATAGTTAAGTGCTCGCCTTATCGAGGCCTCCGGTGACAAGAAGGCTGGCAGCTACCTCTGCCAGCTTATTAGTTTGGCAATCCAAAGGGGAAATGTTGCCAGCATTCTTGGGATCGTTCCCATGAGCCCACAGTTGGAGGACATCTTTTATTTGTAGGTCTTTAGTTTTTAATTTTCTAATTATTTTTCTCTATTTTTTTTAAGTTAAGTAAGTAATGTTTCTTTTTGTTGTGTACATATTTTTTAGAAATAGGGTAGGGGCACAATTGATCGAAACTTTAAGACCAGATGATTGATCTCACCTGATGTTCAGTGATGATAAGGCCAATGATGGAAGCGCACTTCACCCAGGATTCTCAACTAGTGAGGCACTAGCTATCTTATCTCTAGCTGCCGGAACACAACAACGCTACAAACATTGATGTTATGGCGACATATTTAGATAAGATGGTGGTAGCTAGCCAGGCGGACAAACAAGCCCTACCACAAACCAAACCGAGTACACAAACATGTACCCCCCGCTGGGAATCAAACCCGGGACCTCTTGGTCTAAACCGGTCGGTGGGCCTTATAGCCACTAGACCACAGAGGCGGTTATGTTTATTTAAATTCTGCCTCCACAGATATGGATCCACAATCCAGCAGAGCTTCCCAACATGGGGCAGAACTTTTTCCGACTACCCATTAAGTACCAGTCAGCTGTCGCCATCACACCCCGGGTTATGGACACGTCTGAAGGGCTTCGGCATTACCCGCCGCATAAGTAAGTATTCAAAGTCAAGTCAATGTCAAATCATTTATTCAACATTAATTATTATTATTAAGCCTTCACAGGCTTCACTTAATAACGTCAAAATTATAAGAACCAAATATTTGATTACATTGAAGACAAAACACCATGGGTTTAAAATGCTCCAATCACTCCAACAGGTATTTCTAATTTAAAATATTGTTAAGGTTTTTAAACTGTGTAACTTGGTAACGGCATATAATTTTGTAAATGTCGTTACATATTATATTAAAGCTGTGGAGTTTATTGCGCCCATTCTTTTCCACAGCTAAAAAATAGACGTCCTGAATGGGTAGTAGGTAAAAAAATTTTTTGGACGATTCAAAAGCACTTTTTTTAGTTTATTTGAATAAAGAATATTTGACTTTGATTTATAAACTACAAAAAAAATAGTTTAGACTAAACTACAAAAACACAAATGTTGAAAAAACTTCCATGAGCAGGATTTGAACCTGCACCCTTCTGACATACCGGGTCAGGTGCTCTCCCAATTGAACTATCGTGTCTCTAACCAGCCCGCCGAAATTATTCAACACTAATTACTTTTACTTTAAAAGCCAAAGGCGCCCATTCAATGTCAACAGCTACCGTCATTAACATCTGATCATAATATTTTTACAAATACTAAAGATCAGTTAAGAAGTAGGCAAGCCACTTATAAAATTTTGTTTATATAATTTTTAACGCAAATTTTGTTGCGAAACAAATTACAAAAACACAAATGTTGAAAAAATTCTGCTCGTGGAAATTTTTTCAACATTTGTGTTTTTGTAACTTGTTTCGCAACAAAATTTGCGTTAAAAATGATATAAACAAAATTTTGGACTAAACTATTGAATCTACCACCAGCTCGGATTGTAGGAGAGCCCTCGACCGAGAAGAGCTGGCAAGAAACTCAGGGGGCTTATTTCTTTTTCTCCATTTATCGTCTCACCTTTGGCCTCACACACAAAGGCCTCCCCCAAGGATCCATTTTGAGAGAAATTGGCCATAATCGCCATTCTTGGCAAGCGGGTTGGCGATCGTAGCAAAGGTAAGAGTAATCTCAGAGAAACACTTCTGCCCATCCTCTGGAAGGCTTCTACGGCACCCACGGAAAGAGATGGGATGGTGCAATTCTTTAACCCCGGCACACACGAGGTAAATAAGTACAAACTTTGGCCATAGATCGCCTAATAGCTACTAACTATTTAGTTTGTCTTACAAAGTAAAGGTACAAGTCCGAGACGGACCGCAGACTGCAACAGCAGGCCGCACTGCGGCACTGCGTTGCGGTAGACCGCAATGCGGCCTACAGTCTATTCCAAACGTGGCGTCATGCCGCGGCTGCACAATGCATGGAACATTGCCTCAGTCACTCCCGCACCTTGTACTTGTACGCGTTGTGCGTGTGAACTCTACGGTTCGCTACACAACTGGTGTTGTGGTCTGCGGTCGCTGCACGCCGCAACTGCAGGCTTCGCGCAGGGGCTGCACGCCGCAGTGTCGCCACGCTTGGAATCAATTTCATAGAGATTCATAGAAACCAGTAGTGTCGCTGCTGTCTGCGGTTGCAGTTTGCGGTCTGCGGTCCGTCTCGGACTTGTACCTTAAGAGTAGATAGTGTTGATCTTGCACGGGTTGGACAAGAGTCACTATGGCATAATTTGGAAGACACATACCTACTGGTTACGAAGACCCGGTAAGTCAGATGGTGCGTGTTCAAATTGCGACCGCGAATTGTTTTTCATTACTTTAAAAAATTGGTTTTGTTATTAATTTCCATTTATCTACAAGATAAAATTTTAAATTTTACTAAAAGAAAACAACCATTCTCAGAAGCGGGAATCAAACCCACGACCTAGTTAAGGCATGACATCAGTCAAAGCAACCTTAATCTAATTCGCCTTCAATGTAGTTCAGGGGTAGATCTATTCAGTATTTGGATCGCTTGACCTAATTTACTAAATGCGTCTACTATTGTCAAATAAGTAAGTCCTCCGATTTTAAATAAATCAATGAATATTTCCTCGAATGGTCTACTTTGTGTTTGCGTTAATTCTATTAATGGTTTTAATGGGTTACGATCGTATTTCATTCTTTTACATGCATCGCACGCATTAATTATAGCGGTTACTGTGTTTTTCATGTTTGGCCAATAATAATTTCGTTTAAGCTTAGTTAAAGTTTCACGTATGCCTCTATGTGACGTTTTTCCTTCATGATACTTTAAAACTATTTCTTTTTGTTTGTCTTCTTCTTCTATAACTGTTACTCTTTTTGTACACTCTATTATTTGAGTTATAGTTGTATCAAATAGTTCTGAAATAATTTTATGAAACATTATTTTTAATTTAACCGCCCAAAGAACTGCCAATAGTTCCTTCTCAATGGTACTGTATTTTTGTTCTGTTGTATTTAATGTTCGACTAGCGTATGCTACTGGTTTATCACTACCGATATTTCCTTGGGAAAGTACTGCACCTAAAGCTATATTAGAAGCATCCGTGGTAAGAATAAACTCTTTGTCAAAATCAGGGTACTGTAAAAGTGGGGCATTTGTTAATAAAGTTTTACATGTTTCAAATGCTTGTATAAACTCTTCAGTTATTTTAAATGACTTTTCTTTTTTTAATAATTGAGTCATGGGTTTCGTTATTTTTGCAAAGTCTTTGATGAACTTCCTATAATATCCTACAAGTCCTAGAAAAGATCGTATATCTTTTACTTTCTTGGGAATTGGGTAATTTAATACTGCTTTAATCTTATCTTCGTTTGGTTTTAAACCTTCTTTAGTGATAGTGTGCCCTAAATAAAGCACTTCTTTTCTTAAAAATTCAGATTTGTCTAACTGTATTTTCAGGTTAGATCTTCTTAGAGTTTCAAAGACTTTTCTAAGTTTTACAATATGTGCTGAAAGACTTGAAGAGAATATTATTATATCGTCTAAATAAATAAGGCAGTGTACGCCCTGTAATCCTTTTAATATACTATCCATTGCTCTTTGGAATGTCGCTGGTGCTGTTTTTAAACCAAACGGCATTCTGGGAAATTCATAATGGCTAAATTGTGTACTGAAGGCTGTTTTAGATTGGTCTTTTCTTTCAATTTCGATCTGATGGTAGCCAGAAGCTAAATCTATCGTGGAAAAATACATACTGTTCCCTAATTTGTCGAATATATCGTTTATATTAGGAAAAGGGTATTTATCATCTAACGTGATCTCGTTTAACTTCCTATAATCTACTACCATTCGAAATGTTTGTTCGCCGTCTATGTTTATTTTTTTCGGTACTAGATGAACAGGAGCACTCCAAGGTGAGTAACTCGATTTAATTATGTTGTCTCTTAACATTTTATCTACTTGATTTTTAATTTCCTTATTCTGAGTTGGAGGTTGTCTATATGGTTTGCAGTAGATGGGATCTTCATTCTTTGTCCTAATTGCATGCTTTATCTCATGAGTGAAAGTTAAAGGAATATTTTCATTGTAAAATAAATCTTTATATTCGTAACAGATGTCATATATAAGTTCTCTTTCTTCTTTGTTCATATGATTCATTCTTAATTTTTGTAAATTATCCGTAAGAAGTTGATCATTATCTGGAAGAAGTTGATCATTGTCCGTCATATAATTTAATTGATCCTTATTTTCATTGAATGGTTTTATAAGAAAAGGACTCGTTATAGAAATTTCTATATTTTCATTTGTTGTATTTTGAATAATAGTACTTGCAAAATTATCTGTACATTTAACTAAAGCACAAGGCATGCGTACGCCCTCGTAGAATTCTACGTAATCTAAAATACTTGTTCCGTTTTGTAATGTTGTAGGTATTTTAACTCTCTGTTCTGTTCGCGGTTTCAATGTAAGTTTAACAATAGGTAATTTAGCGGCCTGAGTCATAGTGTAGCTTATCGGAATCTGAACTTGAGGAGTGACTAATAATTGTTTCTGAACGTCGATAACAGCGTGAAGTTTCTTGAGTAAATCAATACCTAAGAGTCCGTCGTATGTGTTATTAACGTCATACACGTAAAATTTATAAGGAAAATTTATTTTAAATAATTCAAACATTGGTATGCAAATGACTTCATTATGTTTACTAATCCCGTGTGTACTTATGATATCAAATGGTTCGTTTTTTTTTATAATTATAAAAATATTCATATGCTATTTTATTGCTTATGAATGAACGCGTGCTATTTGAAGTAGTATTCGGACATACCGATTTACGCAGTACATTTGACATTGTTCATCATTTTCAATATATGCAACAATTAGTAAAAGACCATAATAAAAGAACTAATGTCTTATATAAGCACATTTCAAGTAAAATGATGCAATCTAAAGAAAATAATAGAAAACGTTTAGAACCTCTTGCATCAACTAGTTCTAATATAAACGTAGGAGATACCATTTATACTAGAATGGTTAATAAAAGATTACCTAAAAATAAACCCAGGTATGAAAAAGCAGTAGTTACATCAAGTCCTCAAAGGAATGTAACTCCAATTGTAATTAGAGAAAGGGAAACCACTGTCCCAGTACGAAATATAAAAAGACCTACTAAAACATGAATACCTTCACGATTACACACTTTTATAAAAATAATAAATTTATTTTAAGCCCTCTTTTTCATTAAAACGATTTTCGGAAGTTTCCGCACAATAAAAATTATAATTATAAAATACTTAGTATTAAAAATAAAACGGGTACCTAATTAAGTACTAATAATAAAAAAAAAAATAAAAAAATTATAAGAAGTAAAGTTAAATTTAAGTTTAATTTACGATAATATAAATTTTATTTTGTATAATAATTATTCGATTAAGGTAATAAGCTTTAATAATAAGTAAATATTACATGTGTAAATGTCTATCCTTATCCTTTCCCCAATCCTAATTGAACAAAAGGAAGAAGTCTACAAGAAGAAGGGAATCACTAGATGAATTCCTACACTGAGCAAAATCCTATTTTTCAACTTGATGCGCACATATTGTAAATACGATATTGCTGATGATTGGATCAATCTCATCGCACCAACGCCAAACTAAGTAATCTTCTGTGAAAAAGAACATTACGAACTGTGAAAAGTGTTAAACAAGTGCAAGTGAAAAGTGATAACAGGGAGAAGAGAACATTTATATGTAATTAGAATTAAAACATAACCATAACGTAACTACAAAATGTATTCATACTATTATAATGTAACATTACTAATATAGTATTACTATAAAATTATAATCGATAGAAAAGCATAAGAAACTAATAACACTAATTGAAAAAAAAAAAAAAAACTTAATTACTGTGAAATTATTTTTCTTTTTACGCGAAAATATTCTCAAGGTCGAAACATTGAGAATACTTTCACTCTTAAGAAGGGAGGAGTTAAGGCATGACATCAGTCAAAGCAACCTTAATCTAATTCGCCTTCAATGTAGACCATGACTCATAAGAACTCTATTGTCCATTGTTCATTGTATTTTTTCAAAAACATATAATTTCTCAAAACTACATAAATTGTAACTTGTGTGACATTTTTATGACTATTTCGTGCCAATATGGATTTTGCACAAATTAATAAAATGTGATATGTGTGACTTTTACGACTAAACTTCGTGCCGATAAGGGTTTCACAGAAACTATTGTTTCTGAGAACAAACGATAAACGTTTTGCGAGCCTAAGGTAACGAACTGGTATAAAGGGAGCTGCGACTCCAAACATCATCATTCTATTGTGACTCGTCTGACCGTCAACTTGCCTTCAAGTTAACTCTGGTAGTAAAACCAGCTTTACTCTACTGTGTACTGTACCGTATAAATTCAGTGTATAAATAAAACAAGATCAGTAATTGAGAAACCAGTATTTTATTGAAGAATCTCCATTGCTAGAAGACTCCGGACGTCGAGAACTTAACTACGTTTGGATAACCGGTCCAAAATATGCTCTGACCGCTGTGCTACCGAGACCCCGAAATATCTACTATTTGTATCTATCGATTTATCTGTAAAGGCTGCCATAATAATGATTCCATTCCCAAGCATATTTGATTAAAAAAATATATTTACGATAAAATTGTTATCACCCAGACGGCAGTGCTACTTCCCTGAAGAGAGGTACCTGAGTTTCTTCCGCACGTACACGCAACGGAACTGCGAGCTGGAGTGTTCCTCCAACCACACCGCCCAACACTGCGGCTGCGTCCCTCTCTACATGCCACGTCAGTTATATAGATGATAGGGCAAAGCCACCAAAGAGTACGCACTACCAAAGAGTATGTATTCATATACGCAATACTAGTTTTCCTTAGGGCAAACACACATTCATGGGACAAAAAAATGAAATTGAAATAATATTACGTACCTAGTGCCAACAACTTCTATAGAAGTTCGAGATTTTCGTGCCGTCCACGCCAGCACTTCTATAGAAGTTCTTCTTTGTACCTACTTTATTAAAATACGTTTATACGTTGGCTTACAGCGGGACATCGCGTGCAGGATAGTTGGGCGGTGAAAAGGTTAATATTACTCAATTAGTAGCAGTGCGGAACTCATTGATAGTGCGTGCTCTTTGTTGGCTTTATTCTTATTTGAAAAATTCAAATTCAGCTGGAGTCATCTCAGAAGGTTTGGACATAAAAATTATACTTTATAAGGCACTCTACTAATAGTCTGCACCTGCTTGAATTTTTCCCCCGATCTGATTCGAACTCCTCGGAGAATCTAGTAGGGCACGGGGACACGCACTAGTGCGTGATGCCGTTCTAGAAAACCTCCGAAGGTGATTCGTTTCACACGGCTTGAGGAACCCTTTAAGTTTCTCGCCGCCCCCAAAAAAGCCCGGTGAAGCTGAAAATGCAGTCTAAGGCAATCAGCAACTCTCTCAAAAATTGAATTGAGGTGTAACTCCGCTGGTGAGTGTGTTCCCTTCTTTCCACATTTCTGGGTAGTGCATTACAAATAGTGAACACAAACAGTCAACTAGCGATATGAGGGCATGGTCATCTCACGTGGAGGTGATGTGAACTGGCCACCGAGATCGTGCGATTTGACCCCGCTAGACTTTTTCTTGTGGGGTTTTCTTAAGTCGCAGGTCTATGCGAATACGCCACAAACTACAGCGGCCCTCAAAGCCAGATTAACCCATGCCATCGGTCAAATTCAGCCTGGTTTATGCGCCAGAGTCATGGAAAATTGGACATTTCGGATGCGCTTCAACGTTCAGAGAAGTCGTGGCGGACATTTCGATTATATCTCACACACACTTTGTTTTATTTAAATTTAAAGATAGGAAGCGCTTAATGAAAGACTCTTTATATAACCACTAAGTTATTGATGATTTTTTTCATTTCAGACGGACCGAATACTAAAGTTTGTGGCGGTGCTAAGAGCCGATGCGTTAGAGAAGCATTGGGTAAAGATACTTTTATTATTTTTATCTTTGAAAATAAAATATTGTAAACGTCATGTTCATTGTCGATTGCCTAGTGGCAAAGCGCTCGGCTCGATTAGGATATCCTAAGGTTCAATTCCCAGGTCGGGCACAGTGAGTTTCGGAGTTGTCGATGCATGCAAGCGTGGTGATTAAGTGTTTACCCATCAATTGTAGATATGCACAAAAACTGCACAAAAAACTGTCAAAGGAGAAGTCCGTTTTTGGACCCTTATTTTATTACAGTTTTGAAGTGATGCTTTTCTAATAAATCTGCCTTCTGAGATAATGTTTTCAAAAAGAAAAAAAATATAAAAAGGCCAACATAATTTAAAAAATAAAAACTTGTAATCTTGTTTTCTTCATCAAGCTTTTCTTATTATTTTTGGGTTCTAATGAAAGTTTTAATAAACAGAACTTATATAAACATTCTAAAAGGTATTTTAAGGTTTCAATGCAATTTCCTGAAAATGAAACCAGGCGGTTGCTGGCTGTAATGGATAGTACCATTGCATTACTAATTTATAGAATAAGATTTAACATCTGACACTGACAGTTCACTTCACGAAGTTGTCAAGACCTCAGAATAATAACTAAAGCTATAGAAACCGGACTAAAATAGCAACACAAATTCATCAGTTCGCACTATTTTAACTAATGAATGAACCTAGGTGATGTATTGGAAAGAGATCGATTGTCCCTTTTATTTCGTTATTTCGAATGTATTTAAAGTACTTCTGATTTTGGACGAGCAAAAGGACTCGAGATTTTATTTTTCTGATGACCGAATGACATAACAATACAAAAAATAAAAACTAAGTGTCAACCATTTGTCACACTCCAATCTCCTTTTTTAGCCATAAGATAGAACGGAACTAAACATAGTTGCACGTTTTTTATTTTTACCTTCCTTCTATAACTTTAGTTATTGTTCTGAGGTCAAGACCTCAGAATAATAACTAAAGCTATAGAAACCGGACTAAAATAGCAACACTCATTCATCAGTTCGTACTATTTTAACTAATGAACCTAAGTGATGTATTGGAAAGAGATCGATTGTCCCTTTTCTTTCGTTATTTCGAAAGTGTCACCAGATTTGTGACGTCATATTTGAGGTAATGTAGTGAGTGACTTTATAAAGGACTCAAAGTTTTTTTTTGATCACCGATTATCTGATGACCGTTTGACATAACAATACAAAAAATAAAAACTAAGTGTCAACCATTTGTCGCACTCCAACCTCCTTTTCTAGCCATAAGATAGAACGGAACTAAACATAATTGCACGATTTTTATTTTAGCCATCCTTCTATAGCTTTAGTTATTGTTCTGAGGTCAAGACTGAAGTCAAAGAGTTTTTTTTTCTTTTAGTTGATGGCTTCGTGAGATTAGCACATTTAGCCAGTGTCAAAGTAATTTTTCGTTCAAGTAATACATAAATAAACAATATTTCCTTAAATGATGATGAATGATATTAGAAATGGGAAGTGAGAAATGATATGGGGGTATATCCTTCAGTCGAAAACTTAATTTATACGTTTCTCAAAAATAAACTCTATATAGGATGATTATGAATGATAATAGAAATGAGAAGTGAGAAATGATATACCCCCCAACCCCTCGAGTATCTCAGTAAAGATGTGGGGCTTTACTAAGTCCTCACGCGAGCTTCTTGAGAGAATTTGAAAAGTGACGTTGCACTGTTTTGTTTCATTTGCCAACACTTACGCACACTCACGAAAACTTAACGGTTAATAATCCACCATTATTTCACACTAATATTCGACATAACACAAATTTTGGAAAACAAGACAAAACCGCAGACATGACGCTTCACTTTCCCGCCAAGAAGTCCAGGTCAAAGAGTAGAGTTCTATGTAGACTGAGGTCAAGACATTAGAAAAGCGAAGTTGCCAAGGTAGAAAAAGTTTAGGGTTGCTATTTTATGATTTTTTATTATTTGACCTTTTATACAATGTTTGGGTATGTTTAAAAAATATATTAATACATGGAAAGGTTTCTTATTTTGTGCTCTTTTCATAAAATATAATTTCATCACTGTAAGAATTAGGGGGCCCAGCCTCCATACAAAAATGGAACATCTCCTTTCTTCAATACATTTTCAACCTTATACTTGAGGCATAAAGTTCAAAGTCTACATCAACCTACCACAAGCTGTCTGAGGCAATCAGCGAACTCTCAAAAATTTAATTGAAGTGTAACTCCGATGGTGAGTGTGTTCCCTTCTTTCCACATTTCTGGGTAGTGCATTACAAATAGTTAACACAAACAATTTTACAGTTTGTGGTAGGTTAATGTGAGGCGTGTGTACTGTGATGTTGATGTGAAATAAGAACATCAGTTGCACTTAACTTTGTGTATTATCATATTTATCATAAAAACATTACAGTATAGTATATTATATCGATCTCCGAGCACCTCGGCCACAATACACATAATATACAGTAGTTTAACTGGGCCGTATTCTTGAGTTAAATACCTACGGCTAGGCGGAGCGCTAGGGTTGGCGTCTACAAAAATAAAGTAGGCGTAGGCGTGTGTAGATTTTTATTGTAAGTACCTATGTGTGGAGTTTTAGGTTCAGGAATAAAACTTAATGTACATAACATTTAATAACATATTTATTTATTAATTACATTATTTATAAGTTTGTAAGAGTAAAGTGTTTCAGCAGGAAGTTTTAAAAATAACATTGTTGGTTTGTCACTGTTGTGTTTAGGCATCCGTAAACACAGCAGTTTGTATAATATTGTCGTGACGCCGCCATTATAACCACGTTATTAAAAAAAGAAACAAAAGGCGGGCGGGTGGACAGCGCGCTAGCAGAGCGGCGCGACGACGACGCGACACAACTAGGGCTGCCATCAGCTAAATTACGGACCCAGGACAAAAACTTTAAAACCCAGTACATTTGGGTGAAATAAAGATATTACCCCGGACTCCATCGAAAAAACAAATTACAATAGAATAAAAAAAAGTTATCATATTTTTATTTATTAAAAGAAAATCAACTTAATCGACTTGGGAGGTCACGTCATCGTCACGTCACCAGACTCACGAGTGCGCGGATATATATATTTGCCGCACCGAATAACTATGAAATGCTGTAATTTATTGCTAATCATTCCATTCTATCAAGTTAATCGGATTTCCCCTGACATAAAAAGTGCCCGGGTTTCACCCGGATACTATTTAGAAACCCCGCCCGGACGCTCCCCGGACGCCCTCCTAACTAGGACAAATCCGGGGAAACCCGGACGGATGGCAGCCCTAGACACAACCGATAGTTCACTCAACCAGTCTCGCCCACTAAGTATCTTGGTCTCGCCGGCGCGGCGCGCGGCGGCGCGGCGGCGTGGCACTGCGGAGTTTTGCCTGTGTGTGCGTACGTAACTACTGAATATTATGTGTATTGTGCCTCGGCTCTTAGCCGGGCTGAAGCTTCTGTCTACGACCGTTGCAAACCTTTTTAATTACATGTTCGATGATTCAAATATTCTTCCAGACTAAAGAGGCTTACATACAAATACAATCAATTAACTTTTACTATGAGCTGCACATAACCTCCTTACAAAATTCCTCCCTCCATTAAAAAAAAAAAAAAATTTTAAACCCAAAAACATTTTATTTTGCGTGTGTGTACAACTGCGTGTTGTATTTTTGTTTCTAGAGAATATGTCAATCTGGAAGTCCGACTTACAACCGAGCTCGAATAATGAGCTTCATCTGTGCGATTGCCTTCAAGCCTGTACGGAGGTGAAGTATGACGGTGAGGTGTCACAGGCGGTATACGATCTCACCACGTACAGGAGACATAAGAACCCTGATATAGCCCAAGAACTGTAAGTTAACATGTGCACACGCCTGCATATCAATCTACCACAAACTGTCAAATTTCTTCAATAGACTTTGAACTTTAAGACTTAAGTAATATGGTTGAAATTGTATTGAAGAAATTCGACAGTTTTGGATAGGTTGATGTGCCGGCGTCTTCTTATGTACTATCACCAGCTTGTAGATGTGTAACATCTTTTCGCTTGATTTCTATACAATCTGTATTGGCATGCACTGTACAAACTTTAGGGGTAGATTCTGCACTCAAATATACATGATAAAAAATATTTAAACAATTCCAAATTCCACGTAGTAAATTGGTTACTTTGTGGTTTTTTCGTTATTTTTGGTGTTGAAAACCGACATATTTGTTTTTTTGTCCTATTGATGTTCTATCTTTTGACTACTTAACTGATTGTTATTTACTTGTGACTAGTTTCACCTTTTTTAGCTCCTGCAAAAATCGAAGATAAAAAAGGCTGCCATTTCTAAACTATAGAGCTTGGAATTTTTTATGTATTTTTTTTATTATGTATATTTGAGAGTAGAATCTACCCCTAAAGTTTGTACAGTGCATGCAAATACAGATTGTATAATCAATTTGTGGAAGTGATTTCGTGAAATGGGACGGAACGGAAGTAACAGTGTATTAAGAAGTCGGAAAAGCGCGCAAGGGCGCGCCATTTTGTAAATTTAAAATCGATATTATGAACATGACATATTATTTATTATTATATGTGACATATTGTGTCATTTGACTATCAAAGGTAATTTTGATATGTCAAAATGTCTTCTAATGAGTACCTATTTACTTACTGCATTTGTTTTATAGTTATAAAATGATGTAATTCCTGACCCATTTTTTTCAGAATATATACATGTTAAAATTGCTCATTACTAAGGTCAAATGTTACACATCATATGCGATTACTGCAAGGCTCGCTCGTTTTTTTTTATGTCCGCACCGCTGGTGCACAAGCTTTCCCTATGGATGTACAGGTAGAAAGGGCCAAACTACAACGAAGGTACAGTGCGCATTGGTGGTTGTTAACGACTGCTATTGCAGCCGGAACCCACGGCATTACGTGCCTTCCGAAGCACGGAGGAGCTCGAGATGGTACATTTTGGTAACCCATCTGATGACCGGCCTTTGCGAAACTTGCTTAACCTTAGCAATCGCAGACCGGGAGCGTTACTGTGCTATTGAGTTCCGTCCATCGAGTTATTATGTACAGACGCCTGTACATCAATCAACCTATCCAAAACTGTCAAACTTCAATACATTTATTATGTACAGACGCCTGTACATCAATCAACCTGTCCAAAAGTTACAAACTTCAATACATTTATTATGAACAGACGCCTGTACATCAATCAACCTATCCGAAACTGTCAAACTTCAATACATTTATTATGTACAGACGCCTGTACATCAATCAACCTATCCAAAACTGTCAAACTTCAATACATTTATTATGTACAGACGCCTGTACATCAATCAACCTATTCAAAACTGTCAAACTTCAATACATTTTTAACCTTTTTTAAATGATTAACGGTTAAGCACCACTGTGCTTACCTTGCCTTGATCTCACCTGACGTTAAGTGATGATAAGGCCAATGATGGAAGCGCACTTCACCCGGGATCCTCAACTAGTGAGGCACTGGTTAATTGGCTATCTTATCTCTGCTGCCGGAACACAACGATGCTACAAACATTGATGTTATGGCGACATATTTAGATAAGATGGTGGTAGCTAGCCAGGCGGACAAACAAGCCCTACCACCAACCAAACCGAGTACACAAACATGTACCTGCTGGGAATCGAACCCGGGAATTTGACAGTTTGTGGTAGGTTGGTGTGTACACACTATTTATTATCATCATCATCAGTTTTAAAGATCCAACAGCTGGGCTTAGATCTTCCCACATGAACAGTAACTAACACATGGAAAGACTTGTCTACAATCTACAATGCAAATCCAGTAGGAGTTGGTGTTTTAACAGCCATAATAACACGACAGTACCGACTGCTTAACGTGCCTTTCGACATAGGAGCTTGAGATGTTAGTTTGGTCATCCATCCGGTTACCCAGCTTGGCTATAGTTACTTAACTTGCGAGATCGTAAGCCGCTGCGCCATCAAGCTCCTTAAACATCATCAGATTTTTTTTTGCTTACCTCATCTAAGAATTACATGCAATAAATTTATGTAAATATAACAAGGTGGCTTTCCTTTTTCGTACGTTTGTAATGGCAACATTATTAAAATGTAATATAAACTTTTCTTTCTGACGACCGAAGGGATCTATCAAGGTCAGTAAATCAGTTAACTAGCTTTTTAAACGGTTTTATTTAGCTTGCCCTGTTTATTTATATATATTTTTGGGTCAAATCTAGTAATTAAATTTGACCCCCTTCCCGTTGACGGATTGAGCTGAAATTTTGCATGCATGTGTAATTAGCCAATAATTTCATCTCTTATCTCCGCTATTGGTTTGGAGTCTATGGAATCGCTTTTAACCCGAGTTTAAATCCGACGGCGGCGGCTTTAAACGTATACCTTCAAGTTTCACCCTCAGGACTCAATGGACTTGACTTGAGGGTAAAAATAACATAGATTTACATTGAAAATTAACGGGATGACAGTTGATAAAAAAATAAGTTCACAATTTACGGAAGAAATGGTACATTAATTTAAAGTGGCAACATCGACGACTTCTCCAAAATTATTGCATTTTCACACTACTGCCACTCTGGTCTAACAATATCAATAAGCGAGCGTTTAAGTGCAGCATCTACATCACACTGAGCATGCTCACCAAATTTGGTCCAAAACTACAGGCTCGTTACCGAGATAATCAACAAAACATTATCTTATTTCACCAAAAAATACACCTTTTCCAAAGCCGTGTGTGTATGAATGTCATACAATGGTTTTTCAAATGTGTGCGTGTATCTGTACACTATCTTTTTAATGACGCGTGCGTGCATGTTAGTAAAGATACAGCATGTTTCATGATGTGCATTATTTTAATTGATTTAGTTTGTTAGAAAACATAAGTTTGAAAAATCACTATAAAAGTGGAGCCCATTTCTTGTCATTGTATTCAATGTATAGATACCGCCTTTAAACTTTCGCTTATTGATTTTGTTAGACCCTGTATATTGATATTGTCACCGCGGACTACCAAATTTAACACCCTGCTCAATAGAATGGCGATAGCGTATGGTAGTACTATTATTTATTATGCCCGGTGACGCTGAAAATGCCGTCTGAGGAAAACAGCAATCTCTTAAAAAAAAACTATTATTTATTCTGTGGTATGGTGTGGATTGAAAATGGGCTAAGAAATTTTGGTCAATAAACAGACTCGTGGCCCAGGTGGTCTGTATTTAATTATTGTCAAAGACTAAAAGCAGTTGCTGACTGACCTCTATTTTTGTCGAGCACTGGTGGCACTACCCTCATTATGTCTATACTAATATTACAAAGAGGAAACCTTTGTATGTATATATGTATGTATGTATGTTTGCAAAGAATAAACTCAAAAAGTACTGGACTGATTTCAAAAAAATCTTTACTACATTAGCGCTGAGTAACTTATGCTATATCAAAAAAAAATGTCCTCCCGTGCGAAGCCGGGACGGGTCGCTAGTTTTTAATAAAGACCTTTCACTCCAGGCGTCTTCCATCAGGACTGGTGATATACTTCGCCGAGGAGCTGTTCACGTCGCTCCGCAGGTCTGAGCTGTACGGTGGGATAGACTTCCTGGCCAACTGTGGGGGCATCATGGGCCTCTTCATGGGTTTCTCTTTCCTCAGCCTGGTTGAAATTATCTATTATTTCACATTGAGGTTAGTTTTGACTTCGTCAGCTTGAGTGAACGAACCGGTATCCTATAGAATCACTATCCTATCAAAACATAAATGTGAATTGAGAGCCATGTTCAATATTATTGATAGGTATATGCCTTGGTTGTTGACTTCAACGACAAAAGAAGTGAGATCTAAATGGGTGCCAAGTTCAATGCATAAGGTCTGACTTGGCTAGTTCTCATATACTTTGCAATAATCTGTTTTACCTTTTTTTAATTTATAAAAAAAAAAGCTTATACAATATTATAAACACAAAAAATTAATGAGATTTGTCTGGTGTGCTAGGGGAGATACAATATTTTACCTATTCAGTATTCTATATTCTAAGAATTAAGGTAAAGGCAAACAGATTAATGTGAAACTGATTAGGAAATGGTTAAAATCCAAAGCAACATGAAAACTTTAACAATTAATCTATAGGCCATAGTTATCAAGGAATGACAAAGAGAAAATAATTATATATTTTTTTGTTGTAATTGTAATGTTGTAATTTTTTTTTCAGATTATTTTGCCAGCTACGACAATCTTCAAGAGTGGCAGTTGATTAATTTTTATGGCTGTACAAATAAGAAAATTTCACTTTTGAATCTCTATTGATGTATTAAAATATGAATAAAGAAACGAGTTTACGAAAACGCTTATATTTCTTTTCCAAATAATATGTTTCCTAAAGAATAAATTATATTTTAGAGGAGCTCGATGGTGCAGTGGTTAACGCAATTAATTTATCATCTCGAACTCCCGCGGAAGGCACGTAAAGCCGTTGGTCCCGGCTGCATTAGCAGTCGCTAACAACCACCAATCGGCATTGAGCCCGCGTGGTGGTTTATGACCCGTTCTCCATATCCTTCCATAGGGAAGGCTCGTGCTCTTTTTTATTTTTCCAGATGATCTGGAGGACTAGTGCGAGTTTAATTAGCCATTCGATCACGTTAACGAAAACGAGAGCTTGTATGGCAAAATTTTAACTCTCCTCGTCCGTTCGAATCCGCTCGATCGAATTAGCTCGGCAAAAAAAAAGTGGAAATGGAGTTCAGACGCGAAGATAACTGGTGCAGCGTGAAAACATACGTAGCATCAGTTAACTTCACTCTGCCGGCCCACAAGATGCTTCTTTACGCCTCTTTTGAAGTGTAAGGGAACTATGTAACCTTTTAGAATAAGTATGTCTATGACTCATGTAATCTACATATAAACCATTTTCCGATTAATAAATCGACAGTCTTTAAACCTTTCTTGTTGTTTAAATACCTCTCCCCAACGCCATCCCTACATGGCGACCCTGCCATGTGTGGCAGGCCACAATCTGAAGTTCATGTTACGTGCTTGGTCAATCTAAATTAAATATGAAGGTTTCTTTGTTACCGTTGCGAGAGTCGGTTGTCTACAGAAAAGTGCAAGAAATAAGTCAAAATGTGCAACTCGGGAGCGAGCAAACCTGCGTCAGCGACCAATGACATTTCTCAGGTTGGTTTCAAGAATTCGGTAGACCAACGTCGAGAGTACAAGCTTTTACCTGAGAGTATCGACTTCTACTTGGCAGTACTGATGCTGATGCTGGGTTTTGGCATACTGTTCCTGCTAACCCGCTACATCAACAAGTGCTTTAACAAGCGCATAGAAAGAAGAGCCCAAGTGCAAACAATGCGTTTGAGCAGAATTGGATCGGATGCAGATACCCCGTAGCGCAATTATAATAAGTGACGTGTTGTGAAGTGAACTTTAAACGTTAAAATAAAAGTGTCGTAGTGCAATTTAATCAGCTGTTAATTGTGCGCAACATCTCTACGCAATTGCAGAGATTCAAGAGTATTTGCCACTTCTGCATTGCCGATAATGCGTTCAGCGCGACGACGCTGCAATCTGTCCAAGGCATCGAGAAGGTACTTTGCGGAACCGTCCCAGATGTGCGAGCAATGCTCCACGCAAGACCGTACCTGTGTCTTGTACAAAAGGCACAACTGGTCCGGCGCAAAGAATCGCCGCACTCTGATGTCGTTCCGTCTTGAAAACCTCTGCCGGTGCTTCGTTTCACACGGCTTGAGGAACCCTTACTGTCTTTATAGAAGACGTATACTATCTTTGGTACGGGGTTTAGTTCCAGCTTTAGGTCTTGAACTAACTAAAACTTTATTACGAAATCAAGTTTTATCCTAGCCCGTGGACTTTCTATAGTACCAAAGATAACCCACGTGACCCCTAGTTTATCAAACGACTAAATATGACCATCAAGCTTTAGATATAACATCTAGTCCTTGGATTTTGGAAAGGTCTTCGATTTGTAATAAAAACACAATTTTAGTCCTCGAATATCTTATACCGTAACATACCTGGACCATGTAGTTTTGGTCTAAACCACGACCAAAGTAGATTATTGTACCTACTAAGACGGTTAAAGTTACTCGCCGCCTCCCAAAAAAAGCCCAATGAAGCTGAAAACAAGCTGAAAAAAACATACTATCTCAAGTACAATAAAACTTAATCTCTTTTTCATTAAATTTTTGATGCATGGACTATGGCTGAAATAAATGTTTCTGATTTGAATTGAATTTAATACTATTCACCTTTTCAATTGCGTTGCCAGACAAGGTCCATTATTTGTATATACGAGTCTTATTCGTTATTTGTACCTACATATGCAACACATAATAACACAGACGTTACACAAGCCAAATAGCTACAAAGGTGAGTTTATCTCTAGAAGAGATATCTTCCAGCCAACCCTAAGCTGTGGTGAGGAACGGACTATTCTACAATTCTAATTACTGATATAATAATTTACTTGTTATGTAAAACAACACGTTTTGTTGGCAACACACCGAAACCGTTTGGCCCTCAACTCGCCTGTTGGTAGATATGTGATGATAAGGTCGACAATGGAAGGACGCTCCTCCCGGTATGGCTATCTTATCTCTAAATGTCGGGATGAACGATGCTGCTAAAACTGTCGTAGTTATGGCGACAGACATTGTTAAGGCGGTGGACGCTAGCCAGGCGTACTTAGAAGCTCTTCTTCTTCTTCTTCAGACTATAAGAACCCACTGCTGAGTGTAGGCCTACCACCAATCAAACTGAGTTAGTGCAATGCAATTCATTTCGGTCTCCCGTTCTGTGTAGACTTACGAACCGATGGCATAGTGACGTATTCCTAAGAGCTAAATGTAGCTTAAACTGAATAAATTATAAAAACACAAATGTTGAAAAAATTTCCACGAGCAGGGTTTGAACCTGCACCCTTCTGACATACCGGGTCAGGTGCTCTTCCAATTGAGCTATCGTGGTTCTAAGCAGCCCGCCGAAATTATTCAACACTATTTACTTTTTACTTTGAAAGCCAAAGGCGCCCATTCAATGTTAACAACTACCGTCATTAACATCCGATCATAATATTTTTACAAATACTAAAGATCAGTTAAGAAGTAGGCAAGCTATTTATAAATGTTTATATAATTTTTAACGCAAATTTTGTTGCGAACAAATTACAAAAACAGAAATGTTGAAAAAATTTCCACGAGCAGGGTTTGAACCTGCACCCTTCTGACATACCGGGTCAGGTGCTCTTCCAATTGAGCTATCGTGGTTCTAACCAGCCCGCCGAAATTATTCAACACTATTTACTTTTTACTTTGAAAGCCAAAGGCGCCCATTCAATGTTAACAACTACCGTCAAACAACCAAACCGTACAAAATTTGCGTTAAAAATTATATAAACATTTATGAATAAATTATTTTGAATTTTGAATATTTTTTTCAGCATGCGCTGGAAACGAGTTTCCCTGGGAACACCGGTGGTTCTTATCACTAGATTACAGTTTTAAAACTTTTACTTATAAATGATAATTCCCATAGATATCAATCAGGTGATGAGAACTCGGTGCAATGCTTGCGTAGGCTACTCAACCTTCCTTACGTATAATTGTCCACGTGGAAAGGAAGTAGAGAAGAGAGCCTGAAGTGCCCGTACACTAGGGCACTCCGAGTCGAGTTTCAAACCTTCAGAATCGCCTTCGGCTTGTTCCGTTCTCGATTCCGAACCGAATGAAACTGACAATCTAGTAGGGGATGCCATCCCCTCTAAAAATCCTCTGAGAATGTTATTCTTTAGTTTGTCGTCGCTTACCAAAGATCGGTAACGCTCTAAAGGCCATCTGCGGTCAACAACAATATATTTCCAAAAAACAATTTTGGAGGTTTTCGTAGCAGATACGAAAGTAAATTATGGGTAGTATACAAAGATAGTAATTAGAATGACATAGGTATGTACTCGAAAGCATGGCTCCTGGTGCAAACACATTTTGGAATGACGACCTTGATGGGAAGATAAACGCCACAGAGGACGACCGCAGATGCGCTGGAAGGATGACGTCAAGAGGGTGACTGGATCGAACTGGATGCGGGTTGCACAAAACCGTTCCGAATGACAGCAGTGAAGGAGGCCTACAGACACTTTTTGTGTCCAGTTACTTCCACCTGACACTGATACAGCAACTCGGTTTCCTTGTATTGTGTGCCGTCTCGGTAACAAAAAGTGTCTACGTTTGCGCAGCGCCTTAATCTCTATACTAATATTATAAAGCTGAAGAGTTTCTTTGTTTGTTTGTTTGGTTGAACGCGCTTATCTCAGGAACTATTGGTTCGAATTGAAAAATTATTTTTGTGTTGAATAGTCGATTTATTGAGGAAGGCTTATAGGCTATAATACCGCACACCATGACTAATAGAAAGCGGGTGAAACCGCGGGGCACAGCTAGTCATCTATACTTATATACTTATCTTACTAATATTATAAATCTGAAGAGTTTGTTTGTTTGGTTGAACGCGCTAATCTCAGCAACTACTGGTTCGAATTGAAAAATTACTTTTGTGTTGAATAGTCGATTTATTGAGGAAGGCTTAGCTATAAGTATTACATCACGCTATGACTAATAGAACGAGGGTGAAACCGCGGGGCACAGCTAGTCATCTAAGTATACATATATAATTATAATATTATAAAGCTGAAGAGTTTGATTGTTTGTTTGATTGAACGCGCTAATCTCAGGAACTACTGGTTCGAACTGAAAAATTATTTTTGTGTTGAATTGTCCATTTATTGAGGAAGGCTATAGGACATCACGCTAATAGATTGTTCGCTAATTAACGCAGGTGAAACCGTGGGGCACATTACAAATAAGAGTCAGCAAATGATTTTAGTCTTTTTCATTGAAATTTTACAAGTTCAATTGTGGCTAATTGAACCTGTAAAATTTGAATGAGCATCTATGTTATTATTTGGTGACGAATATTGGGTCGGACACTGGGGCTTTAAGTGTCGAACACTGGGACCACTACCCTATGTGCTTCCCATATTTAAATGTTTCGCGCGCCGTGTGTTTTTAACTGAGCGATCGTTCAACTTAGCATCAAGTACGAGCTAGATACAAAAGCAGAATGACGTTCGACGGTCGAGTCTACCATTCGAAACATAAACCTGCGTGACTGGTCTGCCAAAGAGGCGGGTGCCGCGTCACCGTCGTCGGTCGTCGCCACAAACTAAGGACACTGCAGAAGGTAAGCTCCAAAACACGCTCGAGCTACGCACACATAGATAGGGTTGCCAATCATACTTTAAAATAACGTATCCTACGTTTTTCTCCATCCCCATACTTCATTTATTTTAATAAAAATAAAGTATGGAAAATACTTTATTTCCGACTAATTAATGCGTGCGTTTGAACGGAATATTCTTGTTGTCTTAATTTCTGAACTACTGAATGATACTCAGACTCGGTGAAATAAAACAAAACGCAACGCTTAAATAAATTTGGAAAATATTTTATTTTATATAAAGATTTACTTTAATTTCCTAAAAATAGTTGGCAACCCAACACACAGACGGACACGGAATCTCGCAACAGCTACGCTCAGACTGGGTTCCTAGTCAGGGGGGTGTCTATAGTTGCAAAAAAAACCGTTTTAAACCAAAATCTGTGACTTAAAACTCGTTTTAAAATTGTTTAAAATGATTAAAATCACGACTCACGTCCTTTGTATTGACTAACTTCACTATGACGTGGTCGTGATTTTGAACCGTTTCATCAAATTTAAAACGAGTTTTAAGTCACAGGATTTGGTTTAAAACGGTCTTTTTGCAACTATAGGAGCCGGCGGCGTCGCGCGTCGTCGCGCATAAAACTAACGATCATTTCTCTGATTTTTTTTGCACCGAACAATGACTACCTACTAAACGATGTTATAATCCGTATAAAAGATAGTGTTGTGTTTACGGGTGTCTAAATAAAAGAAAAAACAATGAATCGAAATTTAACTTAAATATATCCATGAGTGGGTAACCCTGCGCTCCTGACGTCAAATCGATATCGAGCCAGCGTTGCCTAACGAAATATGAACGCTCGGGTCACACGCTAAGTTTCAATTTCGCGTGAAAGTCGTAAGAGTAGTCAATTTTTTGTACCTAAACTTGACCTTTGTTAGAGAGTGAGTCTTCTGTACGGTACTGTACTTATTCTATGGCCTAGTGTGAGTTTTGTTTAAGTACTATCCGTATTCATTCGATTACGTTTCGTTACGAAAATGAAAATTATTAGTAGGTATGGCATTGAAGCAGCACCTCCTGGCGACATACGAGAAGAGTTAAAATTTTGCGAGTGGCGAATGGAACTCGCACTAGGCACCCTGTTCCGAGCTGTTGCCGGGAGCTGCCGAGATCTGTGTCGTATCGTGAGAGGGTCTTTTTGTGCGTTGCTCGCATGGTACCTATTAACCGATCCGATCCGAACCCTTCGGAGAATCTAGTAGGGCACGGGGACACGCACTTTTAAGTGTGTGATGCCGTTTCCTCTAGAAAACCTCCGAAGGTGATTCGTTTCTCACGGGCTGAGGTACCCTTTACGTACCTCGCCCCCAAAAAAGCCCTTTGACGCTGGAAATGCCGTTTGAGGAAATCAACAATCTCTCTCAAAAAAAAGGTATGTAATAAGCTTAGCTTCTGGGGTCTCCTTATTTTGTGCCGTCGGTCGTTCGTCGCGACAGAGCCGAGCCGCTCCGCGCCATTCGTCGCTATGGCGCTACGCTCGCAACTCCTGCGCAAAGGTAAATGTTTTTCACTTGTTTTTGTGTTCCATTTTCAAATACTTAATCTTTTTTAATTTTTTTCCGCAAAATGAGGTTTTTTTACAATATCGATATCACAGCATACACTCGGATACTGGTTAGAATATACCGCTTTCCTTGGTTAACGTTATCTTTATGTGCCGGTGTTATGTGATGTGACCGTTTTTCTTTATTCTCGGCTTAAGTACATTAACTGTAATTTGGATGAGAAGCTAACTAATAATACCTACCTCATTGTAATAAAACTAGAATGGTAAAGCATAATCGTACATTTGCATGTAACAAATGTTACCTACATACATAATCTGGTAAGCTTGCAGAAGTTATTTCGTGTTTTGTCTCTTTTACTCTAATATGAAATGAAGTTTACATGACGGGAACAAAACACGGAATAACTGCTCCAAACTTACACTTTGTTTATTAATACGGGAGTTTATGTTTAGGAGATGTTTAGGTGCACACATGTTATTGTGACCTTGACGCGATATTTTCATATATTATCATCAAACACAGACCGTCGTCGTTTTGAAGTTTAAATAAGGCACATTTGGTAGTATACCTACTTACGTTACGAATACTGCCTATTATCACAAAATGCTTATAGTTAAGACTTTTATTATAGGTAAAACCTAGGTAATAGAGTTAAGGTCATTTTGACACTGTAGTTACTGTACTGTTTGTATCTGGATGGATTTATGGCAGCCACTTAGATTATTAATTGAAAACTATTTGCTTTAAAATAAAATAGAAATGCAAATAATATACCTACCTACTTAAGTAAATAAATATTGTAAATAGCTACTTAAGAAGTCTTGACCATATATGGTTTCCTTTTCAAAGTAGTTTTTTTGTTAAAGATTAATCTAAACCAGTCCTGCACAAAAAATGCATTGTACGAAATATTAGAATAAAACTTTTTACTGGATCTACTCGAGTATATTAATATTTAAATATATACATTATTAAAATTATATTCAATATTTATACATTGTTTTCGACTAAGCTGTGAATAGCATTGCTACAAACCTTCGTGGTTTTCTAATGTTATTTATTATTTAGATATAAAATGTTACTTTTAGTGGTAATAAATTAAAAAAAAAAATAATAATAATATATATCTTCCCTGACGTTTTGAACTCTTTGTAGAGTCGGTGGTACTCAAGTAACTTGTGGTACTCATGAAGCAATGAAGCTGTAGATCTGTAGATATAACATGGTGGTACCATAAAGTTATTTTGGTATAATAACTTTATAGGTGGTACTTACTACATTATATTTTCATATTTTCTCAGAATATAACCTGCCATAAAACTAGACACTGGCTAAATCGTAGCGAGAGCCATCTTTCAAGAAGATTGAATAACTAACTAGGTTTATTGTTCTGAGGTATATTTTTTAATGTAGGTAACTTATTTTATTTTTCGGCACGTGTACCGAAAGACAGCATCAGACATAGTATTTTGTAATACCCATACGTGTATGGGTATTACAAAATATGTTTGCTTACATACGCTGTACTGTTCAAAAGTCTAACATAACTCACATTATGTCCGATGTTATTAAAGGATCGCAGACAAGAACACAAATAAAGAAACTACTATCGGCAGATAAGTCACAGAATAAGTAATAGTAATTATAGGTACTGATAAGTACAGCAATTCCTTTAGTTTATTATGAAATTCCTGTTGTAATCTCAAGTATTGTAAATAGGATAATTATATTTTATGGGACATTTTCCTCAAATGTTATTTACCAACTACGAGGTACATTTTTTGAATTGAATAAACAATTAATTCAATTCAAAAAACGGTTTTGCTCCAACAACTGTCACCTAACATAGCTTAGGGGTCACCTAAAACTTAAAATGGTCAATGGTGAAATCAGGCATTAGACTCTTAGGCGTCGTCCTAACTGACAATGATCGTACGATGACACGATGCGTTCTCGTCGTGCGATAAGTTCAAATATATACAGATTTCTTTAGAGTGTCCTAATTACAGTTCGCAAGTCATCGCACGGCAATGTTTAATAACGATCGTACGAAGGGTTTGATCGTTCGAACAGTAATCATCATCAATACACCGATCTCTTTTGAGTGCCCTAATTGGTCCGCGTCATCGCGCTATCTATTATGAGTCCTAATAGATCGCGCGAAGCCCATCGTGTGATGCCGTCGCTCGTCCCGTGCCACTCGCGTTGCTGTGCTCGCGCGATGACGCGTAGATACCAATTAGGACACTCAAAAGAGATCGGTGTATTTGATTACTGTTCGAACGATCAAACCTTTCGTACGATCATTATTAAACATTGCCGTGCGATGACTTGCGAACTGTAATTAGGACACTCTAAAGAAATCTGTATATGTTTTAAGACACCCCTGTTCAATCATGGTACGATCATTTTTATCGCACGACGAAAACGCATCGTGTCGTACGATCATTGCCAATTAGGAAAACTCTTTAGGTTTTCTGCCGTATTGGGGCTTGCGAAATCTATACATATAATAAGAACGTAGGGATAAAAAAATCTGTAATTGCAAGACATAAAAAAAAAAATTACACAGGTTGCCTTAAAATCACTTACGGAACACAATAGAATAGTTTTAAAAAAAATTGTTTGTTTGTTTGTTTGTTTGTTTGAAGTCGATAAACTCGAGAACTACTGAACGGATTTTGATCCGGTTTTTACCAAAATGCTAAGAAAAATCCGGAGAATAATATAGGCTACATAAATACTCGAAAAATACAGGGTGTCTCATTTAAATCTGTCAGTATGGGAAAGTCTGAAGCTATAAGACATACGAAGATCTGTCCTTAGGAACCATGTCATCGATTTTAATAAGAAGAAAAACTGCATTCATACATTCAAAAAAAACCTGTACTCAGCTCGGAAATCGAACCCGGTTGTTTTGAAAAAAATAAACTTATACTATTTCTATTTAGATATCGATTGTGTAGGTCTTAAGCAGTAAATGGCTCTTTGAAACATAATGTCTAAAATAAATAAAATGCATTGTTTTCACGTACTTTAATTTATTTTAGTAGGTGTTCGAAGTGACCACCGTTACATTCAACAAGTTCAGGCATGTAAAATTGTCTTTATGGTTGTTTGTACCTCTTTGCTGGTTTTGTAATTGTAAGATCGTTACCTAAACGTGTTGAATATTGTATTAAAAAAAACGGTGGTCACTTCGAACACCTTCTAAAATAAATAAAAGTATGTGAAAACAATGCATTTTATTCATTTTAGACATCATGATTCAAAGAGCAATTTACTGCTTAAGACCTACACAATCGATATCTAAATAGAAATAGTGTAAGTTTATTTTTTCAAAACAACCGGGTTCGACTCCCGAGCTGAGTACAGGTTTTTTTTAAATGTATGAATGCAGTTTTTCTTCTTAATAAAATCAATGACATGGTTCCTAAGGACAGATCTTCGTATGTCTTATAGTTTCAGACTTTCCCATACTGACCGATTTAAATGAGACACCCTGTATAATAAGAACGTAAGGATAAAAAATCTGTAATTGCAAGATATAAAAAAAAATACTTTAAAATCACTTACGGAACACGATAGAATAGTTTAAAAAGAAATTGTTTGTTTGTTTATTTGTTTGTTTGAACACGATAAACTCGAGAACTACTAAACGGATTTTGATCCGGTTTTACCGAAATGCTAAGAAAATTGCGGAGAATAACATAGGCTACATAAATACTCGAAAATTGTTAAATTTTGATTTGGTCTAAACCGGGATTTAATCCTTGGTTGCTTGGCAACTGTTGTTTATTTTGTAACATAGGGGAATTTTTTTTAATGTGTTTTACGGCTCTGGCATTTGAGGCTCTGGCTCTCTATTGCTATCGTGTTTTACGGCTCTGGGTTCTTTGCCCTTTTGAGCCTGTCATTGATAGTTGTTGTCATGAGAATACCGATTTTGATGTGGTTATCACCAAAATGCTTAGAAAATTTCGGAGAATAACATACAAATCGAAAAATGTTAAACAAATTATGATATACGTATTTACGCGACCAACTTTTAGACACGTTCGTTGAGTTATTATTTTAGAAAAGTTTTGTTACTTTCTAAGGTAAAACCTACCCTTTATAAATCTGTGAGGCACCTAAGCGAACATTAGCACCGCAGTAGTAAAGCGACGGAAAATAAAAACAAGCTCGAAATCACGCACATCATTAAACTTGGCTGTACATAGGTACACCTTTTGTTTCATTTTCCAAAATAACCAATAATAATATGGCTATTTAGTCGCGCCTGCGCGCGGCGCTTATTGCAGTTTTCTAATACACAGAAATGTTAAAAGTTAAAACATTACCTATATTTGGCGGTATAAACCTCTGTGTCGTTGCCCAGCATAATGTCTCTTTTTTTAGTTATGCATAGAAATGTTACCTACTCATTAAATTTGGCTGTATAAAACTTTGTATCATTGCCCAAAATCATGTCTCTATTTTTTAAAATATTGCACATAGAAGATATCTTGAATTACATAGCTTGGCTGTATAAACCTTTGGGTCGTTGCCCAAAATACTTAATGTTATTTTTTTAAATCTATTTGGTGAAAAAACGCGAGAACAGGAAAATTAAAAAAAAACTTGGCGCTCAAATTTTGAAACGAACAGAAGGAAATTTTGATGTTTTGCAATGCAACAAGTACCTATTTTTATTTTGTTAATAATTTTCAAATTTTATTAATTATTCATTGTGTAAAAGTTTTTTAAAACATTTTATGCAGGTACGTTAAATATTTCAGTACTTATTCAGATCTTATTAATTTTCAAATAAGATTTATTAAAAGATAGATTTTTTTTTATTAGAGGTAACTTCTTTCTGTGTCCTGTAATCTACCTCTAAAAAGCTACCTACCTAACAAGATGCCACGAAGAAGTTCAAATTTATCGCAAGTATGTAACATAAAATACTATACTGTATTACATATTAGACAATAATATAATTTATTACAGTTCTCAATTTATTGATATTTTGTATCTACGAATAAGAACATAGTTGGTAAATAGTTTTTTGTGCCTTCTGGCCGACAACCAATAATCCTGGACCGCTACCTGCTACTCGATATCCAGCTTCGGTGGACACGGCAAAAAATATTTTGAAGTCCGTGGTTGGACAGTATAACAGTAGACACATTTTAGCTAAGATACACCAGTGCCTAGGACGACTCCGGACGAGTACCTGAGCTGTAAAATACCAATTTTATTACATATAATTGAGCGTCAGTATACCCATTTCAGGTTTGTATGACGTAGCAAATACGCGCAACCCACCGAGAAACGGTGTTGTATACTATACAATTTGTCCAGGGATGTAGTAATAAAACTTTAGGAGCAGTATCTGCAATATATTTCATCGACGAAAATACCAAAAAAATACATAAATAAATAAATAAAATAAAATAAAAATAAAATAAAAAAATAAAAATAATAATAAAATACATAAATACATTCAATTGACAGAATAGTTGTCTCTTTCTAACTCCCTAAAAAAAATCCGTATCTGCTCACACAACGCAACAAAAGACGAGGATCGCTTACCTGCACGTGCACTCGCGACAAAGGGGTCTTTTTAAACAACAATAGCTCTTAAACTATTAGACCGAGAATAGTGATTGCTACATCAATTTTTTATGTAACTCAAATACTATTAAGTGATTATAAAAAAAAGGTATGTCAATGGTCTCGTTTTAGTACTATTTTTTGATAAAGTGCCCGAATGCGCACAAAAACTGTAAAAAAAATACTTTCTCCTTTCGGCAATTAAAAAAAGGAGTTGTTTGATAGCGTGTTTTTATTGCACTAGCTAGCCTACACCTTTGCCTTTAAAAAAACACCAAAATCGAGCTCCTGCACGACGTAGAACTCAAACCGCCGTTAATTTTATAAGTTAAGCGAGTTTTGGTAAAATAAAACCAATAGTCTCTGCAGTTTTGTGGGGTTTTGGAATTGACCCCCCATAAGGGGTATTTTCGTCGATGAAATATATTGCAGATACTGCTCCTAAAGTTTTATTATTACATCCCTGGACAAACTGTATATATGATATATATATGATACACGATATCAACCTAGAAATAGTATACAAAAATAAACGAAACAAAACTACTGAAGAAATCAACAAGACAAAAAGGGAATATTATCACAAGGAGTTCAATAAATACTCGAACGACCCTAAAAAAATGTGGGCGCTTATTAATAAATTATCTCAAAACAAAACATCAACGGAAAATGCTCCCCCGAGGCTCATGAATCAACGTGTCGAAATCACAGACGGTTATGAAATATGCAAGGTATTTAATGATTTCTTCTCATCGGTGGGAACACGACTAGCGAATGAGATTCCATCAAAATACCATCATAACAATACCACCTACATCCAGACTCATAACAATGAAGTTAACACGCACTTTTCAACTCTATCCCCATGTACTGAAGATGAAGTGAAAAAAATCATAAACCAACTAGACTCCAATTCAAGCGTGGGTATAGACGGAATCAGCACAAAAGTGGTGAAATGTCTGAAACCTTGCATACTGCAAGAGATCACACTTTGCATAAATAAATGCCTGCATGATGGTGTCTTTCCTGACCAGCTGAAGGTGGCAAAAGTCACACCGATACACAAATCCGGTAAAAAATCTGATCCTGGAAATTACCGACCAATATCAGTTTTGCCGGTAATTTCCAAGATATTTGAAAAAATAATTTATACTCGTTTGAACGAACACTTGAATAATATTGATTTTCTCTATGATCGCCAATACGGATTTCGCCCAAAGGCGAATACTCTTGCTGCAACAGTAGACTTAATTACCACCTTAAAGAATAACATTGATGCAAAAAAAATTGGCCTTGGAATATTTATTGATTTGAAAAAGGCATTCGACACAGTAAGTCATAGTATTCTTTTAACAAAGTTAACCAGTATTGGCGTATCAGGAGCAGCTTACAAAATTTTGGAATCCTACCTAACAAATCGATTGCAAATTGTGAAATATGATAAATATCAAAGTACTCCTAATCCTATTGTTTGTGGCATTCCACAAGGTTCAATCCTTGGGCCGTTGCTATTTTTAATTTATGTAAACAATATTAAACAGCTCTCGCTAAACGGGGAAGTTACCTTGTACGCGGATGACACGTGCATTTTTTACTTTGGTCAAACACTAAAAGAAATTACTAGCCAAGCACAGGAAGACCTAGACATGCTAAACAAATGGTTTCAGTATAACTTACTCACGGTTAACACAACAAAAACTTGCTACATGATATTTAAAGCCAAAAATAAAAGAATACTAGATTATCCAGTCCTAACTATAAATAATATTGCAATAAAGCAACCATCAGAGGAGAAATATCTTGGTCTGATACTTGACAGTGGTCTAACATGGAAGGCTCATATTAACAAAGTGAAGAATACACTGTCATCACTCCTGGGCTCCATACGCAGGATGATAAGATGCATGCCAAGAAAAGTTTGTTATACGGTTTACTTCTCTCTAGTTAAATCACATCTAGACTATCTAATAGAAGTATGGGGCAGTGCAGCAAAATCAAATTTAAAAGAACTTCAAGTAATCCAAAATAAAATAATCAAAGTACTGTTCAAATACGATTTTCTTACGGCGACAAACATAGTTTATTCTGAAACGAACCTTATGACCCTTAACCAACTTTACCATTTTAACACTTGCATTTTGATTAAAAAGATTTTATTGAAAGTAATTTACACTCAATTGTCATTTCAAACTAATAGGGCTAAAGGAAAACGATTGCTTCGCCGAGCTGAAAACTTACAGTTGCCGATACCCCGCACCAACTATGGCAAGAAAAACATTAGCTTTGAAGGGGCACATATTTACAATTGTTTGCCAAAAGATATTAAGGACATAGTCAGCTTAGCAATATACAAGAAAAGATTAAAAACCTACATAACTAGCAATATTGACTACTAAAAAAAAAAAAAAAATTTGTTTAGCTACATAAATTATGTTAAGCTATGGTAGATTTAAGTTGATTGTTTTGTTTTGTTTGCATAACTACTAGTATCAGTTACAGATGGCAACCAACACCATGACAAATTAAAAATTAAGTTAAAATATAAGCTTTTAGTTATTTGTTTAAGTACATTTTTGCTCGCCGAGACATTAAATTTTACTAGATTAAGTGCATGTTTTAGCTCAGTAAGTGAAATGTAAATTTCTTATGAGTTAAATAAAATTCTTTAACCTCATACTGAATGTATGTGGAGGGATAATTGAAACGGGAAACTGAGTGAGAATCTGTATGAACGGGACGATTCTGTGCTTCAAACTGAATATATGTATGTACATGGCAGAGATGATAGTCGAAAGAATAAGAGATAATGTATGAAAATAATGATGAACGTAAAGGAGGCACAGGAAGTATGCCAGAACAACACTAAATGGAGATCGATTGTCTTTGTCTATCTCAGCATTCCCAGCTGAAAGGATATTAAGAGTGAGTAGATGTACGTATGTCGGTAAATACAATGTCAATTTTCTAAATTTCCGATGCATATAATTTTATTATACCCTAATAAGCTTAAATAGATACCTACATAAAAATTAAACTGTACACACTACAGCCACTATATAACTATACTACGCGGACGAAGTCGCGGGCAACAGCTATTTAGAATAAGTGTTAGTACCTATCATCTATATATATAAAAATCAATTGCTGTTCGTTTGAGTGGCTAAAACTCGAGAATGGCTGGACCGATGTGGCTAATTTTGATTTTGAAATATTTGTGGAAGTTTAGGGAAGGTTTAAACGGTGAGAAACATAAATAATAAGTAACGGAAATTAGTGAAAAAAAAAATTAATTTCCAATAAAAAATGTTTCTTTTGTTGTCATGGAAACTGTCAAAGCGGTACGAAGTCCGCCGGGTCAGCTAGTACTAAATACTTTCAGAAAACCATTTGAAAATATTTTTTGAGATTTTTAAGGTTTTTTGAGTTTCAAAAGTTTTTCAGCTTGTACCAAGCGAGTATTCCAAAAGTTGACAAGTCAAAACTGGTGGTAGGTAACCCTTTTTTATAAAAAGGCTTAGAATTGAAAAAATCTAGCAACAGGCAATAAAATGAGACGAGAATCTCTCTGCCGAAATGATATACCTACTTAAGTATACTACTTACCTACCTATATCTTTTGAAAAGTCATAGTCCCTTTCTCGTTTTAATCAAAAGATAGCTTTAACATTATCCTTCTGTCTTTGCTTTCCATTACAGTATATAATGGTGGTCAAGTACGACATCTTTACGAGTTAAATAACAAGGAAACCGCAGGGGTTGCGAAGCTCAGAGAGGTGTTGGAGGATCGCTTGCAAGTGATCAAGAAGGCTAAGACTTGGAAACATGAGAGGGTGCTCACCTCGGCACAGCAAACCGAGGTAAGACTTGAAAGTTGCGCGAAACAGTGCTTCTCTTGGTAAATTAGCTATGTTTTTTAACGTCGACAATGGCAAAATGAAATCAGGCTACCGAGAAACTTACCTACCCACATGTAGTAGTAGTAGTAGTGTAGTGTAGTGTAGTGTAGTGTAGTGTAGTGTAGTGTAGTGTAGTGTAGTGTAGTGTAGTGTAGTGTAGTGTAGTGTAGTGTAGTGTAGTGTAGTGTAGCGTAGTGTAGTGTAGTGTAGTGAAAACGTCCGAATCAGGCCGAGATACCTTTCCGAACGTTTTAAAATGGATGTTGCAAAGCCTGACATAGTTAATGTAACTATAGTGTATTTAAAAAAGTAGATAGTAGAATTCATTCATTTTTAGATTATTTTCTTATTATATATTCTATTATAGGTATCGGACTTCCGATACCTATAATATTATATACGTATGCAGGCCGTATTTAAAGCAACATCTAGCTTAAAACAAATAATGTGAAGAAGTAAATGTAAATAAATAAATATACGATAAGAGTTAAGAGGCCTATTACATCTCAACTGTGATTTTTGCGTAAAATGCCCATTTTCGCATTTTATAGTAATTTTCCAGTTGTATTTATCGTTTTTATCGAAATAGGATAATAAATTCATGCTTATTATTACAAATTTCCACTCTACGAGAAAAAACTGAGTTCGGACGGCCGGCGCATCGCATTTTGTAGTAATTTTGCAGTTGTATTTATCGTTTTTATCGAAATAGGATGATAAATTAATTATAAGAAATTTATTCCTCATGAAGTATCAACTATTCTGGTATAAATTTTGCTTAATAATATTATCGTAGATAGGAGAAATTCACAGCGATCTAAAAGCGATTTTCAAAGTTTTTTGGTTTAGAATAAGATTTTTTTTCTATGTAAAATCAATGATATCTAAAAATTCCGAGGCCGCTACAAACTATTCTACTTTATAAGAGATAACATTCTATTGTTTTTATTTCATTTATTTAGAACAGTAATTCAATCTAGGAACTCAAAAAAGTGCCTTCGCGCATTTTATGAACATCTGTCTCTGCTATTTTGGGTTTCATTAAAAAGTTAAGCAAAATTTACAAAAAGCGAGGCCGCTACGAACTATGCCAATAGCTATTCCACACTAAAGTCAAAATTGTTAATGTATTTTCGTTTTTGAGATCGAGAACGCCAAAAATGGCCATTTTACGCAAAAATCATAGTCAAAATGTAATAGGGCCCTTAATGACATTTCATTTAATGTTATCTAAAGTTTACGCGAACACTACACCTTTAAATGAAACTAATTTTATAAAATGAAATGATAATAAATTTATTTGGGATACTTAGAACAGTTCAAACATACAGATAAAAATGGAAAAAGCATAGGGAGTGTCCCTTAACGGTTTTACGGATCTACTCGCGTTTATTTTATAGGTAGATTAGGTTAAATTTCATATAAAATTTCAAATACTTACATTTCATTGACATTTATTTGAAAAATTCAAAAAAATACACTTTAGAACTGGGTTTGTAAGTCATAAATGAATTTATTTTCAGTTGATCTAACTTCTTTATGGAAGCAAATAATAAATAAAAAAACTTTACACACAAAAACAGATTGAATTAGCTGAATCCTCTAAGAATGTAATTTTATCTCTCTAAGCAAATAACTGGCAGAATACATTGATGTTTACTGCAGGATTAGCGATAAATGTCTGCGCTCAGCGCTATGATGAGACTTTTATTCGCCATTTGATCACGAAAACGAGAATTTGTGTGGAAATATCGACAAACGTGTACTAGCTGGCGTCGTTGGCTTCACTGCCATAAAAAAATCGATACAATAGGCCTTACAAATAAACAAAGAATAAGCTTCAAATAGTTACTGCGTATTTTGTCTCTTTCACTCTAATTTAGGTTTAGGTTTAAAGACATTTATTCTCATAAGAACTATACAATGTTCACTTAAAATGAGATAAGTAATATAATAATAAAAAAATTCTTTCTCAAAATTAGACTTAAATTACTCATTCTTAAAATTAGACTTAAATTTAAACAAGTAAAACACAAATCATCAATCATAATTTGTAATGAAGATTGCAATGGCAGGAACAAAACATGGAATAACTTTTCGCAGCTTATGCTCTGTTTATTGGTAGGGTCCTATTGTTATTTCTTTATTTATTTTAAAACTTTTGCAACATATATTACATGGGGTATTACAGGGTGGTGCAGAAATAACAAGGTAGGTGCAATAGGGTGAAGACTACAATTTAGAAATAAATAATATATTATTAAATGCACAGTATATAACTACCTGCTTATACACAATTTATATAAATATACTTATATAAACAAATATAATGTACATTATTACATAAACTACTTTTACAAATACAGAACAAAAATAAACGTATCCGTACGTGTATCCTCAGCGTTTAACGCAATAACCAGATCTATTTCTGTGGCAATAACCAATAATAATGCTTAGTCGTTAGGTACCTTAAATCTTGAGCTTGTCCTATCAAAATCATATGTTTTTCTTAAAAAGCTGCCGATCCGAAACGAAAACATTAGAGAAAAAGGAACAGTACATTTAAAAACAATTAAAAACCAATTTGGTCACTGGCTGGTAATACACAGGTGTAAGTGAATCAATAAACAAATAAAAAAATCATTCAAAGCAAGATCAGGCTATTACAAAGCCTTGATTTTGATATTTTAAAACGTTAAATTCTAATTTATAAATGTTAATGAAGGCTGGCGCACTCTTAAAATCATTGTGAATTATGTATAAGTAGGAATCGTAATTAGAATCATTTTATAGGATAACCATTATTGTAATTGTTTTGTTTTAACTTGATTATCTTAATCTTTAGCTACATTTAGAATTACATTTGGGCTATGGGAAAATCATAGCAAAGAAGGTAGAGTAGTGGATGACACCAGAGTGTTCGTCATGATACAGTGATCGACATTTTTAGGCAATCCTGTTTTTTCATTTAAATTAATTATTTAAAAAGATATAAACCTTTGAAATCCTTAAAAAATGGCAAGATTTTCCGCTGTGTTCAGACATCCAGCAAACAAATTTGACAAGATTATATATATAAAAAAAAAGCAAAACATATATATAGGGTCACAGGCAAAGTTTTTCTTTAATTTTTAATGAAAAAAGTAATTCAATCGGTCCAGTTTTGGAGGAGGAATCCGGGGACTACGAAACGTTGATTTTGTCTACTCTTCGTACATATTTTTCAATTCAGTCGATAGTTTTTCCTCTTAATACAATGGAATAAAAGACAAAACTAATTAAAAGTTTTGGTAACCATGTTAATCCCCGTGACTGTACGAGTAGAGTTACCGTAGAAATAAAATGCTACTATAATATGACTCATGTCGTTGTGTAGAAATACTAGGTAAGTACTTTGTATCTATGTGAAATAATGTAAGACAAAACACCTGTTCAAGTACAGATGTGTGCACAGACCAGTTTATATAAATCTGTGGATGTGTGTAAGTATGTACAGACGCCGGCACCTCAACCTATCCAAAATTGTCAAATTTCTTTAATACATTTTCAACCATTTAGGAATAAAGTTCAAAGTCTTTTGAGGAGTCAGGCTGTGGTAGTCTGATGTGTGGCTGCAGGAGGTGCGTGTACTAATAAGAGGCCTATTACATTTTGACCGTAATTTTTGCATAAAATGCCCAACTTCGTCGTTCTTGTTCAGAGAAACTGAAACCCTTAGACAATTTTGAATTTTTGACTTATTGTATATGGTGGAGAATAGTTATTAGTATAATTCGTAGCGGCCTCGCTTTCTGCAAATTTCCCTTATCTATTTATTAAAGCCAAAATCCCGAAGCTAGTTTTCAATTAAATACGCTGACGGCAATTTTCAAGCTCATGGATTGAACTACTTTAAAGCAAACGAAATGAAAAATACCTATATAATAATATCTCCTAAATAGTGGTTAAGTTCGTAGCGGGCTCGGAATTTCGAAATATGAATGGAATTTCTACAAAAAAAAACCCCTTTCAAAGCCATAAAACGTTCAGAATTAGCTGTAAATATCTCCTTAGTCCATTAATATTATTAAGTAAAATGTACACTAGAATTAACGTTATTTTATAAGATTTCAAATGATATACTTTGTTTGATGTATAAAAAATGATTAAACTTCAAATACATAAATGTAATTACAACTGCACAAAATGCTACTTTTGCGATGCGTCGGCCGCTCGTAGTACTGAGAAAGCGCGCATGTTGTGATAGGCCCTTTAATAGGGTTGTCAACAGTTTTTATGCTGACTATAGTATTTTTTTAGAATGAGCTATAAGAAATATAGAAGGTAGGTAGGTACCTACTTTTGCGTACTTTATATATTTTTACACAATAGATTTAAATATATATACGTAGGTACGCAGACACAAAATACAATTCAATACTATAGGTAATGTTTTGAATTGGTGTCCACTAGTTAAGTATAATATTTTTGCAGAAATTCATTTATAGACTTAAAATTAATTAGGGGAATTTACTAATGTAAGTAATTTGTAACACCTTTCTGTTAAATCTGTTGAATTGAAACTTTTAACCTACTTATATTTAACTAGCGGCCCGTCCCGGCTTCGCACGGGTGGACATTTTTTATATATATACCTATAGCCTATGTTACTCAGCCAGCGCTAATGTAACATTCTAATGGTGAAAGATTCTAAAGAATTTAAAAATCAGTCCAGCAGTTTTTGAGTTTATTCGTATCAAACATTCAAAAATACAAAGCTTTCCTCTTTATAATATTAGTATGATTTACCTATTCATAAATATTTTCATCTTGTTAATATACTATTAAAAATATTTTATAAATTATTTTAATATTTAAGTACCCTTTTACAATTTGACTTGAATTTGACGTGTTTGCCGTAGGATTCTCAACCATTTATTTACGGCACCGTTTTTTAACAGACACGTTCAAAATGTCATCCATAATAATTTTTGTTTTTTAAATAAAGTAAATAGTAAGTAACAAATTTTTTTTTCTTACAGGTGACCGTACAAGGAGCAAAGGGAACATATCTCAATTTCTGTGCCAACAATTATTTAGGATTAGCAGTGAGTATTATGGTATAATTACTATGAAAACTAGTTAACTATCTCGGTCGGGGGTCTCGGTAACTCAGCGGTGAGAGCATTGGAGCTCCCTGAGAAATTTTTCTATTAAAATTTTATCTTGTAGCTAGATATAAGTAGCATTGTTAATTCAAAATGAAAATAATATAAATATTTAACGATAAATATTGACGATCTCCGTAGCCGAGTGGCTTGCACGCCGGACTTTGGGCGGCACTAACTCTGAGGTCCCGAGTTCGATTCCCGGTCGGGTCAATGTCGAAAACGAATTTTTCAATATTGCGTCGGGTCTGGGTGGTTGTGGTACCGTCGTTGTTTCTGATTTCCATAAAACGAGTGCTTTAGCTACTTACCTTGGGATCATGAACAATGTATGTAATGTTGTCTAATTTTTTTTTTTCAAATAGTTTTGTCAATTATTGCGTAAAACACTTTTCCAAATTGTAACAATGTTCGCAACATTTGCGTAAAATTATATTTTATTAAACCATTTAACCTCTATTTCTATTGATTTATTTATTTTGAATCTTTTTGTTGTGTTATCACAGAATCACCCCGAAGTTGTAGAAGCGTCAAGAGAAAGTTTGAGCAAGTATGGGGCCGGACTCAGCTCAGTGCGCTTCATTTGTGGCACACAAACGTTGCATAAGGTGAGCGAACATTAAAGTGTGTAAATTAAATAACACGTGTGAGGTGCGGTTATTACTTTACTGACAATTTGTATGGCAAAATTTTAACTCTCCTCATTTGTTATAAACATAGATATTAATATTAAAATTAGTAAATAGTGTAAATACAACTACAAAACAAAACTATTTATATAATTTGGATGAACTGATTTACTTATTTATAAACTTTATTGGTTTTGGTTAACGACTTTGTTAGACTAGACTTTGTTAGTTTGTTAGTAATTGAAGGGATTTTTACAAAAACAACAACTTTTTAGCAATATATTTTACAGCAAATAAAAAAAAATTCTCCAATCCAAGTTTTTCATTTCATTACTTTAAAATTTTGATTATTTATTCATGATAGTGTACCTATTGCATTGATAACATTTTTTACTATTTATACCAACAATATCAGCCAGGTGAATTAAGTCTACTAAATCACTATTATGGAGAAAAATTATAAAATGTAATATGCACTAGTGTTATTGTTGTAGATATGTATATGTAGTTTTTGTAAAAATCACTTCTTTCTACGGGGTCGCCATCTTTGACGACCAGTTTGGCCGAGCGGTGAGCCCCTGACCGTAAAGCCAACGAGCGAAAATATCGGTAGGGGCAGATGTTTGTGTGATGAATATGAATGTTTGTACTTGAGTCAAGGATGTTTATAATATTTATGTATGTTTATCCGTTGCCTAGATTTTATAACACAAGCCTTAACAAGACTTAAGTACTCAGTAATTAGTGTGAATAATGTTAGAAAAAAAAGCTCGTTTTTTGTTACTGTTGTTCACCCTATTAAAAATGAAACTGTTTGTATTAGGAACTGGAACAACGTCTGGCTCATTTTCACGAGCGCGAAGACGCGATCCTGTACGGCTCCTGCTTCGACGCCAACGCGGGCTTGTTCGAGTCCATGCTGACGCCCGAGGACGCGGTGTTTTCTGACGCGCTCAACCACGCCTCTATCATTGACGGCATTCGGCTGTGTAAGGCGCAGAAGTACCGGTATCCGCATAGAGACCTTAATGGTAAGAATATTATCTTCAACTTTAACTGCACCAGCTCATTTTATGTCCCCACTGCTGGGGCACAGCTAGTTAGGCATAAGCCTGCTATTACTGAAAAAATTGCAACAGTTGCTAATTGCACAATGGCAACGCGATTGCTATTATTGCGGTTGCTACAATCGGTCGGTTTATTTTAAAGCGCCAGCGCCGTCATGCACTTTTAGTTCGTCAATCGCTCGCTTGTGGCGCTATCGTAGCGTTCTACTTTCCGTAATACGAAATGTGTTTTGGTAGCGATAAATTGCAAGTTGTTGCGATTTCGATTGTTATTGCGACTGTCACTAAAAGATCTGTTATACATATATGTTATTTTTAGTTTATACGAAACCTGAAAACTGTTTGTTCAGAATCAGTAATAGAATCGATTTCAATATATTTTTATACCATGTTACATTTTGACCAAATAATATTTACAAAATCTCAAATAAATTATTCCCTACTAAAAACACACAACGGGGCAGCACAAAAAGCTTGTAACTTCGTGAGTTTTCAAGATATATTTTTTTGTACGGATTCTTTAAATGAAAATATTTGACCCGTGTTTCGGTTTTCGTATAAACTAAAAATAATGTTGTATAAGCCTGCGGCGGATGGATAGGGAGAACGGGCCATAAACCACCGCGCGGGCCGCGAAATGTTGATTGTTAACGACTGCTTCAGCCGGGACCATCGGCATTACGTGCATTCTGAAGCAAGGAGGAGCTTGAGATGATACATTTTGGTCACCCATCCGATGACTGGCCTTTGCAAAAGTTGCTTAACTTTAGCAATCGCAGTCCTGGCGCGTTAACCACTGCGTCATCGAGCTCCGAAATTATATGGAACTTTTTATTTTGCTGTTGGCTTTTAAAGTCACTGGTGTAAAATAGGGTCTAGCCTTACAGTCTCTATCGTTCGAGCCGAAACGGCGAAAGATTCTGTACCTACATGAGTTTACAAATAACGAGCTAGTATTTTGTCGTAGAAATACTTAGAAAAAGCGAGTGGACATTTAGGTGACCGATTTGGCTCTAGACTTTCCATAGTAGTAGTCCAGCTTAAGTAACCTGCGGGTTCCCATAAAATCATGGTAAACACTTTTCTAAATAAATATTTTCTTTTAGAATTGGAGCACTTGCTGGCACACAGTGAAGCCCGCATCAAACTGATCGTGACTGACGGAGTGTTCTCCATGGACGGGAATGTAGCTCCAATCAAAGGTCTGCGCGAGCTAGCGGACAAGTACAGAGCCCTGCTAGCCGTAGACGACTGCCACGCGACTGGCTTCTTTGGGGACAAAGGCCGGTAAGTTAAGTAGATGTAAATTTTTGGTGTTACATATAATCTTGAGGGAAAGCAGTCCACAACTACGTCAGCCACTATCCTTGCGACAAAGCGACAGTGCTTGACTGGCAAGACAAAGAATTCTTGAGACTGTGCTCGTTTGGGTGAAGCATTTTTCTATGAAATTCGTGAGATTCAAAGTAAATAACGATAACGGCGATGGTGGAAGCGCATTTGATCCCGGATCCTCATCTACTGAGAACTGCCTGTCACACTTTGAAAAGATGGTGGTAGCTAACCTAGACTTTAAATAAGCCCTAGGTATGTAATATCCTATCAAACCAAGTCAAGTAAGGAAATAATATGAACCGGGGACTCGTACCTATACTCAGACCCAACTGAAGACTCTTCTTATTGGAGGTCAGAAGACTCCCTTTGGGTCGCTGAGCCAACTCAGTGGTGGTGATGGGGAGAGGAGTCGTATAGAGAACTTTTGGCTTGAGACCAGGCGGTCGTAAACTCGTTAACACGACGAAGGCGATCAATGATGATGATGATGATGATGATGATGATGCTGATGCAATCCTGTTATCCCTCATCAGGGACATAGGGCTCGAAGAAGAGATTTCCACTGCTGTCGATCTTGTGCGGCAACCTCCAGGTCAATAATAAATTTAAATACCCTTGATACATAATTCTATATTTCAGTGGCACAGACGAGTACTGCGGCCAGTTCGGCGCAGCGGACATCATCTGTTCCACACTCGGCAAGGCGGTGAGCGGCGGCGCGGGAGGCTACACCACGGGGCCCAAGGAACTCATCACTCTGTTGAGAAATGTGTCTAGGCCGTATCTGTTCTCGAACGCTCCACCCCCGGCCGTTGTGGCTGCGTCGTTGAAGGTAATAGACATTATACTGTTAAATGTTTACCTAAAAATGTTATTACTCTAGAGTAAATACATTTTTAGGTTACAGAAATTCATGCTTAGAAATTAACAAAAAATTGGTTAATGTTTTAAATAACTGTTACGTGATTTCATTTAAACATTTAATAAGAGTATTAACACACAATTGACGGAACATAATGTGACGTCACTGTTTCCATTCCCATACAATTTCTCTAAAAAAAGATTCGATTTGGCAGTTGCTAAAAAGTATCTATATTGACTAATCAAATCAGTCAACTGAATACATTATTATCTACTCTGTGTGTCAACTACCCAATTGTATTGAATTGAGTAGGTAGTTGAATAGAAATTGTATGGAAATGGAAACTATGAAATCACTATTTTGTTCAGTCAATTAAGCGTTTATTAACATTTTGGATTACAGAAATTCATACTGAGGTCAAATAAAAAATTGGTTAAAAAAAACTGTTTTAAATGTAATTTTATTTATACGTATTACAAATACTGTTTGTATGTTATTGTTTTTGCACTATAGTCTAAGAAAAAGTGTAATTTAGAAAATATTTAAATATATTGGCAGACTTTATAAATAATTAATAAATAGTGTTATTGTCAAAAAATCTTTAGAAACTTAAAAGTTTTTAAAAATAATCCTTTTAAATGATTCTAGGCCCTAGACCTGGTGGAGGGTGGCGACGAACTCCGTCAGCGGCTGCGCGACAACACGCGCCAGTTCCGGCAGGGGCTGCAGGGCGCCGGGCTCGCCGTGGCCGGCGACGACCACCCCATCTGCCCCGTCATGGTCGGGGAGGCGCCGTTGGCTGTGGAACTCGCTACTAACATGCTCAGTGAGGATATATATTTTTTCTTTTAGTTATGGCTTCGTGCGGTTACCATATTTAGCCGGTGTCAAAATATTTTTTCTTACAAGTTATACATGGCTGCATTGCTATTTCATAGAACCGTCGAACGTGGTATGAAGTTTCGCAAAAAACGCACAGAGGTCGATCGCCAACAGTCAATGCAATAAAGATGGCTTTTGCGGTGTTAGGTTTTAACCGCCTCCGTGGTGTTGGCCACCGGTATCAGACCCAGAGGTTCCGGGTTCAATCCCCAGCGAGGAATCATGTTTTCACCTTCAGTCAAAACATCACTTAACATTAGGTGAGAATGTGAGATGAATAATCACACTAATATTATAAATGCGAAAGTTTGTGTGTATGTATATGTGTATATTTGTTGCTCCTTCACGCTGCAACGGATGGACGGATTTGGGTGAAATTCGGCATAGGTACAGATAGTTTATAACCTGGATTAAAACATAGGATAGTTTTTATCCCGATATTCCCACGGGAACGGGAACCACGCGGGTGAAACCGCGACCGGCCGCTATAAACAATACCTAAATTTCTTTATTGTTCAAAGTGCAATACAGAAAACTTAAATTCTATGATTGCCTACACTAGGAGACCTGAATTGTAGACAATTAAACCTTCCGATGTAACAATTTTTTATCTACATTTAGTGAACTAGGTTCTACAAAAAAAAATTGTTTTCTTATAGTTATAATAAAAGAATAAAAACAAACTAAAATTAGTTGCATAAAAATTAACTGCCACTTTGCTCGACATGGGAACCGTATTAAGCGTGATCGTATTAAGCGGATTCTATCTAGTGTACTTACTATTTATTATGTTTTCCAGAACGTGGTATCTACGTGGTGGCGTTCAGTTATCCAGTGGTGCCGAAAGGTGGCGCTAGGGTGCGCGTGCAGTTGAGCGCGGCGCACACGCCGGAGATGGTCGAGCGAGCGGTCAACGCGTTCGCAGAGGTCGGAAAAACGTTAGGACTCGTTAAGACGTAGACTAAGATATTATACAAATTGTATTGTGCGAAATTAACTTTGAAATCAGATGATATTTTTTATTAGGGACTATCGTATTGGCATCAGTTTTCGTAACCAAAAATAATATAGAAATTCATTGAAAACTGACTGCTAGTAACAAAGTGGCCTGTATTCAATTGTTGCTTAGGGGCTATGAAGGATGCGTAACCGGCTGTTCTGATCTGGCGTTATGACCTGACGTAGATGGTCCCTTGTGCTTGCGTAAGGATGTCTGACACCTAACTTTATAACCGTGAGGTTGGTGGGGGGTGTCAGTATAAACTTTAAAGTAGTGTGTAGCAGGGTGTTGCTTAGGGGCTGATTTTTCAATCGTCAGTTAAAGTTTATTCCATAAAGTTATATATTAAACTTTTTTAATTTTTTCACTGTATTTTGTAAATTTTATAAATATTTAATTTAGCAGCAATTAGCACTTGAAAATAAAAAGTAAAAATTTACTATAGCGTTGTGTTATCAAATTTGTAGTATTTCATCTGCAAAGATGAATCTGCATAGCCAACGGTTGCAATGGTCGTTGGATAGATGGCGCGCTGTGCCGCTATTAGCACTCTAAAAATTACAAAAGCAGTGACAAAATTCAGCGTCTACGTCAGCCTTCCCGGTAGCATAGCGGTCAGTGCAGCCGCCCGGATTGCGGAAGACCCAGGTTCGATTCCTGGCTGGGTCGGGTAGGCGTTTAATTTTTTCACTGTATTTTGTAAATTTTTTCTTTTATTTATGGCATGTTTTGTGTCTAACACAATTGCGCCAATGTCACGTAGGTAGCCAATACACGGAAGGATTCGAATAGAATAAGTTATAATTTTGCGTTTTTAGAACAAGGAAAAACGCAAACCTAGAACAAGGACAACACAACATGCTTACATTTATACATTATAAATATAATACACACACACAAGAGTTATTTATAGCTTGATATTGTTTACAAACAAAAATTATATTAAATTAAAAAAAAAAGGTGGTGAATTTACCTTTAAAATTAGTAGGACGGGGACGGGAATTTTATTCTCTATAGAAAATATGTCACAATGACAATGTTATTCGTTGGATAAAACCTCAGGATAAAACTTATCTGAGGATTGAAAAATCGGGCCTAAGTCGAAAATCAGTTGCCGCCGCTTATTTTTAATAGGGTAGAATGTTAATCACTGATTCCATTCGAACGCCGGTGCCACTTTTATTTGATTAGTAGAGGAAAATTAAACATCGAATACCTGCTTGAAGTAAAAAAAAAAATGTTATACATTGGGCCATGAATATTTCTATTATTTTTAAGAGGACAATTAAATAAAAACCACTACTCACTTAATAACACGACACTAGGGGTACTACCCCTAGTATTTTTTTTGTATTCTTGTAATGTCTCTATCGATGTGTAGAAAATACCAACAACAGCACTAGACTGGTTTTCTTTCATTTTTCTACACAAATATAATTGTAGTTATTATAGGAATTGTAACAATTTGTTATATAGTTGTCTATACTTTTTCGGTGTCAATCATAATAAATTAAGAATGTATGTAATTAAGCTAGCAATATGTTAATGTCAAAATTAATTCTGCTATAGTCCTGTGCTTTTTGTTTAGCAGAAATTCAGTAGTAACTACCAACCGAGTGCATACTAGCTGTACATGTAAATATATATGTAATCTGTATATTATTATTATTGTTGTATAATAAATAAAATGACGAAGAGTTTGGAATTTGATTAGATACACATTTTAGATAAATAGGTACTATCACCGAAATCTTTAATAAACAAGCGATTTTTTAAATCCTAAGATAAAACATAACGTCAGGCATCGCTTTTATATAATGGCATTTAATTTCGTATCATTTGATTTTATGATACTTTATCTTTTATTGATTTATTAATCAGATTTTAGATCCGGTTTTTAAATTCTCCGATAAAACGGTTAGTTTAACATTTATTTAAAAAAATATTGCGCTTTTCTACCTTTTCTTGAACTGTTGACATTTTAATTTGATTGGGTAATTTTAATCAATGGTTTTTTTAACAAGTATTAAAAAATCAACCCTAATTAAAATAAAACAAAAAGATTGTGTAATAATAATTGATCTATTAACAATAATTTATTACAAGTAATAAAACTCACGCTCTTATTATTGATAACTCCAAACACACAGTGCGATCACATATTCTCTACTCTCGCGGTTAAACTATAAAATTATTAAATCATTATTTACATTGGTATTATACTGTATCTCACTAGCAGCGCATTTCACTGCTCATTATATTAAACTTTTAAACGTTAATTCATTGTTTGTCCCCGACACTATTTTACTAGATCTTATCCTAGGCATCCCTCGATTTCAAGGCAGAACTAAATTAATATGGCCTCTCCAAGTGCGGCAAACTATATAAAAAAAAACAATTGCTACAAACTGGACACTTTACATTAATTAAAGATATAATTGAACAAATCTATTTGTATTGAGAAAAGTAGAAATATGATAATACAACCGTTTTGTTATAGCAGTAAACTTTATAATCAAAATATTTGCTGGCATCCATGTTAATAACAACACTATATCTTCTTCGCCGTATACACTTGATGCAAAATATCAACACTAGTGTAACCTTACAGAGTAATAATATTGGAGGGTATCTTTTCTGTGACCCTTCTACGCCTACTGTATTTGTCGTGTGGACGAATTATCTTCTCTGAGCAACAATCTTCATCCTGTTGGCTTCACATCATACGAACGTTTGTTCCCTCATTGTAACACGAAAGGCTTTGCCGGTGGACCTGAAAGCAGAACAAATTGTTTAATTTAATTATTAAATAAGTTTTGAGTCTGTAGAAACATTCTTGGACAAAGGAAGGGAAGTAAGCGTTAATGATTGGTTTTTATCTATACAACGTTCCGAGCCCATTTTTTTATTTTTTAATAATCTGTTCTTATATGTAAATTAATAGAGAACATGAATGTATATGCACAATATATCATTGATATGAAATTCAATACATTAAATACATCGTCAGTGTGAAACATCTAGACGTAACTATTTAGGTAACTTAGTAACTTAGTTTTTATCAAAAACGTTATTTTTTTAATGTATTAAGGTTTTCTGCTTTTTCTTGTGCTGTTGACATTTTTTATTTGATCGGGTAATTTTAATAAATGGTTATTTTCAACTGGGATTAAAAAACAAACATCTAAGCGTTATTTATACGTTACTTGAGTACTTAACTTTCTAGGGCTTATTACCAACCAGAAACGATTATTCAGTCCCCTTGCCCACAGATTCGGTAGATAAACTATACAACAACTAGACTAAACTAATCTTTGCACATTAGTAGTGACCGAATGTAGGTATGCTTGTGTCCAGCGGTGGTTTGACATTGGCCAAAAATGAGAATAAACAGATCATAATGAGCAACTCGCTCTATCTTCGAGTTGTTTGTGGCTGTCACCTTACGGAAGACTACCTATTCGCGGCGTTGCGCTTCTGCGGCAGCAAGGTCGCCAGAGCTCGAGGTAGCGCCGCCGTGTTGGCACGCTACCCGCGCCGGCGCAGTGACCTACGATCGGCAAGACACGTCTCTTACTCCCGAAAGTCTGAAGACTTAGGTACAGTGCTCATGGCGGACTTTTATCAGCGATGATATTAATGCGCAATGTTTTCTTAGGATTAAAGTAGGTTTTGGCATCCGGGGGCACTACAAACACACGTATTTAAAAAAATCACTACAGTTTTTTTAGTGATAACTGACACTCGCATTTAAAAAGTCATCGATGGAACGAAAAATCGGCAAGGGTGGAAACGATTATCGCTAGCTAACGATTGACTATTGTAATACCATTCCTCCTATTTTGCGGGGCGCCAATAGTTATGTAGGATCTTCTCTCTCCCCGCCCCCCCCCCCCCCCCTCTCTTGCCTCAGTCATTCTGTTTTCCTTGATCGGGACCGGAATTACCCGAAATTTACCCCCATCATGCCCTGAGGGGAGAGAGAGAGAGAGAGCGAGAGAGAGAGCGAGAGAGAGAAAGCGGATTGCCCATCCTTCAGCGCAGCCCACCCTGAGGCTTCAGTTATTACGTTTCTATGTCCATTAATAAAATTTAATTCCAGATCCTACAAAGCAGAATACACAAAATCAGGACACTATAAGCTGAGGTCATTGCTTCCCATTTGTTGTCGCGAGTCAAAATCCTCGTGGCAGTGAAAGATGGTAGGTCCTTCGCCTACCTAACAAAACTATAGTAAAAACCTAGACGTCGGGTGCTCCGTCGAGCTTTTCGTGGAACCAGGAACATTAAGGTAAGTATAACCGAGCCTGCCCCTGGGATTGGTGTATGTGTAAGACAGCATTTTACATCATCAAAAAAAAACACTACAGCTGCTTGGTAGCAGAAAGATGTTCAACCCAAAACGATTTTTATGCGAGATCCCTAACTGGCCAAAGTCTAGGCCTTGTTCAAACATCTAAAAATATACAGTACCTGGTGATAGAGTGGTGGTGGTGGTTGAAGTAGACGAAGAGGACGTGGTGCTGCTCGTCGGCGCAGCAGTGCTCGTGGTGGGGGCAACAGTGCTCGTGGGTTTCTGTGGAGAACAACACAGATCAATGCACATTACTCCAATACAACCGCTCGCTACTACAATGATACCTATATAAGCACAATACAATTTTTTTTCCTTCTGATCTCAAGGTCGGTATCTCCGGGAATATGCGAGCATATTTCTCCTTGAGCCAAAAAAAAAAACAAATTTTTATTTTGCTATTCTTGGTGTCACACAAGAACCCTGCAAGGGCACTGCAAATATTGCGAGCTTAAGGCGAGGGTTTAAAAAAAAAACGGTGTTTTTAAATGAGTTTTATTCGAAATGTATAAGGATTTTAAATAAAAAAAAAAAAAGTTATTCATTGGCCTTTTATCTAGTAATTTCGGCTGGTATTTTCACGATATTTTACAATTTCCTGTATCGAATATAATATCAAACATACGTATTACTTATTAATAAACTAAATATCATTTTAGAGGCTATAGGCTATTTATACACCGTTTCAGACAAAGAAAAATATACCAAACCAATTGTCTTTGAATATGTAATAGTTATATAAAGAAAATTTATATACCATATAGTACTATTTAGTCAGGCATGTATCCTTTTATCAGCAAAAAACTCCGGCAGCGAATAATAAATAACATTGAAATAATAGGTACATATTGAGTTTATTTTTTGTAAATTCCTGATTGATTCCGGCACTTTAATGTTATAACAACTTCTGTTAACTTATACCTATCCCATGGCAACCATTTATACTATAGAGCGATAGGGTCCCATACAACTGAGATATTATTAAACTCGACAGTAGTTTCAGTTTTAAAACTTCGCGTTCCTTTAGTATAAATAAAACGTGAAAGAGTAAAAGTGATTAAAACTCGCAATAGTCACTTTTTTACATCTAACGGCCAAGCACTTGGCTTGACACCCTATATATTGACAACTTCAAACTACTATAAAGCTAGAAACTCGTAAAGAGTTCGTATATGTGGCAACTAATAAGTTTACCATCTTATCTCTAGCTAACACCGAAATACAACAATAGCTAAAAACATTAATGTTATGGCGACATATTTAGATAAGATGGCGGTAGCTAGCCAGGAGTGCAAACAAGCCCTACCATTAACCAAACCGAGTACACAAACATGTACCCCCCGCTGGGAATCGAACCCGGGACCTCTGCGTCCAATCCGGTGGTGTTAACTACAAGACCACGAAGGCGGATCACTGCTTAGTAAAGGGTATTCTAGATATACCTACCTTTTAAAGTACCCTTTGTCGTTTCGGGCGAGTTAAAGTTAGGTTTAAGAGTGTAGTCATTTTTGATTACGCATTTAGACTTTTATTAAGTAGGTACTTAAATATGAAGGTTTTTTTACTATAAAGCTTCGATTAATTCAATGCTAACTTTAAAAACGTATTAATTTAAGACAATTATCGTCATGTCAAAACATTCCGTCATAACGTCAGTCCTTCATAACATAGCCAAGTGTCCTCATTAATTAACATGACTGCGCCCATCTCTATTAATAGAGCGTTCTCGACTAAACAAACAAGTCAATATGGAACTATTTTCCGCGTTTTATAAAATCGATGGTATGTGTCCACATTGAGGGTTGGTTTACCCTCTTCGACGTATGCCTATAGCAGACATACAGGGTGTTTGGTAATACCTACAGTGCCGATGTGTTGATGTGAGTTAACTAATATCAACAAATTATAAATATATATTTCTGAACAAAACTTTATTTTTTTCAGATTAATACTTTTTAATATGAAAAACGTGTTTTATTACAACGTTAATATATGAAATAAACCATTTTGTAACTTTATTTCACCGTAAACAAATGTCAAAAATTACGAATTTCCATAAAATGTACTAAGCTAAAGAATATATCCAAAAAAGTTAATCAAATTATTTTTGTCAATAATACCTATACTATAATAACCTTTTTTAGGTATTCCAGATTGTTAATGATTTACTTTTGTTCATACATTAGACACTCCACCCTAATGGACATCCCTAATAAAAACAGAATTTAACGTGCTACGGGCGCCACGGTCTTGTTAGGAAGACAACGTGATGACGTCTTAAGACAATACGCTGTTCCTAGTTATGTACCTATCTGTTTTGTTTTTATTTGCATTGCATTCTGTATTTCCTTATTACCGTGATTGTGAAAAAAAAAGAAGATTTCGAAGGTCATTATTTTAATTTATCTGAAACCTTTTAAGGAAAAAAAACACGTAGGTAAATATAATAATTAATCGATGGCACAATTGCCCTCATCACTACTTTTTACTATACATTCGTTATAGATTTGTAGCGTGGCGCTGGGGGCACATCGCGGTCGAAATCGCTTGGCGCTCAAAAGGTTAACCGGTCCAATGCTCTGACCGCTGAGCTGCCGAGGCCCCAAAAGACAACCCTGACATGTTTCGACTTCTGTTTTTTGTTGGACCATGACGACCAAGAATAATGTATCAGCTAGAGGCAGTTTGCAATTTTACATAGTAACAAACAACCTGTGCAGTTTCATGTTAGCCCATTCTTCTTTATAGCTAAAAAAACGACGGGTTGCACTCCGGGAGTGCCGGCAGAAGTGAAAACTTGAATATTAACGTTGTGCATTTTTGATATTTTGGAATGGTTAGGGAATAATTTTGCACGAATTGCTTCAATTATCAGTATAAAAGTACTATCATTTCTGTGGTAGAATACAATATTTATTTATTGCGCTATCGTACACAAACATGAACACAAACAAACATTTTCGCCGCGCCGTAGAAAGAGAGGGGGATACTTCCTCTCCTACGCCGCGCCGGCTGTCTACTCTCCATCCGTCTTACGAGTTTTCGATCAGGTCACGTGTCCTGACGCGAATTTAACATTTTTTGCCCATTACAAAAAAAGTGTACAACGCCGATAAAGAAGTTTTCACTTCAAAAATAGACGTCCTGAATGGGTAGTAGGTATAAAAATGTTTAGACGATTCAAAACCACTTATTCTAAAGTTTATTTGAATAAAAAAACTACTTTGACTTCGACTTTGTAATATGTAATGTAATAATTATCTTTATTATCTTTGACCAATATCTCGGCCATATGGTGGGGTTGTATGCACAGTACTCTATCTGCCATATTCGAGATTTTATCCAAAGGTCGTGGGTTCGATTCCCACTCGAGCTTCCTGAGGCTGGTTAATTTTTTTTCTAGTAAAATTTTATCATGTCAGGGTTGATCAAAAATTATCTAATAAAATAAAAGTTCGTAAATAAGTTATTGCTTATTATCACGATGCTTTTTATATTTGGTTGCATATATGGCCTGTACAAAGAACATCAAAATATGACTTCCAAATAATCTAAGTTATAGATTCTTTTTTATTATTTTATATTTTTTTTGAAGAATACTTACTACATTATTAAAATAATTGGCATTTTGTCCGTCACAATACCTTTTCTTTTGCCCAGGGTGGCAGCATCATCAAACATTCGACTAACGAACGAACGATTAAGGGCGGTATCTATACATCATTCTGAGTACAATGACAAAAATGGGCTCCAGTTTTATAGTGATTTTTCAAAGTTATGTTTTCTAACTAACTAAATCAATTAAAATAATGCACATCATGAAACATGCTGTATCTTTACTAACACGCACGCAAGCGTCAATAAAAAGATAGTGTACAGATACACGCACACATTTGGCATGTTCGGCTACCTTTCATAGTCACTTCGAATCGACTCAAATATTAAATTTTCACTAAAGTTTAATGTACTTGAGCATAAAAGTGTTTAGCATAATTTATTCAAGCTTCACTTACTTTATAAATGACAGATATGTAAATAAAACATTGTACATTATTTTCAATTGAAACCGAATATATTTAAAGTGTACATAATGTGTGTGAGACTAACGCAATGAAACAATGGAAGGATTTGTAAAAATTATGTATGCGAGACATCAAGTAGCCCGTATTTTATGTTGCTTTCGGCTTCATATTATGGAATATTTTCAGTAAGACACGTTAGGTTTTTCGATTCAAAGGTAAAAAGAACTGCAAAACATTTGTTTGTAGAGGTATTATCTATATATCAATACGTGAAGCAAAAACTTTGTACCCCTTTTTACGATAATTGCGCGGACGGAGGAATATGAAATTTCGCACACTTATAGTTTATATAGAGAAGGTTGTCCGAATGTTTATATTTTATTTATTTTTTTAAATTATGCATAATAATACATGAAATCAATAAAACAAATATAACACACACTACCCATGTATTTGACACAGTACACGCATATGTATTTTGACACACAACACGTATAAATACTCTTTTCAAAAACTTGAAAAATGGAAGAGGAGCGGCCGAAATCTGTCAATGGCATGGAAACTCACATTCTAACTTTTTTAATTTTTTATTGCTTAGGATACCATCCGTGCAGCCTCAATAAAATTACGGTCGAATTTCGACCACTGGGCGACCACTAGTTTAACAAATTACGGGGATCTGAGTGATGACAAAGTTAGAACCTGCGTTAAAAATAGTCATCAATAATTACCCATCATCATCTATTAGCCAATAAACGATAAAAGTTTTACTAAAGACCGGGCTACATGAGTAAGTTCCCTTTGCCTTCCGTAAGAGGAGAAGAAAACTAACAAATATAGACGAATCTTATCCTCCAAGTTCTTTGTAAGGCTGCTATTTACCGCACCCAGATGTTCCTTTAGCCCTTCATTCTATTTTTCGTAATACAACTGGCGACGAAAGTCTAACCTCCCAAAGCGAGAAGTCTAATATAAACTTACAGTTATCTGCTCCAATTTCGTCTGCAGATCCTCCACGTTTTTCGTGAGAGTGCTATTCACGGCACCCAGCTGTTCCTTCAGCTCTCCATCTTTTTTCCCATTGGCAGAGACGTTGGCTATAGTCTCATTAGTCTTCGCCTCTAAGGCATGGAGCAGAGTCTTCACTTCCTCCACTCCCGATGCCGCGGTAGCGGCTTGCTTGCGAGCGGAGTTCAGCGCATCATCGAACCCGTTGATCTGCAAAGAGATAACAAATACGTTAGTCTTTTTACGCTACTATTGTCGAACGGTTAACAGATCAGACTTGAGGTGTAAGGTTGAATTCCATGTAAGTGTACAGTCACGAGCATAAACACGTATACACTTTTGGCCAGTTTTGACTCTTATTCCATTGTACTCAGAGTTACATTCTTACATGTCAATGCTCGTCGTGACTGACTAGGCTAGTTCACTAATCCTAGTTCGCTAATGCACCTGGCTTCGCTTCCACAATCTTGACTAACACTGTCACAATACCATTTAAAGGCTATAGGACCTTGGCTTGGGTTCGCCGAGTCGTGGAGGTGGGAAAAAGCGACCAGGCATATGCCTGTACCTGGAATATAGCGCGTGTGAGCTTGGTCTTCGTACTCTTGCTCTACTTACGGTGTATTGCGCCTGTAGTGTTGAATTATTTATTATATGTACGGATTATGCCGTTGTCCTCAGACACACGGGTAGTGGGGTGGGAGAGTTACGTGAGAGCCGCATGCGAGAACTGACGATTACTTGCATACTGATGTGACAACAAGCTAATTAACTAGGTAACCCTTGTGATACCAGGAGCCTACAGGGCCTATGATAGTGAGCACTATTGCATGTGTACCAAAGAGTACGTAGCAATTCTATTTTTCCTAATGGCAAATACACATTCATGGGATTAACAAATACTACGTACCATATTGACTCCATGCACACGTTATGTCACATTCAAGTAATTGCTAACAGATATAATATTATTCAATTAGTAGAACTGCGGTACTCTTTGGTAGTGCGTGCTCTTTGGTGGCTTTACCCAATGAGCGAGGTACAGTACCTGCGAGCCGAAGTAAGCAACGGTCCGTTGCAGCTCCGCCAGCCGTTTCGGCGTGTCAGCCAGCATCGGCTCTGCTGCCAGCTGCGCCGACACTTGCGCCAGGTCCCCGGTGGCCTGGCTCACTCTCTTCACCAGCTCTTGGTGATCGTGCTCCAGCTTCGTTAGCCTCGCGCTGAGGTTGCTCGCGTTCGCTTGCAGATCCTTCGCGGTGGAGTGGTACAGTTGCAGTACGTCACCTACAGTTTCGCTGCTTGTGGTGACTGTAAACAAAGAAGATTCAGTTAGAAAGAATAATCTCAGAAAAATCTTCAGCTGCTGCGACTGTAAGTGTAAAAACACACTATGCCGAAGGTACGCGACCGAAATTCCGCGGCTGATTTTACGTTCCGAGGTATTCGGCTGATATGACACACCATAAGTGCCGAATTTACGCCCCGCCCCCGGATCTTCGTAGGCAATCGAAACGAACTTCGGTCGCGTATAATGTGTGCTCTATAGAATAAGTTGCCGCTGAACATACGCCCGAGTCGCCCGACCGAAGTTAGGCTGTACGCTATAACGCAACGTAATTTCGGTATTATGTGTCGTCAGTAATTCAAATAGCATTGCAGGCGTAATCATGCCGAACTTCAGTCGCGTAATTTCGGCATAGTATGTTCCTACACTAAATGTGAACTAAAACAGTGATATACACAGATGATGAAATCATCAACATGATTTTTATGAAGCCGAGAGAATAGCGTGACTTCTCTTTTACCTACCTACCTTGATGAAAACATGTGCCCCATTTTGCTGGAAAATACGAACGCATTTCGTGCATGTCAATCTCACTACCCTGCCGACATGGTAATTTTAATATGTGACTGTGAATCGCAAAGGTACTTATGGGATATGGTAGTTATTGATACTGCTTAAATCTAGACGAAATAAGCTGTCAATCAAGTTTCTTGGTCCTACCATAAATTTTTAAACATGAAACACTCAAAATAACGAGTTGAGAAAATCGCGTTTAATGTTTCTGGTCGTGAAAACACACTTCTACTGCTGATATTCTCTTCTACTGCATGGCGTACTCAATTCCGAGAATACAGCACCTACCGCCGGCTGCGAAGTGCACCGTGAATTGTGTAGCATGAAGTACAATAGGACACCTGGAAACAAAGGAATCACTGTTGACCGGGCTCGGCATGGAAGGAGGGAGGTCTTTGCCTTAAAGTGGAACACTACTTTAAAAAGTGTGAATGTTTTAGTTTCACTGTTTGTGTGAACTTACGAAAACAATCGTTTAATTTTTACTCATTATTAGACTTATATTTGACGGTATCAAGTTACAAATTAATTATAAGATGATCAATAAATTATAGTATTAATTTATGGCTATGGCAGAATAACAGGGTTTGTGGGCCTCCTGCAAACACTGAGCCATAGACCTTTTTGTCTATGTTTTATTTTTTTGGCAAATAAATAAATACTTACTTACTTACTTACTTACTTAATAACTCATTTTCCCCGTTTTTGGCAGGTTAGAATAAAATCAACAATAATATACAATGTTTTTGTTTTGTTTATATTATTTTTAACGCAATTTTGTTGCGAACAAATTACAAAAACACAAAAAAATAGAAAAAAAAAGTTAATAATGTTAAATAATTCCGGCGGGCTGGTTAGAATCACGATAGCTCAATTGGGAGAGCACCTGACCCGGTATGTCAAAGCAAAGGTGCAGGTTCAAATCCTGCTCGTGGAAATTTTTTCAACATTTGTTTTTTTAAATAATATAAAATTAAATGCGAGAAGAGGCGTAGAAAATTAATTAATTCTAATCTAATGGGTAATAAATATTCGCCTAAAATGAAAACAAAATCCAGTCTTTATTATGTCTACAATTTTTAGCTTTTTAATCGACACCGACAGTGTTCATGATTTAATTTATTTATATTTGGTTTTGCCAGTACTCTTTTTCATTTACTTATGAAACGTACGTCGATGAAATTAATACTTAATTTAAACATTTCAACTTAAACGTAAACGTAACCCTAAACGTAATACTGCTCGCCCGCCTACCGCACATGTGTCATCGGCCTTTTGCAAATCAAGTCCTATGTCCTATGTCAATATCCGCGAGCGGGTACCTATTGATCTTCATATTCATCTTGTAGCTAACCCTCGCGGGCGTAGCCGGTGCCGCCGTTCGAAACATCCCTTAGCCTAGTATAACGCCAATAAAAAATATAGTCAACTAAAGGCTTCGCCAAACAGAACGCGCTATAGCGCGGCGTCAGAGCGTCGCGTTTTAACGTCGCGCTCTTTGAAGTCACTCTACGCCAAACAGAACGCGCTTATAGCGCGGCGTCAGAGCGTCGCGTTTTAACGTCGCGCTCTTTGAAGTCACTCTACGCTAAACAGAACGCGCTTATAGCGCGGCGTCAGAGCGTCGCGTTTTAACGTCGCGCTCTTTGAAGTCACTCTACGCCAAACAGAACGCGCTATAGCGCGGCGTCAGAGCGTCGCGTTTTAACGTCGCGCTCTTTGAAGTCACTCTACGCCAAACAGAACGCGCTATAGCGCGGCGTCAGAGCGTCGCGTTTTAACGTCGCGCTCTTTGAAGTCACTCTACGCCAAACAGAACGCGCTATAGCGCGGCGTCAGAGCGTCGCGCTGTCTTTGGAAAGTTTATCGCTATTGAGATGTCGAGTGATTCAGATGTGGAAGAATTGTTACTTTTATACGCTTTATCACGATCACAGAGAAAAAGAGTATGGGATCACGACATCAATAAAAAGAGAAACAAATTAGGAGAATATCATCGTTTGTGTCGCGAGCTTTCATCACATGAAGATTTTATTTTTATTAGAGAACGTTTTTATTAGATTTCTTTATTACTATGTTTTTAAAAAAAGTATCCTTTATATTAATAAGCAGGGGTGTTTTCGAACCATTTCGAACAGTTTTTCAAACATATTTTCAGTCATAAAGCATTATTCCAGTCGGACGCTAAAATAAATTCTGTAAAAAAATACAACGCCTGGCGTCAGAGCGTCCTAGCACCGCCGCGTCAGAGCGTTGCGTACTGCTAGCGCCGGTGCTCTGTTTGACAGCGTATACCGTCATAGTACATTACAATTCGACGCTATAGCGCGTTCTGTTTGGCAAAGCCTTAAATAGCATAACATTGCCCGCGCCGCTATTTTTTGACCTTCTCGCCAAACCATTATTGTCTTTCTCGCCCATCCATTTGGTTGGTTTTAATAAAGCTAGATTTTAAATAAATTACGTTTTACAGTTTTCTGACTTGAACCCAGTAGATCACGCACTAATTGCATCCCTTTTGCTTGTATGCAGATTGACAGAGAGCGATGTTCCACGGTTGTTTAAAACCGAAATGTTATAACAGCCTGAGGTAAGGCGCACAATAGCGTGGGTTATAGTACATTTGCCACAAAGTTATTGACTTTTAAGAATTTGTCATAGGTATTTTAATTTGGACCTGTGTCAAACTTATTGTGACAAAATTTTCAATGTATGGAGTGTGCGAAAATGTGACGATCTTGCTACGTGGCAAATGTACAATAACCCAATAGACTTGTACTCTTAGAATAATAACGATTGCACTATTATATAATCTGTGCCAATAGCATAGGGGTTACGTAGGCGTAGCTTTGTCTTCGTGAAAGTTGACCACTTTTACAATAACCCGATGCGGTGGTCCAAATTAGATTATCTTATAAACTTCTGTGAAAGCTAACAAACCACTTTAGAGTAGGTAGTCTAGTTGTTAGCCAACCGGTATCAGACGCTTTGAGGTCCCGCATTCGATTCCGTTAGTGTAAAGCTCAGTATAATATACAAAGATCAGTTTATCATAAGACTGTCTGATAACACACTTAAGGCGCTCAACACTCTGAAATGCGCTTCTTTATGCATGCTTTATATAAAAAGTATACAACATACAAAGCCAAGAAAAACTAACACTATCTTATAGTCTGACAACGTTCCGAAACTTAGGACAATTTAGTCAATTTCTCAGTGATTAAGTATTCCAGGTGAATTATGCTTCCATTAGTAGCCTTATCGTCACTTCTCAATAGTGTGCCGGTAGCCGGATTTTGTTATTAGGACTATGTTAAAATTATGAATATCAGGCCACTGACATTCTATTGTGGACGTTTTAAAATAGCAGAAACAATGGCCATTGGTCCTGGCTGGGGGGCGGTTTTTAAAACAGTGTATAATACTCACGCTGTATTAATTGAGAGTGCTCCTTTTTCTCTTATTGAATGTCACTGGTTGGTAACTTCCTTTAACTCGGATCGGGGAGGGGAACCACCCGAGGGTGCCTCTAAAGTAGGGCTGCCATCAGCTAAATTACGGACCCAGGACAAAAACTTCAAAAACCTAGGACATTTGGGTGAAATAAAGATATTACCCCGAACTCCATCGAAAAAAAAATACAATAAAATAAAAACATAGTTATCATATTTTTATTTATTTATAGAAAATCAACTTAATCGACAAGGGAGGTCACGTCACATCACGAGACTCACGAGTGCGCGGATATATTTGCCGCACCGAATAACTATGAAATGCTGTAATTTATTGCTAATCATTCCATTCTATCAAGTTAATCGGATTTCCCCTGACATAAAAAGTAAAGGACACTTTTTAGAAACCCCGCCCGGACGCTCCCCGGACGCCCTCCAAACTAGGACAAATCCGGGGAAACCCGGACGGCTGGCAACTCTAAAGGCACGGACCTCGGCTCGGGTAGACCGGGCCGTGGAGGAGACACGCGCTCTATACCAGGTACACGTCTGTACCTGGTATAGAGCGCGTGAGAACCGGTTCTACGTACCCTTGTTCTACGAGTACGGTGTCTTGTGCCTAAACTAGTGTGCATAGTGTGTTTAGTGTATTCTGTAAATGTGTAGTGGCATTTAGAGGATCGGGCGGGGTATAGATACTCTACTAAATAAATAATCAATAATTACACAGTTCACTACTCGAGTGACCTGTAGCGTACTTCATAAATAATAAAGTAGTTTCGTTCAACTCCTTTACAGAATCAATATTTTCAAGGCATTTGATGACAACTTTGTTGAGATTATCATACATAATACCTATCATATCATAAACATTATTATTAATTACTGTTACTGTTTTGGTTTTGCCATTAATGTTTTGCCTCATGTTTTAAAAAAATAAAAAATTGTGCTAATTCTGTTTAAGCTTATTTTTTTTTCATTAACATCTTATTAATTGCATTTTTATTACAAATTAAACTTTCAAATAAACCTCTCAAATTAACAAATCAGTGCAAGTTTGCACTACTGCTTGGGGACAGAAAAAGAAATGAGAGAGGGTAGAGGACTCCAGCCACTCAGATCAGACGGGCTTTAATGTGTGTGTTTTGCCATCTTATTTAAAAATAAAAGAAAGTATGTATGACAAATGAGTCAGCTCTACCTGATGTTAAGCAGAGACCAGATGCGAGGACAACTAGCGAAGAGTGAAGCAGGATTGTACTTCACTAGCCCTTCTCACCCTGCTGACCTGCAAGATCTTTTTCACACCTCGTTTAAAGGACCCCATGTTGTAGGAAGGAGGAAAAACAATTGATTTAATTGTAATATATCATCATCATCATTATCAGCTCATTTTATGTCCCCACTGCTGGAGCACGAGCCTTTTTATGGATGGATAGGGAGAACGGGTCATAAACCACCACGCCGGGCCCAGTGCGGATTGGTGGTTGCAAACGACAGCTAATGCAGCCGGGACCAACGGCTTTACGTGCCTTCCGAAGCACGGAGGAGCTCGAGGTGATAAATTTTTCGGTCAGCCATGCGATGACCGGCCTTTGCGAAGTTGCTTAACCTCAGCAATCGCAGACCGGGGCGTGTTAACCACTGCGCCATCGAGCTCCTCCTAATTTTAGTTATTTATGTAACTTGAACTGTATTCCTCTATGGGTATCCTAATTTTAGTTATTTATGTAACTTGAACTGTATTCCTCTACGGGTATCCTAATTTAAGTTATTTATGTAACTTGAACTGTATTCCTCTACGGGTATCCTAATTTTAGTTATTTATGTAACTTGAACTGTATTCCTCTTCTACGGGTATCCTAATTTTAGTTATTTATGTAACTTGAACTGTATTCCTCTACGGGTATCCTAATTTTAGTTATTTATGTAACTTGAACTGTATTTCTCTACGGGTATCCTAATTTTAGTTATTTATGTAACTTGAACTGTATTCCTCTGCGGGTAATCTCATCTTAGTGTAAATGATGACAAGTCCTAAGGTTCAAACAGAACAGTTCAACTAACATTGAGCTATAGCGATAAATTAAGATATTGTGGTGGTAATAGCTAGCCAGGCGTATTGAAAGCAATGTCTACTACCAATCTCCTCTATGAAATATAGCCCGGTTTGAGGCTGGTTTTTTTTTTGAGAGAGATTGCTGATTGCCTCGAACGGCATTTTCAGCGTCACCAGGCTTTGAGGCTGGTGGTCACTGGACCACATAGGCGGCTATACTTACTAATTTAAGCATTTCAACTACGCTACGTACTACTACCGACTTCAGGATATACAGTGTGTCCCAAAAATGGCACGCCAGGCTGACACTGGAGATAGCTTATCTATAAACCTATCAGATAAAAATAACATGACTCTAGTAAAAGTCTCATAGTTTTGGAGAAAATGACACTTTTTTATGTTCTAAAAACTCCACTTTTAGTTTGTTTTAAACCTATCAGATAAAAATAACATGACTCTAGTAAAAGTCTCTTAGTTTTGGAGAAAATGCCACTTTTTTCTTTTCTAAAAACTCCATTTTTAGTTTGTTTTTATTTTTTTTATTTATAATTATATTTTTATTATTTTTAAAAAAATAATAATCAAAAATTTTTTTTTTTTTTTATCTGATAGGTTTATAGCTAAGCTATCTCTAGTGTCAGCCTAGCGTGCCATTTTTGGGACACCCTGTATTGAAAGAAATTATTATTTTTTGGATTAACTGGAGAATATGTTAGCGACGGCAATAAAAATCGACGCAGCCTTACTTATCTCAATAATGCGGTCATTTTTTATTAACCGTAAATTATTGGTACAATAATTTATTCTTAATATTTCGTGTAACATAATTGTTTGACCTCATAAAGCAGGAATGGGCAACCTTTAGAAATATGCGGGCCAAACTTTGGGATGCTAACGATGTAGCGGTCGAAAGGTATGGTCTATACAAAAGAAATATGCCGCAGGCCGGGCGTTTCCCATTTTTATTCATTAATGTTAAAAAGCTTTAAGTATATAATACAAAAAGTACCTAAAAAACCGTAAAACTTTTGCATAATGAATGAGGGTATACTTTTCAATGCTCAAACAATGTTTAATATCAAACTGAAATTAATAGTCTTATAAGCAGTCTTACAATAAATGCTATCTCAAGAAATATCAGTATCGTTTCCTTTCTTTCAAATATATATATATTAAATGGGCCTTATCAGATTAATACAATCTAAATATCAGATGATCAGAAAGTCAGCCCTTAATCACAGAAGGGATTATAGTGATGAAACACTTTATACACATTTTTAAAGGAGTTTGCTGTAGGCTGCCTATGCCCTTTACAGCGTCACCGGACTTGATGTGAGGGGGAAGAAGCTTAAAGATTGGTGATCGAAACATCCTCAGAAGATTTCTAGAGGGGATGGATGGCATCACTCAAGCATGCCTCCTTCCCATATTAGATTATCCGATGCTTTCGGATCGGATCGAAACCGGAACAACCCTTGACTAGGTATTGAATTATTTTTACATTCCTGAAAGACCGAGTTGCTTTCTCAGACTAAACTGCCGCCTAATAACTAAGGAATTAAGATTAGATTAGATAAACGTAGATGCTGTATGTATATGCACGAAAAATTTATTGTGTGATTTGAATAAAATAGAGCGGAAATTTGTGTGGAAATTTTTCAACTAATTTTTTGCGTATGATGAATGATATATCCATAACCATAATTTTGAACTCAGTGATATTTGTTCACAACATTTACATGATAGGAGTATAAAAATGTGTTTACAATATATTATGTGTCATGTATGGTATATGAAGCTATAACCATATTTGTGTAGGCACGGCCTACACAAAGCCAAATAGAATGCACCCAACAAGGAGAGATAAGCTCGTAGTATAATTGAATAAGTTCCACCTACGCATTGTAGAACGTTGCGTTGTGTTTGCCAGAGTTAGTACTAAAACTGGTCTATATAATAATATATTGAACATTTTGTAGTTATTATTACTTAAACTGCGACTTTGTGCTAAATGTTGAGAGCTGCAATGGAGTTATTGAAACTTACTTTCTGGAAATAATAAACATAGAAAAGACTACACTCGCGCTCATTAAATATAACAGGACTTTAAAACAGTCTATCACCTATTCGCATTGGGAAACATAACTATGGTCAATGGACCATGATATTTTAGGTATTTCGATCCAAAGTGGGTAATAAAGTAATAAGCAAATATTAGCATAAGGTACAGACTCAGACTAGCTTGAAGCAGAACCGTAAAAATAAAATTTGATGTAACAATAAAAAATAAATATCAATTCATAAATCTGCGACGTGCTTTTAAGCTTCGCACAGCAATCTGAATATTGGAACTGAAACAAATAAAACTGCATAACGTTTGTATCCAAACAAACCTCTGTCCATTTCGACGCGCAGCGCCCCAATCTGCCTCCTGACATCGACGAACAGCCACAACACAGTCGCTGCCGACACGACGCACACGCACAACGCTAGTCCCGCCGCCAAGCGTACAAAAGGGCGTGTGCGGCGCCGCCGGGAAGTCCGCCTACCCCAAGGCTCTCCCTCGTCACTAGACGCGGACAGCAGCCGGCCACCTCTCGATACACCACCCCCGACTAAGGCGTCCAGCTCCCTCCTTTTCCGCATCTTCTTTCCCACACGCAGCGGCACCGCTGCGTGCACCGCACTCTCCATCCTTGCACGCGAACGCTACCGCGCTCGCATTCGCACTAACACTTTGTCTCACTTCACATTCACTTACACACGTGCGCACCTCGCAGCGTCTACTACGCGAGTGAACAAATATATACAATCACGGTCAACCACACGGTGATTAATTGCTGGTTAACAATATCAATGTTAAAGCGGCCACCGGTTACTACCGTTCGCCTGCTGTTTTAAAAAACACTAACTAAAGAAGCTGTAAAGATAAACGTTACGAGATATCATAAATAATTTAATTTTCTTTATTCGCTATCGCACATGAATTCTATTGTGATGTTAATGTTGGAACAATGTTATAGTCTCGAATGTTTTGAATTGAATTCAGCGCGACAATATTAGTCACATTAATGTTACCAAAATGTCATGCAAATTCCAGAAATGGCTTTTATAGTATATTATGTATGTTCGTTGGGTTACTGACAACCTACAATTTTTTGGAAAGAAATTCCTTTTATAGCATAACCCGGTTTATGGACGGCGAGAAACTTAATCGTTCCTCAAGCCGTAATTACAGAGCAATCCGATGATGGTTTCCAAGAGGTCGGCATAACGAGAGCGTTCCATACCTTACTACCTATATCATCTGCGGCGTTCAAGTCGAATGACGAGAACAGAAGGCCCATGTGCGCCTCTTTAGGTTTAGAAACTCTGCTTGTCTGTATTGTTGTGTATGTAACGCGTAGTAAAGCGGAGCCGATGCTTAGAACTTATGTTCAAAAAACAGACATCAAAAAGATACCCTTATGCTTTTATATAACTCTTATGTCTGCACAATTCTGGAGTTATAGTCATCAATTAAGAATTTGATCGAATCAAATAACAATACAACCTTTTATGTCCGCTCAAATTCTACTGTGCATCTACAATTTGGAAACCAATAAGAAGGGTTTGTCGACGTAGGTGACGTAATTTGGAAATCCTTCGAGTTCTTAGGAGAGAAGATACTGAAACGAGTTACATAAATCCTATGACTGTAAGCAAAATTAACAAAACTTTCACAATACTCATATATATAGATAGCGCAAAATATATGATAGTAAGTACATGTTTATCCATGATATTAGCAGTGAAGCGTCACTCAGCACTCACTGATGGAGAACGGTTAGATTAGGTTCTAGGTACCTACGTGACAAAACTTGTTCATATAAAATTAGTATGAAACAACGACGTATCACAGTGAACTCTAGTAACTGGCAATAGAGGTTAATTCACCTCGACACGATAAGCTAATGTATCAGTAATTTGGTGAACGAGGAACAATATTATGTAAGGTCGTTTGCATTGTGACATTGGAACTAAAGACCTTGATCTTGGTACAACAGGTTCTTTTATACTTTTACTTTTAGAGAAACATGAAAGTTTTCATAATATTAAAATGCCTATGCGAGCACATTAAGAGAGGGTGCAAAGATTTTTTCAGAGATAATTATAATAACCTTCGTTTTATAATTATCTATTAGGTTATATTATAAATAAACAAAGTTTTGGTTGGTATAGATACTATTACATGTAGCTTGAAATATTTGTAAAGAGTGAACAATATGGAAAAGACAGAAACTATATGATAGAGAAATTCGTTCTAAGAGTAGATCTCAGTGATGTACGAGGTTTGTTTTTATATTCCTATCTTTTAGAGCTCGGACTTCCCAATTCTACTGACCTATTTAGAAACCTTGTCCATAAATCTCTTTTTTTCTGTAGAGATAAGATTCCCATCTGAAAGAAAGGGCTGCTTTTCTCATCCTTCTGTATTCTGTCGGATGTGTAGCAATCAGGGACCTCGCATAAACTAAGGTTTTCTCTGATCAGATCCGTATCTACGCATTTGTGCTGCAGTATAACTCACGGTTTTTAACAATAGCTGTCTAGAACTAAGATTACCTTGTGGTAAGACGAGGCTCCAATCGAAAGGACGTCGCGTCGTCTGGTAAGTATTTTAAAACTACCAATGCTTTCATGCTGCATGCTAGGCATTCATAACAGTGGAAACCTAGAAACGCTTTAAATGCACGTCGTACGATTTCCTTTAAAACAACCTTTGGTTCCTACACGTCATGGCTATTTGATGAGTGATTTTGTGAATAAACTAGATTGTTATAACCTTTACTAGCTACGAAGTCTTAAAAAGTAAAATAAAAATACAAACATAAAATATAAAATTTTCTAAAATATTTTGACTATTTTTTAAAAAAGCTTAATAAAAAAACAAAGTTTCCAAGAATAAATCAAGATTCGTAGGTAGGTACCTACCCTATTATTTCTGTTCTTTTCTATTTCGTGTTTGCTATGTATTCTGAGAATTTGTCACAAGCTGACCTTTCATCCGTTTTCAGCATGCATGATTTTCGGGAGACGCTGTATTTATAAAACACCCATGTAGGTGATTTCAAATGTTACCCAAATTCTATTATAAGATGTGATATTTAAACTTAAGCAAGAGAAGAAAACTAATTATAAGCATGACCTGTTCCTTTGAAATTAAGTTTATTTTAACCTGTTCAATTACTTCAGTGACCGTAGTTTATCAACCACCTAAATCGGTATCAATGTTAGGTAGATATAGTTTTAGTAACGATAATACATTTTATTATTATACTTATCACATGTTTTATATGGTCAAGTTTATTATTCCATCATATAGGATAGGAAGCACAAATATAATATCTCCAAAACAATTAAATCGCTACCATTCCCATGATAGCACCTACTTGGTAAAACGTAAAAAAAACTATAAAACAGTTCACGGTTCTGATACAACATGATACATCACAATGTTAAAAGAGTGACAAGGCTTTAATGTAAAAGTGTTGTTCGAATACTATTGAATAAATCGGATTAAAAGAAAAATACCGCGAAAATATGTCTGTAGGTGCATGTAAGTCGGGTATACCGTGGTCGGCAGTTATGTCAATGACGGAGTACAAGGCGTGTTTGTAGTATCTACGGGACGGCTCCATATCGACCTGCCGAGACCTGGCCGCTGAATGGACATAGCGCATGCGTACTACCAAATACCCATCACCAACGAAACTGCAATAGATTGTTGTATACCATGTGTAAAATATTTTTAAAGAATTGGAATGGAAAAATTTCGAAAATATAAATGGTGCTTTTTTTGTTGACACGACATAAAAATATTATTTACATGTAAATTTTTAATTTTTGCTTGTTTAACTAGTTTCAATGCATATCTAGGTAACGATAATTTGCATTTATGAATCTATTTTGCATACATCGAATATTAAGTAGTTAGATTAATTGCTCGATCCGAGGTCACGTTCAATTCATGTTTTGTAATTTAATAATAATTATTTCATTTACAAAACTATGTTTAAATGTTTCCTGCTTAACTGAGTAGCTAAGTAATAATGTTAACTGCACCATGAAAATTTACGACTTTAATTTACGACTGAAATAAAAGTGCATACTGGCGATTTGAGAGCGATACGAAGTAGTTATTTCATTATTATTGAAGGATTTTTTAAATAAAATGCAAATTGCAAAGCAAACAAACTGATCAAAACCTAAATGGCCAATTATTACTTCCAATGTAGGAAGTGACAATCTATAAATATTAACTAATGCATATATTATCCAACGATCAAGGCTTAAAGGATTCTACAAACATCGCTATGTCCTTATAATCAACAAAATACCATCAGCCGTAAACAATCACTGAAGTTGCATAACACAGATAAACAATACTGATCGTCTCTTCCTAAGCACATGAACAAGGCCTTTGAAATTATTAAAAAAAAAAATATTTCTCTCACAGTTTACACAACAACAATGATATAACGGAATTATGGTTCTTAGAGGCAAGGGTCCACGGAGACTGTGCGCCCAGTACTACCCGTTATGTGACGTCACGCAGGCGCGGCGACGCATGCGTGCAAAAACACCGCATCAGATATAGCTCCATCTAGAAGAGATTGGACAGTGGGCGTATTGTACTCAACTAATTTTCATGGTACTTTACGTATAGCATGGCTGAAGTTCTAAGGCGGAAAGCACTGGCTTTATTACCCTTAACTGTCGAAAAACAACAAGGATACTAACATTAGTGGAACGATCATTCGACTATGAAAACGTAGCCGTTTTGGCGGCAGAACTTAGATTTGAGGGTGGTAACTAGCCAGACGGATTCAGAACAATCCCAAACAATTTTCAAAGAGTAGTAATAATAGCAGTAAATTTCACAACATTAACAGCGGTTTTTCGGGAGGCAAGAATCAAACCCCAGAGATTTTCGAGAGGTTTCTAGTTACCCGTTGGCGCCTCTAGGTTTAGTCTAAAACCTCTGCTTGGGTAGACAGTATTGTGGAAAAGAGTTTTAATAGCTAGGTGCTATAGATAGTTGTGTATATAGATTTTGATTGGTCAGTTCATTCGCGTCTTGCTGGCTTTTTTGATCTATGGAAAGCTTCGTTGAGTTCCTTGGAAGGTTTTATAACAATGTTTAATCGACGATTCTTAACGACAATAATGGTACTTCTAAACTCATCTTCCAAAGTACAGAGAAACTGCTAAAAGTTAACTTTTTAAATGTCCCACCTCTTTACAGGATTTCAGGTTTGCGAGCAAAAATAATGTTTTTCGAGAAAGTTTTTACATCTGTGGCGCCAATTTAAGTGGTGTGATCGCAATTTATACTAGGTACTATTTATCTATAACGAACAACAAATGACACTTAATATGGTTGCTAGAATTCTGGAAATCAGGACATCAATTAAGCCGATCGAAGCATTATGATTCATGTCACGTAGGTATGTCATTTAGTCTATCTTCTATGCCAGATCGGAAAAGTATAATACATATGCCAGTATTTAACTACTGTTTTAATTACCCGTAACATTTTATTACCTTTAATCATCAATTTTAAAATGTTGATTGAGGAGTTAACGAACTTAAAAACGTAAGGAGGTCGATCGACTTGCGGTCATGCCTTCTCTGCAACGATCGCAAAAGCAATGCTACAGTTTTGGCTCTCTAGGTAGTTACTGAGCGCCTCTGTGGTCTAGTGTTCAAGACCAATGGTCTCTGGCCCAGAGGTCCCTCTTTCGATTCCTAGCGGGTACATGTTTGTGTTCTAGGTTTGGTTGGTGGAAGGGCTTGTTTGTTCGCCTGGCTAGCTACCACTGTCCTATCAAAATATCTTATACATTTTTGAAGCATTGTTGTATTCCGGAGATATAAGATAGCTAGTGCTTCAGTAGTTGAGGGTTCCGGTGAAGTGCTCTTCCACATTTCTCCTTCATCACTTAACATCAGGTGAGATGACGGTCAAGTGCCGTTAACCGTAAAAAAAGATGGGTCAGCAATTTTTTCTCGATTTTCCTCCTCTCTAGCGAGGCACATCAAACTGTTTCTGCCAGGCTGTTATTAGGAAATTACAGCTGTAAAATCAAGCCATTTGAAAAGCTCGAATAAGCGGCTTAAAATACTGTGGCAGTAGATGAACCCATTTTTATAAGCTTAAAAAAATCGTAATAACCCTTCGGTGATTTAAACATGGAATTTACTGAGTTTTATTTATTACAGTAGGTAAGTGGTTGAGATGAGAGTAGCCGCGGATCGTGCGCAGTGGCGTGCCTTGGAGAGGCCTATGTCCAGCAGTGGACTAGTTTAGGCTGATGATGATGATGATGATGATGATGATGATGATGATGATGATGATGATGATGATGATGATGATGGTGAAGTGGTTAGTAGAGTAACTTAGCGTAACCATTTTTTCAATCTGTTTCAATTTTATAATTAATAAAAATAATATTTAAAAAACTTAACAAGTTATCTTGTTAAGTTTTCCTAAATACTATTTTTATTGGATTATCCATTCGTTAGTCGTCTGTCGTACCTAATACATAGTAGATATTTTGGGCAAGCAAACTCGCCTCATTGAAGCACGATCCAATTACCAACAGTAGGTACCTAAATATTAATTAAACGATAGGAACTGTTAATTAATAAAAATCATTATTAAACGATAAATAATGACAATTTGCATTGCAAGTTTTGTTGTTCTTATTTAATGGTTAGTCACCTATCAAGCTCTAGGTAGATATTTCAATTGCGCCGTATAAAAAAATACTACAAGATAAATTGATATAACATTTTTTTTTTTATTCAAGAAAACGCACTGGCTTACAGTATACACCAAAGCGCCAACAAGCAAAACTTTTTTACATGCATTGCACAAATTACATTTAAAATCTTACAAACACATTTCAAAGTAATAGATACTAATAATAATAATAATAGATATAGAACAATATAATCAACAACAACATTATCTTTCGTGTAATCGTCCATGGATATTGATTGCGCGTTACATTTAACTCTCACGTATTTAAACTCCGCCGTAGACGGTCCCTAGCCCGGTTGAAATGGAGGAGGGTTGGTCTGATGACAGCGTACACGTGGCGTACACTCACTATTACCTGGTATGATGCCAGCCGTGAAATACGCAACGCCGAGTAGCAGGCGGCGGCCAATTAACCTAATCAACTCTCGCTGCGGAAGCTATGGGGACTAAATTCCCCCTAAAAGAACCGACGTAGAAGGTAATGGGAACCCACTACGATTAAACTCCCAATAGAACTCCATGAAGGTCAACGATAGATATACTGTTTTGTCGGAAAAAAACGCCTGACCCCCGGCGCTCGTCAATACCCGGGTCGCCGAGTGTAAAATATGCGACCGAAGACTCCTCAGTAGTGAGTCAACAGGTTGGGGCTGGGGCAGTTGATGTCACTGAAGACAAAAATAAACCTTCTATGCGACCCAAGCGAGGTCTATTACAACCGGGTAAACTCGAGATCATAGAAAGAGAGATGAGCGAACACCAACTCGTGATACTGGGAGTATGTGAAACTCACATGAAAGGAAAAGGTCATTTTACAACATCAAATGGGAACACAATGTTTTTCTTTGGGTCACGAGCCTAAGAGCAAAAATGGCATAGGTATAATAGTACCCCGAAAATTATCTAAATTCGTCACTGACTACAATACAGTAAACGATAGGATCATGACCATCCGTATAAGCTGCACCCCGCTTCCGTTGAACATCGTGTAACCACGAGCCCTTATAGCAGTACCTATTATTGCAGTTGTGAAAACGAGACGAGTGTAGCGGCGAATATACACGGGTCTCTTTTCACCACTGCAATAATACTGCTATAAGAGCTCATAGTCAAAGGGCAGGTGTACGCACCAACTGGAGGCACGCACCAACGCACCAACGTCATCACAGGAGGATATTGACGTGTGAAAACATCTCAAAACGGGAAATACTTATAGACCAAGGCGATTGGAACGCAAAGGTGGGTAATACTGAATATGGCGACCACATCCGCCACGTAGACGGTAAATATGGGCTTCGCACGAGAAACGAAAGGGGTGAGAAGTTCATGAATTTCTGCGTCGGCCATAATCTGGCAGTAACACAGCACCTGCTTTAAATACCATAAGCGAAGATTATACACGTGGACATCACCTGGTGGTCGTTATCGCAGCCAAATAGACTAGGTATATCACTATCGCAAACCGATGGAAGTCATCCATAACGAACGCCAGAACATTCCCAGGTGCGGACTGTGCAAATTGCTAGTTGCAGATATGCGCAAACGTTTGAAATCATGTCGTAAGAGAACAAACCGAATAAATAGGCTTGAACAGTCTGAATACGACTATTTCCGAAATAAAACGGAGCCAGAAATAGCAAAATTAACAGCAGCAAACACAGAACATTTCAGTCTGGACAAACAGTCGAATCTATTTAAGTCGAAAGTCATTGAGGTGCTTGATTTCATGGGCAAAAACTTGAAAACAAAAAAGATTGGATGTCGGATGAGGTTTGGTCGAATATAGAGCTGCGGAAGAACCTGAAGATAGGTATGAGATCTGACGATGTTGAGGCAGAATATTCTAAGCTCTCGAGAAAAATCTAGAAACAGCGTAGAAGAGACAAGAACCGATTTCTGGAAGGCATCTGCACTAAAATTGAGCGTCATGCAGAAAAACACCAAACTGTTGATCTCTTCAGGAAAGTTAAAAAAATAACCTGCAAGATCACACCAATTACCAATCGTCCTGGGTAATAGATGACAAAGATGGCAGGCCCATACATAAAGTCGCAGAGGTCGCTGAGAGATGGAGAGAATACTGCGGGGAACAACAACAACAACTCGAGACTGCAGTCTTTTCTGGACTAGCAGATACCCCAAGAGCAGGCGAGATTTGTCAGGGGAAGACGTACCAGAGAATAGATTCTTAATATGCGGCTCATAGTAGAAAAATGCTACGAATATAACATCTCAACTTTTATATGTTTTGTGGACTACCAAAAGGCTTTCGACTGTGTCAGGTGGGAGAAGCTGTGGGAGGTTCTAGCGGAAACGGGAGTGCCTGCACCCCTTGTAATGCTGATTCGTGATCTCTATGAGTCTGGATATGGCACGGTGACAATTGGTGAAATAACATCAAGCCGCTTTAAATTTCACAAGGGCGTTCGACAGGGTAATCTCTCCCATTCTATCCAATATACATATATGGCGAGTACATAATGCGCAAAACGCTTAAAAATTGGAAAGATGGCGTCAAAATACATGAAGTCAATATATCGAATCTCCGCTATGCAGATGACACCACACACGTTGCATCATCAGAAGCAAAAATGGCGAAGCTGCTAAACCTTTTGGAAAGCATCAGCCTAAACGCTGCTTCGGTAAGTAGGTCACCCGATGCCGCTAATGTGAATGCACGTCGCGGGGCGCAAAATGCATCCATCGGCAGTTTTGAGTCGGCGCATATGGATGTGTCACCGGCCGCCGTCACCGCGTGCGCTGCACCGCGCCCCGCCGCCCGCCCCTCCGTTTCGGCGGAGACGTCACCAAATACATCGACCCCTCGGCGTGCTTACGCTGCTGCCGCCGCTTCGCAACCTGAGCGGCGATCAATTACAGGGGAAAAGAAGAATCGCCGTGACCCTGTCCTCGGAGCTCAGCTTCTGGTACCACGGCACGACCGTTGCGATGAGGAGGGCTTCATCAAGGTGGAGAAGAAGTAGAAGAAGCCAGCCACTCGCAACCTGTGTGGCACTGCACCGACGGGGCCGAGACACCTGCTGCGTCCAGCGATACCGACGACGCTGCTGTACGTGTCCCGACTTCATTACTCTACGAAGGCGGAAGAGCTCGTAGAGTACATGCGAGTGAAGTCCAACGTCACTCTGAGGGTCGAGCGGTTGGAGTCCCGCCACAATGTGAATTTTAATTCATTTGTGGTGAGAGTACCGACCAACCATCTGTCGACCTTCATGAAAGAGGACTATTGGCCGAAAGGTGTCATATTCCGGAGGTTCCGAGGCCGGCTACCGGACACCACGCTGCGTCGCACGTCGCCGTCTATACGTGTAGCATAGTTTTTAATTAAAAAAAAAATCTTTAATATTGTATGTATGTTAGTCTGTAAGGTATTTATTATATGGGCCCCTTTGTGTTTTTACCATCTTGTGGATTGTGTGTTGCCTGAATTAAATGATTTATTATTATAAACATGGGCCTCGCCATATACAAGTCGAAGACCAAACTCATGGCGATTGACCGTTTTACGGCCATTCAGCGCACTGACCTTTTGCAAGAGTACAAGACGAGTACTCACGTAAATATAGTGTAGGACGCCCTCACACTAGGTGGAGCGACGATCTTCGCAAGGTGGCTGGCAAGAGCTGGAAGAGAGTAGCTGTGGATCGTGCTAATTGGCGTGTACTTGAAGAGGCCTTTCCCCAGCAGTGGACTAATATAGGCTGATCATGATGATGATGATGATGAACTCTCAGGTCTTATCTTATGCCTCTATGGCCATGGCTATGGCCAGTACCTACTTAAACTAGATCTCATAACTTTAACTGGAACCTTCTAACAGCAACGCGGGATACTGATGCAGGGAGGCAGAAATGGATATGAGGCTTATAAGACTGGTATGAGGATATATTATATTCAAGTGCTGGATGAGAGTAGCCGCAGATCTTGCTCAGAGAGGCCTATCTCTTGCAGTGTACTAATTAAGGCTGATGACGATGATGTTAAGATAGGGATATTGTTATAAAAAACCTAGACCTAGAGTCACAGCCATTAATTGGATAAGAATGCTATCTAATTAAATTGAGCATTGATACTTTACCTCAATGTCTCTGATGTTTGACTTATCAACTGGACTGATGTTGTTTCAAGTGTTTATTTGTTTTCATTATTTACATATTATTGAAAACATAATCAATGGTTTGTACGTGTTATAGTGTTCTTTAGATTAGATTAAATTAGTAGGACTTCAAGACAGCAAAATTAATAGTTTTCAATCTAAAGTTGTTTATCTTTTTTATCATTTACACATAATATTATTTATTTGCTCCAACAATGAGGAGGATTATTTTAAATGTTTTAAATTTATTTTAAATGTATTAGACTATTCAATAAAAATAAAATTTGGTAGTTACCTTTGGCCATATCCATGCGCATTGAAGATATCTGATCGTAAAGTGTTGCACATATCCACGTTAACATAAACAGCCAGAGGAGTAGAGTACCCCGGACTGCCCATCGTAATGCACACCGGACTTCGGTCCCCAAATTTGGTTCAGACGCTTTAGGCGCAGAACCGCGACTGCGATCTCTCCTTAAAACAAATAATAATAGTTTATTTCTAAAGGTATGTTGAGTGTTTATATTATTATCTCAGGGAGAGATTTAAAGATATTAATATAGTGACAGTTGCATCACAATATATTTACGAGAACCTAATGTATGTTTATAAAAATATTGAAACTTTTTCTAAAAACAGTGATATTCACAATGTAAACACTAAAAATAAAATTATTATAAAGTGTCTGATTACATTGAAGGCAAAACAGCATGAGTTTAAAATGCTCCAATCACTCCAACAGGTATTTCTAATTTAAAATATTGTTAAGGTTATTTAAACTTGTATTAACTTGGTAACGGCATATAATTTTGTAAATGTTGTTACATATTATATTAAAGCTGTGGAGTTTCTTGCGCCCGTTCTTCTCCACAGCTACAAAATAGACGTCTTGAATGGGTAGTAGGTAAAAAAAATATTGGACGATTCAAAAGCACTTTTCTAAAGTTTGTTTCAATAAAAGTATTTGACTTTTTCAGTAGAACATATTTACAGTATTACTTAAAAGTTTACTAAGTAAACAAGGAAACTTTAAATTTCACGACCTTACCTAGTAATTTTCTTTTTCCTGCTGGGTATAATTTCTAAATGCAAATCTTCAGAATCTTCATCACTTGACAAATCTAAGAGTCTAAAATTTTCCTTGTTAACTTTAGAAGGTAAAGACATTTTGTATACTGGATCATACACAACATAATACACGCAACTCTTACGAACTTTGAACCATTTATTTTAAGAATATCTTTTAGAATACAATTGTTTTCAACTACAACAAGGTTATGAAACTTTAGAAACTGTTTTAGCCGTTAAGTGTCTCAGAATTATCAAAACTTCGATCTTTTTTTAGGTATTGTTAACTATGCATTAATATTTTTATGTGAAATCGTATAATTTCGTATAAAAATATAAAACTAAAGCAAGCAACACAATCACAAAATATTACAATATTTTTGACAAATGTAATGACATTGATTGATAGTTGGTTCTTGGCGGGAAAGTGAAGCGTCATGTTTGCGGTTTCAAAATTTGTGTTATGTCGAATATTAATGTGAAATAATGGTGGATTATTAACCGTTAAGTGTTCGTGAGTGTGCATAAGTGTTGGCAAATGAAACAAAACAGTGCAACGTCACTTTTCACATTCTCTCAAGAAGCTCGCGTGAGGACTTAGTAAAGCCCCACATCTTTACTGAGATACTCAAGGGGTTGGGGGGTATATCATTTCTCATTTCCCAATTCTAATATCATTCATTATCATCATCACATATGAAAATATTGTTTATTTATGTATTACTTAAACTAATGACATGGCAGCGTGGTCTATGACCTTAGCCGGTTCCTCAAGGAACAAACTACACTAAAAAAAAAAATGATTGATAGTTTTTTTTTAAATCTAGCTATGACTGAATAGGCAAACTGAGTCTAATTTATAAGTCAATATATTATTAATATATAAACACAACCACACTGATATTATTTTAAACATTTTTACAAATGGTTTTAAAATGATATTTACTTGAATTAAATTATTTACTATCAATTTAAGGCCGTATATTATCAACTGCTTGTTTTATTCTGATAACGATGACAGTTATGATGACAGCTGACTGCCAATGTCAATTATTTTTACAGACACTTCACATTTTTATTGAGAATTTGAGAGACCGGGAGTTTGTTCATTAGTTGATTATAGTGGGCCTGTTGGAAGTGGAATTCTTTATTTATGGAAATATATAACATTTATTTTAACCTGATTATACTATGAAAGAAAAATGGAACTACATTTTATATCTCATTTGGTTTTCATATCTTATTTTATCCGCGGGACTTATGTTCGGGCATGGTTTTCTTTTATCACGTAAATCATTGAGCGATGTAACTAAATGTGTGCCGTTGAGTGACTTCGGATGTGATGGGTGGGAGAAGGGGAATACTACAAGTGACTGTAGTGAGAAGGAGAAAATTCGTCGTATACTGTCGAATCCTGGGTCTGACATAGCCTGCGCGCCAGTTCGATCGCGTGCGGTGTTCTTACTGGTGGATGCCTTACGTTACGACTTCGCGGAGTATGATCCTCGTATTGAGAAGCCATTGCCTTATCAAAACCGTCTGCCGTTTCTGAAGGAGCTGCTTGATAAGTGGCCAGAACGTAGTCGCTTGTACCGATTTATGGCAGATCCGCCGACAACTACCTTTCAGCGTATTAAAGCTCTTGTCACTGGTTCCCTGCCTACTTTTGTAGATGCTAGCTCCAATTTTGCTGCGTTGGAACTGCATGAAGACAATATAATTGATCAGGTAAGTTAAAACTTTGCAAAATAATAAAACATGAAATAAACTTAATAATTTTGCAGCTTTTATACCAAAAAAAATTCCACTAGCTGAATTTAAACTAACTTTCTGGCAAGCCAGTCCAGGTGCCAACTATACGTATATAGTATCTACTAGATCAGAACAATGTTTGAAACTATAATTTGGTTACTATAATTGATAGGTAACAAAAAATGGAGGGAAGGCAGTGTTGCTAGGTGATGACACTTGGTCCCGATTGATACCTGGTAGATGGCTTCGCTCATATACCATGTACTCATTTCACACGTGGGATTTGGATACTGTGGACACTGGTAAATATAAATTTGACCACTCCTTATTTTACAGGTCACAGTTGACCAACAAACAAGTAAATTCCTATTGTGTCTGGTTTTGTAGTAGTCAATCTGTTAAGATTTTGTATACATAATTATTTTGAGATGTTAGCTGTAAATCTAAAGATATGTATCTATACCTTATTATAGAGTTATTGTAAATAGTGTTAATATTTAAATTAAATAAGTTTACAAGTTAAGTTTAAAGTTAAGTAAAAAACTGTTACATTCTTGATTTTCTTTGTAATATTGTAATTTTTCTTGCAGAGGTGGATACAAGAATTTATGATGAATTAAAGAAAAATGACTGGGATATCCTAGTGGCCCATTACTTGGGTGTAGACCATGCTGGCCACAGGTATGGTCCCAACCACTCGGAGATGACGAGGAAATTGGAGGAGACCAATGCTCGTTTGAAGAAGATCATTGACCACCTGCCGGCTGATGTCCTGCTGTATGTTGTTGGAGACCATGGGATGACAGAAACAGGTACCTTTATAAGACAAGAAACATGTAAAACCTTTCGTTTTTGTAGATACCCATAGTTCATAAATTAACATAATGTTTTTTATTTTATACTTGAGATAAATAATTATGTTGGATATTGTCAAGAATAGTAAAAATATTCATTTTATTTGTTCTCTAGGGTAAGTGTATATTTTTGTTATAATCATATTTATTTCCAATTCTCTACATAGGTACTTAATCAAAATAATATTAAACAGTTCATAAACCATGTTCTTCATTTAATATATTGATTAACACTTAAGTACTGTTTATTTAGTTAATATAGAATTGAAATTACACTAATAATTAATACTGTACTTATATATAAGTAGTAAAAAGTAATTTTCATATTGTTTTAGACTCACAAGAAGGAAAAATCTTTGATGGTGGGTACTTAGTGCTTGAATGTAGAAGTTTTTATATTAATGATTGTGTATTAATTACCTAATCATGTTGAAATATTTTCTGTTTGAGCTAAATATTTTTTATATATTTGCTGTAATGTGTGTGATTCTAAAGCATATTTTTGTCTCTCTGTAGATGCTTATCTCAGTTTTTAACTAACATTTTTCAACCAACGTCATGTAACTGACTCATCCTAACTAAAGTCACTATGAGAGTTGAATAGACTTGCACATTTGTTGAGAACTTTGACTAATGTGGCTCTATTTATATTGTAGCAAATAGTTACATGGCGGCGCCGGCGGCGATTCTACGTCCATAATGATAAATTTTCTTTTATATTTCTATTTCTTATATATTTAAAATTTCTTCAAAATTTTCTAGGTATTTTGCAAAGTTAATATTAAGTCTCTTAGTTATAATTTTTGTTTTTATTTTCATTTTTAAAGTTTGTTTAAAATCAAGTAGAGCTACGACACTGAATGCATGTGTTCACTACAAAGTAATGTAATAACAGTGAACTCCTTCGTTTTTATCATCAGGAGATCACGGTGGGGAGAGTAAGGCGGAACGAACTGCGGCACTGTTCGCATATAGAGGCGAGGGACTCGGCGGAGACAATTCTAACACACAGATAGGTATCGAAGTACAGCAGACGGATTTGGCGCCGACGCTTAGCGCAGCCCTGGGCCGCCCGCCACCAGCGCCATCTCTCGGCACCGTGTGGTTACCTGTATTACCGAAAATGTCGTCACTGCACACTCTATTGCACCTAAGCAATAATCTAAAACAGGTGCTTAAATTAAATTTTATACTCTATGGTATAATTTTTAAAATAGAGTTGGATACAAATGTTATGTTTTCAGATTCGACAATATTTGATACGCTATGGAGAAGAATCACAACAGGTGTCACTCGACAAACTAGCTCAGTTGATTAATTCTACCAGAGAGCAACTGGATAAAGCTGCAACTGTTGAAACAGAACAAGAGTTGGCCAATTACATGAATGACGTTAGGTAAATCGATTTCTACAATGTGCCATGGCACTTTATATTTTGAACTTTAATTATTTGCTTATGCTACGGCCACACTATCGCGGTATCGCGAAAATTTTGACAAGTCGGGCCAAGCAATAGTCACATTTCAGAACACTGTCAAAAATGTGATTATTGCTTGTCGTGAAAACGGCAAATGTTCGCGATACCGCGATAGTGTGGCCGTAGCATTATAAGATGTATTTTTGTTTCAGGGGATTGATTGAAAACGTCCGCACCGTTTTTCGGGAAGTCTGGGTTGAATTTGACTCCTTGTCAATGTTGAGAGCTCTTTTGTTGCTCCTACTAGCTATATTCTTTAACTGGCTAGTCACAGAAGGTCTACCAATGGAAGTTATACCCTTGATCTTCTCCAGTTCTTTTGTTTCAACCGGCATGACTGCTATGGCCGTATGTATTGGAATGTGTTACAGCGCATTCCATTTTGAACTCATAGAGGATCTAGAACACGCTATAATCCTGAGTACTGGGTTGATCTCCGGCGCTATTACGTGTACTCTAGTTATCATGCACTGGGATGGTATCACACAAAGATGGTATGAAGGTCGTTCAATGTTTTATGAGCGTTTCGCTAGGGGAGCACTGGTGGCTTCAGCGGCGGTTCTGGTATCCAATAGTTACATAATAGAAGAAGGAGCTGGTCTGTCGTTTCTGGCGTTAAGTGCTTTAGCTGTGATAGCGTGGAATGTGGGGACGATTAAGGTGTTAGCTTTTTGGGTGATTTGTGGAGTGGTAATGGCGATGACAAGATCTTATAGGGGGTGTAGGGAGGAGCAGGGGGCCTGTTGGACTGCGGGCGAAGGTGTACCATCTGGGCAAGCGACTAGGGCAGCTTTGGTGTTAGCTTTAGGATCTGTGGCCGCTGTAGTGGCGGTGGCGAGGCGTCATATCGGCTGGCGAGGATACGGAGTAGTGATAGCTGGTATATTCGCTTGTGCTCATTGGGCGGTTGGCTGGGGCACTTTAGGCTCGCCCAGTCGGTCCAGATTTCTGGCTCGAGGCTCTTGGTTAATTTTGACGACGATGTTTGCACTCCTATGGAAGAAAGAAGGTCAAGGCGCGATCTTACCGTTGTCTGTATGCAGCCTGATATTGTATGTCGCCAATACTTTGGTGCTGGGAGCGTCTCTTGCGCCATCTGCCGCTTTGGCGCTGGTTACTGGGTTTCTGGTGTTGAATATAGTGGCTATGATGAAGAGCTCTGGAACCTCAAAATTTTGTAAGTATTTATTTACCGTTTTCATATTAAAAGTTACATTATTTAATTATTACTTATAATAACTTTGTTCGACCCGCGTGGACTGCTTTACCTTCTTAGGCCTTCTAACTATCTTTACCTATCCACAAAATCACTTCACAAGCAAACACGCTTTCGCATTTTTCACATGTCATCTTAACTGACTGAAACATATCGAAATTCGGATGAAAAATTTGTTTCTTGGATTTTTAAAAATGATTATATTTAAACTATATTTACAAATCACCTGCATAGTAAGTACAGTCGAGTGCAATAATATAAATAACGGCAGTTTTGTTCCTTGTCAAAGTAACTTCTGTCTACTTATATTCGATGGCAACCATTAATACAATAGAGCGACAAGGGGGCGATTTTTGAATATCACCGGTGATGTCAAAATAAAAGTAACATGAAATAATATCGCTAATAAGCTTAATTAATATCGTTCAAGAATTTTCAGTCAAAAATAAGTTACCAGTATCCTTGAATAAGAAAACAATAAGCATTTAGAATTGATATCATAACGTAATAACTAATCACCGGTTCAAAATCGCCTCCCAAGATCCTATCCAATATAACATACAACATAGCAAAAATTATTGCTTTTCGTTCAAACTGTTGGTCGATTTCAGCTCTGTCGACGCGCTGCAACTCTAGCGTGGCTTGCGTCTGGGCGTTGCTCGCCTCCTACTACTTCTACGGAACCGGTCACCACGCGACTCTCGGCCACGTGCGGTGGGCGCCCGCCTTCCACGCCGGAGATCCGAACTACCTGCCCATAGGGATACCGATTACTGCCGTGTTGGTGTCACTCGATCTGTTTGGTGAGAAACCTTGGAGAAATATTATCTTCATTATCAGACTAAAACAATCGCTGGGGAAGTAAAGAATCATGTTTCCAGTTTTGTTTTATTTTCAAGGTTTTTGACGAATATTGATGTGAAATAAATGAACCGGAGTAGGTATTAATGTTGGCACATGTAGGCCTAGGCGAAAGATAAAGGTGAAACATATTAAGAGTACTATATCTGAGGGTCAAAGTATGGACGAGCGTGTTTTAAGGGACTAAAACTAACCATATGAAAATTGTCAGGACCGTGGCAAATGGGTGCAAGCGTGATAGTTTAATCTATGTACACACGCCTACACATCGACCTATCCAAAACTGTCTTTCTTTAATCGATATTGATCTTTATACCCAAACGCTAAGGTTCAAAATTTATCAAAGAAATTTGACATTTTGTGGTAGGTTGTCTGCTGCCGTCTGTACGATCGGCATCAAAATGATCTAAACTATCGTGTCAATAATCTCAAAGCACTGGCTGTGCCCCGTGGTTCCACCCGCCGGTAATTTTTTATTTAGAAATAAGATTATTTATATTAATAAATAGCCCATAGCCTTCCACAAAAATTGAGCTATCGAATGCAAAATTCATTCAAACCTGAAGCAACCAATGTAGCAGTTGATAAAATTAATGCAGATCTGAGCCGGGTATCTCGTTGGTGTGACCGAAATAATTTGGTTCTAAATCCAAACAAGTCGAAAGTTTTGGTATTGGGGTCCAAAAATCTCATAAGCAACATCTATTCCCGAAATCCAACTGTAACTATACGAGGAGATCCTTTAGAACATGTGTCGCAGACTCGCAATTTAGGTCTTATCATGGACGGACAACTGAAGTTTGAGGAACATGTTTCAGAAATAATGCGAAACTGTTTTTATAGGCCTAAGGTGCTTTACCGCATACGCGACTGCTTAGCTCTTGATATGCGTATCAAATTGTGTGAAACCCTTGTTCTCTCAAAACTAAATTACGTCGATACAGTTTTTGGTGAATGTCTTTTGGCCCGTACGAAAAAAGTAATTCAGCGTATTCAGAGCGCCTGTGCTCGATACTGTTTTCCTGTCCCTAAACATTCTCATATATCCCCATTTCTGAACCGTTACAACTTGCTTAACATGGCTGCTCGACGGAAGTTACATTTTGCTTTGCTTCTTTTTGGAGTTATGAGTAGCAAGCAGCCCGCATACTTATTCAATAAGTTAGAGTTTACCCACGACACAAAACGGCCGCCTTTCGTGGCAGCTTTCGCTATGCTGCCTCAAAGTGCTGGAACAATCTGCCACCGCCAATTCGAAACTGTAAAACTGCTAGCGCATTCAAAGTAAGGTTAAAAGAGTATCTGTTGGAGTTACAGGTTTCCAGCGCTTAAGCGGTCGTGTTGTGTTGATATTGTTATTAATTAATTATTTTATGATTTATTCTTTTATTCATTTATATATTAGTGTTTATGTGTTATGTGTAGGTTATGGTGTGTATGTTGGCTGTATGTTATGTTTAATATTGTATACATCTGTCACTGTGTAAAATTTTGAAATTTATGTCTGGAGCTGCGCCTCCCTCCCTCTCTTGCTGGTTCCACAGAATATCAGCGCCTTGGCACGTCAATGTCATGGCACAAGCTGAGTGGTGACCATTTCGGTTGCATAATTATAAATTTAAAATGTCCATTATGTCAAGTTGTCATAGATGCTCCGAATAAATATTTTTCATTTCATTTCAAAAGAACTTTTCGAATCCGACTGGTAATTCTACATTATTAGCGCGTTCAAACAAACAAACAAACAAACAAACTCTACAGCTTTATATTATTACTATAGAATTAGGTAAAATTAGTCTTAATACATTAGTATTGAGTCCATTATTGCTTCAAGCTAAAGTTCGACCGTGTTTGTGAAGAACGTAAATGGCCTCATAAAAATGAAGTTTTGTTTAATTTAGATTTTTTGACCATGATGGTGTTTGACTAAACATATACTTATAATAAAGAAACTGTGCTGTAACGTTACAGGAAAAAGTACGCTACCCGTGTAAAGTACTTAATCTATAAAATAACTACTGTCATTCTTATCGCAACCCAGTATGATGCCGCTTGAATAAATATACGCAGATCTGTATCTACATCGTGAGTTGATAAAAAACGTAAGTTTGAGTGTGTGTAATGTAGGTCACAAGCTATCAAAATCTATCTAATGGGTATCAAAAGAATTTTAACCTTTTCACCACCCAACTATCCTGCACGCGATGTCCCGCTGTACGCCAACGTATAAATGTATTTTAATAAAGTAGGTACAAAGAAGAACTTCTATAGAAGTGCTGGCGTGGGCGGCACAAAAATCTCGAACTTCTATAGAAGTTGTTGGCGGTAAAAAGTTTAAGTAACGCTTTCTGTCATCAATTGGATGGAAACACAATTAATCTAAGGGAAACACCAAAGGGAGAAGGGCTATATAGCACCTTGCGGACCCAGTGCGGATAGACGGCTCTTGACAACGGCTAATGCAGCCGGCCCGTGAACAAAAACGGCTTTACGTGCCTTCCTAATTAGGGAGGAGCTCGAGATGATACATTTTTGGTTACCTATCCGATGACTGGCATTTGCAGATTTGCTTAACTTTAGAAATTACAAACCAAGCGCGTTTGTCACTGTGTCATCGAATTCCACTTTTTTGTCGCACTACCAAAAATGGCATAATTTCGCAGCATACCTTTTCTCTCCTTTCTGCAACATGGGGTCTTATACGTTTATAGATCCCATGTTGCAGAAAGTAGAGAAAAGATATACTGGGAAGGCGAACCGTTGAGATGAACCGTTGTTCATCTCGCCTACTACCAGGAAACATCAGGTCATAATAGTAATAAAATAAAATTAGAAACAATAATTAGCTATGGGAGCTCGATCGCGCAGTGGCTATCGCATCCGATCTACGATAGCTAAGGTAAAACCACTTTCGCAAATGCCGGTCATCGGATGGGTACCATAAATGTATCATCTCTTCTAACTCTTCCCTGCTTCGGAGGCACGGAAATCCGCTGGTCCCGGCTGCATTAGCAGTCGTTAACAACCACCAATCTGCACTGGTCCCGCGTGGTGGTTCATGGCCCGTTCATCCATCCATAGGGAAAGATCGTCCCCATGAGCTGGTGATGATGAATGATTATATTTCCAGGTATGCCACTGCTGTTTGGCGCAGCGGTGCCGCTCCTAGCTCTGTGGGGCAGGAACGGCGCGAGCAACGTAGGCCCGCGGACGCAGCTAGCGGCAGTCTTCTCGCTGTGCCTCAAGTTTTCTCTGTGCTTTGCCATCAGGGTGAGTCATGATTTGAAGTTAAACATAACTAAAGAATTTGCTTCTAGATGTGCTAAATAGATGAGACGAACGAAAGGAATAATGATAGGTTTTGAATTTATGACACAAACCAAACGGCTCTTAAATATATATTTTATTTATTTAGTATATTGAGAGAAAAACACCTTTTATCTACATATTAGAAACTTAAAACATCAGAAAGCTTCGATGAATTATGTACTAGATTTCAGATAAGCGCTTCAAAAACAGTCCGCGAAATTAAACCACAAACACTATTTTGTGATCTTATTTCAAAGTAGTAAGGTTGATTAAAGCATGAAGTACCTTAATATTTCTTTTTCTTCTTGGAATGCCTCTCCATTAGTGAAGTTTGGCCGTCAGCACAGCGAACTTCTCTCTATCCTGCGCCAAGCGAAATTGGCCCTCAACCCTGGCAATGCTGGTCCATTTACGGATGTTTTGTAGCCACGACTTTTCAGTCTTCCAACGCCTCTGACTAACTTCATAAATATTTGTCAATCTTAATTGACCTTTATGTTTAAAATTTAAGGTTTATAATAAGCTATACGATTTACCATGTAACAAGACATTTTGATGCATAAGTGAGCAAACAGGAGCAACAGAACCATTTTCGTGACTCATATTTTTTCTGGGTCCCCAGTCAGTACATTATTGATCGAAGCCAGAAAGCCAGAATTAACAAACCCTCACATGTAGCAATAAATGTAAAGTAAGTTATACGTTACACGCATATTGCAATGAAACAACAACACAGTAACACAGCTACTTTAACTATTAACCCCTTGACTGGTATAGCATTATTTAGCTTTCATTGGTTTTCGATGCTATTGCAACAACATAAGGTTGAAATTATGATGGCATCTATATTAACACTACCAGTGAAAGAATAACTAACTCAAACGACGCAGCAAAAGTATAATTCGGTGTTTAGTGCGAGTTTTATTTGCCATTTAATCATGTTAGTTAACTAAAACTAGAATTTGGCTAATTTAACTCGCACTAAGCGCCATTGTTTCGAATCGAAATCAATGTCATACTCTAAATAATAAAATAAAGTAAGTAATTTTCGTCGCCAATATTAGATCTGCATAATAAATAACTTGAGGAGCTCGATGGCGCAGTGGTTAACGCGCCCGGTCTGCAATTGCTAAGGTTAAACAACTTTTGCATAGGCCGGTCATCGGATGGGTGACCAAAAATTTATCATCTCGAGCTCCTCCGTGCTTCGGAAGGCACGTAAAGCCGTTGGGCCCGGCTGCATTAGCAGTCGTTAACAACCACCAAACCGCACTGGGGCCGCGTGGTGGTTTATGGCCCGTTCTCTCTATTCATCCATAGGCAAGGCTCGTGCCCCAGAAGTGGGGACATAAAATGGGCTGATGATGATGATGAATAAATAACACAAATGAAACAACTGCTACAATGTGAGCACTTTGCTATAATCTATAATTCAAAGATGGCGGAGACGCAGCTGTGCACCATAGACACAATCACAGATACACAACAACCTCATTGGTTGGCATTAAAATAGTTTGCCGAAGGGCAAAGATATGTTTGTTTCTTATAAGATGGTTTTGAATGTAAAGATTTTCAATATTCTTTTTTGCTTGTACAGGTATTCGCTTGCGCGCTATCAGCGACTATCCACTGCCGTCACCTCATGATATGGGGCGTATTCGCTCCCAAATACATTTTCGAATATTTCACGTGTGTGGCCGCACTAGTCGGCACCGTGTTAGGAGCCACCATCACGACTTGGCACACCTCCGTCCAACAGCGGTCTAGTTGACCCAAGCGGGCTATTTAAGTTAGACTATAGATAGTTGAGGTCATAAAACGATGCAAAGCCTTTGCAATGAGCACGAGCGTCTTGCGACGCGGCGAGCGGATTCCTAGTTCATTGCCAGTTATGCCAGGCTTGTCTCACTCCGCACTTGATTTATAACGATACAGGTACATCGGCGGATCTGTTTAAACAGGCCGACAGCATATAAAAGCTACGCGATAGAAAGAGACAGTTCGCTTCTGTCGCAACCGTCTCTTAGCCGTGCCTCGCGCCTTGCGATCTGAATTGAAATGCTAGTCTTAGAAATAATGCAATGAATACAGAAGTTGTGCGCTGTGTCGCGAGCCGCCTGTGCTCGTGGCTGAGCGGTAAGACCCTAACTCCTCTAAAGCGGACACAAAACGAGAGGATTTTTAAAAGTTTTATTCTTTACGCGTAAGTACTTGGTCGTCATCTCACCTGTTAAGTGATGTTAAGACACTAATGTAGGGTAAGGTAAGAACAGCACTCCATTCACCTGAAATCAGGGCTCAAAAATATTTGTTATATTTTTATAACAAATGCAATAATAATAATAATCATTCAAGCAAATAAATTGATAATTGATATTGTCTTTTCGTACCTATTGTCATCTGTCCTGTGTTGTCTCTTACCTGTCGGAACACAGCAATGCTACTAACATAGCGACATACTTAGAAAATATGGTGGTAGCTGGTTAGCTTCCACGCCAGCGCCTGGTTAGGCGAATTTAATAAAAGCTTACCACCAACAAAACCGTGTATAACCCTTAGCCAGGCCTGGCGATTATTTTTTCTTTATACCTATGCAGTTTATGATAGATTATAGGGTAATGAAAAAACTAATTTCTTTAATTTTTTTTATTTATACAATTTTCCGAAAAAAAAACCCGTGTGGTCTGCAAGTGACCACTGCCCATTTAAATATGAATGATGTGGTTTATATCTGGCGGTATATACTTTCGGCGTAAATATTTCGAAGAAAAACAAATCATAAAAACCGAAACATATTACAGATAATTCAACCTATCTACGAGTACTATTAAAAAGTTACAACATTCACTATTTCCACAAAAATTTTCCGTTTGAGCAACAATTTTTATTTGACAACCGAAATTGTCTTTGTCAGGCCTTTGTCCAGCAGTGGACGTCTTTTGGCTGAGATGATGATGATGATGATGAACCGAAATGTCTTATTTTTTCTATAGATGCACAATTTTTTTCGTTCAGAAATCAACTGTTTTATAGACAATATACGTACGACATTTTGTGGTTTCTATCTGGCTTCTGCTCGTCACAAAAAAATATTTCTTAGGCTATAAGATCACTGCCTGGCTAAGGGATAAACATACATGTCCGTGACTCCAGCGGGATAACCCCTTCAGATCGGCTTCAAATTTCGCCATGATTTAGTTGATATTATGTTTAAATTTGTTAGCAAATATCAAAATTTGTTGACCAATAGTTATCGAGATATCCCATGTTAAAGGGTATTCCGCTGGGGTCACGCTCGTCAAAACTATTTGACCTAAAACGAGCAGGAACGAGACATGCTACTGATATAGTTTTTGTGCTTAGATTTTGTTGATTCAATTATGAATCCATCAGTAAAAATTCCAGCATTCTACCTTCTGTAGTTACCGAGTAATCAAATACCTACTTTTCGTCAAAATTCCTCCGAAAAGTAAGTTCTAGTTGAGGTGTAAGACAAAAGGCTACATTCATGAAATCCAGGGAAGATTTTGTTGACTCTGAGAGAAAATTTGTTAGACAAAACCTTGGCCTTGGCCTTTTAAGGAACCAACATAATTTGGTCGGCTTATACGCGTACTTTTAGTATGAAAAAGTTATAAACTTTAATTTCTCCTAAAATACTGTACCTAGGAAACTGAAAAGTAGGAACTGGTTAGATTTTTATACCCACAAAATCTTGGCTATAGTCATAAACTCGCTACTTGCTCCATTCCTGTGGAAAAACCATGTTTAGGTATCAACACCGTGATCCCAGCGGGATAACCATATTAGCGTTATATCTCAGGATGTACTGTAGCTAGAGTTCTCGGTTTTGTCTAACAAATTTTCTCTCAGAGTCAACAAAATCTTCCCTGGATTTCATGAATGTAGCCTTTTGTCTTACACCTCAACTAGAACTACCTTTTCGGAGGAATTTTGACGAAAAGTAGGTATTTGATTACTCTGTAACTACAGAAGGTAGAATCCTGGAATTTTCACTGATGGATTCATAATTGAATCAACAAAATCTTAGCACAAAAACTATATCAGTAGCATGTCTCGTTCCTGCTCGTTTTAGGTCAAATAGTTTTGACGAGCGTGACCCCAGCGGGATACCCTTTAACATGGGATATCTCGATAACTATTGGTCAACAACTAAATCATGGCGAAATTTGAAGACGATCTGAAGGGGTTATCCCGCTGGAGTCACGGACATTAAACATACCGCAGGCAGTTATGAGATGGCGTCGTAAGCAGCCAATTAAAATTTAATTTTAATTTTTACCCTTCCCATATAGCAATTACGAAACATCTGTCCTCTCCGCACGTGTCCGCTTTGATGGAGTACTCATAGATACAGAAAAAATAAACATCCTGTGTGCCTAGTGCGAGTCTTATTAGGCATTCGCCACATTAAATAAAACGAGAATATAGAAAAATATTATCTTTTCTCGTATTCCACCAGTGGGCTTCCGTTTTATTTTGTTATCTTCTAAATCAAGTCATCAATACAATTGATAGGTATTGGCCACGTTTGCCAAATACGGGTTGGTGATCACAAACCCGGGCTATGCCCGAAATACACTTTGCCCTAACTGCATTGAACCCAAAACCTCCGAGGCGTTACGAAGTACATAATCGTTTTATGATCTCGACGATATGTTAATAGACTGCATTATCAAAGGGCTTACCACATTTTAGAATTAGATTTTGTCTTACAAAGTAACATTAGCTATGTTAAGATCTTCAATACAATAATCTCTATGTGAGATATTGTCCAGTCATTTGGTAGTTTTACCTGGAAAGTTTTCCGGGAGTTTTGAAAATTGGTGATTCAATAGATTTCGACGTGCTCTTTTGAATTTTCACTTTGCTCTCGTACACTGAAACTATTAATGTTACAAAAAAAGGTTACTACATAAATTGTAGGAAATTTTTTCTAGTTTAATTTATTACATAACTATTTTTATCGTAAAATGAGTCGGAACGGAGTTATTCTCAAAAAAGTGTTTTCGAGCGCCATTTTTCCAATATGGCGGCGCGAGCGGCAAAGATACGAGGTAGCAAAGTCAAAATTCGAAAAAAGCACGTCAAAATGTATAACATCACAAATTTTCAAAACTTCCGGAAAACTTTCCAGGTAAACCCCTTTTTGAGCACCAAAAAATGACTACTAATAGAGGATTGTGTAATGAAACGCTGCATTTTGAAACGGGTCAGCAGAACAAAGATTATCTACATAAATTAAGGAGACTACAGAAGCTAAGCTTCATACAATCGCGCTCAAGCAACACACACATAGACTTCTTCTTCTTCCTTTAGTTGATGGCTTCGTGCGATTAGCACATTTAGCCAGTGTCAAAGTTATTTTTCTTACAAGTAATACATAAATATACACTGTTTCCTTCCAGTACATAATGCTGATGAATGATAATAGAAGTGAGAAATGATATACCCCCAACCCCTCGATTATCTCAGTAAAGATGTGGGGCTTTTCTCAGTGAAGTTGCACTGTTGTTTCATTTGCCAACACTCATGCGCACTAACGAACACTTAACGGTTAATAATCCACTATTATTTCACATAAATATTCGACATAACACCAATTTTAGAAATTAAAACAAAACCGCAGACATGGCTCTTCACTTTATCGCCAAGACCACACATAGACTACCTCTCACGAACACGGAATCTAGCAACAGCTGCGTTCGGAATGTTTCGAGATTTTCTGTAAGATGATCTATGTGCCTTGCTCGAGCGCGGTATGTCTCCTCATTTTTCGGGACCTATTTAATGAAGATACCAGGGTGCCTACTGTGAGTTTTGTTTACTATCCGTACTCATTCGATTACGTTTACGAAAACAAAAATTAGTATGTCATTGAAGCAGCGCCTCCTGGCGGCATGCGAGAAGAGTTAACATTTTGCCATACAAATTCTCGTTTTCGTTAACGTGAACGAATGGCGAATAAAACTCGCACTAGGCACCCAGTATCATTGTATATTGCTTAAGACTTATTGTTATATTATATAACACGCCTAAAGTTGAGATTGCTATATTATGAAAAGACATAAGTACATTTTTGGTTGTCAAATTACGTCCTTAATAATAATTATTATTCTTGAAAAAATATATTGTTTGTTTTTTAAATAATATAATAATTATGGTTTTAATTGGATTGTTTAAGAACCAGTTTTATTTTGAATATTGTGTTCACTAAAATATTTTGCAATAAATTATAATTATCATGAACATACATATAGTTTACAGTAAGCATCATTTAAAACGGCAAAATAGTATTGCTATTGTGATTTTTATAAAATACATTACTTAACTACTTTATTACTAATACCTACTTATTATAAACTTTGACGTGGCATCATAGCAAAGAAATTAGAATGAAAACCTCTCGACGAGACCAATAATAAATGTTTTAAAGAAAATGAACGAGCATAATTATATTATTATAGACAAGTGAGCAATAACAGGTATGTGCACTAGAATCGGATTCAATAGTTTCTATAGACACGATCGCAGTAAAATTGTATGATATTCTAGCATCGAAAATATAATACGACGAAACTTTATTGAAATATCCTTTTCTGGAGTACAATTTATTGCAGACTTGTTCATAGCAATGTACTACTGCTAGTAACTATACTATGCGTGTTTCGAATGCTACGGGTTTTTATGTGCTTACAATAGTTATTGTGCATTGCATTTTGATACTTTTATTTAGTTATGTTTGAGTAAATGTAATGTCATGCGAATATAATTGAACAATTTGTATGTTTAAAGCAGGGCTTGATACCGTTAATAAATTCCCACTATAAGTACCGGTAAGTAAAGTTATTTCTATAAAGGTAATTTGGTACCGGTAATGCAGGTAACGTTATCTAGAAAAGTATCGCTACTTTTTTCGTTAAATATTGCGCTTTAGCCAATCGGCATAGAGTGGTTAGTTAATTTACCGGTAAAACTGCCACCCAGGTTAACGATACCTACCTACCAGTACTTTTTTTACCGGTATCTTCGTTTGACAGAAGTATCGATACCAATTTTTTAACGGTTTTCAAAGCCCTGGTTTAAAGGAGATGAAACGATCGTAATATTTAATATTAGCTACCGCTAGCTAGAAAGAGATAGGTGTAGGCGGTGTCAAGGTTAAGCTAAGCGAAGCGAAAAAAAGTACGATAACTTTAGATATAACATACCAAAACTGTGCATCTCTATTTTACAGTATTCACGAGATTGAGAAAAAGTGGTTGTATTATTTGCAAGGATTTGGGGTCGTTGCACACCGTTTGTTAAATTTTCTTGCGACAGGACAGGGTGCCTAGTGCTGTCAACTATGAAACAGTGTTCCATGTTGATCTACATACAATCAAATGGGAGTTTTTGTGCGTGATCTCGTATTCAAGTTAGGAAATTCTGACTACGCAGTTTATTTAAAGTCTTGATTTATTTAATAAAAGAATTAAACAATAACGTTTTTACCCCCGAGCACAAATAAATAAAATATATTTTTCTTTGCATTGTATACTTTTTGTATAATCCATGCAAAAATTAAGCGCTTTTCAGAGAAATTCAAAAATAGCCTTAACGAAAATGATAATTTGTATAGTATAGAAGCAGCGCTGCAAGTTGACAAACGCGAGGAGCTAAATTTGTGCCATACACATTTTCGTAATTAACATGATCGAATATGAAATAAAACTTATACTAGGCATCCTGTATGTCGTCTTGTTATAAGCTGCCTTGACAAATCTTAAAAGTGCAATGGCCCTTATTGAGTAAAATACAAAGCATTTTATAGTATTTAAAAGATTGTATTATAGTCAATGACACTGCCAATAAGGCTGTTCATGTTTAAATATTATCTAGATAACAGTTATTTGTAATGTTAATTTATATACTCAACTCAGATTTTTATAGTGATGTTACACGCTTTTCATGAAATTTTAGTAATAGACAATTATGTACAAAATTGTAGTTAGACTTTTTAAATTACTAAGGATTTATTTTATTTAACTTACGAAGTTGATGTTTCCATTTTTATATGATTGATCTTAGATAAATATTATTTTTATTTATTATCCGTTTTTATAATGTAAATTGTTCATTCAAAGAGGATATGTATTGAAATTAAGTGTGACTAACCTATAAAATTAATTAAAACTTTCCATTTATTTCGTTTGTTCTTTATTTAGTAGCGAATACCACTCATTGTATTGCTATCGTTCGTGCTCACCATAATTATAAAATTAATTACGATTTTTTTTTCTTGATATTCTGTTGTAAAGGTAATCTCTTACTTTTACATTCATAAACACTTCTCGTTAAAATAGCAGAAACTAACGAACTATCTACCTTGAATCACGAAGGAACCCCAGATATTGTATTTGGTCACCCATCGAGTAACGCGGCATAGCGGAAGTTACTCTACTTGCAAGTTCGCAAGGCTCCGTGCCACCATGTTTTCTTTGACTATTGACAAAGTAATATTTGTTCAACGATTAAAAATTAACTAACCATATTCATGCTGGATATGATTTGAATAATGAAAACGTTTGATACACGAAATATATTACATTTTATTATTACTATTTCGATTAATATACAATCCATAAGAGATTTCATCATCGGTACTTGAGATGCATATAAAAAATTTACATAACAAAACTAGTAATAGAACAAAAATATCATAAAAGCTACAACAAATAAGAGCGATATCTTTTTGTGACTGATAGCACCCTCCACTCATTGACATTAGGTAGAATATTCAGGGGAAAAGTTTTAACCACATAATATATTACAGAATAGAACCCAGCGCGTATTCTTACATCAAGAGTGTATTGCTTTAAAATGTATTTTCATGTAGCCGGCGCCGGCGGTTCGTACGGATTGATCAAGTACTCAGAGAACGCATTGACAGCGGACGCGCCACGCACCTCCTTGTCAAGTAGAGGCAACTTGGTTACATGAAAGTCTTCATACAAATCCGCTATTTGCTCCAAGTACTTCGCTTGTACTTTGTGTCGGGCTGCGCACAACTCGCACGGCGCTGACGTTCTTAACAACAATTGGTTCACAATGATGTTGTGTGTGTCTATACCACACCTTGTGAGCTCTTGGACTAAGCGCTCTGTTTCATACAACGAGAGGAACTCTGCGATACAAACGCACACAAAAGTTGTCTGGTTGGGGTCCTTGAACTGTGTGTTCACTTGTCTGATGATGGAGAGCATCTCGTCCATTTTGTTACTGAACATGTCTGAATTGAATTCCGCGAGCCCGAAGAGCGTAGCTACCTGGTTTATGAATGGTGCCACCTGCAAAATAAAACAAGTGTGACGAGATGACTGAACTATTTTTAATTCTGAGTAATTAACAAAAAGAACAATTAGTGTGGTGTTTTTTTTTACAAAAACAAAAAGTAGTTATTATCATTAAAGCTTTATTTGCTTGTTATAACATTTAACAATATTCCAAAAGTAGAAAATTATATTTTGGCATTATGAACACTATCTTCTTAAATAAAATAATTTTGTTTCAGGTAGGACTAACCACTAATTTTCGGAAATAAAGTTTTCATAAATTGATTTTCAGAAATTTAGTTTTGCCTCACCAAATGGTGATCCTTTGCTGACTCATAAATTTAGCTCTGATAACATGATTATAAAAATAATTTCAGGTACCTAGCCTTATGTGTGGAACACAAGAAGAGCCTGTTTAAATTAGGTCAGTATAAAATGTCACTTAACCAAATCAATATTCATGATAAGACCACTAAGTCTCTATTACTACGTCTCAACTGGGACAACAACAATAATGGGACTTATTACATTAAAATAAAAATAACCTACCTGTACCTTTTATTTGGTACATACAGTATTAGTTAGTACTGTAGTTAGCCTACCCAATTGCATTATTATTATTCTTAAATACTCTCAAATAATTATAAGATTACCCCTTTGCTGGTATGTTCGCAATATTATTTACCTTTGATTTTAAGCGCATCAACTTGCCAAGACCACGTTCCACAACTTGGGGGAACGATAGTAAACGCAGTGTGTGGCCAGTGGGCGCTGTGTCGAACACTACTGCACTGAAGTTCATGCCTTTTACAAGTTTCATGACCTAAAACAATGCAATAGTAAATTAAAATACAGACAAAAATAAATTATATATTAACCCTTAACCACCTACCATACGTCTCACAGACGCTGACGATTTTAAAATCGTGAATATTTCGTTGCATGATTTTCTTATAACCTTGTTCGTTCCTATACCTATTCCCTGCGTCCTTAAGAGCCGCCTAAACGCTCGTCGAGGTCAAAGGTGCGCGCATTGTCTCTGGTAAGTAAAAAATATCGCCTAATGACCTCGCTATCGAGCGGTGGTTAGAACCAGATCTGCCAGATGAAGAAGACATACCAAACAGCCAATGCAGCGATGCAGTGTCTGATATTGGGACCATCATCAACATCAGATTCAGAAGACTAAAACTGCAAAGCGAAATCATACTCATACATCATAATCATATACATATTTGTTTCTTAGGAAGTGCTTCTTCGCTGTCATCTCATCTGTGCTAAGTGGCGATAATGCCGTAGGTGAAATTGCACTTCCCCGGAATCCTCAACTACTTAAGAGCTGACTTTCTTATCTGTAACTGCCAGAACACAACAATTCTACTAACATTGTTGTAATGGCGACATATTTAAATAAGATGATGGTAGCTAGCCAGGCGGACATAAAACAAGCTCTACCATCAACGAAACCGAATTCGTTTTTGTTTAGAAATGAAATGAGATTCAAATGAAAATCAATTTGCTTTGAATGCTCAAACATGATCAACATTGCTGTCTTAAAAAACTATGAGTAGATGGCCTGCAATTTTGTTTAAATGTTGATTCTTGTAAAAAATATTTTTTTCTTATCTTTGTTGATTAGTAAATAATTGAAAAAAAGTATAAAAAAGTTTTTACTCCATGTGTTTTCTTTTTGTGGATCTGGTTTTCCAAATAGTTAATTTGGAAGCCTGAAATAAGAGATGTTGAAATTTAATTGAGATTATAATATATTTTTAATTGATTTGTGATTTTTTTATTTTTATTAAATACTTTATTATGTCTTTTTACTATTTTTAACCTTTTTACCGCGAACAACTTCTATAGAAGTTCGAGATTTTCGTGCCGCCCACGCCAGCACTTCTATAGAAGTTCTTCTTTGTACCTACTTTATTAAAATACATTTATACGTTGGCGTACAGCGGGACATCGCGTGCAGGATAGTTGGGCGGTGAAAAGGTTAAACAAATAAAAACCCTCACTTTTCTAAATTTTACAAACAACAGTCATTTTGCTCCCGCATCTCACAGACACCTGGTAGGTAGTTGTGTGACAAAAATATGTGGTAGGTGATTAAGGGTTAAAAGTATCTCCTATTATAAATTATTTACAAAATCTACTTCTGTTTACTGCAAAATAAAAGTTCAGTCATAAGGTCAGGTCATGTTTTGCATGATGTAATGAAATGATCTATATATACACAGTGTCTCATTTAAATCAGTCAGTATGGGAAAGTCTGAAACTATAAGACATACGAAGATCTGTTCTTAGGAACCATGTCATCGATTTTAATGAGAAGAAAAACTGCATTCATACATTAAAAAAAAACCTGTACTCAGCTCGGGAATCGAACCCGGTTGTTTTGATAAAAATAAACTTACACTATTTCTATTTAGATATCGATTGTGTAGGTCTTAAGCAGTAAATGGCTCTATGAAACATGATGTCTAAAATGAATAAAAAGCATTGTTTTCACATACTTTAATTTATTTTAGTAGGTGTTCAAAGTGACCACCGTTACATTCAACAAGTTCAGGCATGTAAAATTGTCTCTATGTATCTATTGTATTCTATTGTATTGCAAGGGGTGGTCACTTTGAATAAATAAATAAACAAAGTTCCCTAGGTGGCCAAGGACCAATCAATGTAAGAACTGTAAGAAGTCATGGATAAACTGTGCGTGCGATGAATTAAGAAGAGGCGGAGAGTAAGCCACTTCTGGCTTAGCACAGAATCGGTGACAGCCTGTATGAAGGGAGCCCTTATATTTACCACCAGTGGGTACATAGTAGCTGTTGATGTTGGGCTCCTTGGACTGGTACAGGGTAATATGTTTTCATTGATTTTCAATTCTATTGCAATTACATAAGGTTCAAAATGGTGGCATCTATTTTGCCATTGAACTTACCTCAGCATAGCTCATAGCTTCATCAATCCCAGGAAAGGCACCAACTATCTCTTGCATAACACCTTTACCAAGCCTCATAGCTTCAGTTTCTCCTTCAAAATACTCCTCTGGCAGCTCTGTTAAACCTACATTGGGGTCTATTTCCATAGCAAAGAGGTTTTCAAAGCCCTTCACTTTTGTAGGAACCTGTAATTACCAAAAACAGATAAAATTTACAAATATTACACTATAGCCTTGCAAAAATTACTATTACATTGTACTGACAAGAAACCAGAAGATATTGGTAAGTTTGTTTATAATTTTTGTCATTGACAATTTTGGGAGAATTAACCCCTCAATGACGCCCGAGCGATCATAATATGATATATATATAGTATATATAGTGCGGGGGGCATCTGAGGGGCCCTCAGACCCTCATCGCTCGGGCGTTGACAGAATGTTTTTCACTAATCATATATGATCGGTTGGGCATTGAGAGGTTAAGCATGAGTAATTTGAAGCATTTAGTTTAACAGCAAATACAATTTCAATCAGAATATCTGTAAGCAGTTTAACAGCAAATACAATTTCAATCAGAATATCTGTAAGCGGCCTCAAAAGCTAAACCTCAGCTACTAAAAGCTAAAACAAATTAAAGTTTTATGATACCTTTGAAAACTTCTGGTCAAATGCATCAGAAATGTTGTGTGCAGGATCCGTAGATATAATGAGAACGGATTCCCGGACTTTCGAGAGCTGAATGGCCAAACTACAACTAAACATTTAAAAATTATTAATAAGAACTGAACTCGACTAGTTCATGACGCTCCATAGTCAACTAGAAAACCTTAAATTTCTTTTTACCTACCTGCATGTAGTTTTTCCTACACCTCCTTTTCCTCCGACGAAAATCCAACGTAAAGACTTTTGGTCAATAACGTTTTTCAGTGAAGGCTCTAAGGGTTCCAAATCTTTATTTTCATCCATATTTAAGAAAAAATATAATTTTACAGCAATTTTTAATCTAAATTCGGATGTTAATTGAATCAAATGTTTTTTTTTTTATTAGTGGCGTTCAGAATCAAATGTTGATTAGAGTGATTGTGATTTGAGACTTGACAGATATATTAAGATGACGTATTATAAATTTTTAATTTTTTTCTCGTATTTCGAATAGTCGCAGGGATGTAGACAATACAGCCGAAATTTTGTTGTTTTTTGCATTTTATTTTTTACTAGCTGTGCTCGCGACTTCGTCCGCGTGGAATAGTGACTTTCGGCAGCATTATTAATTTTTTAGGCTCTTTTCCCGTTTTTGCAACATTTTTCACTGATGCTTCGCTCCTATTGGTCGCAGCGTGATGTTATATAGCCTAAAGCCTTCCTCGATAAATGGACTATCCAACACAAAAAGAATTATTCAATTCGAACTAGTAGTTCCTGAGATTAGCGCGTTCAAACAAACAAACAAACAAACTCTTCAGCTTTATATATTAGTATAGATTTAAATATATCTTTGACTTTTAATTAAAATTAAGTAAAGGCAAAATAATGTTTTAATTTTCAATTATTTTGACTTTGACTAATGTGGGTTAATATCTTTATAATGGATAATGGATTATAAGACTATTATACATACTAAAACACCAAAGAACTAAAGTACCTAGTGACTGTATTCACTAGATCCCATTGCTTTTCTAGTTGTAAGAATAAACCTAAAAATGGACGATGTTCATTCATGTGCTGTCAAAGTGTCAAATCAAAGTCAGTCAAAACTCAAAACTCAAGTCTCAAATTCAAATCAATCAAAATAAGGAAATGTAGGTAATTTAGAAAATAAACGGCAAAGTAAAACACAAAAGTTACGAAATAAAAATAATGCTCTATCGTCTTTTTCGCGGTCGTTTGACATTCAAGTTATATGTTGTGTTATCTATCGTTTTAATTATTTCAATTAGTGGCTATTTGTTTCCTCAAATTAGATTTTATCCTATCGCTCCAGTCACTGTCGCCCCCAGCGCTTCGCATTCGCGTACTTCTCGTCATTTATCGAAATTGTTTACTGTAGTATTCCGTCAGTTTGATGACTTCGAAAATGATGTCGCTGACAGTGTCCAGTCGTTCGTCACTGCGTACCCGAACATGCCCGTTATGGTTGTGTGCGACAGCAAGCCGTACCCACCATTCCCGTTTTCGGCCACTAACGAAACATTAAGGAACGTCAAAGTAATATCATTAGAGTTAAAGCTAGACTCCTCGCCACAAGACCTGAATCCTTTGACCAATATACAGACGGAGTTTGTGTTATTTGTTCCCGATTCGGTCAGAGTTTCTCGTAGAGTGCTCCAGCAAGTAGCTGTAGTTGCTACAGCCTTTCCCAACCATGCTTTAGCAGTGCCAGTAGCAAGTGTTCACCTTGTATGTCTACAAGTGAAGTGGAATTACGCTGATTGGACTCTACAGTACAATAAAGATGCGTCAGGGAAGCTATGTGATGCAGTTCATGGTCAACATGCACTGTTGGTTAGAACATCACTGTTACATACTTTGCCGCAGCCATTTGCATTGCCTTTTCCTGAATCACTCTATTTACAGACTGCTGTAAAAAATGTTAAGGTAAGAAATCACAAAATAATTAATTAATATTACAGCAATTGCAGCAATTAGCACTTAAAATAAAAAAATAAAATTTATTATAACTATATTATATTCTTCTTCTTCTATTATTATTCTATCTATATTATCTAGATATCTAGATATCTAGATATATTATCTATATTATCTATACTATCTATATTATATATATATATATTCAGATATTAAAATAATAATAATAACCATTGTTTCATGTAACATACAGAGATATGTAGAATTTTTAAAAATGTTTTTCTTGAATAACAAAAAAGACGAGTCATTTATATCTTATAGTTAAAATTAACCTCAACAATAAGTTGCTCCTATTGGTTTATTTTAAAATTATAATTTCAGATACAAATTGTCGAGGGGAAGTTGGGAGGTGGACGTGTTGTATTAAAATCTCCTGGTGCAAGACAGAGAGTGTCACGTCGCATGAGAGACTACCGAGTGGCTCTATACAAACAACTTGGTGTTAAAGCTGCCATCAGGGAGGATGGCAGAGTACAGTGGTTTGGCTGCAAAAGAGAATCTCAGGTAATTATGCTATAATTTATTGAATTAATAAATTATCAGTTTGATCCCCTTATAATTTTACATCTTTTATCATAGATGCCTCAAAAGGGCGTCAAAGGTAACTACATAAATGAAATTGACTTTGCTTTCTCAAATTTAAAAGATAGTATTTAAAATAAAAGTAATTCTTGAAAATAATCCCGTATAACTGTATGACTTAAGCTAAATGCGCTGAGATAGTTTCCTCTCTACTTAATGTGGTTACATGGTGGACCAGAGTAAAGTTGAAAGTTGGACAAGAGCTGGATGGTAATTGGTGGCATTTACATGAAAGAGAGTCATCCCAACTATCAATATCTCGTGTGTAGATTTATTTATTTAAATAATTATACAGGATTATTCCCAATTACATAATTATGAACAAAAAGGGGATTGTCCACATCAGGCCATTCGTGAACAGGATTTAATCAGAAAATCAAATTTACCAATATTTTTCTTTCTATTTTATTGATTGTTATTCAAACTACTTTTGTACCAATCGGCATTGTTAAAATATTATTTTTGTTAGTATGTATGTTGATTTCTGGTGTAGAACCTAGTAGGTACGGTTTTCAGTGTTGTCAGAGTACGATTGCAATAAGTTGAAAATTAAAATCGATACAAAAAAAATATCAATTGAACCCTTGTCGTTTATTGGTATTATATAGCAGATTTTTACGTGTATTATTGTGGAAAACTATTAAAAGATTTTGTTAATAATTGATTATTATTATTTCAAATATTGATTACAAAAAAAGTGAAAAACGTACTGATTCTTGAAATCGATGATTTAATTTTTTATCGATTAATCGATTTTCATACTCTATCTAAAATCGTTTTTTAATATGGCAACATTACACCTAAATGTCATAGAAGCGCGTTCCGGCCGGCGTCACGTCATTCGCTTTGTTTGTTTTGCATCGTGAGTGTTATTTTCGTGTTTTCTTTGCCTACTACCTTGTTTTTTCTCAATGGATCCCGATTCTTCGTTTCCCGACAACCCAAGCACTTCTATGGACACCGTTGATTACTTTTACGATGACCCTGGCTTGAATGTGGACATGGAACCTGCAGTATCTTACGGCGATTTGTCGAATGAACCGTCACCACAAACGGAGGTGATGAGATGTTTGAATTGTGGAACTAATGTGAGCCAACAAAGGAGACATGGTCTCGATATAATTGAGGTGCAGTTTGTTGTAAGACAGTGGATCGCCCCCCGATTAGTAAGTGTTTATTTTATTTCATAGTGTTTTATATAGCTGTAACCATGAATAATAATAATACAAAAATGTTATGTTACTAGAGTAATGTAAGCAATAGTAAAACTGAAAAGAACTAGGAATTATTGAATATGATAGATCAGATCACACACAAGTCTAAATAAATAGTTGGATTCGTAAATAAACAGTATCATTATTAGGTGTGTGTGTATCTTATACATATTGGAGAGTTGATCTCTCACCAAACCAAACCAGAGCCCTATATTAACTGGCTTACCATACTAATAAAATATTCATAACCAAAACTAACATGTTTATTTTGTTTTTTAGATTGAAAATGAGAGTTTAGTATGTCACTCATGCTGGACTACAGCTCTTCATCAATCAAGAACACAAACAGTAAATGAAGGAGCAACAACTAGCAGTGGTCATCATCGTAATGTTTGTGTTATCTGTAGATGCTCATTGTTACGAATGAGGTCACACAGGTTGCATACTAATACAGAAAGAGAAGCCCGTATTAGGAATGCTGTGATGGAACAGATTACTCCCCGCCAAGTAAGTGCTGCACTGCCACCATATTTCACTTTTGTGTTTAAAATCTTTGTGCAACTTATTGCTAATTTTTTCTTTATATTTTATTTTTATTTTGTTCCAGTTGCACGGATCTGATCAGATATGTCATCCTTGCTGGCAGAGAATAGACAGAGCTGCTGCTCATTATGCAGTAGGTGAAGAGCAAGCTAATGATCAATGTGTAAACTTACCTAATTATACTAGAGCGTCTGGAACTCAAAGGTACTGCTGTTACCCTGAATGCCATTCAACCCAACGGCTGGTTGTTCCTAAATGGCTAAGGGTAAAATTGTTTGCTGATTTTAAGTTTTATGTGCCCCAAAACAGTAGGATCTGTTCATTTCATTTGTACAATAACAATTGGGAGGTTTTAACTAATATACAACAACCAATTCATAGTTTCACTGTTGAGCATATTGAAGATTTTGCAACATTTGTGAATGAGAGACAATTAATTCTTGATTTTTTGAATGTAGAAACAATGACAGATGAGGCTATTCGTTTTTGGATTGGGTTAACCAAAGAACAGTTTGGGCAGCTCTATGCAGCGCTGCCACGTCTGGCAAATATACGTAATGGCAAGGTAGCACTTGGTGCGTATTTACTAAAGTTACGGACTGGTGATAGTGTGGTCACTATCACCAGTCCGTAACTTTAGTAATGATGATGATCAATGATCTCAACAACGATCTCAACAATGAACGGATCTCAACAATGTTGAATATTCCTCGGACAACGCTCCTGTGTTTAATGGGAAAGGCTCGTGATATATTAAAACATGACTTTGTTTCAAATAACTTGGGAATCAATAATATAAGTAGAAATGAAATATCGGAAAGGAATTTGATTATTCCTAATGGGTTGTATGGTGGTGAGACTAGACAGCCAATTGTGATTATTGATGGAACATATTTGTATGTGCAAAAAAGCTCAAACTATATGTACCAAAAAGATACTTATTCTTTGCACAAATATAGAAACCTAATGAAACCATTCCTTATTGTGTGTTCTGATGGATACATTATAGATGTATTGGGTCCCTATCCAGCAACAACATCTGATGCTAATATTATTATAAACGAATTTAATGATGAAACAAAACCATTGTGGAGATATTTTCAGACAGGAGATGTTTTTATTCTGGATAGGAGCTTTAGAGATTCTGTTCCATTGTTACAGGAATGTAACTATTCAGTTCATATGCCTGCATCTCTACAACAAGGTGAAACCCAATTATCAACGCTTGCAGCTAATAAGTCTAGAGCTGTAACAGTATGCCGGTGGGTTGTTGAAGCAGTCAATGGGATTTTCAAACAATCATTTAAACTTCTTAGACACAAATTTTTTAATCTGGCGTCGAGACATGCCATGACAGACTTTCGCATAGCTGCAGCGTTGATAAATAGGTTTCATCAAAGGGTCAGAGATAGGAGGATGCAGTCCAAATATTGGAAATCATTGATGAAAATATGCATCGAAATAATGAACTTGCTGATTTTTTAATCCAAAACAATGTTAATAGACGCCGAACAGATTTCCAGAGTATTCATGTAAACATAAATAATGTATCATTTCCAAGACTTGAATATAGTGAGCTAATACTGGTTGCTTGTGGTACTTACCAATTAAAGCTCGCTCTTACTATGAGGAACACATAAGACAGGATGGTTCATATACAATTGAAGTGTGTAGAAACACTGAAAGCAACCTACTGGAAGGCTTTCCCCTTCCTTTGGCTAACAGTCGATTATTGCGAGGTAGAATCCAGAGCAGACATATAAGTAGGAAAATATATTTTGTTTACATCATTTATGAAAATAATACCGAAGGAAGGGAAGCATTAAAACAATATTATTGCAATTGTATGGTGGGCCGTAGAACAGTAGGTTGCTGTGCACACATCATGTCTATTATTTGGTATTTGGGCTGGGGACGGTATCAAGAACACCTAAGTCCTTCAGCCCAGTTTCTTGATCAAGTGTTATTGACATATGATACAGAATAATAAAAAATATATTTTTTTAATTATTGTTTTATTTAATATCTGGCCCCTCTTAGATAATTTGATTATGGTATAAATATGCATTTTGATACAAAATCACTTTTATATTCCTTTTCTTAGGAATATTACCTATAAAATAAGTCCAATACTATTAGCTGAAGTTTCTGTTCAGGAGTGGCCTGAGCGTCATACAAAGTGGACATTCTCCTTTAAATTGTTACAGTAAAATATTCAAAATCATTACAAGAATAAAATCATTCCTTCATTATAATTAGACATTATATAAAAACTATTAAATATGAACTAAACAATTACATAAAATATATACAGCGTGTCCAAAAAACGAAAGATAATCCTTTAGCTGCGGGTGGGTCACATCATGTCCTACCACATACTGGAATTTCAGTTTAATGAAAGTCTCACGGTTTTCGAGATATCGTTTCTTTTTCATTTTTTTTAGTAAAATCTTCCCTAGTTTAGTTTATTTCATGCCATTTCTACAACTTTTTTAAAACAGCAAATACATCCAAATCAGGAAAAGTAACCAAGACAGTGTTAAGGGCGTTATTCATACGGCAGAGTGGGGACTAAGCGCGCGTCTCCGTGCGACACGGTAGCCGCGAGCATAGACAGTGCCGACGACTCGCTCTCACACGCAAATAATTATTGGGCACATACAGCCTCGACAGCACTTCAACAGATTCGGGGGAATCGACACGCCCACGCAATATTTTAACAGCAATCGAGATCTCATCATATGCTCTCCTGACTTCCAACGAATTAATTCCCAGGCTACTGAGCAGAAACTTTGTGGGATAGAGAGAGGGATAGTAGCCGTAAAGATGTATAAAATAGTATCTAAGAAATGCTTTCTGAACTTTTTCCAACATCAGCTTGTACTTAACCTCATGTGGGTTCCATACACATGCACTAGACTCTAATCTGCTCCTAACAAGGCTAGTAAACAGATCAGAAAATGATCATGAAATCAATCCCCAACAGCAAAAAAATTTATTTATCAAGACCGTTCCTGTCTCCATTGCCAGAGATGCTACCCGTCAGTGCAAGGCACTCCATCGTACATTCTCGCCGGGCGCAACACGCCGCCGTGCTGCCGTCGCAACATGCGGCGTACGGCCAGCCACGTTCTGCGCGCGCTACTGCAAGCGGGCGCGCGATGCTGGCTCGAGACCACCTCCTTGTTGGGTGCTGTGGTTCAGTAAGTTACTTGTTAGCAACCTGTGACTCTGACTAAGAAAATAATGGGACACCTTGGATCAGCCTATCCGAAATCGTGGTCGTACTACCGCCGTAACATGCGCCGCACGGCCGGACGCGTGATTTGGTAAATCATTTCTTTGTCGTACTGCAAGCGGGCGTGCGCTGCTAGCTCAAGACCACCTTCTTGCTGGGCGCTGTGGTTCAGTAAGTACCTCATAAAATACGACCAAAATGTTAAGATTACCTAGTTTAAGGTGCGCCCTTGACTCTGGCTAGAAAAATAATGGAACTCCTTGGATCGGGTTATCCACTATTGTGGTCGTCTTAACATGCGGCGCACGGCCAGCCACGTGCTGCGCGCGCTATTGCAAGCGGGCGCGCGATGCTGGCTCGAGACCACCTTGCTGGGCGCTGTGGTTCAATAAATACCTTTATAATACGACAAAAATGTTTAGATTACCTTATTTACGTTGCGCCCTTTACGCTGGCTAAAAAATGGGACTCCTTGGATCGGGCTATCCGCTGTTGCGGTCGTGCTGTCGTCGTAATATGCGGCACACAGCCGGCCACGTGCTGCGCGCAATATTACAGGCGGGAGCGTGCTGCTGGCTTATGAGACCACCTCCTTGTTGGGCGCTGTGATTCAGTAAGTTAATTGTTAGAAGCCGGTGACTCCTTAGAACAGTCTATCCGTATTTTGCCGCCGCAACATGCGCCTTACGGCTGTACGGTACTGATGATTGAGTAAGTACTTTTATACCTCCTTCTCCCTTCCTTTATAGAGAGCCTGGTATTCGTTGTCACCGATTTACTGTGGCAACTATTCCGTCGCAAACGAGGTGAATCGCTTTTTTGTCGAACCACCAAAAAATGGTATGCTCTCTTGTGCACGTGGCTGCCAGGCCGGTCACATGCTGCGCGCGCTACTGTAAGAAGGCGCGCGGTGCTGGCTGGAGACCACTTCCTTGTTGGACGTTTTGGTTAAATAAGTTACTTGTTAGCAGCCTGTGACTAAGAAAATAATGGATCTACTTGGATCGGCCTGTCCGTAATCGCCGTCGCAACATGCGCCACACAGCCGGAAGCGTGATTTGGTGAATCATTTCTTTGTCGCGCTGCAAGTGTGCGCGCGCTGCTGGCTTGATTAATTACGGTATAGAAAGATTGTCTTCATACAAGCGCTCTGTCAAAAGTGAAGCACTAAACCGATTCACACTTTCGTGACGATTACTTGCTTGAGCTCGGCGACACGCACGCATACACTTGTAACTCCGTAGTGTACATTGAAAACTCGGCGTTTGGAGCCATATCTGGCTCCAAAAAAGGTGCTTCAAAATGGGCGCGCGGTCTTACTTTCTAAACGTAATTATTCTAAGGCTTGAGGTCACCTCCTTGTTGTGCGCTGTTGTTCAGTAAGTACCTTTTTATTACAAACAAAATTTCTTAGATTTCCTAGTTTACTGTGCGGTGTTAAACTGGCTAGGAAAAAAACCTTTTTAAAAAACAAGCTTTTGTTTAAATGCGCTAAAAAGAAAAAAATATCTTTTACTTTAAAACTTTCACTATCAACTTATAACGTCATTACACAATTTATATAATGTAAAAGCTTGTCGCGAGAGTTAAGTACTCTTATTTACTTAGATTGAAAATTTTAATAGTTAAAATCAATCACATCAAGTTATTTAATTTACTTGTTTATCTACACAAGTAAATCTCGCGACAACCTTTTATATCATATAAATTGTGTAATGACGTTATAAGTTGATAGAAAAAGTTTTAAAGTAAAAGTTTATTTTTTTTCTTTTTAGCGCATTTACATAAAAGCTTGTTTTTTAAAAAGGTTTTTTACTTTTTAGTTATCGTGCTATTTGATACCCATATTGTAGGCAAGCATTAAAAGCTTAGTCCGCCATGTTGGATTTAGAGTGACGTCACTTGAGTTATTATCAGCAAGCCCTTTCATTTGATACCCATATTGTAGGAATGCATTAAAAATAATTAGTCCGCCATCTTGGGTATGCCGCCATCTTGGATTTAGAATGACGTCACACAATTAACCATGCATTGTCACCCGAACTGAACATGTATACAAAATTTCAGCTCAACCGGTTGAAGATATCTGCTTCTTAATTAAGTTTCAAGCTTTAGAAGTCCGCCATATTGGATTTAGAGTGACGTCACTTGAGTTATTCTCAGCAAGCCCTTTCATTTGATACCCATATTGTAGGAATGCATATTAGTCCGCCATCTTGGGTGTGCCGCCATCTTGGATTTAGAATGACGTCACACAATTAATCATGCATTGTCATCCGAACTAAATATGTATACAAAATTCCAGCTCAATCGGTTGAAGATATCTGCTTCAAAATTGAGTTGCAAGATTCCACCCGGACAAACATAGGTACCTACATACATTGCAAGTTAAATAAAAGCTTGTAACAATGGGACCCCTAACCGAACGGGACCTATCTGAATACAGAATACTTTAGGCTCATCGCCCCCTTACCCTTGCATCGGTCTTTATAACTTGTAGGGGCGACTTGCTGCTACCCTGGGCGGAATACGCTAAAATCGGCATTACGCGGCCGATGTGCCCCGTGTGTCATGACTAGACAGTCAGCTCACTATACCCAGCCAATCCTCTTATTATCAGTTTATAACTTTTAACTACCGATCTCCTTACATCGATTCTTATTACTTGTAGGGGCGACTTGCTACCCTGGGCGGAATACGCCGAAATCGGCATCCACGCGGCCGATGTCTCCCGAGTGTCGTGGCTCCAAAGAGGCGGCGCCGACGCCGACGGCTTCGTATGGGAGCGCGCCACGAAAGGCCATTACTACCGCGTGGCGTACTCTGCCACGAACAGGGTGTACGTGCTAGTGCTGCCGTTTACAGCGAGGAACGGCACCATGTGGCCGGCTGATTGGGTGCTGGCACACCAGAAGGAGTTTCCAGAACGGCATTTGCATCCGCTCGCGCAGGTTAGTTAGATTTATGTGTAGTTTTTGATTTGTTTTGTTGTTGTTGTGTTTTTATGGCCCGTTCTCCCTACCCATCCATAAGGAAGGCTCTTGCCCCAGCAGTGGGGACATAAATGAGCTGATGATGATGATGATGATGATGTGTTGGTAGCGGGTTTATGAAAAATCCTAACTGGTAAGCCTTCTTCCCACCTGATGATAAGTGATGATAAGGCCAAAGGTGGAGGAAGCACGCACTTCACCCGGAAACCTCAACTACTGAGGCACTGGTTTTGTAACGTAACTTTTTGGTTTTGCCAGTTTCTTCTTTTAATTTATTTATTAGATTTATCAAAAGATTTAAGAGGGTGCAGGTTCAAATCCCGCTTGTGGATTTTTTCAAAATCATTAAAAACAAATCTCAAATGGTTTGAGTCAGATCTAGGTGCGTAGTGCGAGTTCAATTTACCATTCGATCACGTTAACGTAAAAAACAATCGGTGTGGCACAGAAGCAGCCTCCTGCCCCCCGACCGCCTAACCGATCGCTTTGACTACGCGTATAGTTTATGACGTCATCTTGCCACCTCGCACCGCCTATGAAAGCAATATCAAAAGCTAAAGGCTATAGCTTTCGATATTGCTTTCATAGGCTGCACGAAACGACAAGATGACGTCATAAACCACACACGAAGTCAAAGCGATCGGTTAGGCGGTCGGGCCCACTCTCGTTTTCGTTATCATGATGAAAGGGCAAATAGAACTTTTACTAGGCATTGATTAGCGCATTCGAAATACAGACGCGAGTTGATAAATGTTTGTAGGTAAAGCAGTCATCATTTTTGCTTCTAGATATCGTTCGCAGGCCGACAGGCGCCGGCACCAAACGACGCTCGCGCATTCCTCGATATCAAACTCGGCGCAGGTGCAGTCGAGCGGTGCGACAGAATAGGGCCGAAGTTACTCTATCCTTAAGTTGATTTACAATTGATTGTTTACTAGTTTTACATTGCATTGAAACACTCAATACGGATCTTTTCACGCTTATTTTAAACACATGACTGCCATATAATAAATTCTATTGTTTTTCAGTCACCGGTGACCGCCAATGTCCACAAAGTAACATGAAAAAGTATAATAAACGCGTTTAGATAAGTATGAAGTGTTTAATTAGCATTAATTGTATTTTTCTTTTGAATCAAAGTTGATAAGCATTGTGCAAATTTAAATTTTTTATTGCACAAAAATATAATGATTTTATATTGTGAAAAGTAGGCTCATAAATGCCTAAACTCTAGAAAAGACAGCACGTGTGCCTATTCACAAACTCACGGTAGCACACTAATTACTTAATTGTGTCTCTTTCTAAAGGTGCTCTTTCAACCTGTTTTGTGAACTTGATCTCTATTGTCATCGAGTTAAGGTTCACAACAGAGTCGATTTGAGGACAAGCTTAGAGAGAAATATACTTGTACTTATTAAGTAAAGAGATTAAATGTAGTTTCAACCTTTTTGCAGTATTAGGATTACTGACATAGTTAATTAATATTTTAGTTATTAATACTTTAGAATTTTATTCTATAATACTTTTAGTGTTCTTGAAATGTTCTACATCCGTGAAATGGTCTTGCGGCTGGGGGAAATGTAAATTTGATCATCCCTTAAAGACCAGTAGGTAAGTGATTAAGATTATAGTTCGTCAGTACAAACCATTGAGTTAATAACCCCTTTTTTAATGCTAGGGTATAATACACTCCTTTTTAATAGGGTGGGATCGCGGATGGTTATGTGGAGCTTTCCCCCCAACTTCCATAATTCGATAAATCTTAGCACATCCCTTCGCTTGCCGCCAGGGTGATCCGGGACGATCGGTTTGACATAGGTAAAAACCCCAGAAGACGTAGTACACAACATTCTGTTTTTTATGCATACTAATTAAGCATTTGGCCATCAACCAGCCTGTTGGTGAGGTGAGCAGGATGTGACCTTAGGTGGTAGATGCTTGGCAGGAAATGCCTATTCACTCTTGCCTTAGAGACCTAGGTTGTAGTGAACGGGGAACACAAACGCAGGCAGCGCATTCCACTCTAAGCGGTTCGCACAAGAAGAGCTAGCAAATTGTTTGGTACTAGGATAGGTGGAATGTTTTTTTCAAAATATCTTACGGGTAAGCAAGTATCCCCCACCTGATGTTAAATGATGATAAGGCCAATGGTGGAAGCGCACTTCACCCGGGATCCTCAAATACTCAGGCACTGGCTATCTTATCTCTAGCTGCCGGAACACAACAATGCTACAAACATTGATGTTATGGCGACATATTGAAATAAGCTAGCTAGCCAGGCGGACAAACAACCCTACCACCAACCAAACCGATTCCACAAACATGTACCCCCCGCTGGGAATGGAACCCGGGACCTCTGGGTCTAATCCGGTATCGACAACGGCTAAACTGCGTCTATTACCCTGATGGTGGAAGGGTGGTTTCAAAGGACAGTTATAATCGCCATCACGGTGATGTTAACTGACCTTTGCCTACTTTACTTTTTTTTTTGAGAGAGATTGCTGATTGCCTCAAACAGCATTTTCAGCGTCACCGGGCTTTTTGGGGGCGGCGAGGTACGTAAAGGGTACCTCAAGCCATGTGAAACGCATCACCTTCGGAGGTTTTCTAGAGGGAACGTCATCACACACTTAAAGGTGCGTGTCCCCGTGCCCTACTAGATTCTCCGAAGGGTTCGGATCGGATCGGGCCAACTTTACGCTTATTGCTTCACTCCTTGGTTACTAACTTGCAGTTTGATTGAACAAACTTACATTTCATATTCGAATTGCCGTGAACTTGGAACACTTTTAGTTGTCACAGGTGCATTTTAATTTTATCTTTTTTTCGTATTTAATTAGCTGTTAGGTGGCTGTCAGCATTTACTCTCATTTAATTGTCTCATTATGTAATATCAATCATTTTAATTACATTTAAAGTTAATTACATAAGTGCAAAGCTTATTAGTTTGATAAGTTTCCCTTCACTAATAGGATTAAAAATAAAATGAAATAAATAAAAATGAATCCAGGTTATCAAGGAGTTGTATTTAATTGCGAGGTAGCTATAGAAAACTAGACTTACGAAAACATCACAGCTTGTGGTTTCTTCAAAGTTTTCTTTAAGAGATTAATATGTGGCCTTTAGGTTGTAACAGAGTGAACGAGAGTGCGGCAACAGTGCCGTGATCTTGAATTGACGTACGAGCTGTAGCTACCGGCTAGGGTTGAGTGAGCCACACATAGTTAATTTATTATTGTGTGAATTTGGATGTCTTATATATTATAAATAAAACACACAATTTAGGTGTATACTATAAAATACTTACATCATTATAAAGTACAATCGTTATCAAATATTAATTTACAAATTGGACACAGCATAATATTTACGCCTAGCTCGGCCAGTTTTGAAAGGTGCGTTATTAAATTTAATAACGTAATATATCCCCATGCGAATGTATATTTTTTTTAAATATATTATTGGAAAGCATTTACATGGAAGTACATATTTAAGGTCGGACATATTATCAAAAATAGTTTTGGCTAGTTTTGAATATGTAATAAATTTTTCTATAAAAAATTATATTCCAATAAAGAAACAAGGTTTAAATAAGATCGGCAGCGCTCAGTGACATACTTGTTATTCTCCGTTACTACAGCAACATACGCTGCCCGATCCGCGTTTGTGATGACTGCCGCGTCATCGGGTACTCCTTTCCCATGCTTTTTTCCGTGTGCTAATGTAGGTGAACTACGAGCTTGTGTGCGTGCGTTTCGGAGCGCTTGTGTGAAGTTGCCGCACTCTCGTTCACTCTGGTTGTAATCAGATCTAACAGCAGTAAATATGTTTCAATTCTAAGTAAATAAAATTAAGTTTAATATAATTATGTCAACGTTTAGAGTACAAAGTTTAAAGTTAATTTATTTTTATTGCAAAGGTAGACTATAATTGTAATAGTAGTTTTATTCTAAAATAAAATATTTTATTTTAATGTATGATTCACACCTGATCGAATAACTATTTCGAAGTGCTCTTTTTGGTTGAGTTTAGTATGTTGAATAACTTCTATATTTTTCCATTAGTTTTCATATATCGAAAGTTTTAAATAGGTAAGTTTAATTCGCGCCTTTTCAAAAAAGACTTGACATTATTGACTTACATGTTTAAACTACTTTCTTCCCCTCCAACGCACGGTCAGGTGTGAATAGTTCCCGAGATTAGAATACTCACTTTCTTATTGTATATATTCAAAATTATCTAGTCAATGGAACTTTTTCTAGATCTCAAGTATTCTAGTCGTTGTAATTGTAACATTTTAAATAATAAATGCCGCTTATGAAGTGGCATGTTCTGTTTTATGAAGTTTATGAAAGTGTTTTTCATGTTTGCGCATTTATTGCAAAAACCACAAAATGACTTATTGAATTTTTAAAAGTACCGTAAGACTTATTTTGATTTTTTAAAGCTTTACTAGTATAATAAATACACCGTACGTATAAGATAATAAAGGTTTTTTATTTATTCATTAATAAAAGTTAAATTACGAAAAAAATAATATTATAAACTAATCGTCTTCAAACTTCTCATCTACCACTCCTGGCGTGAACGGTGGGTCACGCACCAAACTCAGTAACTTGTCCAGTTTTGCAATCTGAAAAAAAAAAAATTTTAGAAAACCAAGAAACTTTGCGATAACGTTCTCTATCTTTTACTAACAATAATCTGTTTAACGAAATTAATTTAATGTTTGTGGCTTGATTTTATGTTAATGTAAATGTGGATTCGATACCCACACGACTGTGATACTTTCTCACAGAAATTCAACGTAATGAAGAAGCATATAAACACTATAATTACAAAAGATACACTACGTTATTTTAAGTACTGTCTGATGGAGTGTTAACACAATACATAGCACCGTGATGCTATCACTATGTTTTCAGAACAGATGCTTATTTTTAAGCCTTGGTGGTTGTGACTAAGGAATCCAATCCCGCATTAACCCATGATAGGGCTCTGTCCATATATTGGGCACTATAATTTTAACTTTATACGCTTAACATAAGGTCGCAAACCAATCAAAAATTTAAACATGTTGTGCTGATTAAAGGGTTAAAATGTCAATCTCGCAGGCCTGTGGGATCGATTTACCAATCCCGTGGATCCGCGTGGATTTGCAGGACTGAAAAATAGCCTAATTTTCGTTTTATGTTAGTACTTAGGTTTTGTACATGAGTTTGTGTTCATGAATTTTTTTTATACTCTGTAATATTGTTAGTATTTCTCAAAGTACTCGTTCTTTCTACAGGTGATTCTACTGCTCCATTAGTACGAATTTTCTGAATTTATTATTTTTTGGCAAGAATTTCAATTTATCATCTCAGTTAGGTACCTACCTAGCAAAGGGAGGCAATGCCATGAGTTTCACAGAGACAGTGGTTTAATTTCCATGAAAGGGTTGTTATTGCAGCTTAGTTTCAGTGTATCCCAGTATAGTTGTTCTAGTGTTGGTATGAAACCAATTAGCAGGTATCTAAAAATTTACCTAATTCTAAAAAATATCAACAATATTCTAATATAATATCTAATCTAATATCTAATTAATCATATTCTGAAGTAAACAAGTAATTTTTCCTCAATTTGTCTTTGATAATAGGATAAAAAATTGGTATAAACAGCTTACCATTTAAAAAAAAACTTAAAATTAGAAGCACAAGTAAAATATATGAGACATACCTGGAGCGTTCTTTGATCAACTCCTTGCGCCTTTTTCGGAGGTTTGCACATCACTCTTAAATTGGGTGACAGTTTCAAAACGTGGCACGTCCCCCTGTAATAAGGAAATAACCACAAAATATTCAAAAAGAACCAAAACGAAGATATAGTTGATGCCTCCAGAGAGATTTGAACTCTCGACCCCTGGTTTACAAGACCAGTGCTCTAACCCCTGAGCTATGGAGGCGATGAGTTAAATTTCGAAATAGTGAAACACTTGCTTTGACTGCTTTGTGTCAGTCGGTATTGGTAAGTTTTGTTGAAACATTCCTTTGATACGTGTAAGAACCTAATCATTAACAATAAATAAAGGGGTATCGATTTTGCCATAATTATAATAAGAGCAATGCGTGTTTGTCCATAATTTTAAATTTATAATGCTTAAAAATGCCCTTCTTATTAATTTGTTTAAACATGCATTAGAAGCTAAAATGTTGACTTTTTAGAATACTCATTAATAACTTAAGTAGTAGGCACTTAGGTATTTCAATCGGAATAACATGGCAAGATAAACAGTGACGTAGAAGACGTAGCGTTAAAATTGATTAATAAGATAAATAAATGTTCGTAATTAGCGATGCCGTCATGCGCGTGCGCGATATTTAAATTAGTTTTGAGGATGACTGTAGTGCCGGTTCTTTGCAACGAACACAGATGTTAAGCTAGGTTGGGCGCGATCGGTACCAGGTTGGGTTAAAAAACGTAAGCCATCTTCTTAAGTGCTTTTGAAGGCGCGTTAATTTTTTTGTTAACGGCTGCCCTCAGATATTATCTAAAAATTAATAAAGCAATGTTTTTTATTTAAAATCACTACGTACGGTCAACAACAAAAGTCACTAAACGCTTACCTATGTACCGTGTCATAAAACCATTAGAGGTTGACAATTAAGCGCCTGTGCACTTTACACACACATACTTACAAGCTGAGGAGCTCGATGGCGCAGTGGTTAACGCGCCCGGTCGGCGAGTGCTGAGATTAAGCTACTTTCGCAAAGGCCGGTCATCGGATGGGTGACTAAAAATTTATCATCTCGAGCTCCTCCGTACTTCGGAAGGCACGTAAAGCCGTTGGTCCCGATGATGATGATGACTTACAAGCTTTAACATATATTTAATTGTAATTTTACGGTATGACAGAGCTAGTAATCAGGTGGTTTGTATAAACTGTTGCTAAATACTAAAATCAGTTGCTGAACCCTAATTTTAATGATTAAAAGGAAAAAAAAATGTCGATCATTGGTTCTTGTCAATGTTGATTTTAATAAATAAGTATAACTCCTTCTTCAGTAGCTTGTTTATTTTTACTTACTTGGTGTCTCCGCACAACCATCCTACCTACTAAAGTGTTCAGCTACTTTTGTTGCTGACTGTACTTACTTGGAGTCTCCGCACAGCCATCCTACCTACTAAAGTGTTCAGCTACTTTTATTGCTGATTGTACCTACTTGGTGTCTCCGCATAGCCATCCTACCTACTAAAGTGTTCAGCTACTTTTGTTGCTGACTGTACTTACTTGGAGTCTCCGCACAGCCATCCTACCTACTAAAGTGTTCAGCTACTTTTGTTGCTGACTGTACCTACTTGGTGTCTCCACATAGCCATCCTATCTACTAAAGTGTTCAGCTACTTTTGTTGCTGACTGTTCTTACTTGGTGTCTCCGCACAGCCATCCTACCTACTAAAGTGTTCAGCTACTTTTGTTGCTGACTGTACTTACTTGGAGTCTCCGTCTCCGCACAGCCATCTTACCTACTAAAGTGTTCAGCTACTTTTGTTGCTGACTGTACTTACTTGGTGTCTCCGCACACGATGACTGGCAAGCGGGCGTTGAAGTCTATTCTAGTCAGCTTCTTCGTCTTCTTAGACACGACTGCTTGTACGCTTATAGGCCGGTATTTGTTGACGTTCAAATCGTACACGTAGACCTAAAAATGTTTTTAAAATTTAATGGATTTCACTTTCTTTTCATGGTACCTAATGTATGTAAGATTGTAAATGACTTTAGGGCTGATTTGCTTAGGCACGACCCTTCTCTAGGGATGAAAACAACAGAGGGAGAATTAGCGCTTCGTCGCAGAATGTCCCTTTCGCAAAATGTCCCCTTGTCGCAGAATGTCCCTTTCGCAAAATGTCCCTTTCGCAAAAAGTCCCTTTCGCAAAAAGTCCCTTTCGCAAAAAGTCCCTTTCGCAAAATGTCCCCTTCGCAAAATGTCCCTTTCGCAGAGTGTCCCCCTGGTAGCAAAAATATGACTCTCGCCAAATTTCCATTTTCTTGAAAGTGCTCTATGAAAATAAAAAAAAATTATAAAAAATTTAAACTTTTTGTTTTGGTTACCCCCTCTGAAAACCGCAAAAAAGCCTTTTCTGTACTACACATACTTATATAATTATACAATACATATTATGTATATACATACATTTCAGGAGATTTACCAGAGAAAAAGTTTTTCGTATTATTGAATTGTTAATATTACAAACATTAATTGTTCAAAATCAATAAATCACATAAAAAAACTTAAAAGTGACACTAAATTGCTAATTATAACCGATAAATATAAAACAGTATCGTTATAATACGAATAATTTTTATTTATGGTGACCCCCCTAAAAATTGCAAAAAAGACAACTTTTTTACGTTTTATATATTTAATATATATGTATTTTACAGGGCTCACCAGATACAAAAATTTCGTTGTGTTCAAGAGTATTTATAAAAAAATATTAAACGTTTTATACAAAACGCTATAAATAAAAAAGGATCTAAATATTAATTATATAATTAAGGGTTTTTTATGTGTATGTTGTGTGTATATAATGTATGTATATACATAATGTAAATAAATAAATAAACTTTCCTACATTCACACCAATTATCTAGCCCAAGAGAAGCTTTTTTATGAAACTCGTTAAATAGTTACTAGACAACGGATAAACATACTTAAAATACTTAAATACATGCTTATTTTATACATAGAAAACACCCAGACCCGAGACAATTTAGAAAAACAATAATTTTTAAATTGACCCGACTGGGGATCGAACCCGGGACCTCAGAGATGGCGACACCATGAAAACCGGTATACAAACCACTTAACCAAGGAGGTCGTCATCGTGTAATTATGTAAGTATGTGTAGTACAGAAAAGGAATTTTTGCGGTTTTCAGAGGGGTAACCAAAACAAAAAGTTGTTTGTATTGTTTGATAAGTTGAACTCAAATTAAAGATATGCGTATTAACTTAGACAACCTGTTTTGTTTACACATAAGAAATTTACTGTTTTTTGAGATCAATAATCGAAAATAACAACGTAGGATATATCGTGTTATGTAAAATAAATGTAGTGTAAAGAAACAATAATATACATAATGACTACATATTCTCGACTTTAATTTTTTGATTTTCATAGAGCACTTTCAAGAAAATGAAAATTTGGCGAGAGTCATATTTTTGCTACCAGGGGGTCATTCTGCGAAAGGGACATTTTGCGAAGGGGACATTTTGCGAAAGGGACTTTTTGCGAAAGGGACATTTTGCGAAAGGGACTTTTTGCGAAAGGGACATTTTGCGAAAGGGACATTTTGCGACAAGGGGACATTTTGCGAAAGGGACATTCTGCGACGAAGCCAGAATTAGGCCACAAACCACTTCGCGGGCACATTGACGGTTGTTAACGACTGCTAACTACGCAGCTGCAGGGCCGTCTTTAACCTATTGGAGGCCCTAGGCACTTTAAGATAATGGGGTCCTTGTGCTATGCTAGATTTTAATAAAATAGGCAAAAGGAGTAGATAAGCAAAGTTCTACATTTATTCATCTGGTATTTTTATTTATTTGCAGCCAGATAGAGTTCCCACTGTAAGGCCCCTGGTTCATTTGAATTACAAAGCAAAAAAAGTCAATAAGTTAGTAATTCTTGTTTCGCAAAACAAATATACCTACTTATTTATCGGTAATATCGGTTATCGGTTAGTGATCTGGCAGGAACAAGGGGGCCTCAGCCCTCACCGATTGCGGGGCCCTGGACACTTGCCCAGAGTGTCCAATGGTAAAAAAGGGCCTGTGCAGCTGGGCTGGGACCAAACGGCTTTACGTGCCTTCCGAAGCACGAAAGATAGTGATGATAACTTGGTTGCAGACCAAGCGTATTTACCACTGCACCATATTGAGCTCTACCAACTTCATCTCGTGTTAGTTTAACGTGATCGAAAAGTGAATAAAACTCGCGCTAGCAGCGCGTGGGTAGCAGTGGGTACATAAAATGAGCTGATGATGTTTACCTTCCCATCAGCGGTGCACGCGGCGAAAACTGTGCTGGAGTACGGAGCCCATTTGACGTCTCCCACTGGTGAGCCCAGCTCGAACATGAATAGAGGTTCACTGTCAACAGAATGTTGTGATAACACAAAATATGGCAGATAAGTTTTAAAATCTCAATGCAATCAATGTTGTCTGTTGTAGTTGAATCCTAAGCTGCTACAATGCCTGATTTATTTTTTGTGTATTGATATCACGACCAAAGTGAGAGAATTATTGTCACCGGTAAAAAATTCGAGCTTTAGTTTATATGACTCTCGTACCTAATGTGTCTAAAATGTTTGTGTGTGTGCTGCGTGCGTGTGTGTGTAAAAAGAATAATAATATGTAGGTAAACAGATCTTGACGCACCAATCACCAGAGCTGGAGACGATTGTTGTATTGTACCCCTGTACCTACACGGGCATGCGGAGACCTTGCACGGAACACGATGACTCGGACCATTAGACCGGTCGCCGAACAACTAGAAACAAAAACGTACTCTCTCCCGTCCTCCCAGATCTTGACGCGCCAATCGCCAGAGCAGGAGGCGTAAATGCTGTTGTTGTAGTTATTGTAGTGTATCCTGTACACGGGCATGCGGTGGCTTCGTACGGAGCATAAAACCGGTCGTTTATCAACTTAGACTACAGGAATGTTAAAACGTTTGTATGTAAGAAAAATCGTACTCTCGCCCATCCTCCCAGATCTTAACGCGCCAGTCGCCAGTGCAGGTGGCGTAAATGCTGTTGTGATAAGTACAGTATCCTATATACGGGTAAGTGTCGCTGACTATTTGACCAGTAGTTTCCTAACTAAATCACCGAGGAAGTCAAAACGTTTGTATGTAAGAATAAACGTACTCTCTCCCATCTTCCCAGATCTTGACGCGCCAATCGCCAGAGCAGGAGGCGCAGATGCTGTCATTGTAGAGTATCCTATAAAGGATATGTGACTCTGACCATTGGACTAGTAGTTTACCAACTAGATCACCGAGGAAGTAAAAAAGTTTGTTTGTAAGAAAAAACGTAGGTACCTACTCTCTCCCGTCCTCCCGGCGTAGATGCTGTTGTTGTAGTTATTGTAGTGTATCCTGTACACAGGCATGCGGTGGCTTTGCATGGAGCATAATACCGGTCGTTTACCAACTTAGACTACAAAGGATGTAAAAACGTTTGTAGGTATGGCAGAAAAAACGTACTCTCTCCCATCCTCCCAAATCTTGGAGCGCCAATCGCCAGAGCAGGAGCGTATATGCTGTTGTTGATAGAGTCTCCTGTATACGTCTATGTGACTGTGCCCATAGGCCAATAGTTTACCAACTAGACCAAAGAGAACCTGAGAACTTGTGAAAGTAAGAAAAAACGTACTCTTTCCCGTCCTCCCAGATCTTGACGCGCCAATCGCCAGAGCAAAAGGCGTAAATGCTGTTGTTGTAGAGTATCCTAAAGGGTATGTGGATCTGACCATTAATCCCGAAGTTTATCAACTAAAACACCGAGGAAGTAAAAACGTTTGTTAGTAAGAAAAAACGTACTCTCTCCCGTCCTCCCAGATCTTGACGCGCCAATCGCCAGAGCAGGAGGCGTAGATGCTGTTGTTGTAGTTATTGTAGTGTATCCTGTACACGGGCATGTGATGGCCTTGCACGGAACGCACATAGTTCCTGTTGTACTTGAGAGAGCAGGTGTGCACCATGCCGTCCTCGGTGCCCACCATGAAGATCTCTGCTCTCTCTGGGTGGAAGCAGATGCAGCTGCCGCAACCTGGACAAATTCAATGTGACCTCGAAGAATAGACGATAATCTAGGTAAAAACTACAGTCAACGCCTACTATCGTACAGTCTAAGGTAAGAAAACAATATGGTCGTTACACGAACACGACCCGTTTCAAATTAAAAACGCAGCATAACATGCAATAGGGAAGTTGAAATTTACAGTTTACAGTTTTTTATAGCTGTCACTTATAGGATTATTTAACATGAACGCCGCCCCTAATGTCTGGACGCTGAGAGCTGAGAGCTAGAGGCCATATATAGCCGCTCAAAAGAAGCAAGCCTTTCCAAAATAGACAAAGAAATTTCTTTAAATGTATCAATCCTTTTTACCTACTACCAAAGAGACTGACTGATCTTGCAGGCAAATCTACGTAAGTGGTTTTGCGGGACAATGCTACAATTATTTATTGTAGGTAGTTTTTTAAATATTTATAGTCTGCAGGTGGGCCGCCTGATGGTGATGGTGAGCGGTCACCACCGCCCATAGACATCAGCAACATCGGAGGTGTTGCTTTTGAGTTGCCGACGTGAGAAAAACCTTTTTACACCCCTTTTAAAAGAGTCCATGTCGTAGCTCAATAAGAATACCTTAAAAACATAAAAACCTTACCGTGCTTAATAAAATTATAAAAAAAAATTGAACTATATTTTCTTACTATTGACATTGACCATGGTGCCGTCAGGACCCGGTATCGGCGGCACATTGGAAGTCAGAGTGATGATGGTGGTAGCCTGCAGCTCGCCGGGCATCACCGCCCACTGCACCACGCGGCCATCGCCAGATATTGAGAAGAAGGATGCTTCGCCGTCAATCATGCGAGCGCCCCATCGGACCTGTTTGTCATCAATGTTTGTCAAGAAAGTGATGTTGGTAATGATTGATGTCAACAATGACATCAATCATCATTACCAACATCACATTCTTCATCATCAGGTTATAGACGTTCTACTGCTGTAATTAAAGCAGTAGGTACTACTGCAGTAAATTTTGTATGCTGATCTCCAAACTTCAGTATGAAGATGGCACTAAATGATGATGACTGCTGAGCATAGGACTACATGTAAAAAAACATAGTACTTAAAAGGTTAGGCTACAACCCATCATGCTGGCCCAAAGCGGGTTGGTGGATTAAATTTACCTTGTCAATGTAGAGCTTTATTAACAAAGCTCTATCCCTTAACTGCTAACACGTACGATATAATACAGCTTCTATTTCTTAATGCCCTTCCATGTATTTAGTTACCGCATGATAAAAGTAATTTAAGCGAGAAAACAGTCCAGTTATTGTGCTTAGATAAAAAATCAAACAAACCTATAGGTATTCGATTCTCTATTGCACGAACAACACGCATACTTACGTTATGATTATTACTCAAACACTGAAGAGGAACAACCAGAGGCGTATTAGGTTAAATTCCTTCGAGGAAAACGTAAATACAATGGCAAGAGTCAATTTTTATTGTTAGGAATCCAAGTGAGTACATTATGTACTTAGCATCTATTTTTGTGGGCTTGTTTGTTCGTCTGGCTAGCTACCACGATCTTATCTAAAAATGGCACCACAACATCAAAGTTTGTTACATTGTTGCGTTCCCGCAGCTAGAGATAAGGTGGCCAGTGCTTCGGTAGTTGAGGAATCCAGGTGAGGTGCGCTTCCATTTTCGGCCTATCATCACTTAACATCAGATGAGTTGAAGGCCAAGTGCGTACCCCATAGCAATGATAACATGAATATAGTTTAATGTTTATCCTGACGGTTTTCGAATCGTCGGCGGGTTTCTGTGCCACGAACCCAGCAAAGGGTTCGCCCTTTGCAGGCCGTCCGATTCGTATATTTGACCGCCCTATCCCATGGGCTAGGCAGGTGAAATATCTCGGTGTCACCCTCGATAGGAAGCTGACGTTTGCACCGCATCTCAAGATCGTCCGTAACAGGGCCGCGTTCTATTTAGGTCGGTTATACCACCTTGTAGGCAGGCAGAGTAAAATGTCTCTTAGAAATAAGACGACAATTTACAAAGCCTGCATCCGCCCAGTCATGACCTACGCTAGCGTAGTTTTCGCGCATTCCGCGCCCTCCCACTTGTACCCCCCTACAAACCCTACAAAACCGCTTCATGCGAGGCGCGACGGGTTGTCCGCATTACGTTCGTAATGTAGACCTCCATCGTGACCTCGACCTCCCCACAATCAAAGACTTTATCAAGGACGTCTCCCGACGTTACTTTGATAATGCGCCCCCCCCACCCTAACCCGCTTGTTGTGGCGGCCGCCAACTATAAAGTTGAAGGCCTTCCCGCAACAAGACGGTACGCGTCTAGGCGTCCTAAGCACGTCCTAAACGACCCCGACGACCCAATAACAGCCCCCCCGCCCGATCCTCCAAATGACAGCACAGATTTACAGAATACACTAAACATGCACACTATATTAGGCCCAAGACACCGTACTCGTAGAACAAGGGTACGAAGAACCGGTTCACACGCGCTCTACGCCAGGCACAGTCATGTGCCTGGGCGCTCCTCTCCTCCTCCACGGCCCGGTCTACCCGAGCCGAGGTCCGTACCTTTAGAGGCGCCCTCGGGTGGTTCCGCTCCCCGATCCGATCCGAACCCTTCGGAGACTCTGGAAGGGCACGGGGACGCGCACTTTTAAGTGTGCGATGCCGTACCCCTCTAGAAATCCTCCGAAGGTGATTCGTTTCAACACGGCTTGAGGTACCCTTTACGTACCTCGCCGCCCCTAAAACAAGCCCGGTGAAGCTGAAAATGCCCCTCGGCAATCAGCAGTCTCTCTCCGAAAAAAAAAAAAAAAAGCCCTTTGCAGGGTTCGTGGCACAGAAAGACAGGTAGGTATAAACCTTACTTAGTACGTCAGTAGGTACTCACCTCCCACACTATGTTGCTATGTTTGTCCTTGACTGAATCCGACTTGTATTGATATGATGACTCCAGAGTGAGTTGTGCGTTGTACACACACACGTTGCCGTCGTAGAGACCTGTGCAAGTAATAAGATCGGGTGTGAACTAGGAACCAGTAAGGTGAGTAAAAAAAATATTACGTACTATTAGAATTAGTGTAATTGTTATGCTTTATTTTATTATAAATCTACATAAGTATTATAATTATAATAACAATAAAAGAATCCCTAACAATCGGACAAAAGTCGATTGTAGAACACTTTTAAGGTTTGGCGATACAAATATAATATACGCAAAGTGGCTGGCAGTGGTTGGATGAGAGTAGCCGAAGATCGAGCACAGTGGCATGCATTGGGAGAGGCCTATGTCCAGCAGTGGACTGATGTGGACTGATTATGATGATACAAGCTCAAAATTCAACGTCGGAGCCTAAAAAACTAGTATCCTTGATAAGTTTGCCCATTAGATTGTTTAGAAAGATTTTATAGACAGTTTAATTAAAATATATTTCTTTAAGGCGACGCACCGCTAAACAATAAATCTCATACGTTTTGATACGAGCGTTTGCGCCCTGTACCATAAGAAAAACTAGTTTTTTTTCCTTCAAATTAAAACTACAAATTATTTAGAAAAATGAACTACAATTTGGTAGTGTGTGTTAAGATTAAACTACTAAGAAAATTTTGATGCTTAAATCGTTTTAAATGTTATAAAAGTTGAAAAATCGTGTTTCTGCAACTAACAAAATGAAGTCAATTAAATGAAAAATCATGTCTTCAAATATCACTTTCATATGTTTTGTAATTGTTGGGAAAAATCAAGATCCCCGCCACGTAAATTACCAATGCGTCGTCTTAAAACCTCGCCTTTGTCCAGCAGTGGACGTCTTTTGGCTGAGATGATGATGATGATGATGATGAAAACCTCGCAGTTTGTATGAGTTATCAAAATATAAGAAAGCTTTTTGGAAAAGTGTTGAAAAAATTTCCACGAGTGAGATTCGAAACTGCACCCCATGACACCCCATGACCCCATGACCCCATGACACCCCATGACCCCATGACACATTACTTACCGGGTGAGGTGCACTACCAACTATGGTGTGTTGGTATGAAGGCACCGAAAACTTACCGACACAAACAAGGTATGGCGTCTCCTTGTAGACATCCAGGCATATGACTGGCGATTCTGTCACCACCGCGTACTCCGGGAACGCTGGGTTCTTAATGCTGTAGAGGCAGAGGCAGCCGTCCTTTTGCTGGTTCGTAAAGTCAACTGCATCAGAGAACAGTGAACGATGATCTTTAGATAGCTCACCAAAAAGGAATAACATTTGTAACGGAAAAAGTCTTGGGAGGGAATTTTCCTATAGGTATTTGACGTTGTAAGAGAAAGGGAGAAATGAAATGCTGAGTGTCTTGCTGGTACTTCTCAGTGCAAAGTCTCCTGCCCCTGTAGACATACGAACTAATGGCGTAATGACATTCAGATTCTAAGGGCAGGCGCAGGCGTTCGTTAACGTATGCGCATGCGCAGCGCAGACGCTACGACAAAGTGCCTAGTGTGAGTTTTGGTTACTATCCGTATTCATTCGATTACGTTTACGAAAACGAAAATTAGTATGACATTGAAGCAGCGCCTCCTGGCGACAACGAGAAGAGTTATAATTTTGCCATACAAATTCTCGTTTTCGTTATCGAATGGCGAATGAAACTCGCATTAGGCACCCAGAGCGTAAAGCCTGTAAATACGTAACGGCCAGTTACCGAGACGCTTCTTCGAAAAACGAAAGTTTCTTGCGCCCATTATTCTCCACAGCAAAAAAATGATTATTTTTATAAACTACTAGCGACCCGCCCCGGCTTCGCACGGGTGCAATGCTGAACACGCAACCGCTATGTCCCTGCATTTTAAATCTGTAATATCTTCGAAAATATTCATTTAAATTAGGTACATGCTGTAAAGGGCCATATTGATCTATATTAAATGCACAATGTATTTAAGGTACTTAATTGGATAAGGATTAATGCTGTATTGCTTAAAATCGCTTCGTAAGTAAGCCATTATTTCTCGTAAAAAGTAAAGGATAAAAAAATTATTATTGTGGGTTATCCCTAAGAGATAGACATATACTATCGCGGACTTTTTTGTAGGCCTTTTTAAGATGTACTACAATACTGTAGTATACTATTTGATCTATCTTGTAGGGTTCAGCCAGCAGCGTTTGCAATGTAAGCGCAAAAAAATTGAAACATCTAAAATTATCAGTGTTTTTCTACTATATTATGCATGTATTTATACATATAAACTTTTCTCTTGAATCACACTATCTATTAAAAAAAACCGCATCAAAATCCGTTGCGTAGTTTTAAAGATCTAAGCATACATACATACAGGGACAGCGGGAAGCGGCTTTGTTGTATACTATGTAGTGATTAATTTGATTGTAATGATAACATGATTTCAACGATGGAGGCTTCATTCATAGGGTATTTACTACTACTAGATACTTATAAACTATGCTTGTCAATGTCAACGTACACGAGCCGTAAGCCACTGCGAACAAGTCCTGGTAATGCGGGTTCCACTGCAGGTCGCAGACGGCGTGGTTGCGCATGGGTTCGAACTGGAACTTCCATAGGGGCAGCAGCGAGCCCATTCCTTCGCGGAACTCGTCTGACGGGTCGTCCCAGTATCGGTAGTCTTGCGCTGTAAATTATGTTTAAAGCTTAATTTTTTTAATTATATTTCTTACGGGTAAACACTTTTTAGATTACGTATTTAATAGTAAAAAGATTAACTTGATAGAAAATGGCAGAAAACACTCGCAGTAGGCACCGTGAACAATATTTATGGAAAAGATTTTTTCGTTGTTTCAATTAGTGTTTTACTTATATGCAACTATTTACAATTACTTTGATTAACTGTGTTATAGACTGATGTGTGGCAAATTAAGATTGTCTATTTTATGTCTAAGGCCATCAAGGCCGAGTTACGAAGAAATTCCGCCGTGGCCGAACTTTCTGCGCAATTCGGCCACGGACGGAACGTCGAACGAAGCTTGCTTTCTGCAGTCTCCTTATTTTGTGGTAGTGTGTCGGATGACAGCAATATAGATCTTGATTTATCATATCGCAAATATAATAGGCTCAGAGAGGTTATCAATATCATATGTGTATCTGTTTTGTATTAATTTATTATAAAAAAATATTTCTTAAAATTTAAAATGATGCTAGGTTGTAGTATGGACTCGCGACACTGCGGCGCCTCGCAGTCAACAAAGAGCGCAAAGTGTAGTAGCCAACCGCACGAACTTTGATGTGCGGCAATTTACTATTCGCGATAATGATTCGCGATAGATCGAATTGTTTGGCCAGACGTGTCGCGACAACGCAAATCTTCGCGTTATTGCGATAGTGTGGCCGTAGCATGAGATGTTGCCTATGTCTCGAGCGCCGATATATATTAAGCTTACGTTCTGGGGTCTACTTGTGACGATACTCTGAAGAAGACCGGACTTGGACTTAACCGATTTACAGCGACAGAAGTTCAGCGACGGAATTTGAGCGATATGTGGCCCGGCAGGCTTATTACCGAATAAAATAACCAGTTGCTAAAGCGCCTAGAGCGTCTAGAGCGCCGCGCCGCCCGCGCCGCCGGCGGCACGCCGCCTGCCGTCAGGTACTTTTAGATCAAAAACACAAATGCTAAAAAAAAATTCCACGAGCAGGATTTGAACCTGCACCCTTCTGACATACCGGGTCAGGTGCTTTCCCAATTGAACTATCGTGGTTCTAACCAGCCCGCCGAAATTATTCAACACTATTTACTTTTTACTTTGAAAGCCAAAGGCGCCCATTCATTGTCAACAATGTCTACCGTAATTAACACCCGATCATAATATTTTTACAAATACTAAAGATCAGTTAAGGAGTAGGCAAGCTATTTATAAAATGTTTATATAATTTTTAACGCAAATTTTGTTGCGAACAAATTACAAAAACACAAATGCTGAAAAAAATTCCACGAGCAGGATTTGAACCTACACCCTTCTGACATACCGGGTCAGGTGCTCTCCCAATTGAGCTCGCTCCCTTTGTTCGCAACAAAATTTGCGGTAAAAACTATATAAACATTTTACTTTTAGTTCGCCAATCGCTCGCTGGTGGCGCTATCATAGCGTTCTACGTTCCGTAATATGAATATGTGTTTTGGTAGCGATAAATTATAAATTGTCACGATTGCAACTGTTACTTAAAGATCGGTAATAATCCTGCCGGCCTAAAAGTTACCAATTTCATCATAGATGTTCTGGTTGACCAGCCGTTCCAGGATGGCCCAGGCTTCCCGGATGCGCTGCGCCAGCTGCTCGTCGTGGATTTGTTGCGCAGACTTTGCGTGTTTCGCCGCTTTTTTACGCAACTAAAATTAAGTTTTATTTCTATTGGATTCGTGAGATTTGTAACGACTAGACTGTTTGGCGAAAGGTTTTAAATATATAGACAGGCACAAATTGCTCGAGACTCCATGTTCTAGAAGACCATATAAATACGTGTTTGGCCAGAAGTAAAAGAAGGACAAGAACTACGGGTTTTCATTAACTGAGAAACTGACTATCTTATTTCTAACTGTCAGATCACAATAATGCTATTAACTTAAGAGCGTTTACGCCGCACACTAGCGCCGCACATGAAAAAAAAAACATATCTAGTAATTAGAGATAGAAAATCAAATTATGCTCAACAAACTATCTGAATGAAGTAATTTAGCATTTTTACGTCACCTAATGAACACCTGACATGTTATGGTTTAATTAATTATGGCGTTATAGTTAAAAGTGGCCGTAACGTCTTATTTAACTAAACCATAACATGTGAGGTGTTCATTAGGTGCCGTAAAAATGCTAAATTACTTAATTCAAATAGTTTGTTGAGCTTAATTTGATTTTCTATCTCTAATTACTAGATATATTTTTTTTATTAGTGGCGCTAGTGTGCGGCGTAAACGCTCTTAATGACGTAATGGTAACATACCTACTTAAATAAAATGGTGGTAGCGAGTTAGGCGGATTTTAAACCAATCTTACTACCAACCAAAACTAATATAATTTGCACCTCCCACTGGTATTCGAATTCGGTATGGCTCTGGATCAGACATCGGTAGTTTAGCCGTAGTCTACAGAGGCGGTTTAAATTGTTGTAAAGAGAAGCCTAGTAGTAGTACCTACAGTGGTTTCACTAGACCACATTTACGAGACAAACGTGTATCATCATCATCATTATCGTCATTTCAGCCCATAAGCACTCATTGCTGGGTATAAGCCTCACCTTAGCACGCCACCTTAGCCGGTCCCGTGCGAGCATCATCCACTGCTCACGGGCCACCCCGACGATATTGTCGGACCATCTTGCAGGTTCCGTGTTTCGGAAGGCACGTAAAGCTGTTGGTCACGGCTGCATTAGCAGTCGTTAACAACCACCAATCCACACTGGGCCCGCGTGATAGTTTATGGCCAGTCCTCCCTACTCATACTAGGGAAGGCTCGTGCCCCAGCAGTGGGGACATAAAATTAGCTGATGATGATGATGATCTTGCAAGTGTTCTGTACATAGTTTAGTTACCCTTTTAGGCTTCTCATCTTCTTTCTCCTTTAGCTTTCTAGCATAATCTTCTTGGTAAAAGTCGAATATGACGCACTGGAGAGCCGTGGAACCAAAGTTGGCACGCGCCGGAGGCACCGTTTGCGTGTCTACAGACTAAATGCATACATAATGATCCAATTAATTTAATTAAAACTGAAAAAAAATCTACCTGAAATTAAAAAACTAAGAACAAATGAGTCAGGTAGATAGAACTCTTACATTACATTCGTGCGATGCTAGCGACTAACGATTAGGTACCTACTTTGAAACAATTTTAATGTGAATCTAGTTTTTCGCCAGACTAGGCATATTCTGGATAACTTACAAACGTGGACCTTCATTTTGAACAGAGATGTATGAGATTACCTAAATTTTTCAAAGTACAATACTGGCGTAATTTATGCCGCTTTTTCTGTGTGGCCATCGCAATTAATGGATGCTTGCGATACCAAAGGTATCATGAACGCTGTGCCGATACTGAAGCTGGAGTTTTTATGCTTTTATTTCCTGTAATTTCACTGGATCCTATACCGTTTTTAAAGTTAAACACTGTGATGCAAAACAATGCTTATTTGCAGTAGACTAAGGTAGGTATAAGAGTGGACGTCATCAATCATATTCTGTGCAGAATTATACTATCAGGCCGCATTGGCATTGCTAATAAAAGAAACAATTTAACACTTCGAAAAACCACTTACTCTTCTTGGAAAGTTGTATGTGAGTGCTGCTCTCTCGCAGAAGTTGAATTGGTTGGCAAGTTTTTTGACTCGCGGTTTGATATTCAACAGCTCTTCACCAGCATCGGCTCCAGTAGGTTCCTCCTCTAGCAACGAAAATATAGGTGAAGTTAAGATCCTGTTATTGTTGTGCAACCAATTAAATCATATCATAAATTACGTCGCCAAATTGGCAACTAGCTTACATCTAAATGTCGGATATATGTATAACAGTTCTTCCCTACAACTTTGTCTCACAATTTCTGTTTATCGCATCGCATCTGTTAATACTCTGAGCAAGAACAACATAGCGCAGGGCGCTGCTAAATACATTATCTGATTTTAGTGTTACCAAATTTAGGTGATCAACTTTAATTTGATTTTATTTTTTGCTTTTTTCCTTAACAAAATAAAATAAATCTAATTATGGCTCACTTTGCTCCGCTTCAGCTTCCTCTCCTACCGCCTCAGCTCCAACTTCACCCTCCACATCTTCAGCAGCAGGCGCTTCAGCGGGTGGAGCCTCAGCTTCTCCTGGTGCATCTGGCTCTACGTCCTCTGTGGAAGATAACCAATCATCATTATCATGATCATTATCTCAGCCTATAGACGTCCACTATTCAACAGAGGCAAGTAAGGCAATAGTTTTTCGTAGACAGCCTTCAAACAAGAGTACGGCCGGCATGATAGAAAGCGGTATCGATTCTTGCAATATCAAATACCAGTTCTTATAGTTCCAGGCTCTGTGATATTTTTCACTGAATCTAGCAGGTGCCTATCATAAATTAATCATACACAGATTACCGCTTCGCTGTAATGCATTCAAAGGGGAGGCTGTTGAAGGCGTTGGCAATGTCCAAGGACACCGCCAATACAACCTCACCCTTTGACACTGCCTCCTGGGCCGACTCCTTAACGCTCAATATAGCGTTTACCGTGGACCTGCCCTCACGAAATTCGTACTGGCATGAAGCCAATTCCGGACCAACGGTTTTCAGGTGGTGGTGGTGGTGGTCCACGATGCGGTGCACCAGGACTCGCTCAAACAGTTTCCCGGCTTCGTCCAAGAGGACAATGGGCCGGTACGCTGACGGCTAGTCTAATGGGCGCCCAAACCATGACGCCATGGGCGTCAAAACAAAACAAGGTTGTTAACGGCAGAAATTGGCATTAATTAGGATGGTATCCATATAGTGGGATTCTGGCAAACTTCCGTATAAAATAAAATCCTATCAACTATATTTTTTTCCAAGGATCCTCATCTCAACCAATTATTTGACTAGTAGACGTGTGCTAACACGAAATATTCTTGTAAACCACGAACCAGGAACTCCATTTTCTTTTCAATTTCTGTACCGGATATCATGTTACTACCCGCTTTTCGGACCGAACAAAATGTATGTTAGTTACTTAAAAAACATGTGTCGTTTTGCCATTATAAAATTAATGAGAGTGGGTTTTTGGTTGTTGGAAAAATACATTTTCGAATTGGTGTAACTCCATAAATACTATATTAAATAAGGTAAAATAGATAATAATAAATATATATTTTACGGGTAAGCACAGTGCCTTGATCTCACCTAATGATAAGTGATGATAAGGCCAATGATGGAAGCGCACTTCACCCGGGAACCTCAACTAGTGAGCCACTGGCTATCTTATTTCTAGCTGTCGAAACACGACAATACATAAACAGATAAACTGAATCAAAATAAAATTTTCAATCGAACAAACTGCTTCTGCTTACCCGTGAATTACACATTGTGTGATATCGTGGCAAAACAGCACATAAAATTCAAAATTCAAAATCATTTATTCAGTTTAGGCTACAAGTAGCTCTTGTGAATGTCATTATGCCATCGGTTCGTAAATCTACTTTGGGCGGGAGATCTTGTACTGAGATGAACCGGCAAGAAACTCAGCAAGTGTCCAGCTCTTTTCTCCCTTACAGCGTCAAAAATATTGGAAAATGCCCTATTATAGCAGAACACTTTCCATTACAAATAAACACAAAAATATATATATAAGACAACCACAACATGTAAAAAATCACAAAAAAAAATAAAAAAATAAAAAATGAAAAATAAAAAATATATGTAAAATAATAATAAATAGACTCAGTTCATATTTTAGATACAATGTTAATAGGTACCCATTTAAAGATTTGCTAAAGCTTAGGTCCCCTTATAAAAAATATCTGTGTCACGGGCTGATTGCCGTGGCATGATAGCAAACCACAAATTAAGAAGTATTTAGAAAGAAGAAAATTCAAATAAGTTAAAAAATCTTTTGATGAGGTAATTTACCATGATCATCAAATGTAATCATTAAATACTTTTGAATTATATATAAAAAAAAAGTATACATAGGTATACATAAGAAATTATATATATATCCGCCTCATTGGTTAAATGGTTACACCACTAGTATGATACCAGATAGACTAAGGTTCTATTTCTAATGAGGGTCCGCATAATAACGATGTTTGCACGCATTAATGTGTTCCGAGTCAGAGAAGCAAGAATTTTAAGCCCTCTAAGCTGATAGCAACAGTAATCCTTAGCTGTTAAACATTCTTCGACATATTATCAGGTGATAAAAAAAAATCAAAGTAAATTATACTCACTCCATGCCTCCAGTAAGCCTAATTTTAGTTTTAAAATGCTTGAGCAATAAAACATTTTTTATTTCTTTCTTTCGTTCCATGGCAATATCCTTACTTCCGTAAGAATTGAAGCCTAATTAAAACACTCTCCTTCTAAAGGGAAATAATTTGAACCACAACACTTTTTTCAAGTTGCACCTTTAGAAATCCTAGTCAAAAGTTACACAATTAAATACAGCTATATATATAAAAATCAATTGCTGTCCGTTAGTTGGGCTAAAATTCGAAAATGGCTGGACCGATTTGGCTAATTTTGATTTTGAAATATTTGTGGAGGTTCAGGGAAGGTTTAAGCGGTGAGAAACATAAATAATAGTTAATACAATTTAATTTTCCAATACAAAATTATTTGTTTATTTCGTTGTCATGGAAACTGTCAAAGTTGTACACTACAACAAAATGTTCCTATAGCTAGACCGCTTAACTGAGTCCTCGTCTGCTGTAGGTACGCGGCGCGGGAGGTACGTAGGGCCTCTGCCACGAGTACTAGCGTTTTGCGACGCGGTGACCGGATTTCTAGTTCATTGCGTTATTTCTAAAACCGTTGACTATGGCTGCCGTTATATAGCGCGCAATGAACTAGAAATCGTTCGCCGCGTCGCAAGTCACTCGTGTCGTGGCAGAGAGAACATTTGATGTCTTTTGTCATTTGGTTGGTTGTCAAATATTTATAAATGTGTATTGTGTATGTTTCATAGCTGTAGTATGAGGTCCGATCTCTTTGGTCTGTTTTGTTGGAATACAAAACATTTCTGTTTCAGAAATAAAAATGTCAGTTGGTTGTCGTAAAAATAAAATCATCATCATCATCATCATCATCATCACCAGCTCATAAAGTCCCCACTGCTGGGGCACGAGCCTTCTCTATGGATGCATAGGAAGAACGGGCCATAAACCACCACGCGGGCCCAGTGCGGATTGGTGGTTCTTAACAACTAATAATGCAGCCGAAAAAAGAAAATAAATAAATAAATTTGAAGACGATTATTAAAATCTATCATCAGTTTTTTTTTTCTTTTAATTGATGGCTTCGTGCGATTAGCACATTTAGCCAGTGTCAAAGTAATTTATCTTACAAGTAAATTAATACATAACATGCAAACATATATGATGATGATGAATGATATTAGAAATGGGAAGTGAGAAATGATATACCCCCCAACCCCTCGAGTATCTCAGTAAAGATGTGGGGCTTTACTAAGTCCTCACGCGAGCTTCTTGAGAGAATTTGAAAAGTAACGTTGCACTGTTTTGTTTCATTTGCCAACACTTATGCACACTAACGAACACTTAACGGTTAATAATCCACCATTATTTCACATTAATATTCGACTTAACACAAATTTTAGAAAATAAAACAAAACCGCAGACATGACTCTTCACTTTCCCGCCAAGAAGTCCGCGCGAAACCTTTATTTACTGTATTACTGTTATTGTTTTAAAATGCCAAGGAGAAGGAGGACCTGACTTAGGTCGCGATGTCAATCAAATGTGTGACGAGCTAACTCACGTGCAAACCGCACTGACGATGACGACCAGCGAGAGACAGATAATGATAACATGCGTTTGTATGGCAGAATTGCGTTTCACAGTGAATAATAATGAAGTAGATAGGCTTAGAATGGAACGAGTTCGGGCACACCAAACACAACAACAGCGAGCACGAGTGCACGACACAATGAAATAGAGCGATTCTGCAGATGCAGTGTTCCTGTAAACCTGGAACGAGTAGCATTCCACTACGACCCTAGATAGATTATTGTGCCGTAACAATTGGGGAAATGACAACTATTTGTCAATATTGTAAAGCGTTAAAATACAGCGGTGAATCTACTAGATTATGTTGTGTTGGTAGTAAAGAAAAATAGCCACAATTAAAAATTTATCAAAAAGAATAATGGTATACTACCTTGAAAATGGGCATGAAATTTTCCTGTACAATATGCGTTGCGCCAAACGACGTCATTTGAAAGTAATTGTTATATTTTTGGATGTTGGCCAAGAAATGTTTAGAGTAATTTGCAACCAGCCGATAATGTTTAAGTTTTGACCATATTTTTTAAATAAATACATATTAGCCCATTTAGCCCGACCAGGCGTTTGTGTGTTGTTGTAAATGAAACTCTAAAAGTATTATATTAGGGTACAAAAATGGGAAGAAGACCTTCAGCCTTGGCTTCCTCAGCTGGTGCTGCGGGCTCCGGTTCTGGTTCTTCCTCTTCTTCTTCCTCAGCCGAAGATTTCTTTACCTTGGCACGCTTCGGACCGACGTCATCGAAGCTAGTCATTCCTGTTGAGATCAGACTAATATGAGTGTAAGTCAACTAGAATTTTCAGTTTTTGATTCAGACCATATTACTGATCAGTATGTATATGTCAGTTTTGACATTCTGTGAAAATTATCGCTAAGGTTGAAGTAAGATCGAAAGGATGGTGATGCAAGTAAACAGTTCCTATTGTTTATTGATAGGCAAACGAACTGTTGTCATTTGTTGGGTGGAAGCATAGATCTATAGCTTCATAGTGGAAGCAGGCGATATTTTTGTGCGACCGTATCTACATATCTCCTTTTTTGTTTTTTTGTGTTGCTTCGGAAGATATCTAAAATTATTTGGTACTAAGAAAATATCTGTAGGTGCGCGTAATCGCTTAAAAACTTGTCACAGAGGAATTTACATTTACACAAAGACATTTGTTTTTGTTTAATTTAAATCAAACCAAATAGTTTTGATTATACATACATTTATCAATTTCTGTAAAAAATTTGGGCGTGCGGCTATTGCGTGACGTCATATTACAACGTTTAAGAACACTGCGGCCTTTCGCTTGCGTAAACTTCTCGTCGACTATGACGTCACCACTCGCAAACGCTCAGCAGCACTTTGATTGCCAAGGGGCAATAAGAAAGAATAAGGGGCAAGAAGAAATTGTTGGGTTACTTAATGTAAGGACATTAAGTAACCCAACAATCCGCATTGGGCCAGGTTGGTGGTAAAAGAACTTGGTGCTTGGCGTCCGCAGTCCCCAGCCCTCCTCGTGGCAGAGCAGGGATCATCACATCACCACCACCAGCTCAGTTTATTTCCCCATTGCTGGGGCACGAGCCTTCCCTATGGATTGATAGGGAGAATGGTCCATAACGGGCCACGTTAACCCATTGCGGATTGGTGGTTGTTAACGACTGCTAATGCAGCCAGGACCAACAGCCTTACATGCCTTCCGAAGCACGGAGGAGCTCGCGATGATAAACTTTTGGTCATTGATCCGATGAACGGTCTTTGCGAAAGTTCTTCAGAGAAGGGCTGGTACTACGTTCTTAGTGGGTGACCTCTCCTCCCCCCGTCGAGCTTTCGTGGCTGGGCAAGGGAAGAGAAGGAAAGTCCCACATAAGCTAGGGTCGCCACAGACCCATAATGTAGACTGTAAAACAGAATTTTATCTAGTTGGTGGTGAATATATGTATTGCTCGCTTTTCCCTTGTGAGGCATACTGCTTCATTGGCATCTTTCGTTTAGGGCAAACAGCTTTTTAGGCAAATCTAATGTTTAGGAATAACGCTCTCGTTAGCATCTCGCGTTTAAGGTAACTCGATCAAAATCGTCATGTATGAAGGTCGGAGCCTGGCAGTTTGACTTTTGTAAGTTGACGATGATGACGAAAAAAATTGTTTTGACCGAGTCAGTGATTCATTCACAAAATATCTCGACAGTGTCATGAACCTGATATTCTGAAACATTTCAATGAAACCATATTTCATTCTTATGTAAATTATTATCAATCGACTCAATATTTCCACGAAAAAACTCTACAACGACGCGCCTGCAGCTCGGTTGCGAAATAACAACGTCATTCGAATGGAATTTTAAGTAACTACTTCTGGCATGGTATTTCCATTAACTGTGTTATTGTTGTTCATTCTTTCATGTCACGATGACTACAGAATTTGCTTGGTTGTACAAACATTTACTTTTGGAAACAGTGATTTAGTTATTCAAAAATTAAGTCAAGACTTCGCTGAAGTATTTTCTTTTGATTTCGATACTTTTTTCTGTGTATTCCTGTGAAATAGTTTTATGTAACACGGTACCCTATAGTTCGTCGTCGCTAATGACTCGACGTTTAAAAAATAATGCTAGGGAAAAGTTTATATCGACTTTATCAACGTGAGCCCGAAATGAAAATTTTGAAAATCCTGTCTTTTCAGTATCGGTAGCGCATTGGCGTGCATGCTCAATTTGCATTCTTGCATATAAAACTACTTTCGCAGTGCCGGGCCACCGATTGCCTGACCAAATCATGTATGTGCTTATGACAACAACCGGGACCAACGGCTTAGCGTGATTACCACAGAACATAATTTTTTCTGTTCTCTACTAAAGAAATTCTGAAAATTGGCCTTTCTGAATGTTTTCTATCCTGAGAGAACATTGCGGAAGAGGTTGCACTTGCACGACCGCAATCTGAACGCGCTAGGCCATTTAATTGTTTTAATTATTATTCTACCTGTCCATTTTATTTCACTGCAGGACACACGGCTCCCTTCCTTTATTTCTCTTCATATTGTTCGCTGCTGTGGTAGGTCAAAGTTAAAATTTGTTATCAAGATATCAATTATCTAACGCTTAGCTTAGTCATAATTCTTACCATAACCGGCAGCTATTTGGGCCTTAGCTTCATCAGAGTCCTTGCGTATCGCTGTCCCTTGAAACACGTAGAGTGGGTATGCCTTCCCATAGCTGGGCTTGGGCTTAGTGACGAACTTCCCTTGGCCATAATGATAGGCTACTTCATCAGCCACCCACTGAGGGTTGATCGTGGTCAGTATACGGCCAACCTCCTCTTCCAAGTCCTGTGATAGATAAAAGAAAATGTTAATATTATTGTTTTAAACATAACCGGATTTTAATGGCCTGGTCGGATATATAAGATAATTATGTATTCTAAATAAAAAGGTTGAAACAAATAAATTGATATGTAACAAACAAAAATAAATTAACAGATAACGAGATGTAAGGCATATTGTTTTCTAAAGTTTACGCGAATACACATTGAAATGAAACAACTTTTACGGATCTACTCGCGTTTATTTTACACATTACTTATTTAATGTTTATCCTGATGTTTCGAACCCTTTACAGGGTCCGTTATTTGGTAGCTTGTATACCCTCATTTAAATTTAATTAGGTGCGTTCCGTTTTACGCAGAAAGAGCTTACAGTATCTTTTGGTCTGGCAGTATGTGTTGGCGCTGGGATTTAATATTTTGTATGATGGGATCCCAGGTTGGTGGTAGATTCCAACCATCTTCTCTGTTAAAATTAGGATGTTTTTTTAATTTCAAAAGCCTCGAGTATCATCCTAGAGATGAATCGTTGTTGTTACTTGCTAGAGACTCAATAACTATGAGACGACCAACACCTCAGTCTTCCTGTGACCACGGACCCTGCAATGGGTTCGAAACGTCAGGATAAACATTAAATAAGTAATGTGTAAAATAAACGCGAGTAGATCCGTAAAAGTTGTTTCATTTCGAGATGTAATGCACTTCTTCAGTCAGCATCAAATTGGTGCAAGCCTCGTAAACTGTCTAAAATATTCACTTAAGTTTGAGAGAGCACGAGCTTCGAGATACACAAAAACGTATAAATAGATCTGGAGGAGTCCTTTTCCAGCAGTAAAATGAAGAGGATTAATTAAAAAATAAACGCTTAGTGACGTTTTCATAAAGTTATGCGTCTTTCTGTCTAAAACCACCCATAAAAATTGATCATTGACTCTTACCGCATCAGGTACTTCTTCCTGGTCGTCTGGCTTGATGAGCGCGCGTGGTTTCAACCAGTCCAACCCCTCGTCTTCCACAAGGTTGCCTCGCGACTTGTTTACTGCCTCTTTCTGCTCATGTGTCAGAATACATTGCCATTACAAGGATAGTTTTCATAAAAACCGTGTGAAAAATGGTAAATTAATTTTTTAAGGTTATCTTCAAGACAAGATTTGAGTAAATGAAAGTAACTACATATCCCATTTTCTGTTATAAATAGTTAGTACGATTATGGCCGATGCCATAATGTTCACTGATGGTAATAATTAATAGCACAATATTTATTATTAAGCTGTAGCAATGCTACTTATAACTGTTTCTTTCGAAAATGATGATACACACAAAGGACTGCGTCACGTGAATCTTGGGTTCTCAATCTTGTTAAGGCGGTTGTTTTTTTAAAAGAAAAACGGATGTTTTATTGATTGTGAAATATTTTACGGCATCGCCATTGGAAGAGCAGTTGCCGGATTGGGAATGGTCGTGGGTTTGAATTTTTCCATGCAGTATCTCAAGTGTTTAACACTTATGTATATTTACAATGATAAGTATATCATTTCAGAAGATTAAATTACTAAATTCAAATATAATGAAAGGACTTGGACTATGTTATTATTAGGTACATTAATTCATTTTATACTACAGGACAATCTCGAACCACCCACATTGTCAAAAATTCAGGACGAACACAGTGAAATTCATTAAATGCAAGTGATAGATAACACATAAAGGGCTACTGATAAACTCACGTTAAAACGAATATTACTATGCAAATTGATTCGTGATTTCATTGGATATTTTGACGGTATTATAAAGACAATACAAACATATACAATATAAAAATAGTGCAAATATGCTAGGGTGGTGTCATGCATCATAGCATAATAAATGTATCTAGTAGACTTATTTCCTACAGCATGTGCCACATAGTATTTAGAACACATGAAACATAAACATTGCGTAAAAAACCTTAGTACACTGACCATTTGGTAAACATAACGATAGTACAACAACAAATAGGATTTGCAAAAAGATCATTATAAAGTGAGTAAAATTTATTTTGATGAAACCAAAATAGCTGCAGACGAAACGTTTTGCGTAAATATTTAGATATCCAAGAGTGCGGTGCGTCTACATACATCAATACACATAAGAGTCCTCTTCACAAGATCCGTTTGCTCGTCAAAGTTCATAGCACGTTTCACCATTTTTTTCAACATTTTCACAATCTAACTAACACAGGTTGTACACTAAAACTAGCTATCGCAAGCACGAAAGCTTTGGCTGGTACCAAATCAAATACTGCTCTGTTTCTATCATTTGGTGTACCCCGAAGATTTACGACTAAATATTTAGGGACTATTTGCATATTGTTAAGTCTTTATTGGCCACGATCATGTAACTCGGATTGTAAATATAATTCAGGGCACTTTTAGTTAGGCGAGGCAAGCGTAAACAAATGATTAGAAAGCTTTGCGTGCACCGATTGGTATGGATATAATCTTTATACCTTTTAATTTGATAGCTCCGATTGTATTGTTCACGCAGAAAAGTATAGTACTCACGTTAGAGTCGTCTTCTGATGATATATTTTCATCTGTTTCTTCTATATCATCCATAATAGGTGGTTTAACGTTTAAAAGCAGTACTGCATCAGACCGAGCAATGTCTTGGGCGGTACTAGTTCATGCTATGGGCGGTCTAATCGAGTAATAATCTGCATTGCATGGGTAGCGATAATGCCGCTAATGTTTCGGTATGCCACGGTAGAGACGGCCAAAGTGACTTTTTTAATTTAGTTTTAGTTAATTATTGTACTATTATGTGAATCATATTTGGTAATACAACAATAATTAATTGAAGTAACGATACAAAGTAACGTAAGATATTTTTTTATAAGTAAGAATACAACTACAAACTGCAGGCATATTCCTATTTTTTTATAAGCTTTTTCAGTTCGTTAATCAAATGATTGAGTGTAATGTATCACCGGTAAGGATATTTTATTAAATATGGTAAAAATTAAGTCTTATTTTTTATTTCTTCTTAGCCTATCGTATTCAAGGGGGTTTCTTTTTCAACATCATTAATTAGTCTACAAAACGTCTCTCTGTTGAGTTTAGGCCCAAGTGAACAATAAGATAAGTACATGAAGAATTAAAGACTTTCATTTTAAATAAATCTATTTATAACTATTTTTTGTTTAATATTTTGTTTTTGCTGACTATACAAAGTTGGAAAATGGCAGCGCCGCTGGGTGTGTCGCCAAATTCTAATTAATACCCGTGGCTGGTTGGTGGTGGCACAGAGCAAGGCTCACGACATCGGCACGCGTAAACCGAACATAGAGATGGTCCGAGAACCAAGCCTCTCGAAACTTAGAACTAAATCAAATATCGACTGAAGTATTGACAGTAACAATGTATCATGGCTGATGTCAATTTAACCTTTGTAGTGACATACTTTTAGGAATTCCTTGAAGTTAGACTAACTAGCGTTACTCTGAATTATTTGTATTACATTAGATAATTTCGTTTTTTTCTCTTATATAGGTGGCTTTGCCGCAAGTTCTCTTTTGGATTACTTAGTCAAAATGCTATTGCAAGTTGACTCATTGAAACTTAATTTTTGGTATTAGAAATTGTTATTATTAGAACCAGCAATTAATTAATCATTCGTCTTTCCAATTTATTCGATTTTTAATCCCCCTTTATTGCTGTAGTGCCATTGGATAGTACCATCAATGGTACTAGTGACACACTTCTACTTCGCTAGTTCCTTCGATGGTACTAGAGACACATGTTGTTTTTAGTACCATTGTCCGATAATATTAACAGTAATAAGATGAAATTGATTTTGTTGATCTACGACACACTCGTCAAAACAGCATATTGGTCAAGCGATGCCAAACTCTTATTTTTACTGTCTACTTGTCAAGTTCTTATTTCTGCGTACTCGTCAAAACTGTATATTGGTCAAGCGTTGCCAAACTCTTTATTTTTACTGTCTACTCGTCAAGTTCTTATTATTTTCTGCGTACTCGTCAAAACTGCATAATGGTCTAACTTTTAGAATCGTCGATTAGAGTTGAAACATCTTTGCTTGAAATTCCCTCGGAGATATAATGATATAATAATATATAGATTTAATATTTCCAACATAAAGTACCAGGCTAACATAACTATGCAGGAGATTGCTTATTAATACAAAAGAATAATATAGTCTTGTAAATACACTAATAAATATATCTTACATAGCTTATGATGATAGCAAAGATTATAAAATATTCTTTTATATTAATAAGCAATCTTCTACATAGTTATGGTAGCCTGGTACTTTATGTTGGAAATATTAAATCTTAGTACCAATGACATTTATTTGGCGAGCAAACCTTGGACATTTGAATATGTATTTTCTTAAAGGTACTAGCGATATAGAAGTGTGTCACTAGTACCATTGATGGTACTATCCAATGGTACTACAGCAATAAAGCGTTTAATCCACTATGAAAGAACACCTATACAATCAAATCAAATAATCCGGAGTGCCTAGTGTGAGTTTTGTTTACTATCAGTCATTCATTCATTCGAGTACGTTAACGAAAACGAAAATTTGTATGGCAAAATTTTAACTCTTCTTGTATGTCGCCAGGAGGCGCTGCTAAGATGCCATCGTTTTACAAAACTTACACTAGGCCCCCTGAAGCGATCGCCACTCGAGAACTAATCAATTATGTAACGTCATCTTTAGTACATCGAAAACATAACGACTCTGTCTATAAATATCACTGGTCGTAGTTAGCGTAGTACTCTCGTAGTCAGCTATTTTCGAGTTTCGTTTGCAGTGTTGAATGAAGCCCATCTCTATTCGTTCTCGTCAATTCATTTGCGGTTGCTACAAAGCGCCAGTACTTAAGACGCTTTACATAGACACTGCGGATATTTGGTAAGAGTTTGTGTAGCACCGTTGTTGTGGACTACGATTTTTCCGTTTACAGTGGAACTACGTAATTAAATCAAAATGGATGTCGAATCAATGGTAAGTTGTGTGCATTTTGCATTCTGTTCGAGTCTTATGCATTTTTGCATTATTCATAGATTTAGATTATGATAGTGCACAAAGTTATTTGGTTACATTACATTTAACAATATTTAAAATTTATTGAGATTGGTTTAATTTTGGATCGTTGTCGTTTGACTTAAAACAATTAAATGTGGTATAAAAAGTTCTAAACTAAATTTCAATCAACAAAATGTATTGTAATTTATTTATTATAATTTTTTTTTTAATAATATTTGATATTCGAAGTGAAAACTTGTTGAACGTAATGTAATGTATAATGTACTTTATTTTAGTAGCTTTAATAAGTAAATGGTGAAGTACTAATTTTTAAAAAGTTTCATTAACACTTCATGGTTTTAGTAAACGACAAAAGTAATGGATAAGCAATCTGACAGATCTAACTGATACTGACTAGCTTCTATTGGCTAATTAAATGCCATAATGGTTTTTCAGTAAAAATATATTATCTTATTAACCAAAAATATATGGACTCAGTACTTTATGATATTATAATATAAAGAATTAAGTGTTTTGTGTCCATTTAATATACTTAAATATGATTTACTATAGATAATTAAATAACGTGAATGTGGATTTTTATTCTCACGGTTCAAAAAACGTTTCAAAAACATTATTAGTTTTTGAAATGTTTGCTATTACTAAATCATAGTGATAGGTTAAAATTAATTATAAAAACTATATAAAAAATTAAGTGTCCGTATTTTTATGTATATTATATTACTTTAAATAAAAAAAATGTTCTAAGGACATACTTTGTATAACTGCAACAAATAAATTAATTTATACCCATTTGATATTTTCATGATTTTCTATAGACAATTGAAAAAATAGTTACATGACGTGTACTTATGTTCTTACGGCTGGTATTTAAGCTTTTGAAACGTTTGCTATTGTTAAATATATAGTGGTTAGTATAACAAAATATAATTTTGTGTTTGTGACATTTTATGAGACATATTTTTTAAATAAGCTGAAATAGGTACTTTGAATAATATGAAGAATTAAGTGAATTATGCCCATTCAAAATCGATATATTTATGATTTTATCTGGATAATTAATTAGGTGTATGTGGATTAACATTCTTACGGTTGAAATTTTAAATGCTTGCTATTTTTTAAAATCATAGTGACTGATTAATATTCGACGTGGGACTGTTAAAACCGGTGCCAGTGACTGAATTGATAGGAAAATTGTGATGACATTTTTTTATTGTACCTTTTTCTTGCGCATAAGCGGCAGTGGCCGGTACGACGGGAATACCGGAGCTCGCGATTTCGATTTTCTCTTACGAAAATACAAAATAATTAAATGACAATTTGAGGAAAGAGAGAAAAAATGAAAAGAAACGTTTATTTGTCACTTTAAAATATATAAAAAACAAATATACATATAAATGAAAATTAAAACTGAAATAACTAACGGCTTTTTCTTAGCGTAACTCTACAAATCAAAAACACGTTTCAGTAGAAACGGTAGATTCGGTTTTACACAAGTTAAGGTTTTCTATAATACATAATTTTACCCGCTGACCAATATGTGTAATTTATAACTAATAATAAAATACATAAACCAAAGTCACAAAGTCTAACTTCGTCATTACTAACTGAGTTAAAAAGCTCTCATGCCATTTGTTTTACTAATACAAACAAAAGAGCGAAATCATAAGGCGTAAAAAGCGCGCTGACCTCACTTTACATACAAAACTTACGTTAAATGCTTGTCCGGCGAACGCACTCAATATTTGCATAGCAAGCGGACAGGAGATAGACATAATTTACTTCGTCTCCAACGAGTGATACTCACGACAAACATGTAACATCCCCTTTGGAATTGTAACTCAAATGAGGTAAGCACGCGTATCCAACCTTTTTTTAGATACCTCCGTAGCTTTCTGTACAGTAAGTACGAAGGTATTGCAATCTTATCGCGTGATTGGTATTCAAAATTAGGGCCGTATCTTTTTGTGGCCTTTGCGTTACCGATAGCAGTAATCTGGCATAATAACAGCTTTTTAATACTGTTTCCGTATCCTGTATTGCCACGCGATATTCATTTTGCGTTATGACGTCCTAACAGTAGCATGGTTTTCCTGTTGTAAGTTTAAAGTGTATTAAAAAATATATAAATTATTATTAGTGTTTCCCATCCTGCAGTATGTCATGTCATGTTCAGTCATTATTGTTATAAAAATTTTATACAACTTAGTTTGTTAATCGTTTTTATTTGTAGGTAAGTGCTATTATACATATAGTGCCTTACAAATAAACAAAGAATAAGGTCCGAATAGTTATTCCGTGTTTTGTTCCTGTCATGTAAACGTCATTTCAAATTAGAGTAAAAGAGACAAAACACAGAATAACTATTCGGCACTTATTCTTTGTTTATTTGTAAGACACATAGTTTTTTTAAGTAGATAGGTAGGTGTTATACCGAAATAGACTATTGTTAAAACCGATTTTATCTGACATTCAGTTTAAACTTTGACCCAATAATGGTTTACGTATTCAAACTATCTAAAAGATCGCAACATATATTTCCATTATTCGAAATTCAACCTTAGATAAAGTAGATAAACCTTAAAGTCAAAGGTCCGTACAGGCTAAGTAACAGGGTGTTATTACTAATTTAAACAGTAGCGTGTTCAAAATACAACATTTCAATATCAAATACAGATAGGCAGTCGTAAACATTTGTAGCAAATTGGTTTCGCACAAGGACACACAGCGTGCATTGACGTCAACATTTTTGACATACAAAAGACACTAAATCTAAAAACAGACATACGCAATGGTAACAAACATAGCTGGCAATGTATCTAACGGTGATCACAAATAAAACGTACTTGCTTTTTATAACGAAAGCAGCTTGTCTTACCTAGCTTCGATGCTCGTATGTTTTTGTGGATGTTCCTAATGCTGTTGGCCCAATGTTTGTAAGTTCAAAGCAGATGGTCATGCCAATAGGCAAATGTTGGACGCCACACGGACACAAATAGCGGTCGAATGACAGACAAGGACGGACATAGACACAGTGAATATATACAATGGTACGCCTGCGACCATGCTGAAACTGCTGAAGCAACACCAGTACTCACTCTCAGTCGTTTCAGGAGAGTTCCTAGGGTTTTCTCCGACTTTTTTCGCCAGATTTCTGGTAATTTAACGGGCTTGCTAAGCCCTGGCAGGGTAGGCATCTAAATCAGGTATCAAGTTGTTTAGTTTTTCATTGTTAGTTACTTTGTATTTGATTGTTTAGACATTTCAATGGCCAGTGTTATAAAAATTGTAGGTAGATGATCGTGTAAATTGTTTAAACTAAATATATCGGTAAAATTTGAGGTAATAAATCTACAAAGTGGCGAATCATATTTTCCATTAAGTACGATAAGTTTTTGATTATCACGTACTATATAAGTATTTAGGCGAACAAACGTGTTTGTGAAGTTATTGAAAAATCACGAAGAGTGTTTTACGTTTTTTATGTATTTTGAACAAACGCATAGAAATAATTTTTCCATAAATTACAGTTTCAGCGAATTGAATAGACGTGTTGTAAATATAAAATGTACCGTTTAATAATTAGTTTAGTATTAGTTATTATAATAAATAGTGTTTACTAATAAGCGAAATTAGGTAGTAGGTACTAAAGCAACAAGTTTGTATTAACAACACTCTGTATACGGTGTCTTGTGAGTAAGTAGGTAGGTGCATGCATTTGTCTGTTGTGTTAGGCAAATATCTTGGTAGTAAAAGTATTGCAAGGGTCTCGACTTTTGAAAACCTTTGTACTTCAAGAAAATTTTAAATCTCTGCACAATTTTGCAGGAAACAAAAATAAAAATAATGTCAAACTAATATTACGGTTTTTCAAAAGATAGGTTGGAATTTACATGATTATGATTGACTAGCGGCCGCTCGCGGTTTCACCCGCGTGGTTCCCGTTCCCGTGGAAATATCAGGATAAAAACTATCCTATATATTAATCCAGGTTATAAACTATCTATATGCCGAATTTCATCCAAATCCATTCAGCAGTTTTTACGGGAAAGAGTAACAAACATCCATCCATACTTACAAACTTTCGCGTTTATAATATTAGTAGGATGTATGTGAATACTGCTGAAAATCGAAACAATTACCGCAATTTGTCTAAAAAACTACTTAAAATATTTACTTTTTATAAATTTAAACTGGAGTACAAATGTTTCAAAAGTAGATACCTATATACCATTTCAGCAGTGTTATATTGTCGTTCATTGATCTCCAACGGGGTAGCGCCGAATTAGGTATTGATCTAACCCCATGGAAGGTGAGAGATAAGGGCAAAGAAAAATGCGCATTTCACCCGGAGTCCTCAACAACCGAGGACCTCACTATCTTACCTCTAACTGTTGGAACACAAATTGTTGTGTTCCAACAGTTAGAGATAAGATAATCAATGTTAGTAGCATTGGCTACTAACATTTTTGTTATTCCGACAAATTTAGATAAGCTGGTGGTAGCTAGCCGGGCGGACTGCACACAAGCCCTTCCACCACTGGGAATCAAACCCGGGGCCTCTGCGTCTAAGATCACAGAGGTGGTTAAAATTAAAAGCGATTAAAAGATGTCGTGAATAAAACCTTTGAAGTATTTGGAAAGGTTGTGTTGTATTGGCTGTTATGAACAGTGTAAACTAGACTTTATTTCAACAGCCTTAAGAGCTCTTTAAATACACATGTAAAGAAGTACATAGCGTTAGTGTAAAAGTGGTTTTAAGTAGGTACCTACAATCTTTCAGTCTGCTGTTGTTCTAGCGTTTGATCAATAAAATTGGTATCCATTTAAGTAATAGGAAAAGATGTCTATATCACATTATGTAACCTTTTCGATTACATAAAAAAGATATTCTTTCGATTAACGATATCCTTTTTAAAGACGACCTTTAATCAAAAATTGTGTTCTTAAATTCCAGTTATTGTTTACCTACTTATCTTTCACTTTGAATCTATTTGCTTCTATACATTGCTCTGCTTAAAAACTCACCTTTTTCGGTGCCATTCTCGAGATTTATTGTTGCAGAGAATAATGCCACATTTATAAAAAAATACAATATAGCATTTTATGCTTTGATACTAAACTTGCCGTCCCAAAAGTTTGACAAACGCGTAAATAAGTTTGACGTGGATAAATAGGAAGGCAATACTGCGCGCGCAGATTTGAGGTTGCCATGGCAACGGGGGTGCACCTACCCCTGTTGCGTAATTTGGCCTATTTCCAAAGCTGCTCCAAAGGCAGTGTTTTGTACGGTGTGTCCTAGCTTTTCGGCGAATATACGAGTTACCATCGGTTTCCTAGGTAATTTGTGTACGATTTTATCGTTTTTTCTATTCTATGTTGTTATGTCCGTAAATTTGCATGAAAATTGTGTTTTGTGTGATAGTTTAGTCAAGGTGAACAATGCAAGGTCATGTCCCGGGCAGAGCGAATGCAGCTGGATTTTTTCTATAGACATTGATAGTGTACGTTTGATAGATAACGATATTGATGAGTGACGTCATTTATAAATGGTATGACCGTAAACGGTTAATTTCTGCGACCGTATTGTTTGTTTAGCTTACTAAAGCTCTGATTTTGAAACATTTACCGTATTATTAGTAGTTCATTAAAATTATCTTATATTGCATTGCATGTGTTGTATATTTACTATATTCTAATAATTTATCTAAAATTTTATGCTTTACCGCGGCTAGATTATTCATAAATCTAAATTATTTATAAAAGTTAGAGTTGTGTTGCCAAGCCAAACAGACCATAACACACTTTGGCCTTCCTAGAAACACAGGAACAAGACTTCCAGCCGGCTATACATAATACTAAAATTGTCTGATTTACTGATCTAAAATTAAGTAGCCAAAACAAGTTGGTTGTAGGGAAATCTTTTTTTTTAATTTTAATTTTAATTTTATTTTAATGGTTTGTCAACAATTGTTACAATTAATGCTTACTTTTATAAAATACAAGAATTATGATCTAATTGTACAATCTATTATAGACAAACACAACAAGCACATATATTATGACCTCAGTAAAAACTATAACTAATGAAACTAAAAAAAAATACATGTAGGATATAATTAATTCATATTAATTCATATTAATTCATATTAAATCATATTAATTCCTATTTAATTAATTCATTTTATGCCTTTTGTGAAATATTATGAAATCTTATAAAAGGCAGTATACAACATGTAGACCTTAGACAAATTAGGCAGTTTTTTTATGATAGAAAACCAGGATACCTCTGGAAGACGACACTAGAAGACTTAAGTGTATAAAGCTGTGTAGTTTTACGCGCCCATTCTTCTTTATAGCTAAAAGCGTTCTGAATGGGTAGTAGGTAAAAAAATGTTTTGAACGATTCAAAAGTACTCATAAAAATAAATTTATTTGAATAAAAATATCTTTATTTGTCTAAACCCTCCACGGCAACATTTATAAGCTATTTGCCTTAAGTTTATTGCCATTACAGCAATCTTATCATTGACTATTTCAGGAAGCTCATTCCGTACCTGTGGAAAAAGCAGTCAAAATGGAGGCAGCAGTAGGGGACCGTATCGAAGAGATCCTTCTGCCTTTGTTTCCGGAGCTGGACGACAGCGGGATCGACAGCGACAGCACGGAACTGATGGATTCGTCCGCTCGCCTGATTCACGAGAGGCATTGCGGGGTAAGTCTACTCAGTACAGTCAACAGCAAAAGTAGATGATGTCTACTAGATTTCAAAATTAAGTTTCTATAGTGTAAGTCGGTATTTCCTATATAACTACAGTCAAAGTCTGCAGGTACTAGTAGACACTCGGTTCTTCGATATGCGTTTAAAAAGTTTTGATTTTCATACTGATTTCATATTTTGAAACTTGACCAATCATCAGCTACCTTTGCTGTTGACTGCACCTACCACAAAATAATGAGACTGCCGAAGCTAAGCTCATACAAACGTGCTCGAGCAATGGACAAATAGACAACCTGGTAAACCAACTCACATCAACCCGCCCGATCCTCTAAATGCCACCACACATATACAGAATACACTAAACATGCACACTAGTTTAGGCCCAAGACACCGTACTCGTAGAGCACGGGTACGTAGAACCGGTGCACACGCGCTCTATACCAGGTACAGACATGTACCTGGGCGCTTCTCTCCTCCTCCACGGCCCGGTCTATCCTAGCCTAGGTCCATGCCTTTAGAGGCGCCCTCGGGACTAGAAATCTAGAATCTAGTAGGGCACGCGGACTCGCACTTTTTACGTACCTCGCCGTTCCCAAAAAGCCCGGTGACGCTGAAAATGCCGTTTGAGGCAATCAGCAATCTCTCTCAAAAAAAAACTTACATCAACCGGAGATGGTACAAGTGAGTGTTACTCAAGCGCGGTATGTATGAAAATTACCTTCAGGGTGCCAAGTGCGAGTTTCATTCGCTACTCGATCACGTTAACGAAAACGAAATTTGTATGGCTAAATGTTAACTCTTCTCGTTTGTCGCCAGGAGGCGCTGCTAAAATGCCATACTAATTTTCGTTTTCGTAAACGTAATCGAATGAATACGGATCGTGAACAAAATTCACACTAGGCACCCTGCAGTCCCCTTATTTTGTCGTCTCTCGTCTCATCTTATCTTAGTGAGTCAATTTCCTACAGCCTTCCACTCCCGTTCACGTAGTTGGTTTCGAGACCCCTGTGTATAATGGGTATGTCCGCTCCCTTATATCCCTGGATGCAATTTTCTTAGGCTCCAGGTAGGAAAGAGGGATGGAGGAACCGCTTCATAACTTTGGCACTTGTATCCCAGTAAGAAGAATTCACCACCATCATCATCATGAGAGCCTCTGGATCCATTCCTGGATTTTGGCCTCTTCCCTTCCTTTTTAAATCCCGGCGGTCTTGTAACCGCTGCATGCAATCCTGGCCTGCGTGTCGTCTGATGTCATCCACCCAACGCTGCGGCGCCGGCGCGGTCGGTCTCTTACTCTGATATCGGCCGTGGGTCTCCACTCAAGGAGTCGCTTCATCCAACGATGTGCATTTATATATTGTATTTGCAACCGCAAAAAGAATCCATAGGGGTCAAAATAAAATGGCAGTTTCAGAAGCTTGATTTGTACTCTCATGAACTTGCGCCTTTATCTGTTATCTAAGTGGGGCCTGTCAAGTTTTTCCTCCCCCAGTAGCACTTTGAATCATCGGGATCTACTGTGCAACCTCATCCAGAGTCTGAAGAGTGAAACTGTTCTTCCTCTGCAAAGATGACTGTCATAAGTTTTCAACGTCTTTGAGAATGAAAGTCTTATGGTTTCCAGGCTGATCCCATCATCCCGTGAGTCCCATTATTTTGCCAGTCAACGATTCACAGTAGCACGGTTGGTCCAGTAATGGCTCCGTTTTCTCTCCATATGCTCTACATAATCTGAGTTAATGTTGTTTATGAAGAACACAACAGACTGAACTCAGTATTAAATAAGATCCTGCAGACCAATTTGTAGCTACATGCTGGAATTCATATTAAATGAATAAATAAATAAAGGTTGTTTATTTACAACACACATGTGTACATGCAAAATTGCATACACATACATAGTCGTGTATGTAAAAAGAACTAAGTGCGCAGTTATCTCTACTTTTACTTTGTAAACCTTGCGGAGGTACTAAATTGTAAAGTGTATTGTTAACAGTTCAGTGATGCAAGCAGCAGTGACGAAGGTCCAATGTCGGTGCCTTGGTGGAAAGACAACGATGTGGTGAGGGTAAGTTACATTTGTTACTAATAAGTGGGCAGGGCAGGGATTCGCCAGCGAATGGAGTCCAAGTTGTTCTTCTCTAGGACATCTGTGTTAGAAATAGGTTCACGTCATTAGTCTCTATCTGAGTTTTGGAGAGTGAACCTCAACTTCACGCATTTAATGAATTCGTTCGGCTACCGACGACGCTTCAAAAATGTAACAAATTGAAAGAAAAATCCCAATTAGTCTTCAAATCCCAAGCAGTGAGACATTCAGCATTTTCTTGCCTATCTACATCATCAATGCATAGCCCGGGTTTGTGACCACCAACTCGTATATGGCAAGCGTAGTAGTTAAGCCAATATACCCATCAAATGTAACAATAACTTCATTTCAATGATTGAGACTTTTGCCAGTAAGCTATAGAAGTGTACTAGGTAATTATTGGATTGGAGGACTAAAGAAAATAAAATAACAAACCAATTACAAACATTCCAGGAAGCGTTCCAAAATCTACAAAGGCCGCTGTTTGAAGTAAACGAGCCTATTGGACATCGTCTGCCAGAGTGTCACCGATCTTACTGCAGCCTTAACGTAGACGCAGACTGTCACCGCTCCTACTGCAGTCTGAACGTAGACGCGGACCACGCCTACTGCAACCTGAACGTAGACGAGGACCGCTCCTACTGCAACTTGAACGTAGACGCGGACCGCTCATCACCTCCCCTCTACGAGGTGGAACTCACAGCGTCAGACGAAGACGATGACGGCTCAGTACTGGAGCTCGTCATCCCCATGCATTCGTCGCGGTACAAGCGCGTGCCAACAGCTTCGCCGAAAAAAGCGAAGCCAAAAACGCCGAAAGGGAAGCCGAAAGCCTTCCGAGCGTTCTACTACAGCTTCATATGCTGCATGCGTAAGTAATTTGGTAAATTTCAAAATTGTACCTACATATTACGAACTAGTCTTTGTTTTTTAAGTTGTGATGTATATTAATAGTGCATACGTGGTTCTAGCAATTCTTGTAGGTACAAACAACATCAAAAGTCAATCATCAAAATAAGAATATGTACTATTACTAATGAAGAACAAGATCGAAGCATCCGTCGTAGATGACGTCGCCGTCGTCGACTTCATTCGTAATGATTGAGTTGCTAGAATTGCGGGTGCTTTACTCTATTAGTCTTAAGAATTATTTAACTTTATATTAAGCGTAGCCTTTATTTATAAATGCAATGTTTAATGTTATACATATTACAAATCTTGAATGTTAAAGTTATCAGCCCATATTTTATTTTCAAAGCAGAACGAAGGCGTAAAGCTTTCCGTCTGATATAGAATGCGAAAAAGAAAATCTGTTTACATTGAAGATGGGATAAGGCTTAGAGGTTTAGATGGATATGGTATGAGAAGATTTATCGATACATTTTACTTCTACGCTACAAAAGGCCGAAACGTTTAGGTAGATATACCTTGAGAACTCTTAAATCTATCCTACACTGAGGATTTTGCATTATATCCGTTTAAAATGTTACTTAAGTAGGTAGTTAAATATTAACTAAAATATATTTTTTTCTAAATAACTGTGAAATCCACAGAGATTATTAAAAAATGGAGCTTACATTGCTCAACCTTTCTGGAAAAAGGAATGGTTATCATACAAATATTTTTATAAAAGTTTATGAAATTCAATAAATTATTATAATTGATAAAGCATGTATGAAAATGTTAATCTATCAATTGACTTAGTTTATACTCGTATACCTACTGTCAACATTGCCAAGTCAACATTGATCATGAGGGTTTTAAGCACTATTTTCTAAGACAGTTAATATTTAGTCAATTGTAAATGAAACCTCAGAACAATAACTAAAGCAATTCGTATACTATATTGTTCTGAGAAATTATCCTATTATTGTCTAATATTTGGCAAAAAACGTTAGCCATTGATAATAAATTATTAAATGAAATGATGATCAATTCAAGGTTGAATATTATTTAGATTTTAATTAACCTAAGACTATTAAATTATTTTAGTTAATCAATAATGTATAAAATTATTAAGAATTTTAACAGGGTGTACAGACACCTTGTTAAAATTCAAAATAATTTTTAAAATACAACAGCCTACATTTTTTAATTAGTTTTATTTATAAATTAATTTTAAGTATTTATTTTGGAATGTATAAAAGACTGATAGCTAAAATTAGCAAGAGGACAAGATTTTGTGGACAATTTGATATCCATTTTAAAATTATTTATAATAGAGAACATGAACTCTTTACATGAACCTTTTACGAATGTATGAAAATATTTTAATAGTATTCTGCATTAATTAAATAAATTGAGTTAATAAATGTTTATATAATTTTTAACGCAAATTTTGTTGCGAACAAATTACAAAAACACAAATGTTGAAAAAATTTCCACGAGCAGGGTTTGAACCTGCACCCTTCTGACATACCGGGTCAGGTGCTCTTCCAATTGAGCTATCGTGGTTCTAACCAGCCCGCCGAAATTATTCAACACTATTTACTTTTTTACTTTGAAAGCCAAAGGCGCCCATTCAATGTTAACAACTACCGTCATTAACATCCGATCATAATATTTTTACAAATACTAAAGATCAGTTAAGAAGTAGGCAAGCTATTTATAAATGTTTATATAATTTTTAACGCAAATTTTGTTGCGAACAAATTACAAAAACACACTGAGTTTGAGTTAATAAAAATAAATGATAAAAAATATTAAAAAACGTTTTAGTTATTACAACTATATGCATTTGGAATATAATCATGTTAAAATAACCATATAACTTAACCATTTCTTTTAAAAATTGCAGGTTCTTTTTTAATATTTTTGTAAATTGTAAATTGTTGTGCAAGAGGTTCCGCTGTTAATTAGAAAGTTTTAAATACAGGTTTTATGTAAATAAATACGAACGTCCTGCAAGCGTATGTACATGTTTGAACAACAAAGCAGATTTACTCTTTCATAGTTATGGGTATCTATTATTTATATATTAACTTCTTTTAAAAAAAAAATGTAAACTCTTTTGGTGTATATTTGCTATGAACCAAGTGACTTAGTATAAAAACTAAGACTAAGTCACTTGGTTCATAACAAATAATTAAGAAAATGATGTGACGATTTGTAAGTTAAATTACGTAAGAAAAAGAACGATTAAAAGCCAAAAGTGGAATGCCTAAAAAAGTGTAATGAATTATCTGCCGTTTGTACTTGTATATTTTTTATTAACTTTATATCTGGGCCTGATAACAGTATCTCTCTATAAAAAAGAATTTCTAGATCTATTATATGTCTTAGTATAACAAAGTACCACACATATGTGTCAGTAATCTATCCCAATCGTGCATAATAATGTAAAGTACGTGTAGTATGACTATTCGTTTAAACGAAAATATTAAAAATTCACAATACAATGTGTTGCAGTTTTATTTAAAGCAATTTCGGTAAATTCAAATTCGAAAAGGTTTAGTCTTTATTTTTTTTAAACAAATTTAAGCCCTGTCTTCGTAAACCCTACACTGGAAACCTTGTACCGATAAGAAGCCACAAGAAACTAAGCAAGGGTTGTTTCTTTTGCAATTCGCAGCAACCCTTGTTCAAGTTCGATAAACTACTCGTAGCTATAACTATCTCGCATACCTTGAAGGAGCTCGATGGCGCAGTGGTTAAAGCGCCCGGTCTGCGAGGCCAGTCATCGGATCCGTGCTTCCGTGCTTCGGAAGGCACGTAAACGTCGTTGGTCACGACTGCATTAGCAGTCGTTAACAACCACCAATCCGCACTGGGCCCTCGTGGTGGTTTATGACCCGTTCTCCCTATCCATCCATAGGGTAAGCTCGTGCCCCAGCAGTATTGACCTAAAATGTGCTGATGATGACGACGATGATGATAATGACGATGATGATAATGATGATAACTTGAAAAGATTCTGCCTAAATTTTGGCTTTACCCTTATACGTACCTATTTCTGCCACTAGGGTACTAGAATGAGTGAAATTACAAGGCGCTGAATCAAAAGTACTGTTTTTTTTTTGGAGAAAGATTGCTGATTTCTTCAAACGGCATTTTTAGCTTCTCCGGGCTTTTTTTGGGGGCGACGAGGTACTTAAAAGGTACCTCAAGCCCTGTGAAACGAATCACTTTCGGAGATTTTCTAGAGGGAACGGCATCACACACTTAAAAGTGCGTGTCCCCGTGCCCTACTAGATTCTTCGAAGGGTTCGGAACGGATCGGGGAGCGGAACAACCCGGGGGCGCCTCTAAAGGCTCGGACCTCGGCTCGAGTTGATCGGGCCGTGGTGGAGGAGAGAAGCGCCTAGATATAGTGCGCGTGTAAACCGGTTCTTCGTACCTTTGTTCTACGAGTACGGTGTCTTGGGCCTAAACTAGTGTGCATGTTTAGTGTATTCTGTAAATGTGTAGTGGCATTTAGAGGATCGGGCGGGGTAAAAAGTACTGATGCTTTAGGTTTAGTAATGCGCTCGTGACACTAATGTTAATGAAATCATCCAAGGTCTTCGGTGGTGATGGTGCTCTATCAGGCTGGCTGAGTAATCGTTTGCTGGCTAACTAATATCAAAAAAGAACATTAAAGAGTTTTGTGTTCCCACAATTAGAGAAGGTTTCGCAGCATCAGTGTTAGGCATTTAGGTATCATTGTGTTATGTTTTGAGGTAAGATCAAGTAAAGTTTAACGGGCGTAGGTTATATCAAAGAGTGTATGTTATAGGGTGCATATAATTTTCAGTAGGCCGAGGCTAACGCATAATTCAATATTTTTAGGAGGATTATAATTAGGCTCGAGTAACGACTCAGTCAAATATTGAGGTACCATTTCTAAATAGTTAGTTCAATGTCGTAAACAATAGAGACAATAATAAATATATTTCTCATAATCGCCATTTTAAAATGTTTTACAAACTTTGTTCTACGAGTATAACAGGTTCCCACACAAAATGTTTGGTGCTTTTTTAAACCAAAGCACAGATAATTAGAATGTACGTAAAGGTAGGTACTGAAGTAAACCAAAGCTTTCGGCATTAGTCTTGCTACTCGTCAATAGATGGCGTCAGTGGAAGCAAATCAAGTTTAAACCATTCCTGATTTTAATAGGAGTTATGTAAGTCGCAGTGATATCACGTCATGTCTTTAATGTCACTAAGTAAATTATATACGAGTAAACCAAAGACAAAGTGAAGGACTATGTAGTTACCTGTAAATGAAATGTTTTATATTATTATTTATTGCTTTTGTTTAGTTAGTTAGGTCACTGTCAGATTTACATGTATGTATGTAGGTACACATATTTTATTTATAAAAAACTGTTAATCTTTTTGTATTATGGATTTCCGCAAAGTAACGCCTGATTCCATTAATTATTATATTTATTCAAATGGTAACTAAGTAGGTACCTAATTTTTTAAGTACTTGTATTTATATGAGAGAGAGAGAAAGAGAGAGAGAGAAAAAGAGATAGAGAAAAAGAGAGAGAGAGAAACTTTTATTGACCACACACAGTAATATACATAAAACATAACAATAAAAATAAACAATAGGTCAATCAGGACCCCGCTTCAGCTTGTGTTGTTGCGAACGAAGCATGTCGCAACAATGCAACGCTGGTATTCTGGCGGAGCCTGCCGCCGCGCCTGTGCGCGGTGCTTATCATTAATGCTTGTCCACTTACATAATATATACAACCTTATTTTTAGTTTATACGAAAACCGAAACACGTGTCAAATATTTTCATTTAAAGAATCCGTACAAAAAAAATAAAAAAAAATCTTGAAAACCCATGATGTTACAAGCTTTTTGTGCTGCCCCGTTGTGTGTTTTTAGTAGGAAATAATTTATTTGAGATTTTGTAAATATTATTTGGTCAAAATGTAACATGGTATAAAAAATATTAAAATCGATTCTATTACTGATTCTGAACAAACAGTTTTCAGGTTTCGCATAAACTTAAAATAATATTGTATCATCATCATCATCATCATCATCGGCCTATATTAGTCCACTGCTGGACATAGGCCTCCCTAATAATATTGTGTATTTATCATTAATGCTTGTCCCTTATTCATAAAAACTATTTATGCGTTATTTAGTTAAATATTGTTTTGTCAACGTCACACAAAAGAGACAAAACAATGATTAACTAAATAATGCTTAAATAGTTTTTATGAATGAGGGGGTTAGTATGTAACGCCTCGGTGGCCGAGTGGCAAAGTGCTCGGCCCGATACCCAAAAGGTCCCGGGTTCAATTCCCAGGTCGGACAAAGTGTGTGTTCGGATTTTTTGTGATGCCTAGCCCGGGTTTGCGATCAGATCACCACCCCTTGGCAAGCGTGGTGATTAAGCCAATACCCATCAATTGTAGTGATGACTTGATTTCAAGATGGAGGCCTTTGCCCAGCAGTGGGACAGTTATGGGTTATTTACTAACTATTAACTTACTTACTGAAATGTAAATTGAGTATTTGTTATGTCATGACAATTTTTTTTAATTATTTCTTCCTTTGTAATTCCCTAGTTTCCTGAGAACCCGCTCCGTAAAGGGTGCAGCGTGGAACTGGCAGTTCCGCGTTCATTAACTGCGCCCCTAATTGTGCGCCATTCTTTATTGCGCTATTATGTTTTTCTTATTGAGTTCAGTCTAATTATACTAAATGTAATGGTAATTTCATACTGAACTTCTTTAAAAAAACGGTATAATGTTGAATTGAAACAACTTTTACGGATCTACTCGCGTTTATTTTACACATTATTAAATTTAATCAGGTGCGTTCCGTTTTACGCAGAAAGAGCTTACAGTATCTTTTGGTCTGACGGTATGGTGTTAGGCTGGGATTTAATATTTTGTATGATGGGATCCCAGGCTGGTGGTGGATTCCAACCATCTTCTCTATTGAAATTAGGATGTTTTTAATTTCAATAGCCTCGCGTATCATCCTATGGATGAATCGTTGTTATTACTAGCTAGAGACTCGATAATTATGAGACGACCAACACCTCAGTCTCCCTGTGACCACGGACCCTGTAAAGGGTTCGAAACGTCAGGATAAACATTAAATAAGTAATGTGTAAAATAAACGCGAGTAGATCCGTAAAAGTTGTTTTATTTATTTTTATTTTATTTTTCCTACACTCACACCAATTATCTAGCCCAAAAGAAGCTTCGTTATGAAACTCGTTATATGGTTACTAGACAACGGATAAACATACTTAAAATACTTAAATACATACTTATTATACATAGAAAACACCCAGACCCGAGACAATTTAGAAAAATAGTAATTTCTAAATTGACCCGACCGGGGATCGAACCCGGGACCTCAGGGATGGCGACTCCATGAAAACCGGTGTACAAACCACTCGACCAAGGAGGTCGTGGAATTAAGTCATTCTTGATTTCAATGATAAAGGCCTTTTCCAGCAGTTGGACAGTTATAGGCTATTTACTTACTTATTACTAGGCCGCATCATCACTGACTCTCAGGTAAGATCGCGGTCAAATCCTTGTTTCATCTTAGCCAAAAGACATCTACTGCTGGACAAAGGCCTCCCCCAAGGATCTGCATATCATGGGGGGGTATTTGCCGTAATCGCCACGCTTGGCAGGCGGGTTGGTGATCGCAGTAGGTTGAGAGTAACCTCAGAGATGCTGCTGCCTGTCCTCTGGAGTGGTCCCTTAGGCGGATTTACGACACCCTTTTTATTATGAATTAAAAAATTGCGGGTTGGTGAGGTGAGTGAGGAAGGACGGCTAGTGAGGTACCTGTTAGCTGTCCTCGCATTTGGACTCTGCATTTGCTCAACGTCAGGTAGAGAGGTGTCGTTTACCGTTCATAAAAAATAGAATAAAATAGAATAATAGAATAAAATACTTTATTGTACACATAAAAAAACGATTTATACGCATTTTATACACTTTCTCTTCTAGAACATTTTTTAATACTTAATACTCATATCACAAATTAATAACTTATCTAGACTTCCTCAGATGCTTTCGCATTACATACATGTTCACAAACAATTTAAAATTAAAATTGGATTCGTACAAAGGGCGGCCTTATCACTAAAAGCGACATCTTCCAGGCAACCTAGGGATGGAGAGCATTGATAAATAAAAAATGAAAAATAAAAAAGAAAAAAGAAAAAAAAGTGATATGTACTTTATTACTTAAACACAAATACACATATATACACACTTACATATATACATACATACATACAACCGTATAAATATGTAGAACATATATACATACCATTTAAGAACAAAAAATAAATAAATAGTGGACTAACAGTAGAATTACAATGACAGATACATAGTGATCTTTGACGAGTTTCTTAAAACTTTGCAGAGACTTCGCACGTCTTACAGGCACAGGCAAAGCATTCCACAGGCGATCAGCATGGACCGTAAAAGATTTGTCACAGAATCTTGTTGAATGCAGTGGAATCTGCAAACTCAAGTTCTCCGATGAGAGCGGGAATGGGAGTCATGCAAAAATTGGAAACGATCTTTAAGATAAAAAGGGGTGGTAGGGTTAAATAATATATTGTAAAGTGAGCAAACAATATGATAAAATAAACATTTTTTTTTATATTAGAAGGAGGCAAACGAGCAGGCGGGTCACCTGATGGAAAGCAATCACCGCCGCCCATGGACACCCGCAAAACCAGAGGAATCACAGATGCGTTGCCGGCCTTTCTTTCTTTCTTTCTTCCTCAATACCTAAGGCGGCTTTCTACATTTTGTTTTATAAGGTCATCTAAGATCCGTGGGATTTATTTAGCTTTCCTCCTCGTATGTCGACTCGTATAAAATACTATAAAATGGAATATAACTTTTCGATTACACGTTTTTTTTTCACGATCACACCCGCCGACATGAGTAGCGTGTTATACGCAAACATGCAAATGAGAAATCGGCGAGTTTTACTACTTTCTCTTTGAGCAATAAGTTAATTGTGCCTAACTTGCCTGTATACTTATTGTTCTTCTGCTGGGCAGGCCTCCATCATCAAATCAAGTTATCTCTTAAATTGATGGGTAGTGATATAAGTATACACTGTATCTTCGCATCCATGGCTGCTGTATCCTCCTTACATACCTATATACCTCCCTAGCCACTGCATCAGCCATCGTCCAAATTGATAACCCAATTTAACAGGCAATTGTTTTTATGGTTTTTGATATGCAAGCGTGCATGGTAGTCTCGAGCACCCGAAGGCCTTGACTGGGATTCGGAAAAAGGTGAAGCCTACCCACTAAAAACCACTTACATCCCCTTTAGTTCACATGCCACTAGAGTGACTGGAACTACTAATCTGGCAATCACCAGTATTCACCCTAGCAGCGGCCCGCCAGGGAACACGAGAAAGCCTAGGTTCCCTTATGGCGTTCTCCACGACTTACTCAATATGTACAATAAGATGGTAGGTTTTTACAATGGCTCAATTATGGACCCTGTCGGGCACAGCATAGCTTAGTAGAAGAGAGATCATTATTATTTTAATTATAATTATATCATATTTATTTGTATTTTAATTTATCATTGTTTAAAAATTTATTTTTAACCAGCTGACCCGGCGGACTTCGTACCGCTTTGACAGTTTCCATGACAACAAATCATTTTGTATTGGAAAATTTAATTGTCGTTTTTAGTATTTTCCGTTACATAAAATTTATGTTTTTCACCGTTTAAATCTTCCCTGAACTTCCACATTTGTGGAAGTTCAGGGAAGATTTATTTGAAATTCAAAATTAGCCAAATCGTCCAGCCATTCTCGAGTTTTAGCAAGACAAACGAACAGCAATTGATTTTTATATATATAGATGTTATATTGGAATATTATACCTATGTATTTTTTATGTAACTTGCCCAGCGGTACATAGAATATTTATTTACTATACTTACATACTTTATTTATAATTTATTATCTGCTAAAAAATAATATACTAATTATTAATTATTTTATAGTTGATGATTTATCATTACCCGACCGAGCTATACATTTTACATTTGCATCGCCCGACGATGCGACGCTACCGTCAAGTGTAAGGTCCAGTTTGTTGCCTTAAATTTCAGTTCAATTCAAACCGAAACACAGCAACGCAAATCAGCGCTAATAGGTATTAATGTGGTCGCCATTCAGCCCAATACTGTTACTTTAAATACTACTAGACTTGTTTGCACATTAGTTGCTTCAACTTAAAACATAAGGCTACCATTCCATTTGTTGGTGGTTGGCTGAAAAAAATCTGTTTTAGAGCTAAGTCCACCTTTGCTCATCATTGTTTGTACATTGTTTTCTGTTTATGTTTTTTTTTATTTTTTAGTGGATGGCTTCGTGCGATTAGCACATTTAGCCAGTGTCAAAGTAATTTTTCTTACAAGTAATACATAAATAAACAATATTTCCTTATATGATGATGATGAATGATATTAGAAATGGAAAGTGAGAAATGATATACCCCCCAACCCCTCGAGTATCTCAGTAAAGATGTGGGGCTTTACTAAGTCCTCACGCGAGCTTCTTGAGAGAATTTGAAAAGTAACGTTGCACTGTTTTGTTTCATTTGCCAACACTTATGCACACTCACGAACACTTAACGGTTAATAATCCACCATTATTTCACATTAATATTCGACATAACACAAATTTTAGAAAATAAAACAAAACCGCAGACATGACGCTTCACTTTCCCGCCAAGAAGTTCTGTTTGTGTGTTTTTGTCTCAGAATAATAACTAAAGCTATAGAAACCGGACTAAAATAACAACTCAAACTCATCAGTTCCCACTATTTTAACTAATGAACCTAGGTGATGTATTGGAAAGAGATCGATTGTCCCTTTTCTTTCGTTATTTCGAAGGTGTCACCAGATCTGTGAAACGAACTGTCAGCTTTTAAATCAATGTACTTCTGATTTTGGCCGGGCAAAAGGACTCGAGATTTCATTTTTCTGATGACCGAATGACATAACAATACAAAAAATAAAAACTAAGTGTCAACCATTTGTCGCACTCCAACCTCCTTTTCTAGCCATAAGATAGAACGGAACTAAACATAGTTGCACGTTTTTTATTTTAACCATCTTTCTATAGCTTTAGTTATTGTTCTGAGGTTTTTGTGCAATAAAGAATATATATAATCCTCGACCGTTTTCCCATTTACTTGGGGTCGGCCTTCCTTGTCCGTTTCCTCCACTGCGCACGGTTTTGTGCAGTGCTAGTGTCAAGTTGAGCGTCTTTTAGGTCTTTTTCGACCGTCGTCAGCCAAAAAAAAAAAAATATAAATAAAGAAAATTAATAAAATAAATAATAAATATATATTTATATATATATTATTAATTAATATAATTTCATTCCAATAAAGAATAGGATATATAAATTTTGTCAACCACAGATAAATTATTAGTTATAATAACAGAGGTGTGTGGGTAAGCTGTTATATTTTGCGAAAATGTTTTTGTTTTAGAAGCGTATCGAGAGAAAGGTTGCGCTAACGGATTTTATACGAACAAAAGCGGATAGAAATGCTTTTGTTAGAGACTATCTCGGGATAGTGACAGCATCGGTGAAATCCACCAATAACAAATTGGTTTCATGTACTTCGATGATGGAAACAGAACCTGAGCCACAGAATAATATACAACCTGAGCTTTTAATAACAAGTCTTACGAACTCTTCCGTGAACAAAACATACTTCTAATTATTTTTCTTATTTTTCAAAAGTAATTAGTGACTTTCCTGTGAGAGTTTTGTGATCTTCTTTTGTTGGTTTTATTTCCAAGTTTCATCGCTTTTGTATTTCCCTGTTTAGTTAAGGGTGCGCCATCCGTAAGTGACAAGTGTCATATGTTTTATTTGAAATGTCGTCGTCCATATTTATTTGATGCCGCGCGGCCATACTAATTTTGTATGGGGAATTTAAGGTGCTTAATAAAAAATAATTATTTAAATAACCACTTGATGAATCGAAAATGTAGTCTAGCAATTTGTAGTTTATCCATTGATGATTGTTTAGACAAAATCAGAGGTACAATAATTTAGATAAACTATAAGAAATCTACTAAACGCCGCCACTCGTTTTCATGATTTTTGCCCAACTTTAAATGATATTGTAGAAAAAACTATAGCGTGTTATGAGTTTATGGTTCTGACAAATTGTAAACACGTTCCCTATGATACTAAATATATATTTTGTTCATTTAATACGATAGTATTTTCAGTTATATTTACTTAACCGTAACTGCATTTTTGGCATTTTTTGGTCGGCGCCCCCCTAATTAAATTACTTACCTTTTTAATTTATTTAATGTAGTAAGTACTGATGTCGTCATAGGAATATAATGTTAAGTTCGAGCATTCCGGACAAACCTCAGTGGTTTTTGGTCTGCTATGATGCAAAAGTATTGTATGTTGTATGTTTTAGTGTATAAATAAAATAAAATAGTTATTTAGAAATAATTTAGAAGATACCTGCGGTTACTCTATTTGCCTAACCTAGTATCTAGTCAAACCTAATTTAAGCTTTAAGATACTATCTACCAATTTTGTACCTATACAATGTATTGCTAATAAATAAAAAATAAAAAATATGTTTTGCTCATTAGATGAATGATTGGTCTAGACCAATCATTCATCTAAGTTTTGCTCCTATCGTAATGCAAACCAGTCCAAAAAACCAGGTTTTTATCATTCATCTAAGTTTTGCTCCTATCGTAATGCAAACCAGTCCAAATAACCAGGTTTTTGGTTGGCATAAAACTATATATGCATAGGTACTAAATATTTATAACAGCATAATATATTATTGGCGGTTGCACCTTATCTCTATCACCATTGGCATCATCAACATCATCAACATCGCATCAGCAAATTATGTCCAGGTATGTAGGTTTACTTAAAAACAATCAATAGCAATTGGAGATTCGGGACATAACCCATCACGCTGGCCCATTGCGGGTTGGGTTAAAACAACTGCCATCTTACGACAACAAACGGGAACATAAAGCCCTCCAAAGCACTAAGTCAAGCCATTAAACTTAATAATATTTCCATTCCAAAGATAAATCATCAAAACGAAGTACAGTCAAATAACGAACGCTCATATTAACAGAATTAGCAAGCATAGTAATTTATTCAGGCGCATTCACGGGTTATAAAGTGTATGAACGAACAATGTAAGGGTGGGTCTACACGTGAGACACGTAACGTGACGTAGCGGAACAAGCCTTTACTGGCGTCAGTCACGAAAGTGAAACTTATTTACTGATTTCGTTCCGGCTTGTCACAATATCGTGATTTGTTGTTGTAGTGAGAGAAATAAAATGTATGTTTTTGTTTCTGGTTTATTCCGTGGAAGTATTTTTAGCCAATTTGCAGTTTTTCTATTCAAGAAAAATATTGAATTTGTTACAAGATAAAATTTTAGTAGAAAAAAAAAATATTCATCTTGAAACTACTAACACAAACTACATTGTAAATGAAAAAAATTAAATAATGAAAATATTGAATTTGTTGTATTTTTGTGATCATGATCTTTGATTACATATAAAAATTGATATAATAAAATTTTGAAATACTTATTGACATAGTACTCAGTCAACAGCAAAGGTAAGTGATGATTGGTCAAGTTTCAAAATATGAAATCAGTATGAAAATCAAAACTTTTTAAACGCATATCGAAAATCCTTGGAGTGTCTACTAGTACCTGCAGACTTTGACTGTAGTTATATAGAAAATTTATTAAAATCTAGTGAACATCATCTACTTTTGCTGTTGACTGTACCTACGACAACAACGTAAATCGCTGAACACTTTATTCAGCGTTTTTAGTTGCTCACTATACCTGCTACCTTGGTATGAAAAGGCCACGTGGTGCTTGTATTAGGATTTTTGTTTGAACAAGTGGTGGCAAATGTACCATCATAGTATTTATTCTACTGTACACACACACGCCTGTACAAGAACCTATCCAAAACGGTAAAATTTCTTCCATACATTTTCAACCATATGCCTAATACATAAAGTTCTCTATTGAAAATAATTGAGAGTTTATGGCAGTCTGATGTGCAGGCGTGTTCAGTATAGTAAAAAGATGTTTATTTTTTGACCTCGTAATCTATATATTAATATGTGAAGCAAAAACTTTGTACCCCTTTTTACGAAAATTGCGCGGACGGAGGAGTATGAAATTTCGCACACTTATAGTTTATATAGAGAAGGAGTACAGAATGTTAGTATTTTTTTTTAATTATTCATAAAAAATACATTAAATCAATAAAACAAACATTACACAAACTACGATGTATTTGACACACACGCTTATCATACTCTTTTCAAAAATTTCAAAAATGGAAGTGGAGCGGCCGAAGTCTGTCAATGCCAATTCAAACTCACATTCTATCTTTTTTTATTTTTCATTACTTATGATACAATCCGTGCAGCCTTAATAAAATTACGGTCGAATTTCGACCACTGGGCGACCACTAGTCAATTCAAACACCTAAAGGTTTTTGATTGCAGATTTACATAGCATACATTATAAGTTTGGTACTTTGCCGATTGTATCCCCAAAATGGTTTATTTAGAATTTGAATACTCACTTTAATGAAGCTCTACTTAAGTCGAAAGTTTAATTAGAACTATCATTTAAGTAAATAAAAAATAAAATATTTGTTTCATCATAATTTTTCTTAAGTTGTTGTTTTTTAAGTAATTTTTATATCAATGCGTGTTGGTGGGTTTTGTCGGTTTGCATCTTTTAACAACAATCATGACCAACGGTTTAACGTGCCTTAAAAAGCACGAAGAGATTCGTTTAAATTAAAATTTCGTCACCCATCTAGTTAACAGACATTGCGAAATTTGCTTACCTTGCAAGATCGCGACGTCTCGTATCCGATCCAGTTGCTGAATGTAGCTCCCATTTATGTGGTATTTATTGATGAATGATGTAACAACATAATCTATATCCAATGAGCCAAACACGAACAATTATCGTATTCGTTTACTCGTAGTAGCGTAAAAGAGATTCATCATCATCATCATCAGCTCATTTTATGTCGAAGAACGGAGTAGTTCCAGATGATAAATTTTTGGTCATCCATCCGATGACCGGCTTTTGCGAAAGTTGCTTAACCTCAGCACTCGCTGGCCGGGCGCGTTAACCACTGCGCCATCGAGCTCCTCGTTCGGATACTTGTAGTAGCATAAAAGAGGATTGTTGTATCGAAATTGATACAGTATCATAGTTACTATTTCATAGAATTTGTGACATTAGCATGATAACATAATGTGTATGTTATGGTTTCGAAAGAAGTTCGTGCACTCGTTCGCGGCCTTTGATCAATAAAGTACACACGGCGACAGATCAACCTACCCAACCCAAAACTGTCAAATTTCTCCAATTAATATTGATCTTTATTATGACCCAACAATAAAGCTCAAAATTGACAGTTTTGGGTACGTACTATGTAGTTAAAGGATCCGGAACAAAAATGCATCTCGAAGTGATCTTGTTTGCTCACACCTATACATTTAAATTTCGAATAACAAAATCTGAAAAAACATTGGGTTATCGGACCACAGACCTATATATTTGGTCTGTGGGTTATTCAATGTTTCAGCTTGCTATGAACCATAAATCTTAAACATAAAGATTAATTAAGGTTTCAAAAAATATTTGTACATCTATCTATCTATTTTTTTTTAAATTAGATTCACCAACGTTTGTTTACATTGTTTCTAAACAGGTAACAGTTGGACAAATACATAACTAAATGTAACAAACACTTACAGGTAAATACCGCATGAACCATATTATTAGGAAACTAAGTTACTCTAAAATATTATCTATAACAAGGCGCTTCAACTCAATAAATACTATTTTTTTACTATGACACAACCTTCATGAAGGTGTGACGGAGCTTGTTGGTTGAGTCCGAGTAAATAGCAGTGATGTCACTAAATTCATTTACCACTTTACACAGTCTGGAAACAGGGGAGTAGGAGCCTGACACTGTTCTACGAAAAGGTCTCACAAGAGGGATTATCTTATTACGAGGATATCTAATTGGGACACGCAAATTTAAATTTCATACTAGTTGGGGACAGTCAATACTATTGTTAAAAATTTTGGATGCAAAAATCAAATAATTAAATACTTGACGATTTTCCAGAGAACTCATTTTAAAATGTTGTAAACTATCCGTAAACGATCTAAATTTTCTGTTGTTTCCCATTCCCGCTGAGTAAACTAAGTGTTTTACAAATCTTTTCTGTACCCTTTCAAGTCTCAGTCAATGAGTAGCATAGTGTGACCTCCACATAACCACGCAGTACTCCAGGGGGGTAACCACGAGCTCTTATAGCAGTATTATTGCTGTTGTGAAAACGAGACGCGTGTAGCGGCGAATATATTTGCGTCCCTTTTTCACAACTGCAATAATACTGCTTTAAGAGTTCATGGTCAGGGGGCAGTATACTGCGTACTAGACTTTTAAACAGGATGATTTTAATTTTGGCGCTACGCAACACCTTAATATTTCGCAGAACAAATTCCAGCATTCTAGAAGCTCTGTTTGTTACATCTTCAATATGAGGCACAATCACAAACGTTAATTTTTGGTCAAAGATAACACCTAAGTCTCGTATCCGATCCAGTTGCTGAATGTAGCTCCCATTTATGTGATATTTTTACTTTACTTTTTAGTTAACTAGACGTTTCCTTTTCGCGTAAATTGTACAAAAAAACATTTACTGCTGTTCAGATTAATTCTGTTGCTATTGCATCATTTGGCAATCTCATCAAGATCATCTTTTGACCGGCCAAAATCAGAAGTACATTGATTTAAAAGCTGACAGTTCGTTTCACAAATCTGGTGACACCTTCGAAATAATGAAAGAAAAGGGACAATCGATCTCTTTCCAATACATCACCTAGGTTCATTAGTTAAAATAGTGCGAACTGATGAATTTGTGTTGTTATTTTAGTCCGGTTTCTATAGCTTTAGTTATTATTCTGAGGCTACTTAATATTTACTGTCATCGCAACAAACGTCATTGTGGCTCCGTGGTGGCATCAAAGTCGTGAACCGTTTTTCAAGCGCTCATCGGGAATCTATTACATTATTATTGATCGAAGATCGCTGCCGAGATTCAACTTCAATTATACGTTACAAAAAAACTTATCAGTTGAGTAAAATAAATTCAATAGCGTGAACTCACCTTTACTATCATCCCGGTAATCTTGGTTCGAGTGGGGAGGTTTATTACCCCATGTTGTTATCTCATCTGTGACGAGTGAGTATGGTATATGTGTCGCGTAAGAATAATGTGTATACTTTGTAGCACATGATCATATAATATAAAATTATTAATTTGCGTAATTTGAGGAGCTCAATGGCGCAGTGGTTAACGCGCCCGGTCTGCGAGTGCTGAGGTCAAGCAACTTTCGCAAAGGCCGGTCATCGGATGGGTGACCAAAAATGTATCATCTCGAGCTCCCCGTACTTCGGAAAGCACGTAAAGCCGTTGGTCCCAGCTGCATTAGCAGTTGTTAACAACCACCAATCCGCACTGGGCCCGCGTGGTGGTTTATGGCCCGTTCTCCCTATCCATCCATAGCGAAAGCTCGTGCGCCAGCAGTGAGAACACAAAATGAGCTGATGACGATGATTTGCATAATCGACTGGTATATATAAAAGTAGAAATAAATTGTGTGATTTATATAGTCTAAAACAATATAACCAAAATTCTAATTTTACGGAATATGTAAAGAATTATTCGAAAATATTTAAGAAAGTATGTATAGTAGCAAAATCTAATTATATTAAAGAAAAAATTAAAAAGTCCAACAATAAAATTAAAGCCACTTGGGACATTATAAACCGTGAAACAGGTAAATTTAAACCACGGGATAATACTTTCACTTTAAAAGTAAACGACAACTTAGTCAATTCAGATTCACATATTGCTAATATTTTTGATGATTTTTTTGTAAATATACCTGTGCTGACAACCTCAAATTTGGATTCATCACCAGAAGCTGCACAAGCATTACTCCAAAAATATGTACCAAAATGTAATGTTTCTTTTCAATTTAAATATATTGATTCAATGGATATTATAAAAACATTTAAATCACTGAAAATGAAAAACACAAGTGATTTGTGGGGCATCTCTATAAAAGTAGTTAAGAATATTATACATTCTATTGCACCATATCTTGCTGAAATTTTTAATAACTGTGTGAATAAAGGTATCTTTCCCGATCTTATGAAGTTTAGTAAGGTCATACCTTTGTTCAAATCGGGAAACAAAGAAGACCCCAGTAACTATCGACCCATTTCAATACTACCAACTCTAAGCAAAATTTATGAAAAAGTTATATTGGAACAGTTGATGTCGTATTTTAACATAAACAACCTTTTACATAATAAACAATATGGTTTTACAAAGGGTCGTTCTACTACTGATGCAGGTGTTGCTCTATTAAAACATATATTTGATGCCTGGGAGAAGTCTCAAGACGCCCTTGGAGTGTTTTGCGACTTGTCCAAGGCTTTCGATTGCGTTGAGCACAAAACTCTGGTGATGAAGCTAAATTACTACGGTCTCAAAGATTTCGCACTAAATTTAATTCAGTCGTATCTTAGCTCTCGAACACAAACTGTCGATATTAATGGAACTAAATCATCTGGCTCTCATGTAAAAATGGGAGTTCCACAAGGGTCCATTCTTGGTCCTTTTCTGTTTTTGATTTATATTAATGACTTGCCATTCTTTGTAGAGAACTTCTGTGAAATCGTATTATTTGCAGATGATACTTCACTCATTTTTAATGTAAGTAGGTGTAAGAATAATTACGACGATGTAAACAAAGCACTCTCTGATGTACTCAGTTGGTTTACTATTAATAATTTGCAGCTTAATGCTAAAAAAACAAAATGTATTAATTTTAAATTACCAAATGTCAAAAATGAACCAACCGATATAAGAATAAACGGTGATCGATTAGATTTGGTAGACTCAACAGTTTTCTTAGGTATAACCCTTGACTCAAAACTTCAATGGAATCCTCATATTTCGAAATTGGCCGGCAAACTCAGTTCTGCTGCTTATGCCATTAGAAAAATAAGGCAGTTAACAGACGTTGAAACTGCTAGAACAGTTTACTTTAGTTATTTTCATAGTGTCATGTCGTATGGCCTCTTACTGTGGGGAACAGCGGCTGATATTGTAACTATTTTCATTTTACAGAAACGAGCAGTAAGAACAATCTATAGACTAGGTTCACGAACGTCTTTAAGAAATCTTTTTAAAGAAATTGGTGTCTTGACAGTGGCGTCTCAATTTATTTATAATTGTATAGTTCTTGTACGTTGTAATATCAATTCATTTACTAAACACAGTAATGTACATAATTTTAATACTAGAAGTAAGTCAAAACTTGTAATGCCACTGTTCAGGTTACAGAAGGTGCTTGGTTCTTTCTTGGGGCAAGGTATACACTATTACAATAAAATACCAAATACTGTACTAGATTTACCTTTAGATAAGTTTAAAAAACATGTAAAGTCTTCTTTACTTAAAAAAGGTTATTATACAGTCAAAGAATATTTAGAAGACAAAACCGCCTGGCTATAATAAAAAACATATACATAATACTACATATAAACAGTGTCCTGCAGATAACAAAATAGCGTTGCATTGAACATTACAATTAGTTTTATTTTTATTATTATTAACTATAGTTTTTTTGACTTTTACTAGTACTGTATGATATTGTAAAAAATTAAACTGGTAAATTATGTTTTTGCAGACTTAAATATTTTATTTTTTGTGTTTTTTTTACATGTTGTGATTGTCCTTTACATTTTGTGTTTTTATTTGTGATGGAAAGTGTCCTTTATAATAGGGCATTTTCCAATATTTATGACGCTGTAAGGGAGAAAAGAGATGTCCGAGACCCCAGCGGGATAACCCTTTCAGATCGGCTTCAAATTTCGCCATGATTTAGTTGATATTATGTTTAAATTTGTTAGCAAATATCAAAATTTGTTGACCAATAGTTATCGAGATATCCCATGTTAAAGGGTATCCCGCTGGGGTCACGCTCGTCAAAACTATTTGACCTAAAACGAGCAGGAACGAGACACGCTACTGATATAGTTTTTGTGCTAAGATTTTGTTGATTCAATTATGAATCCATCGGTGAAAATTCCAGGATTCTATCTTCTGTAGGTACTGAGTAATCAAATACCTACTTTTCGTCAAAATTCCTCCGAAAAGTAAGTTCTAGTTGAGGTGTAAGATAAAAGGCTACATTCATGAAATCCAGGGAAGATTTTGTTGACTCTGAGAGAAAATTTGTTAGACAAAACCGAGAACTCTAGCTACAGTACATCCTGAGATATAACGCTAATATGGTTATCCCGCTGGGGTCACGGTGTTGATACCTAAACATGGTTTTTCCACAGGAATGGAGCAAGTAGCGAGTTTATGACTATAGCCAAGATTTTGTGGGTGTAAAAATCTAACCAGTTCCTACTTTTCAGTTTCCTAGGTACAGTATTTTAGGAGAAATTAAAATTTATAACTTTTTCATACTAAAAGTACGCGTATAAGCCGACCAAATTAAGTTGGTTCCCTAAAAGGCCAAGATGGCGGCCAATTTTTTTGTTTAAGTGCCGATTCCGATGAAACTAAAATTGGCCACCATCATGGTCTTTTTAAAGAATTTCTCCTAAAATACTGTACCTAGGAAACTGAAAAGTAGGAACTGGTTAGATTTTTACACCCACAAAATCTTGGCTATAGTCATAAACTCGCTACTTGCTCCATTCCTGTGGTCTCAGGATGTACTGTAGCTAGAGTTCTCGGTTTTGTCTAACAAATTTTCTCTCAGAGTCAACAAAATCTTCCCTGGATTTCATGAATGTAGCCTTTTGTCTTACACCTCAACTAGAACTTACTGTTCGGAGGAATTTTGACGAAAAGTAGGTATTTGATTACTCGGTAACTACAGAAGGTAGAATCCTGGAATTTTCACTGATGGATTCATAATTGAATCAACAAAATCTTAGCACAAAAACTATATCAGTAGCGTGTCTCGTTCCTGCTCGTTTTAGGTCAAATAGTTTTGACGAGCGGGACCCCAGCGGGATACCCTTTAACATGGGATATCTCGATAACTTTGTCAACAAATTTTGATATTTGCTAACAAATTTAAACATAATATCAACTAAATCATGGCGAAATTTGAAGCCGATCTGAAAGGGTTATCCCGCTGGGGTCACGGACATAGAAAAGAGCTGGACACTTGCTGAGTTTCTTGCCGGTTCTTCTCAGTACAAGATCTCCCGCCCAGAGTAGATAGACTTACGAACCGATGGCTTAGAATGACGTTCATAAGAGCTATTTGTAGCCTAAACTGAATAAATGATTTTGAATTTTGAATTTTGAATTTTGAATCATTTTTAGTGAAGCAAAAAAAAAGCAATAATTAAGTTGTCGTTCCATTTGTGGACACCAAGCAATAAAGAAATCATAGTTTTTTGTTACTATCGCAGTGGCGCCAGAGTTCGACACAGTAACCCAGTACTCGACACTAGTTTTCGATGCCAAAATATAAAATGGAATTACTTAAGTAGGTACATTGAAATTTTATTATATGAAAGCTATGAAGCAGGTGGTCTATTCAATTGTCGCTAAAGTCAAAAATCAGTTGCTGCCCCTATCTATATCTATACTATATATTATATCTATATATACTAGTGGTCGCCCAGTGGTCGAAACTTGACCGTAATTTTATTAAGGCTGCACGGATTGTATCCTATAGCAATGAAAAATTTAAAAAGAAAGAATATGAGTTTGGATTGACATTGACAGATTTCGGCCGCTCCTCATCCATTTTTGAAAATTTTGAAAAGAGTACAGTTGCGTGTGTGTCAAATAGATATGCGTGAGTGTAGTGTTTGTTTTATTCTTAGAGCATAATGCTCTTTGGTTTTATTGATTTAATGTATTTTTATCCATAATTTTAAAAAAATATTAACATTCTGTACTCCTTCTATAAATAAACTATAAGTGTGCGATATTTCATACTCCTCCGTCCACGCAATTTTCGTAAAAAAGAGTATAAAGTTTTTGCTTCACGTATTAATATATAGATAAAATTCTCGTGTCACATGTTAGTTGCCATACTCCTCCGAAACGGCTCGATCGATTTTTATGAGACTTTCAATGTATATTCGGTAGGTCTGACAATCGGTCGTAATCTATTTTTTATACCCCTAAGTGATAAGGGTGGTCCGGTCCACCCCAAACATTTGTTTAGTTTTTGGATTTTTTTTCAATACAAAATGGTTTCATTGTTTTGTTGTCATAGAATTATGGAATACATGATTTAACTTTAAACAAGTATCATTTGTAATAATACTACTATTACTAATACTTCTGTCACCCAAGAGTGCCTGAAATATTACATACGGGGCTTAGTACGAAATAGCAATAAGCTATTTCGTACTAAGCCCCAATTTCGTACTTCGTCTCTCACTTTTTTTATTCATTACGTATAAGCACTTTATCTTTATTTCACCTGATGTAAACTGATGATAAGATTGTAGGTGTGGACTTCACCCGGACTCCTCAACCACTGAGTCAGTGGCTATCTTATCTCTAGCTGTCGGAACACAACAATGCTACTAACATTGATGTTATGGCGACATATTGAGATAAGATGGTGGTAGCTAGCGCCTGGATTTAAAACATGCCCCTGCTCATGCTATCCCCAACCAAACAAAGTACAAACATGTACTCGCTGGGAATCGAACCTGGGACCTCTTGGTCTAAGACCGGTAGTCTTAACCAGTAGACCACAGAGGCGGATAGAAATGCGGCTCTCTGTATCAATTTATCGTGTTTGTATCTTTGTGTGCAATACAAATGACGACCTCCTTGTTAGAGTGGTTTCTACACCGGTTTTCATGGTGTCACCATCCTGAGGACCCGGGTTCGATCCCCGGTCGGGTCAATTTACAAATTATTGTTTTTCTAAATTGTCTCGGGTCTGGGTGTTTTCTATGTATAATAAGTATGTATTTAAGTATGTTTATCCGTTGTCTAGTAACCATTTAACGAATTTCGTAACAAAGCTTCTCTTGAGCTAGATAATTGGTGTGAGTGTAGGAAAGTTTAAGTTTATAAACAATGTTCAGTTAGTAGCCGAACGGATATACAGGGTGTCTTAAAAATGGCACGCCAGGCTGACACTGGAGATAGCTTAGCTATAAGTAAACCTATCAGATAAAAATAACATGACTCTAGTAAAAGTCTCATAGTTTTGGAGAAAATGCCACTTTTTTATTTTCTAAAAACTCCACTTTTAGATCGTTTTTTTTTTTTATCTGATAGGTTTATAGCTAAGCTATCTCCAGTGTCAGCCTGGCGTGCTATTTTTGGGACACTCTGTATGCTCGGTTTGAATAGGAGAAATTGTGGTTCAATCTCCATAGCGCCGGCCGGTTAGACTTTACGTGAACTCATTACTAACACATACGTATTAGCTTTCTGGATCGATCAACAGGAATATTGTTAATGTATTGTTTTCTAAAGTTGACACGAACACTTCGTATTGAATTGAAATAACCTTTTTACGAATTCATCATCATCATCATCGTCTCAGCCAAAAGACGTCCACTACTGGACCAAGGCCAAGGATCTCCACAACGACCGGTTTTGTGCTGCTCGCATCCAGCGACTTCCCGCGACCTTCACCAGATCGTCGATTTACGAATTCACTAGCATTTAATTTACATATTGTCTTAGCTTGACGTTTCGAACCCTGTATGTGTCAGGGAGACTGAGAGTTAACAAGTAATTCCGTGAAAAGTGTTTTGATTCACTATTATTACAGTATTAATAGTACAACAAAACATCAAAAACGATTAAAACTGAAAAAACGTAAACTTAATTTCATCATCATCATCATCAGCTCATTTTTATGTCCCCACTGATGGGGCACGAGCCTTCCCTATGGATGGATAGGGAGAACAGGCCATAAACCACCACGCAGGCCCAGTGCGGGTTGGTGGTTATTAACGACTGCTAATGCAGCCGGGACCAACAGCTTTACGTGCCTTCCGAAGCACGGAGGAGCTAGAGATGATTAATTTCTTGCTCATCCATCCGATGACCGGCCTTTGCGAAAGTTGCTTAACCTCAGCACTCGCAGACCGGGCGCGTTAACCACTGCGCCATCGAGCTCCTCAACAACCTTAATTTATATTAAATTAAAACAGTAGTTGAAACGAAAATGTTACACTCTGTAGGTAGGTACTATAGACGTTAATGTCAGACAGAGACAAGAAGTAAATTATGGTTTAATCATTATATCATGGAAAGCTCACTCTTGCAACTTTTTTAAGTTATTGTAAAAAAAAATGCGTCAGGAATTAAAATGAAAATGTAAGTTTTGCGTTGCCCTAACCTAACAGGCCATCTATCTACTATATCAATCTTTTCTATATTGTACGAATATTAAAATAAATAAATAACAATAAAACCAACATTAGTGTTAAAACCACAATTATAATGTCACAAACATAATAGTTAATGTTTATGCAGTCCTCGAAGCTCGTCAGTAATCTTGTCTGGCGGCAGGCCGCGTGGCTCAGACCACTGGCGCGCGCCGGCCCAGTCGCGACGAAGGCCCCACAGGGGCTACACGTGTCCTCGTCCTCTCCGCGGCTTATGTAACATCCGCACGGTCTGCAGCCTCCGACCTCCATCGACCCACCACCGTTTAACGTGGCCCACCAGCTAACTTGGTGAGTAAAATGTGCGTTACGTAAAGGACGAACGTTGTGACGGCCGCCAGCAGCGGTAACTCAGTGCCGTAACCTATGGCTAGGTGTAATTGTATACTTAGTTCGTTTTTTTACGTGTGTGCGGAAACTGAACGGAATTCGATTGAAGAGTCTGAGCGGCGGAATTTCTGTAGTTTTTTTTAACTTGTTCTAATTGTTATTATAAGTTGAAAATTTCATTGTATTGTGCTAACGAATTTTAATAGCCTTATAAATCTATACTTTTTACGTTGATGATAATGTTAAAAACTCTCCGTATCTTATAATAAAACCTTTGCGTAATAAAAAACAATAGGTTATAGAAAAAAAACTGTAGCAAAATCAATAATAGTGTGAACAGAAACTGAAAAACTCGAGCGAAAGAACTTCGTGGCTTTCATTACACTATTGGAAAGTGACGGAAAATTAATAATAACAGCAGTGCACGAAACTTAGTGATCAGACGGTCGTATACGAGAAAGTGTAAAGAATAAATCCTCTAACCCGTATTAGGTTCAACCCGGGATCGTGAGCGATACCCATTCATGCTACCTTCACATTTTCGCTTGAAAATCAATACTCAATATTAAGAAGGAGATATTTCTTTCCTAATAAGTGCGATCGACATTTTCCTCACTCAATAGCGGTAGAAGCAATAAATATACTAACTAACTGTTGCCTGCGGTGTCGTTCGCTCAGATCGCACCCTGGGGAGTCCCATTCCGTTTTAAACATGTTCAGTTTTGTTTTAACAAGAGCCGTTTATTTAAGAATCAACGGAGATTTGTTAATGGCGTGATAAATATTAATCTCTATGTTACAAAACGAGATCTAAAGTTAGCTATTGCGTTAAATAAATTATGTGAAATATTTTGCAAATGTTTTAGAGGCAGACATAAAACCTAGTACCACAAAACAGTGTTTAAAGTAGGGTTAATTAGGGTTGAAGTTAAAGTAAATCTATCACTAACTAGTATAAAAAAAAGGATAATGAAGAAAAAATAAAGTATTTTCCAAATTTATTTATTTAAATGTTTAAAACATATTCTTTGTACTCTTGGCACTATCTAATAATTTTTTATTGTTTTATAGCGCGTTCAGAAATTAGCGTTGCGTTTCGTTTCACTTCACCGGAGTCTGAGTATCATTCAGTAGTTCAGAAATTGAGTCAACAGGAATATTCCGTTCAAACGCACGCATTACTCGAAAATAATGTATTTTCCATACTTTATTTTTATTACCAAGAATAAAGTATGGGGATGGAAAATAACGTAGGATACGTTATTTTAAAGTATAGATAGCAACCCTAGTTTAAAGTTAAACAATGGCTATATAAATATTTAAAATATTTTGTCTCTGTCTAAAAACATTAGCTAAAATGTGACAGTATCTGTTTTGAGCATTGTCTAACTTTAGCCATCGTTTTGTGGTAAAGCAGAAAATGTTTAATTCGTGTATAATTTTGTAAAGAGATCTGTCTAAGATCTGTTTTACCTTAGTATCTGTTATTTTTTTAGTAGCTAGGTGTTGCCCGCTACTTTGTTCGCGAGGAGTACACCTTAGGAATCTGTTACCGTGATAAAAATATCTTATGTAGGTACTAGTCCGGATCGTGGTATGTCTACGTGCAAAATTTTATCCAAATCCGTTCAGCCGTTCTCAATTGATGAGCTTACGAAAGAACACCATTTAATTTTTATTAATATAGATACTAAAATATCTTAAAAATGTAGACTTTTTTATTTATATAAATATCAATATATCCTAAACATGTAGCGCCAAATTCTCCTTCCATCCGAAACTTAGTAAGATAATAATCGGAATCCATTTTCGATGCATAGTAATTATTTTGAACCAAGTTTCAAAGTAATTTATTTGCATAAATCAATTAGTCTTCGGTGTTATTTTGTAATTATGCCAAAAATTCTTCGTTATATTAAACTAAATTAAACTTTAGCTGACTGCAATAATAAAGGAATACCTTGCAGGAAACAGGAAAGACAAAAATTTATAAGGGTTTATGTAAAAATCTTTTAATGACTTTTATTCTTTAAGTAATATTGTTTCTACACAGTAAGAGGACATACTGAAAACAGTTTTCAGTATTCAACAATAAGAAAGTAAAGTAAATAGCCTAATAACTGTCCCACTGCTAATCATATGCCTCCAAAATTTAAATCAAGTCCTCGCTACAATTGATGGGTAATGGCTAGGTATGGTATAATGGGTAACCACGCTTGCCAAATACAGGTTGGTGATCAAAAACCCGGGCTATGCATCAAAAAATCTGAAACACACTTTACCCGACTAATAAACAATAATTTTTTTTTTTTTGGATCATAATAATGCTAACACTGTTGTTAATGCTGCAGACTTAGATAAGATGGTGGAAGCTCTAAGCAGATTTTGAACCAGCCCTGTCACCAATTAAATCATACGACTACCTGTATTTATTAGATAATACAGACTTAGGTAACTGAGGGATGAAATAGTCTCAGATAGACAACAAAACAAGGGAAAAGGAAACATTTGTCCTGCATTAGGGAAACAGTGGATTACAGAGTAATTTCTACCAAGCTAATTAGAGTAGTGCCACTAATTTCCAAATCGTAAATCCCTATTCACTTTTATATAACATAGTTTTTAAATACTTTTTATATGTAGTTAATAGGGTCAGTTTAACAAGTAAACTGTACTTTGTTAAAAGCTGTAAATAGATTGAAAGTATTTTACGACTGACGACGTTAGTACTATTCTTATAAAGAAGAAACTTTGAGACCAAGAACATGTTTTCCATTGAAACTTAAACTAGATCTAGTTTAGATCTGAGAGCTAGTTTTTTTCTTTCTCTTAGATTGTGTGGAGCATTAAAGTAGGTTGGTAAGATAAGAAAGTTTTAAATTGTATTTTTATGTGATTTTAAAATTATAGTACTTATAGAATAGAATATACAATAACAATACTGGTATGAGAAGCAGCTCATTCCGTGTTCCGTTGCCATTGTTATACGTTTTTAGGTAACTAAAATATTTTTAAGTAATTTGATATGTGCTTGTTTTTTTATATGAATGATAAATTGTTGCAATAAAATTTTATTGGTATAATTAAATTATAATGTTTAATGTGGCTATATCTAACACCAGTTTTTTATAAAGATTTTTCCAAGATCGACTTTACAGGAAACTATGCAGGTTTTTTCATATTTACGAGTAGGTAATCAGAAATTGAAGTACATCCGTGAAAAGTTACTTTTCAATTTGTAATTTTCAAGAAAACAATTCAGAAGAGGAAAAATGCCACGAAATGGTACCAATAGTTCAAAAGCATAGTCATTTGTATTCGTAATCACCATTTTTAAATAAAGATCTTGATGGAATACAATAATCAATATTTTTTTCTAATATTATTGTTTTATGCGTTAATATTATTATTGATTTAACTATTTATAGAGAATAAATGTATCAATTACACATCAATCAAGCCAAGACTCAGATCAAGTTTGTCATTGTTGTATAAGTCGCATTGTTATATGATTTTAACAAATAATAGAGTACTTTTTGGTTCTTTATGCAAAAAGCGTGCGAGGAGCAGATAACACGTTTAATTTAAAAAAAATCTTGTTATAATCTGTATATTCCTCTTTCAAATATACTACGTTTGGCTTTGAAGCAATGACTGACTTTGGGTTTCATACGAGATGCCAAACATTTAGCGACATTCTCTCTAGTGCGCAATATTTTTTGTGTAAATCTATATGTTAATACGTGAAGCAAAAACTACCCCTTTTTCGAAAATTGCGCGGACGGAGGAGTATAAAATTTCGCACACTTATATATTATATAGAGAAGGAGTGCAGACTGCTAATATTTTTTTTAAATTATGCTAAAAAGTATGTACATTAAATTAAATAAACAATACATTTTTCAAAAATTTCAAAAATGGAAGAGGAGCGGCCGGAATCTGTCAATGCCAATCCAAACTCACATTCTATCTTTTTAAATTTTTCATTGTTAAGGATACAATCCGTGCAGCCTTGCAGCAACATCATTCAGCCGAAATAGTTAACAGCTTTTTACAATAACTACGGTCAAATTTCGACCACTGGGCGACCACTAGTATTTAAAAATTAATACTAAAAATTATAAAAAAGAAATATGAAACATGCCCCAAGGAAACTAATGATGTCATCCAAATTTTAACATTGCTCGTAAAATGACGAGGGTCAACCGAATGCAGACGGATCCATCTCGGTAAACAACAGGGCACTCCAGAGAAAATTTATACGAGAGCCTTATTAGAAATTCCACGCCAGTACAAAATATTCAGATGGGCCCTAATTGGCCTTACGGCGAATGAGACTGATTTCGTTACATTAAATCGTTTATGCTTTTATTCGATGTTGGCTAGACGATTACTTGTTATTCTTGTGGCACGGTGGTGACTGTACCAGCTACTTTTGAGAGCATCGGCGGTCTTGTTAAGATCAACGGCCTCAGACCAACAGTTCCCGGGATCGATTCCAAAAGGAAGGGTACACGTTTGTACTCGGTTTGTATCGGTTTGTAATAAAAGTTAATTAAATTGTTTTATAAGTTTTTATCAAAAGTATGATATAAAAAAGTCTAACTTCCCGAGCATGTAGCAAGAGCCGACTAAGGGGCAGGAGTACCAAAATGCTGGCACATCAGGCGGTTGGAGAGTAACCTATCACTGATGTTATCTGTTCCACTATTTCTTTTTTAACGACCTCCTTGGTCGAGTGGTTTGTACACAGGTTTTCATGGTCGGGTCAATTTAGAAATTATTGTTTTTCTAAATTGTCTCGGGTCTGGGTGTTTTCTATGTATAATAAGTATGTATTTAGGTATTTTAAGTATGTTTATCCGTTGTCTAGTAACCATTTAACGAGTTTCGTAACGAAGCTTCTTTTGGACTAGATAATATATGATAAGATAAGATAATTGGTGTGAGTGTAGGAAAGTTTATTTTATTTTAATATTATTACACCCCGGAGCCCTACTTAATGTGGCATTGAGGTCACTAATGGCGAGTTTACTTTAAATTGGTGATATTCTGATGCTCTGTCTACCCTTTTTTGGAAGAAGGACGTGAGATATCATCAGCTCATATTATGTCCCCGCTGCTGGGGCACGAGCCTTCCCTATGGATAGGGAGAACGAGCCATAAACTACCACGCGGGCCCAGTACGGATTGGTGGTTGTTAACGACTGCTAATGCAGCCGGGACCAACGGCTTAACGTGCTTTCCGAAGCACGGAGAAGCTCGAGATTATAACTTTATTCACTTATCCGATGACCGGCCTTTGCGAAAGTTGCTTAACAACAACACTCGCAGACCGAGCGCGTTAACCTCTGCGGCATCGACCTCCTCAACGAGAGATATGTAATAAAGCAATTTCTGGGTCGAATGTTTATACATGTTATACATTTAAAAAAGAAGTATCTTTCATTGCGATTGTCATCAAAGTCTCTATTATAAGGAAGTTGAAAGTCGAGAAGATACCTCGTAACATCTCGTCTCGTGTCTAGAGTCTAGACAGGCCACCTAAACAGTTTCATCAATCTGACGTCCAAATGTCAATCTCAGCGGGCTAGCTTTTGCCACAACCTATTTCAGTGGTTAACTAGCTCAGGGATTTTGTCGTTCAAAGGTTTGATAGCAGTAGATATGGGCGGTAAAAAACTTTTTATACGGTTAGAGCTTTGATACGAATCAAACGAGATATCTTTATTGGAGTTTGATGTCGTATCGGCTTGTAACTTTTTATAAATTTTGTAAGGTCTGGGTGACGTGGTGGCAAAGTTGGACCGATATCCGGAGATCCTGGGTTAAATTCATAGGTACTTATTAGGGCAAAGAGTGTTTCTATTTAATGGTGGTGTAAACGCAGTAGCATTTACAGGGTAAGTAGATAGTTGTTAAGGTTGGTAGGTCGTTGTAGTTTAGTTAAAGAATGTTGGTTAAATGTTTACGTAATTTACGCAGGTTATGTTGCACGGGATAGGGAGGTTTAGTAAGACGACCGTCACCGTGGAGAGTGTTTATTGTACTACATAATAAAATATACAAATCGTTCAAGTAACGTTATTGCTCGTGTCAGCTAAAATATAACAATGTCGAGCGTGCTCGTACAGCTGCACAGTTGGGTTTGTGATAACCAAAATAACAGATTATCATAGATAATCGGTCTAAGTGCAATTCGCATGGCAAGCGTGGTAATTTAGCCAAAACCCATATTGTACTGATGACTTGACTATAATGATGCAGGTCTTTGCCCAACAGTGGGATCGTATATTCAAAACCGTTAACTGTTTAGCTTTTTAGTAGCCTGTTACTTTCTACAGGCATATTTTACGCTTACCCAAACCATTTATTTGCTTCACTTTTTAAACCACATTGATGAATTGCGAAGGAGTCCTGAAAATGTAGCGCAAATTAATTCTGAACTCTGTTCATAAATAGCCCGCATTTCTCATAAACAGCCTGAAATGTATAAATCTGAGGTGCTTCAGTTTAAGACTTTTAATGATGTTTTTTACTTTAACGGCGATTAAAAGTTTCTTTGTAGGTATTCAGATTATAAAAAAGTTAGATTCCTTGAAATATGTTTTATTATTTAATTTAACTTTAAGCTGAACAAAATGATTTCAAGACGCCGGTTGTTTTCTAAGCAACCGTAGTTGGATTGGCCCTTTTGAAACATTGAACCAGTTATTTCAAAACGTAGACTTTACGACATATGTTGCCTCCACCTTATTTTTTTTATCGGGTCTTAAAGTGTCAATTCAATACAAAAATACATCCCAGATAACTGTGGTAACATAGACGAGCCAACGCTTCATAACAACTGTTTTAATCAGGTTTAAAAAAAACAGTTAAAAACTTGTCTGGTTCAAAGCACTTTACTCTGTCCTTGGTAATGCATTCAAGGTTCAACTTACTTGGTTTTGCGCGAAAAACGTGCGAAATAATTGTATTTTTTACTGGCTAGTTCATTGTTAACTCTGGATACCTACAGTTTATATTATCCAATGACTAATGTTTCTTATGCCAGCTCGAAGTATTCTCATAATTTACGAGTATTATGCCTGATTTCACCATTGACCCCTAAGTATTAGGTTACCCCTAAGCCACGTGTCACCTAAAATAGCTAAGGGGTCACCTAAAACTTAGGGGTCAATGGTGAAAATGGGCATTAGTCTCCTAGTATTCACTTTTGCCTGATTAATTCAAAATAGACAGATAATACAAAATTGTAATCATGAGCGCGTGTCTAGATTACACGCAGAGAAAATAACTAGTATAGTGCTTGTTTATTTACGATTCGATTACGTTAACCCTTTTACAGGTACATCTTAGGTATTATATGGTTTGGGTCGTGTATAGCCTTTTTGTTTATATAATCAATGTTAATGAATTGTATTTTTTCATAGATGTGTGATTGGCTCAAACTCTACAATAACTATATACGAGTAACTGTGGTTATTACCTACTTAGACCTCTTTTTAATTGACACTTTACGAAGGTCTTAACTGTTATAATTTTTATGAGAATAAAAAAATAATAATTTGAACCTCTTTTGTCTATCTGGCCATACTAATCTATATAATTATTTATTATATTTATTTAAAAGGACAATCAACAAGATTAACACAAATTTAAGCAAAATTGTTTTCGTACAAAAATGGTACCTAATTAGAAGTACATAAAAACTTACATTATTTACAGCACTTTTACAAAACAAATTTTAATACGTTCTTTTTGTCTGTCACTCAGTTGCGAGCTATAATAAAATTATACCGTCGAAGACTCAATAGCAGCGACTCGATATTTGCCACGGCTGTCAACGACTGAATGCGAAATATCATATCAGCTTTTGTCAAACTGCTTCGTAGGAGACACCCTGAATAAGGCCCTGGCATGTTAGGGATACAAATGATTTATTGCAGAGATGTCGACTGCTCCATATAGTCTGACTAGTTCGTTCGTTTTGTCTGGTAGTACGATTCTTTAACCTCGAAAGATATATACGTCTTTCGAGGTTAAAGAATCGTACCAATTGGTGAGACATCACTGTTGGTATTTATTTTATTACATTCAAACAGCGCTTTTTACTTGAATGATGTTATTTGTGTATATCCTAAGTCTAAGTTAAATCATTTATTTTTATAGCAGTCTCATAGGGTTTGACGTCACAATTTAAAAAAAAATTGATGCGAACAAATTACAATTTGAAAAAAGACAGCGTTAAAAATTTTTTTTACACTTAATTTATTGTTTTGTAATTTCAGTCTCCCAGTGACCACGGACCCTGCAAAGGGTTCGAAACGTCAGGATAAACATTAATTAAAAGTAATGTATAAAATAAACGCAAGTATCCACTGTAAAACTTTAGAAACCAATATTTTAAAAAAATTACCTACTGAATCAACGTACAGACGGCAGCAGATAACCTACCACAAAATGTCAAATTTCTTTGATACATTTTACACCTTATCGTTTGGGTATAAATATCAAAATCGATTAGAGAAATTTGACAGTTTTGGATAGGTTGATGTGCAGGCGTGGGTACGACCAGTTCAGATTTTAGGAGAGTATTTGCCCGAGAAAAGCTGCCAAGAATCTCGGCAAGTTATTTTTACTTTCCATTTTAGCGACTTTAAAAGTTATTAGTTTACAAACGAGCTTCTGCTTAAATCACGCGACGAATATTGTACTCCCACATACACGTGGCTTAGAAGCATTAAAGTATGTAAAAAAATATGTGCGACGTGGTAATTTTGCTACAAGGGAAACTTAGTTTCTAGCAAATTCAATTTCGCCTTTACACTGAAGTTTCGCTTTAACGGATTATTCACCTTAAAGGTCATAGTTTACTTAATACTAAAATAACATATTGTGTGTAAGTTCTCAGTTTGCAACGTTTGAAGCCTTACGCGTCATAAGTTTGAGCTTAAGCTAGTTCCAGGAATAAGATCGTAGTACGTTCGTAGTAAGCTCAGTGCACCTTAACTATAAACTGTATACTGTATACTGTATTTTTTATATACACAGTATTATTTTTTTTAATATACATATCTTATCTTGGCTTTCATCTCACTGATGTTAAGTGATGATAAGGCCGAAGGTGGAAGCGAGCTTCACCTGGAATCTTCAACTACTGTGAGGCACTGGCTATCTTATCTCTTGCCGCCGGAACACAACAATTTGATGTTTGTAGCAGGCGTCAGGCGTCAGTCAGGCGGGCGAAAAGCACTACCACTAACCAAACCAAGTACACAAACGTGTATGTAAGCTGGGAATCGAACCCGGGACCTCTGAGTCTAAACCGGTGGTCTTAACCACTAGACCACAGATGGTTAAAATAATAAATCATTCATAACAGATAAAAGGCTGCGGGTCAGATCAGAGCAGAGCGGCTAGCGTGTTAGACGCACGTTGACACTTCTTACGCATTGTGTATTGGACTATTTCATTAGAGTGCCTAGTGTCATCTTTATTTGCAACTAGCGGCCGCTCGAGGTTTCACCCGCGTGGTTCCCGTTCCCGTATCGGGATAAAAAGTATCCTATGTTTTAATCCAGGTTATAAACTATCTATATGCCGAATTTCATCCAAATCCATCCATCCGTTGCAGCGTGAAGAAGCAACAAATATACACACATACACACACACAAACTTTCGCATTTATAATATTAGTGTGATTTCGATCAACGGTAACAAAAATGACAATTTGTATACCAAAATTGAAACTCACCTCGTTTGTCAAAATGCCAAACAAACATTAAAATTAAAAATTATGTTTTTATGTCACAAGCCGGAAAACGATCATGAGTCCCGCCTGATGGAAAACGGTCATCACGACCCGTGGAAGCTTGCAACACTATAACACGCGCGTATAGCCTTGTCGTGATTGAATGTTTTTTTTTTGAGAGAGATTGCTGATTGCCCCAAACGGCATTTTCAGCGTCACCGGGCTTTTTTAGGGCGGCGAGGTACGTAAAGGGTACCTCAAGCCGTGTGAAACGAATCACCTTCGGAGGTTTTCTAGAGGGAACGGCATCACACACTTAAAAGTGCGTGTCCTTGTGCTCTACTAGATTCTCCGAAGGGTTCGGATCGGATCGGAATTGAATGATGAATAAAATTTGCTCTTAGCTCTTTTCAGCTGTAGTGAAAAATAGTTTAGAGGAGGTTCCATACAAAGCAAGTGAGAGACGTGTGAGTAAGAGTAGTTGAACGAGTCAACTCTACCAAGCAATAGACGGTGTTTGTAAAAATTTTAAAGTAACCGCGTATATTGAAAACAGACAATGACTCGAAAACAAAAAAATAGTTTTATGTTCAGCAAGGCGTGATGAATTAATAAGAGGCACATGATACGGAATTGATTTAGACTCTATATAAAGAAACACAAATTAACATCCTCACACCGGTAACCTAAACTAAACATATAGCTTTTAAACTTACTCGCCCAATTTCGGTAGAAATAGTTACATTGGTTCATAGATCCGTAAAGCTTCCGTGGACCGTACATTCTTTTTGCACAGCTGTTGTGTAAACCCTAAGTAGATGACCCTGATTTTTTGGTATTTTTAGAGATACCAGGAAGTTTCTTTAGATGTTTATAAAGAAGGGTTTAGGACGGACGAGACCTTCATCTTTCTTTGTTAGGCACTTTGATTGTTTAACATTTTTACACACAAAATCCGGAGTCCACAATGCCTTCGTGCTCTAGTGGCTACGCCTCGCTCTCTCTGTGACTCAGAGGTTCCGTGTCTGAATTCCAGCGGTGGCTACACACTAGTACTTAGGTGATAGAGCTTGTTTCACACCTTATTTTGTAAAGTTCGGATCGGAGCCTGAGCGGAAGGCTAGTTCCTCAGCAGTGAGGAAATAAAGACATTTATAACTGGTGATGATGTGATGATTGGTTAAGGTTTCCACAATTCAACATACACCACAGATTCAGGACGTCGTCGTCGGTAAATTCTGTTCAACATAATATTATCCACAACATTGCGGGATGTAGCAATAAATATGCCGTGTAAAGGGTTGTGTTACACTCACGCTGACGTAGCTAAATGCAGCTTATTCTGCATTTTAGAGCGCTCGAAATGTTCGCTGCTAGATAAAGGCTCGTGCAGCTTACGGCTGAGTTATTTGACAACAATGTTTTTATGCGATGTGTATGTTTTACAGAAGAGCGGTTGTATGCCGTGGTGTGTTTAAGTATACCGTATAATACTGTGAGTAAGCTCACGCTTAGAAGCGTTTTAAAATAGTCATTATTGAAAGAGTCTTGATAACTTCTCTTTTAAAAATGTTTCACTTAAATCTATGTTAAATTCATTTGCTAAACTCAACAGTGGCGGTAGCCAAAGTAACATTAAGAAAACGATAGCGAAATTCGAAAATATTAAAATGTATGGGATTGACTTTTGATTAAATACCTGTATATAGTCAAAGGGGATTGACATAAGATTGACCACGTGATTTAGCGCGGCTTATGTCAATCCCATACATTTTCTTATTTTCGAACTTCGCTATCGTTTTCTTAATGTTACTTTGGCTAATCCTACTATACAGATTTACTTATGTACAATTAGAACATTAGCGCTGTATTGTTTATCCATGCATAACCACCTCTAGTGTGAGAGAATTGGACAAATATCAATATCATGCGTTTTACAGATGCTTGCACATCAACCAATCCAAAGCTGTCAAATTTCTTCAATAAATATTCAACCATATGTCTGAAACATAAAGTTCAAAATTTATTAAGGAAATTTGGCAGTTTGTGTTAGTCTGATTTTGCAGGCGTGTGTATAAAATAAAAAATTATAAGTAGGAGTTTCACATGCCCTCCGATACGTCTATTTGACCGCCCCATCCCATGGGTTAAACAGGTGAAATATCTCGGTGTCACCCTCGATAGGAGATTGTCGTTTGCGCCTCATCTCAAAATCGTCCGTAACAGGGCCGCGTTCTTTTTAGGTCGGTTATTCCACCTTATAGGCAGGCGGAGTAAAATCTCTCTTAGAAATAAGACGATGATTTACAAAGCCTGCATTCGCCCAGTCATGACTTACGCTAGCGTAGTTTTCGCGCATACGGCGCCCGCCTACTTGTTCCCCCTACAAGCCCTCCAAAATCGCTTCATGCGTGGTGCTACGGGTTGCCCGTTTTACTATCGCAATGTAGACCTCCATCGTGATCTCGATCTTCCCACAATCAAAGTCATAAAGGACGTCTCCCGACGTTACTTTGAAAACGCCCCCCACCACCCTAACCCGCTTGTTGTGGCGGCCGCCAACTATAATGTTGAAGGCCTTCCCACAACAAGTCGGTACACGTCTAGACGTCCTAAGTACGTCCTAAACGACCCCGATGATCCCATTACAGTTGCGAATGCCCCCCCGCCTGATCCTCTAAATGACACCACACATTTACAGAATACACTATACATGCACACTAATTTAGGCCCAAGACACTCATAGAACAAGGGTACGAAGAACCGGTTCACACGCGCTCTATACCAGGTACAGACATGTACCTGGGTGCTTCTCTCCTCCTCCACGGCCCGGTCTACCCGAGCCGAGGTCCGTGCCTTTAGAGGCGCCCTCGGGTAGTTCCGCTTCCCGATCCGATCCGAACCCTTCGGTGACTCTGGTAGGGCACGGGGACGCGCACTTTTAAGTGCGCGATGCCGTTCCCTCTAGAAATCCTCCGAATGTGATTCGTTTCAACACAACTTGAGGTAGCCTTTACGGACCTCGCCGCCCCCAAAAACCCAGGTGACGCTGAAAATGCCGTTCGAGGCAATCAGCAATCTCTCTCTCAAAAAAAGAAGGAGTTTCACCCGAGTTCTTCGGTCTTTCCGTAATGACACGTGTTGTGAGACGCCATTTTAATTTTTATCTACCGTAAAAATTGTACCCTTACTACTAATAATAAAAAAATACTTGAAAATGGTTAAATACTAAACGCGAAGCCATTAGTTGTGATAATTAATTAATTAATTATAAGTACCTAAACATTATTATCGATAGAGAAATGCTGCTCGTTCAGTTAGTGAACTTGTGTAAAATAATGTGTAAAACATCTTAAACTCGTAAGTACAGCACAGAGAGGAGAAAAAAGACAACAGATATTTAAACTTAGTATTCTTTGCTCTTTGAAAAGTACCTGGCCGATTAAAAAAGCAAACGAAGAAAAAAGCAAAACAAATATAAAAACATTTTGCAGGCTACTCTAAAGAGTACCTACGCAACTCACATAACGTCCACAACCAAAATTAGTACTTACCAACCAACCAACCAAAAAGTGAATTGCATGACCACACATCAAGTGAATTGTGAATACATAATTCGAGAGGTTCTCGGAATATAATTTCCGTCGTTGCCTCGGGAAAAGGATACTTGGATGAGGGAATTAAGGCACTTAGTGGCCGGGCGGGACTGACAGGGATTGATTTTGCCTACTTGTTCGTGTGTGGGCTCAGCGCTATGGATACTGGAAGTGGAAGTGAAATAAAGAAAAAAAAATCGAGTCGGCAAAGCAGTCGGTCAAAAAAGTATTGTGGTGTTATAAAAAGTTTTACACTATATGATGTAAAACCTTTTTTTACAACGGAAATTGATTTACGTCGTGGCTGGTGGTAAAATTACGATGAGTCCAAATGTGGAAGCGCACTTTATCCTGAATCCTCAACAGCTGAGCTTATCTCTAACTGCCAGAACACAACAAAGCTGCTAATATTATTAGATCGCACATAAATTTTTTGTGGAGATCCTTGAGGGAGGTCTTTGTCCAACAGTGGACGTCTTTTGGCTGAGATGATGATGATGATGATGACATACAGAATTAGATAAGATAAAATAAAGTCTACTGAAACGTTTGAAATCTTGGAATCAATAACATAATTAACGAGGTTTAACCTGAAATGCTTAGTATCAGTTCCAAGCATACCAAATTCACGGTCTGGCAAATTCGCACTGATTTATTACGCAAACAATAATCATTATTGCACTATTCAAGCAATGTTTATTAGATAAGGAGACCAAATTAGATTGAAGAACATTTTAGATAGATGAGAAATAAACCGGTAACAACGCTGGGAACCGAATGCGCCACCTTTGTAACTGAGTCCGGTGGTCTTACTAAACACAGGTAGGTTGTTAATGTAATAGGTATTATTACATTGTTCATATTATCTTCTATGATTATAAAGACGTAAACATGATATGCATTAACTAAGCAATTTTCCATAATTTGTGTCATCAACATAAAGGAATGTCTTTCGTAAGGTCATTTAGTATTTTTTGTCATTTTCAATATTTTTTTAATTTTTTGACATCGTTAATGTCAAGATCACCGGTCAGATTTCTAAATGGGTGCATTTTCGTTACCACTTCTAGTCATTGTAAGCTCCGTAAAAACCAAACATCTTTCTTGCCAATTTGTGGGGCGGTGGTCGCTCTTTCTCAGTACCGTACAAAAGCGGTGTTGCCATGCACACACGGCCGCACATCGGACTACCACAAACTATCAAACTTCCTCTATAGACTGAACTTTATGTCTTAATCATAATGGTTGAAATTGTATTGAAGAATTTTGACAGTTTTGAATAGGTTAATGGTCAGGCGTCTGTACTATTAGGTGGGCAACAGTGTTTTTGCTTTCTCATTCCGAAGACACGACGCCAAGAAGGTTTATAATAAAAAAACGATTTAAGTAGGTAGGTAAGCTTACGGTTTAATTGACCATAGAGGCTACCTTAAACACTATTTTTATTTTCTTTTATTTATTTTTGGCACTGTAACAAAATACAAATCAAAACATACAAATTTTTACATAGGTACAATGATATTTCTAAATTTTTCACTTCAGTAACAACCGAGCACAACATTCAATTTAAATATGTTAAAATAAAGAGAAAAAAAAGATATAAAATTAGGTACCATTCTTAATTCACAGTCTTATTTCATAGTTCTTACTATAGCTTCTTAGCTATTAGGGTTTTAAAATATTATTGCAATTATTTATTTAAGTCTATCAATCTTCACATTGCTAAAAATCGATTTACCATCTTTAGAGGTTATACCTATACATACGAACCGGTGGTCAAGGGGCTAACCGTTCGACCCGATATTTGGAGATCCTGGGTTTATTCCCAGATCAAAGTGTGTTTCGTATTTTTCGATTCTTTACTTATGTTTGTGATCAACTGGTCACCAACTAGGTTTGCCAATCGTCCCGGATTTTCCGGGACGTCCCGCTTCTGGGTCAATTTTGAGCCGTCCCGCCGAGACCCTCTGCGGGACGCTTTTTGTCCCGGAAATCAGTGATAATATGATATAAGTATGTATCTCGTACCAACTACCCTCGGGTTAGGCAGTTGGCCCGAGTTATTTGTTACGCATTATACAACAACACAATACAATTTATTAATACCCATGAATTGCGTATTTCGCGTCGCGTCGCGATTTTTTATTAAATGATAAAAAAATATAGTCATGCAGTTTTTTTTCTAACCATTTTATACGTGGTGTGTTGTGTCCCGCGTAATATGCCCAAGTCCCGGATGTCGAGCTGGGTAATCCCGGGAATGCCTTTTTTGGAGTTGGCAAGCCTATTACCAACCCGCATTTGGCAAGCGTGGTGTTTAAGCCAATTCCCATTGATTGTAGTGATGACTTGATTTCGTTATCGTTTTCTAGCAGTCGGACAGTTTATAGGCTACTACTACATTACATACTATGAAGAGCTAGACAGCGCGGTGTCTGCGCGTGTGCGTTGCCATCTTATAAGGTTAGCAATGCATATTATTGGGATGGGTGACCAAATTAAAATATCTTGAGCTCCAACAGCACGGAGCTTTGGTTTGCCCGGTATTTTTTTTTGTCTTGGTAGTTGTCGTAAGAAGGTAGCTAGTCACAGACCATTGTGTAGCTAGTGCACTTGTCTTTCCCATGTGTAGTAGTATGATGATAAGATATAGGTACCTACTATGCCTTTCGATATTTTGTTTGTTATCGAGGAAATATTTATATGGTCCCTACTGGGAATAGTGGGCACAGACCAGCCCAGCGTTTCGAATTCTCTTACGCGCTTTTTATACATTAGTGTAATTATTTATTGTATCGTGTTGGTATGTTACAGATCTAGTTTGAATACTTAGCTACAAATGTTGTCTTAAACATTAAATAAAACACGATGAGATAAACACCTGTTTTAAGTATGACAAGCAGAAAATGCTATCAGAAATTACTTAAAGCATTAAAATTAAAGTAGAGTGCTGCTAATTACTACTGCTAACTGTACTTAGGTTTAAAATTCAATTAAAGGCTTATAATTAACGTGTTGGTTACACTATACTGCACTTTTTACTGTGTTAGCCCGTTGAATAATGTAGCTTATTACTTTTGGTATTAAGGAAGTTTTTGCTTAACATTCCAGTGGTAGCGTTAAGGAATTCCAAAGTCTTTTTTCCCGCCGATACGGCCATTAATCCTATGGATAACGGATTGTGTCAATGCAGCAAGCTGCTAATATTATTATTTTCGATATTCATTGACTAATTTATGTACCTAGCTATTTTATTCCTTTACTATGCAATTCATTATCTTGCACATGCGTTCTCGCCCGAGTACAATACATACTTTCTGTCATAAAATGCTTAATTTTAAGGAGCTTTTGGAGAGGAGTTTGACATAGTAACTATGTAACTTACGCCACATGATGATGGTGTCAAAATATAATATAATCATAAAATTGTATACCTACTTGTTTGTGATGAGAAAATAAAGTTTATTTTACTATTATTATATTATAAAATTCAAAAAAAATCAAAATTCAAAATAATTTATTCAGTTTAGGCTACAAGTAGCTCTTGTGAATGTCACTATGCCATCGGTTCGTAAGTCTACTCTGGGCGGGAGATCGTGTACTGAGAAGAACCGGCAAGAAACTCAGCAAGTGTCCAGCTCTTTTCTCCCTTACAGCGTCAAAAATATTGGAAAATGCCCTATCATAGCAGGACACTTTCCATCACTTGGGTGACACTTTAAACGTTCTGTGAATGGATGGGTTTATAGGTATCTCTCTTCTTCTTCTTCGTAGTCGGGCACTCTTGGCACAGCGGTCGTAGTTATGAGTGGACCTTGTCGAATGACGGCGTAGTGTCCTACAAAATCATCAAAGATTATCTGACATAAACAATGTTTGTCCTTTTTATTATTATACATAACATAGTGACTAGTTATAACAGAATAAATCAATTCAATACCCTTCCTTACCGAAGGTTAGACTTTACCTTAACAGAGTTCATTTAAGGTCGCCTGCACATCAACCTATCCAAACCTGTCAGATTTGTTCAATACATTTTCAACCATATACCTTAGTCATAAGGTTCAAAGTCTATAGAGGAAGTTTGGTAGTTTGTGGTAGTCCGATGTGCATGCGTGTGTACCTGCTACAAACCACTAACTTGTCACCCTTTTTACCACATGAATCCAATAAATGAATAATTTGATTTAGACTAAGGTACATTAAATGCTGTTATAACACAAAATTTATTTACAAAGCAGATGTTTCTTGACATTTAACTAAACGCCAGGCCAAGCCTTAAACCGGTGTGCATATATGAAGAAATTAATAACAGTAGATGAAGCGAAAGAAGTACGCCAGAATCGTCATAAGAGACAAGCGTGAATATATGTATGTATGAATGTAATAACACAAAACACTAACCCCCGTATTAATAAACAAAGTGTAAGTTTGAAGTAGTTAATCCGTGTTTTGTTATCGTCATGTAAACTTCATTTCATATTAGAGTAAAAGAGACAAAACACGGAGTAACTACTCCAAGCTTCATCATCATCAGCTCATTTTATGTCCCCACTGCTGGGGCACGAGCCTTCCCTATAGATGGATAGGGAGAAGGGGCCATAAACCACCACGCGGGCCCAGTGCGGATTGGTGGTTGTTAACGACTGCTAATGCAGCCGGGACCAACGGCTTTACGTGCCTTCCGAAGCACGGAGGAGCTCGAGATGATAAAGTTTTTGTTCACCCATCCGATGACCGGCCTTTGTAAAAGTTGCTGCTCAGTTGCTGCTCAACCTTAGCTATCGTAGATCGGACGTGATAACCACTGCGCGATCGAGCTCCCATAGCTAATTATTGTTTGTGCCTTTGCGAAAGTTACTTAACCTTAGCAATCGCAGACCGGGCGCGTTAAGCACTGCGCCATCGAGCTCCTCACTTACACTTTGTTTATTAATAAGCCCCTAACACTCCTGTGAAAATAAAATAAACAAGTGAACAAAACAGCAATAGGTTTCCGTCCGGTTTAAGTAACAGTAAATCGTCCGTTTGTAGCCAGTTACGTGGTCGTCCACACAGAATAAAAATTAAGAGCCTGCCTGTTTGTCCACTCAACTTTGCTAATGAGAGGGGCTGAACCCTGAACCACCCCCTACAATTTGTATCGTTGTGTACACAACTACTGAGTCTCTACACACTGCACGCGCGGCTGAGCATCTCGGGGAAAAATGGCAATTAGAAAAGAGGTTATATGCATTTGTTTGAAATTTGATGGCTGACTATGACTAGTGAAAAAGCGAGGGGGCGGGCGGGGCGGGCGGGGCGTATATAGCTTTTTATATCAGCAGATCTATGAAGGTTGCATGATTTAATAATCATTTATATTGATTATGATATTAATGTTGTGTGTCATCAACCGGGTTCAAATCAATTTTATTGTGCTGGGTATTAGTAGCTGCTAATGAGCACCCTGAATCACGCTCTGCAATTTGTATAGTTGTGTACACAGCTATAGTCTCGACGCACTGTATGCGCGCTGTGCATGGCGGGGGGAAATGGCAATTAAAAGTAGCTATGCTATGCTCGAAACTAGTTGGCTGACTAGTGAAAATCGCTAATCGTTCAAGGCTTTCGACTTGATAGAAGTATGCATATTTAGTTCGATAATTAATATAAAACCTATAAATAAGAAATGTCCTCCAACTGTGAGCTCATGGGAACGATCTCAAGAATGCTGGCAACATTACCTCTTTGAATAGCCAAGCTAATATGTTGGCAGAGGCATAGGCTGCCAGTCTTCTTGTCACCGGAGGTTTCAACAAGACGAGCACTCAACTCTTTAACAAGCTTGGCCTCCGGTCCCCATGGACCCAATGTTTTCACCGCAAACGGAACAATTAAATAATTTCGACCCAGGTTAGCGTATTTGTGCCGTTTGCGATTTTATTACTTTCCTAATGTGATATGAAATAATATTGCGTGTCAATGTCTAACGGGTTCGAGGGGCTGAACCCTGTACATATTCCTGCAATTTGTATCGTTGTGTACACAGCTCGACACACTGCATGCTCGGCTGTGCATCTCTGCGGGGAAAAACGGCAATTAGAGATACAGTTATGCATTTGTTCGAAACTAGCTGGCTGACTAGTGAAAATCGCTGATCGTTTAGGGTGGATTCGATAGCCTTCTTGTATATGCAGATCTATAAGGTTTGGATGATTTATATTACTATCCTATTGGGAGACAAAGTAAGAAGCCCGCTTTGGATGATACATATTAATTTTCTGTTGCGTCAAATCGTAGTGAAATAAAAATTTCTTTATTTAATTAAACTTAATATATCGACTTTTAAATCGTCAAAAATAGCGCATGGCACAGACTTCAAAAAAATCGTTTGACAATGTTAAATATAATTATTATCTTTGTATGTAAACTAGCTGACCCGGCGGACTTCCTACCGCTTTGACAGTTTCTATGACAACAAAACAAACAAATCGTATTTCTATTTATTTATCATTAACAGTGTTTCTCTATTATATTATGCATATAAACCTTCCTCTTGAATCACTCTATCTATTAAAAAAACGACGGGTTGCACTCCGGGAGTGCCGGCAGAAGTGAAAACTTGAATATTAACGTTGTGGTGAAATGGTTAGGGAATAATTTTGCACGAATTGCTTCAATTATCAGTATAAAAGTACTATCATTTATGTGGTAGAATACAATATTTATTTATTGCGCTATCGTATACAAACATGACAATTTATATTACATTAAAAAGCACTCGAACATTCGCGCAAGCGCCCTGCGTGCGCCGCCTAAACGAAACAGCAGGCATACATTTTCGCCGCGCCGTAGAAAGAGAGTGGGATACTTCTTCTCCTACGCCGCGCCGGCGGTCATCCGTCTTACGAATTTTCGATCAGGCCACGTGTCCTGACGCGAATTTAACATTTTTTACCCATTACAAAAAAAGTGTACAACGCCGCTAAAGAAGTTTTCACTTCAAAAAAACCGCATCAAAATCCATTGCGTAGTTTTAAAGATCTAAGCATACATACATACATACGGGGAAAAAAAATATAGGGGACAGACAGACAGCTGGAAGCGACTCTGTTTTATACTATGTATTGATGAGTATAATATATAAATCTGCTGTGCATACACCCATGTTATTGAACTCCTAAACGGTTGGACCGATTTGGATGAAATTTTCTGTGTGTTCAAATGGATTCGAGAATAGTTTAGATTTACTATTGGACCCACTAGGTGGCGTGCTATAGGGGTCCATCTTGGGTATGCATTCAGATTGTACCAGCGAGGTTCAACAGGCATTGAGTTTATCTACGGACTGGACTTCTCTGGCCCTGTATGTACTTATTATTGAGCATAATGTGCCCGAAATACTGCAGCTTCCTCCGCTTTATTGTTTTTAGGAGTTCTCGACGTTGTTCATCCTTTCCAACACGCTGGCGTTCCTTACTCACGAAGGTTTTTATATAAAAACAAAATAAGTACATAAAACAAATGATTGTCTAACAATAATTCAAAATAGGATTATAGTTCCATTGTAGTATTAAGCAGACGCGTCATGTGAATACGTGATACTAATTTATACGTTGAAAGCTTAGTAACTTCGAATAGAATTATCAAGTACTTCATTGAAATGTACACGCTGGATTGAAAACAATGCAATACACTTGATATTTGTATTTAGTCCACCCGTAATCCTATTATCCAGATCGGCTGCTGTATATTTTGAACAATAAGACTTGTTTTGTTTGCTAGCCAGCACTGATTGTTTTTGCAACAAAATATCGTTAGTAAAGTAATGTTGTTTTTTTGTTAAAATGCTTACATAGTTTTGGTGAAACAATAATTTTGATGATGATTTCATGATGTTGGGAAGGTATTTAGAACTTTTTTTTATTCATTACGGGCAAATACTTAGCCTTTAACTCACTTCACACATCTTCATGATGTTAAGTGATGATAAGGTCGAAGGTGGAAGCGAACTTCACCCGGCATCCTCAGCTCCTAAGGCACTGGCTTTCTTATCTCTATCTGCCGGAACACACTAATGGTACTAACATTGATGTTATGGCGACATAATAATTATGGAACTGAATGTTGTGTGGTATTTTCACGGTATGCATTTTAGAGCTAGCCGTAATAAGTAGCGAGATATTGTTCGAATTGTAAATATAGGTAAATGCACATATATTTACATTTAACTTAACATTAAACAACTAACGAAGAACCTCGTATATACAAGCATCCACGAGATAAGTTTCAGAATCATTCTATCGCATATCGTGGCGAATTGCGACATGAGGACAATTACATTTTATGAGGCTCGAGAGTCCAGTGGCTATAACTGTAATGACAACGCTTTATAAAGGCTATGTCACACTACGGGCGGTTGGCTGACGGGACGCTGTCGCGGTGAGGTGACCAGGTTGCGATTTTCATTTGAAATTCGATCAAGTTAACGAAAACGAATTTTTTTATTGCATTGAAGCTTTCTGGTGGAAACGAGGAGGAAATTCTTGTTATCGTTAACATAATCTAATCGGATGGCGAGTGAAAATCGCACTTAGGTACCCTGGAGCCTCGCGGGCGGCGGTAATCACGTGATATGGAGCATGCTTATCTTTTTCTGGCCAACTTTTCTCGGTCGAATGCTCTCACAAAATCCGAACTGGTAGTAGATTCAGTATTTCAGTTCAAAACAAATTTTAGTTAATATAGTTTGGATGTTTTATAGTTGAAAAGCTTTTGAAAAGAGCAAGTAAAAGAAGAGACAGCTTTTTATCATTCGGCTCGTTTGCTCGTTTGCCGCCTCGATAACAGAAAAAAACAATTAATTATATAAAGGTTCTCATTGGCTCTTATGCCTTGGCGTGCGAACGCGAACGCACCCATTCGCAGAGAGTTCCCGCGACCAATGTGAAGCCGCCATAAATGCTAACCGTTATCGTAAAATGGCCAATAAATTATCCTTTTAGTATTATGCTGTGCGGCCAACGCGGAAGGACACAGCATTAAAAGGTCATCAACGTATCTCTGGGAACGGGTTAAAAAAATATTTTTTTTAAACGCCGAATGCTAACTAACTCGCAATGAAACACGTTGTACGGATCTACCCGCTTTTATTTTTTATTTAAGCCAAAGGGTTTTGAATTGTATAGTTAGGTACAGGCTTTTTGTTTGCAGGGAATATTAAGATATTGCTAGTGTACCAAATTATGATATATTATAAAATACTTTTAAACTATCTTCAACAGATGTGTTCCGTTTTACGTAAAAGGAGTGTTACTATGTCATGGCGGGGCTGGGTTTTGATACAAATTGTATGTGATCTCATGCATTTCAACTATGTATTATATTTAAATGAGTATCTTCTTTTATTAAAAAAGTGAGTTAAAATTCTCACGAGCGGTATTCGAGCGGGGTTGAGAGATTCTGACATACCGAGTCAGGTACGCAATCAATTAGACTAAGTATATGTCTTCAGACAAAGCCAAAAGAGCCCAATTCAATAAAAACAACAATCAGATTTACTCCTAGCTTGAAACTTGGTTTTAATAATTAACGGAAATAAATATTAGTTTATTGCCTCAAAAAATATATTATATCATTTAATGAAATAAAAAAAAAGTAAGTACAAAATTTATTTTTAAAACGAACGAGTTTTATACGAGGTTATTGTACATTTATTTGCCACAAAGTAAGTTCGTCTCAGGTCCAAAAAATGACTTTACTTTATAAAAACATGCAATAGGTTGTGTTATGTGTGTGTGTGTGTGTGTGTGTGTGTTGTGATATGTTAAGTAATAAAAAAATAACTAAAAAGTTAAAAATAATTGAATTTAAAAATTTTTGCGTTTTTATCACAAACCCAATTTTTTTATAAATTTATTTATTTTATTTATTTATTTATTTTATAATTACTTACAACTATCTTTACAGGTTTCTTTTTTTTTTTTACCCAATACAATAGTGCAGCTATAATATGACTAAAATACAACACAATATACATTACACTTCATACGACACAGTAAACAAAGCAATTCTTGTAAATTCGCTCAGAGCACAGCAGAATAGATCAACCTTCTTAGCTATTAGGTTGAGAGTGCGGAGCGCGCGCGTCAGCGGTGCCTCGTTTAGCAAGTTGGTGCGGCCGCGCGGCACCGCTAGCAGCGGCGGCCGGCGGCGGCGCCGCCACACGTACCGGTCCGGCACATATAGCGTCACTCTTTCCAACAAGTCTTCATTATGAATTTTACCCCTTATAATTTTAAAAATATATACAACTACAACGACGTTTCTCCTAACTCCTAGTTCGTTGTACCCCACCATCCCTAACACAAATAATGTTGGATACATAAGAGGGTAAAATGGGTACATCCCATACAGTCTCAAATATAAATAACGAACAAACTTTTTTTGAACTCGTTCCACCATTTTTACATATTTTATTTCATATGGAGCCCAAATCATTGCGTTGCACTCCAAATGACTCCTTACCAATGCATTATACACCGCGATAATAACTTTTATATTAGTAAAGCTATTAACCGTGCGGAGCATAAATCCTAGGTTCCTGTAAGCTTTTTTACAGCAAGTGACTATGTGATCACGAAATGTTAGGTCCTGGGTAAAAGCGTAAATAAAAGCGTGTTACATTTTGATGGAACATTAAAGAAAAGAACATTTAGCATATTACACCTTCATTATTTTTCTTTTGCAATCACAATGTAACACGCTTTTATTTATAAAAAAATTGGGCCTGTGATAAAAACGCAAAGATTTTAAAATTAAATTATTTTTAAGTTTTTAGTTCTTTTTTTTATTAACAAGTACTTAAAAAAACTTGTTTTAATAAAGTTTTTTTGTTTCATTTTATTTTTAACTTTGTTGTATTTTTGAATGACATTTTTATACACCCTCATACCATTCAGCCCTCGGCACGTACTCACCTTGGCATTGTCATCTGGTGGTCATCCATCTAATCCATCTAATCAAAGACAGAATCCACATTCATAACAAACGAAACGAACGAACGAGAGAAATTATTTTCCCGAGTTCCTATGGCCATCTTCCAGCTCTATCATCAGATCCTGGTTACCATCTAGCACCAAAGTACTCGTCAAGATTCGTCTTGACGACACAACCCCACCGAGTTTGGGCTCTTATGATTCGTCATAAGAGCCCAAACTCGGTGGGGTTGTGTCGTTTAATTACCGAGTTCCTATGGCCACCTTCCAGCTTCATCATCAGACACTGGTTACCATCTAGCACCAAAGTACTCGTCAAGATTCGTCTTGACGACACAACCCCACCGAGTTTGGGCCCTTATGATTCGTCATAAGAGCCCAAACTCGGTGGGGTTGTGTCGTTTAATTACCGAGTTCCTATGGCCACCTTCCAGCTTCATCATCAGACACTGGTTACCATCTAGCACCAAAGTACTCGTCAAGATTCGTCTTGACGACACAACCCCACCGAGTTTGGGCCCTTATGATTCGTCATAAGAGCCCAAACTCGGTGGGGTTGTGTCGTTTAATTACCGAGTTCCTATGGCCACCTTCCAGCTCCATCATCAGACACTGGTTACCATCTAGCACCAAAGTACTCGTCAAGATGGATCAAACGAGTCCAAACTCAATGGGGTTGTGTCGTTTAACTACCGAGTTCCTATGGCCATCAGATCAGCACCATGTCATAATAATTTTGCATTGTCATCCGATTTACACATGCATGCAAAATTTCAGCTCAATCGCTAACCGGGAAGTGGATCAAATTTAACTTGCAAGATTTGATTACAGACAAACTAACAAACATCGGGGCAGGTGAAACTAAATAAAAGCTTGTAAAATAGAAGTGTGGCTTTACACATACGTACTTTTTCTGTGACGATCTCACTTTATGGCAAATGTACAATAACCTGAACGGTAAGTGTAAATGTAAATGTAAAATGAAATAAATAATTTGAACGGATGCGTGCACGATATTCTCTGGGATTGACGTAGAAATTATGGAGGTGCTGTTGCTGTTGTATCCTCAGAATAATAACTACAGCTAGTTGTATCTGCAAATGACATAGCAGCGCCGTGTGTTGCAACGGGTAAAGCTGTCGGCAACGTTCACTGTCATTATTGTAAACGGCAGGTGTCTGATTGGTGGTTATAACAGTTGTGAGGTGTTCTTAAACATGCGAGAGAGTACTAACTTTCTTATAACAACCACAACAAATGTATTTTTAAACTACCCAAGAAATGGAATCCCTTGGATCAATGTTCTTTCTTCTGTGTTCAAAGTTAAAGCAATTTAAGAGCGTTTACGCCGCACACTAGCGCTGCCAATGAAAAAAAAACTTATCTAGTAATTAGAGATCAAATTATGCTCAACAAACTATCTGAATGAAGTAATTTAGCATTTTTACGTCACCTAATGAACACCTGACATGTTATGGTTTAGTTAAATATGGCGTTATAGTTAAAAGTGGCCGTAACGTCTTATCTAAACCATAACATGTGAGGTGTTCATTAGGTGACATAAAAATGCTAAATTACTTCATTCAAATAGTTTGTTGAGCATAATTTGATTTTCTATCTCTAATTACTGGATATGTTTTTTTTTTCATTAGTGGCGCTAGTGTGCGGCGTAAACGCTCTTAATACGCGCCAAAGATCTCTTGACACTAGGAACAAACTGGTTTGAATTAAAGCCAACTCTTTCCGATAAGTTATAATAAAAAAAATAAGATAAGATAAGATAATTATTTATTTGCACTTCGACATGGTATAAAGATGTTGTAATATAATTAAATAGATCACATATCAAGCTTATTTTATAATAGCATGCAAACATACATATAATCACAGTTTAATATAATACTTACAATAATTAATATTCATTAAATTAAATTAAAATCTCTTAATCTATATTATGTCAGATAAATTAATTTAAATTTATAAAATGTACCATAGGATCATTAATAAATGTCATGATGTTGATGATGTTGATGATGATGATGATGATGATGATGATGATGATGGTGATGATGATGATGATGATGAGTAGGTTTAACTATCACGGTGCCTAGTGCAAGTTTTATGTAAGTAGGTACCATCCGTTTGTTTTTGTATGGTATTGAAGCAAAGCTTCCTGGTGAAAGATGAAGTGACTTAAACTTTTGACATACCTTTTGTTTTACATTGATAACTATGTTTGTTCTCGTTACTGTGATCGAACTGTAAGTAAAACTAGCACTCAGCATCCTGCACCGATTTCCATTCGTTACTCTTGAAAATAAGATCTTCTAACCATGATGTCGTAACGCTCTTTTTCTATTTAAAGATTTATCAAAACGGATGATCAACTTTTCTGTAGACCTAAGAGCTGGCATTTCTCTTGCACATCATCATCATCATTCAGCTCATTTTATGTCCCTATTGCTGGGGCACGAGTCGCGTGGCCCATTCTCCCCATGGATGGATAGGGGAACGGGCCACGCGGGCCTTGTGCGGATTAGTCGTTGCTAACGACTGCTAATGCAGCCAGGACCAACGGCTTTACGATCCGTCTGAAACACAGAGAAGCTCGAGATTAAACATTTTTGGTCACCCATCCGATGATCGGCCTTTGTGAAAGTTGTTTAACCTCACCACTCGCAGACCGGGAGCGTAAACCACTACGCTATCAAGACATAAAATTAACAAAACATCAAAAATATTGCTAAGCTACTGTATAAAGATTTAATGGCTGAAGAACATGCTACTCACTGTGCGACCCCCTTAACCCCACGCTAAGAGCATAGGCTGCAGTCGCCTGCTCCCGACAAAGAAGTCGTGTGACTATAACCGCCCTATTATGTATATCTACTTAGTATGGTAAGCACTGCCCTTTGCATAAGACGCCAAATGCTGGCTTTCAGATTAAGGCGTTCTGGGAATAAATTATGGCAGCTCTAGTTTTTGTTTGGGCTGTGGTCTGTATCATTATTTAGTAAGAGAGTAAGTGATAAGTTTTGGATATACTATTTAAACTAGTTTGATGTCTAAAGGAACCTGACCCGGTATTTCAGAGAGTGCGGTTTCAAATCCCACTCGTGGATTATTTTGTGGAACGACAAAGAGCTGTCAGTTCTCTTACACATAAAATAAGCAAATATTAAATTATGAAACAAAGATTACTTTGCTTCTGAATAAAGATTTTGCGGCTAAATACACAAAAGGCTACAGTCGGCTGCTCGCGACAAAGAAGTCGTGTAACTATAACCGGCCTATTATGGATATCTGAGTAGTGAGCACTGCCCTTTGCTTAGGACGCCAACTGGCTTTTGGATTAAAGGCGTTCTGCGAATGAATTATGGCGGCTCTAGTTTTTGTTTGGGCTGTGGTCTGTATAAATATGTGGGAGGTTAGCTTTATAGTGGATTTTGTTATTACATTCACTATCATAGTAATATATTACAAACATAATCTCATTAGGCTATAGTTTTTTTTTTAAATTTTAATAATTTATTTATAATATTAGTTTTTTTTATTGTATTAAACTCAATTATACATTATGTTACTATGAAGGACAAGGAAAGACCAATGTAAATTAAATAAAAATATATTTTTCATTTTCGTTTTTTTTTCATTTAGACTGCTTCTCCGCCAGAGCTGTGCGAGGTACCAAAGCGGTGCGCGCGTAGAAAAAAATTCAACAAAAGTTTAGTTATTACTGCTTAGCAGTAAAGTAAGGCCATTAAAAAAAACTTATTCTGCATGGATTAAATATAGTAAAAAACATTTATTACGGTGCATTAACGTGTAAAAGTAAAAGCAAAGTAAATAGCCTACGTCTGTCCCACTGCTGGGCCTCCATAATTGAACACAAGTCATCAATACAATATTGATGGCCCACGCTTGCCAAATCAAATACAGTTACATCAGGTTACCAGTTAGGCGTAGCTTATACTCGAAGTATGAACCATTAAAATAGGTAAGAACTAATAGTTACGAAACACTAATAAAGGTAGGTAATAAAAATTCTTTCAACATCAATTAGTTTTATAATAACGAATTTTGGGGACTTCTTGGCGGGAAAGTGAAGAGTCATGTCTGCGGTTTTGTTTTATTTTATAAAATTTGTGTTATGTCGAATATTAATGTGAAATAATGGTGGATTATTAACCGTTAAGTGTTCGTATGTGCGCGTGTTGGCAAATGAAACAAAACAGTGCAACTTCACTTTTCAAATTCTCTCAAGAAGTCCGCCCGAGAATTTAGTAAAGCCTACATCTCTACTGAGATACTCGTGGGGTTGCGGGGTACATCATTTCTCAATTCTCATTTCTATTATCATTCATCATAATTATATATTACTTGTAAGAAAAATTACTTTGACACTGGCTAAATGTACTAATCACACGAAGCCATCAATTAAAGTAAAAAAAAATACGAATTTTCAATATGTCCATAGTTATGAGACAGATGATTCCCTTATTTATTCTACTATCGTTAATCATACAGTTTCCCAACATTTATCATTGTAAACATTAAAAAGAGGTTTTATGTAACACCTTATATTCTGCACGTAGGAGGTTATATCAAGTGTCCTCGAAGCTATCCTGCGTGATTAATGACAACCCGACCGAGGCTCTCGCTAAAATAAAAAGATCCGACATACCTCGAACTACACTCGGCGTCAAAAAAATCGCACCTTTTAAAAATCATCTTTAAAAATTCTTAAACCTTATGTAGAGGATAGTGTTGGGTATCATTAGAAAGGTAACAAAAAGGAGTATCAAAAAACAATTAAATTTAACTTTCTGTTTAATTATAATTATACAAACAACATTAAAATTAATAAAATAATAAAAATCCTTAATTAAGTCCTAATTAACAACAGATAATTTACAAAGAAAAATGTACAAAAAGTGTCTTAAAATTAACTTAAAATCTAGTGTTACCCCCCCTTGCCCTGATCACGGCTTCCATACGGTCCCTCATGGACCTCACCAACTTCAGGAGCTCTTCTTGAGGGATAAGCCCCCATTCTTCAATCACCGCGTCTTGGAGCTCCTGTAGAGTCGAAGGAGCTGGATCCCGAGATCGAACCTTACGTTTAAGATGGTCCCAGAGGTGCTCTATTGGATTCAGATCCGGACTTCGCGCTGGCCACTGCATCACAGAGATTTGGGACCTCTGCAAGAAGTCGCTCACGATGCCTGCAGTGTGAGCGCGAGCGTTGTCGTGCATTAATGTGAACCCCTCGCCAAAAGATTCGGCAAAGGGGACCACATGCACTTCCAGGACCTCAGTGACATAGCGGCGAGCAGTCAGCGACCCTTGTCCGCGAGCACCTCCAGTCCGGGAGACGCAGACAAGGTCGGTTTTGCCGGCAGCAGACATACCGCCCCAGAACATGCAGGATCCGCCACCATATTCCACCGTCTCCTGGATGCAGGCTTGGGCGAAACGTTCACCCTGCCTCCGGTATACTCTTCTCCGTCGGTCGTTGCAGAAAAGACACACTCGCGTCTCGTCTGAGAAGAGAACAGCTCTCCACTGCTCAAGGGTCCAATCGACGTGGTCACGAGCAAACTGCAAGCGGGCTCGCCGATGCGCTGCAGTCAATTTTGGACCCGTAGCAGCTCTGTGGGCCGCTATCTTCTTCTCCTTCAATCTTCTTCTAACCGTAGATACGCTTACGGTGCGTCTGCGAACTGCCTGGAGCTGCTGTTGCAACTCAACAGCGTTGGAGAAACGATTTCTCAAAGAGTTCGACACAACGAACCGGTCGTCTCTTTCCGAAGTGCAGCGACGTCTACCCGAACCGTGTCTGCGGATATAGCCACCGGTCTCTATGAAGCGCTGGTACACTCTTCGAACGGAATAACGGCTCAGGTTCAGTTGCCGGGCGACATCACACTGCCGCACCCCTGATTGCAGTAGTGCAACCACTTGAGCGGCTTTATCAGCTGTGGTATCCATCAAAATCTGTGCGTGTGTCCTCTTCAACGGTTGAATAGCGAATGACCCACATTGAACCCGTGTTGACCGTTTTATACCCACAAAGGAAGCGCAACTAGCAACTCTCACGGGTAGCAAAATTTGCATCGAATTTTTGTGACACTTTATTTGTTGCATTAGGTTTTATTTGATAATGAAAAGTAATGTTTTTTATTAAGTTAATTAAGTAACCTTGTAAATAAAATCATAATTAATGCGACTGCATGTGCATATCAAGAGTAAATGACATTTGAAAGTGATTTTCTAAGAGGTGCGATTTTTTTGACGCCGAGTGTAGGTCTCTGGCCTGCTCGAACCAGTCTTCAAAGTTATTTATGAGGAATTTATTTTTTAGGAAGACGATGGTCACATTGGATTGTCTGATGGAGCCTTGACTTTTATTATTTTTAAATGACGTATTAGAGCATGGCTTACACACTTTCGTTGACGCAGTGGTTCTTCTTGGCGGGAAAGTGAAGAGTCAAGTCTGCGGTTTTGTTTTATTTTCTAAAATTTGTGTTAAGTCGAATATTAATGTGAAATAATGGTGGATTATTAACCGTTAAGTGTTCGTGAGTGTGCATGAGTGTTGGCAAATGAAACAAAATAGTGCAACGGCACTTTTCAAATTTTCTCAAGAAGTCGCGTGAGGACTTAGTAAAGCCCCACATCTTTACTAAGATACTCGAGGGGTTGGGGGGTATATCATTTTCCACTTTTCATTTCTATTATGATTTATCATCATCCTATAAAGAGTTTAATTTTGAGAAAATTAAGTTTTCGACTAAAGGACTAGTATCCATGGTCATGAACAAATAAAAAAAAATGACGTAGTGGTTAACACGCTTGGTGAAGTTAACGTCACGCGATTGCTGAAGTTAACTAACTTACACAAAGGTCGGTCATCGGATGGGTGACCAAAAATGTATCATTTAGATCTCCTCCGTGCTTCAGAAGGCACGTAAAGTCGTTTTGGTCCCGGCTGTATCAACAATGGTAAACAAGCACCAAACCGCATTGGGCCCGCGTGGAGGCTTAAGACAAGTTCTCCTTGTGGTGTATCCATCCAAGGCTCGTGCCCCAGCAGTGGGGACATAAAAATGAGCTGGTGATGGTAATAGTGGGTCTATTAGATTTTTTTTCTTTTTTAATGGTGCCAACAGTCATTACAAAGAAAATAATTACAATATTTTATAACTAATAGACAAATAGGACCGAGAAATACATCTGAGCCATTAAAAAATAACAAGCTTGTAATCAGCGGGAGCTAAGCCCAGATAAAGTAAAAAGAGAGAGAGAGAGCGAGAGAGAAGAGAGAGGTGATAATATTGAAAATACAGAGCAAATGCTTACAAACAAAACCAATGCTTACAGAAAATAAAATAGAACTTCTACAAAAATATAAAAATAGGTAATTAATTTCCCACACTAAAAGACAATTCCGTGAAGACTGCAATGTCACGAGTACAAATTATAGTAAGGTAATTAAGATTCAGTGAATACATCTACAAGATCTAATAGTAGGTATAGAATGTTTATGACAAAGATGCGTATTCAAGACTACAAATTATAGATAGGTAGGTAAATAACCAGTCTCATAAACAAACGTTCTGGGTTCAGAAGCAGAAACAGAAACAAACATTTATTGACCACAAGCACCAATTTTATATAACACAGAAGATACACATGAGAGAGAAAAAAGATAAGGCGAAAACAAATGAAAACAAAAAAAAATAAAAGTTACATTAGACAACGTGCATGTGGCCAATTAGGTCCCAACCTCAGCCTGTGCTGCAAGGACATACAAGCCGCTACAGCGCTGGTATTCTGGTGGGACCCAACTTGGCACAAGAAACACAGGACAATAAACATACTACAACTGTAACAACTAATAATAAAAAAAAACAATAATAATCAATATGACATACATAACATTTAGAACTAACATACTCATATATAAAAACATTTCGATAACAAGATGACAGCTCAAAACAAAAACAAAAAAAAACAAACTTAATTATGATTAAAACAGAGCAAAACTACTTAACTTCACAACAATTGATGATGATGATGATGTGCGTATATTTGGTGAAAACGAAAGGGACACAATTGAGACCTCCCGATTTGATTCCCGATCGTACATACTATTATAGGTTTGGTTGACGTAAGAGTATATTCTGTGTCTGCCTGAATTACGTACGCCAGCTGGGTGTTATTCATCCGTCGAGCGCTTAGAAAGTTATACCTAGGATACCTACACAAAAGAGCTTACGTTAAACCCCGTGTGAACATTCTCAATTGGACATTTTAATGGCAATTAATTTTCAATTGCCGAAAGATCTAATTTTACTGGCCATAATTGCAAAATAATTGCTCGACAGTCCGTAAAAAGGCAATTAACGTAAGTACAATATAATGCGAAATAAAATTTGACCAACTGGTGCATAAAACAGATCGTAAAGCTGTAGGTACGTTTAAAGTTCCCCTCAGTGTATTTACGTAGTCATAATAAATTGCTGAACACCTTTTTTACAGACTCCAGTTAACTGACTTAAAAAAGGAGGCGTTACTCTGTTGAACGGGCGCCCCGATTTGTATCATACTTTTTTATCCATTAGATTAGATTAAAAATAATGTAAGGGAAATATTGATTTGATGTTTTTGTTACATCATAAATGAAGGCCTTGATAACATAGTATCTTTTGTTTTTTTAACATGTTGTGATTGTCCTTTATATTTTGTGCTTTTATTTTTGATGGAAAGTGTCCTTTTATGATAGGGCATTTTCCAATATTTTTGATGCTGTGAGGGAGACAAGAGCTTGACACTTGCTGAGTTTCTTGCCGGTTCTTCTCAGTACAAGGTCTCCCGCCCAGAGTAGACTTACGAACCGATGGCGTAATGACGTTCATAAGAGCTATTTGTAGCCTAAACTGAATAAATGATTTTGAATTTTGAATTTTAAAGTATATTATTTACTAGCGGCCGCTCGCGGTTTCACCCGCGTGGTTCCCGTTCCCGTTGGAATATTGGGATAAAAACTATCCTATGAGTTAATCCAGGTTATAAAGTATCTGTATACTGAATTTCATCCAAATTCATTTAGTAGTTTTTACGTGAAAGAATAACAGACATCCATCCATATTTACAAACTTTCGCGTTTATAATATTAGTAGATTAGGAAGGTACGTCATGGAACTGTTCAATCACAAACGTCACATGAAACATGATTGGTTTACTATGATAAGATAAATTGACAAGTGATATATGTGAGTAACGGCTCGGTGGCCGAATGGCAAAGCGCTCGGCCCGATACCCGAAGGTCCCGGGTTCAATTCCCAGGTCGAGCAAATGTGTTTCGGATTTTTAGATGCATAGCCCGAATTTGTGAATACCAACCCGCATTCGGCAAGCGTGGTGATTAAACTAATACCTGAAGAACTAATAAACCAATAAACGTAGGTAGCGATAAGTTGATTTCAACGATGGAGACCTTTGCCCAGTAGTGGGACAGTATATAGGCTATTTACTACCTTCATGTAACATACTTTTAATTCTTCAAATGAAATTGCAAATTTTATTGGTCACAATAGTGTAACTTTTCTACTTATTTTCTAGAAAAACTTTAACCGCCTCAGTGGTCTAGTGGCTAAGACCACCGGTTTAGACCCAGTGGTCCCGGGTTCGATTCTCAGCGGGGGGTACATGTTTGTGTACACGGTTTGGTTGATGGTAGGGCTTGTTTGTCCGCCTGGCTAGCTACCACCATCTTATCTAAATATGTCGCCATAACATCAATGTTTGTAGCATTGTTGTGTTCCGGCAGCTAGAGTTAAGATAGTCAGTACCTCACTAGTTGAGGATCCCGGGTGAAGTGCGCTTCCATCATTGGCCTTATCATCACTTAACATCAGGTGAGATCGAGGCACTGTGCTTAACCGTCAATATATAAAAATGTTTTTTTCCTATTATCATAAAGTTCCTTTAAACGTTGTAGGTACTACTTAAAATTAATTTCAACTTTGGCAAGAGCAAGCTCTGTAGCGGCGGAGAGCGAAGATACCGTTCACTCATAATACCACTTTGCGATGCTCAAACTAACTCCGTAAACGATTCGCCTATTTGGAATTGTTTGAAGCAAAATATAGGTTAATTGAAATAAGTGTTTATGTAGTTTGTCGTATGTATGTAGGTGTTTTCTTCGAGACGTTGAATATAAACTAATTAGACAGCGGAGGCATACGTACACACGCCTGCATATCAACCTACCACAAATTGTCAAATTTCCTCAATAGACTTTGAACTTTATACCATAACAATATGGTTGAAAATCTATATCTATATTATAATATTATAAAGCTGAAGAGTTTGTTTGTTTGAACGCGCTAATCTCAGGAACTACTGGTTCGAATTGAAAAATTCTATTTGAGTTGGATAGTCCATATGGAGGAAGGCTTTAGGCTTATAACATCACGCTGCGACCAATAGGAGCGAAGCATCAGTGAAAAATGTTGCAAAAACGGGAACAAGAGCCTTAAAAAATTAAAAAATGCTGCCGAAAGTCATTATTATTATATGGCTTGGCTAAATGATTTATTTGCTGTTATTTTATTTAATATTTATTAATATTTTAGCTTGAAATATTACCTAATTATGAATTAATTACTTATTATTTATTATTTTATTATTACATTCTAATACAATTCAGATTTTATTACTATAGTTCATTCATTTATTTAATAAACAATTTTCGATGCAATAATATTACTTATAATTTATTTTAATTCTAATCACATTTGCGCAACCTTGCAGGTTTTGTTAGGGTAGAAACTGAAAATCAGTGATTTGCTGCATGAGCAAATGTTTCACTGAGTTTTCACCTTTTTACATCGCTACGGCACACAATTGATAACTAATGTTTGTGGTAGTTGTATATTTAATTGCTTTTTTATTATTATTTAAATTTGTATTGTCTTTTTTTAAATTATTGTATTATGTTTTAATTGTGTGCATGTTTTGTTGAAAATAAATTAATAATCTATCTAGATAGATTAAAATAATAGATATCTATCTGTTCCGCGTGGAATAGATAGATATCTATTCCACGCGGACGAAGTCGCGAGCACTGCTAGTGTATTATACAACGTGTAACAGAAAGGTGTGATCAAAATGAAAAGATCCACAGTGTATTCGATCTAGATCTTGTATGCAGAGTTACTAAGACATGATTATTAACTTAAATTTGTTATACGTTTTCAATTAAATATTTCTATTGTGACGTCACATCAAATAAACAAGTCTCAGCCCTAGAGGTTTAGTAATCTCTGTGCACTTACATTTATTATCACTGCTGCTTGCTTATGTTATACGCGCCTGACGCTCATAACTTCATTAATTTAAATATTTCATTAACCATTGCATGACCAATTAAAGTTAATAATTATGTATTACTAGCTGTGCTCGCGACTTCGTCCGCGTGGAAAAAGGACTTTCGGCTGTACTTTTAATTTTTTAGGCTCTTGTTTCCGTTTTTGCAACATTTTTCACTGATGCTTCGCTCCTATTGGTCGCAGCGTGATGTAATATAGCCTAAAGCCTTCCTCGATAAATGGACTATCCAACACAAAAATAATTTTTCAATTCGAACCAGTAGTTCCTGAGATTAGCGCGTTCAAACAAACTCTTCAGCTTTATAGTATTAATAAAGCTATAGATTTACAACACAAAAGTTCTAGATGGGATACATTTTGGATCTTTTAATTTTGAACACTCCTTTTTGTTACTCGTTGTATAAATTTGACAGTTTTGAATAGGTTGATGTGCAGGCGTCTGTACGTTGATAAAAATTTCCTCATAGTGTCGTCATTACAGTTAACAAGATTAACAAAAGCCTTGAGATACCCACGTAGTTATTATAAGGTTCCTTAATGTTATACATGAAGTTTTTAACCATAATTTTTTGCATAACTTTTCTAGTAAAACCACAAGCCAAACTTTGATTGGCATATCCAGTAATGATTACTTAGCTTAACTTCGTTATCTATTCTTATGTTAATAAATAAATAATTATAACCAAATTTTAATTGTCAAAAATATTAAACAGCACTCAAATTAATATAGTTGGTTAGTAACCAAACCACAATACCTATACTACAAAAGCAGGTCAGCGATTGAGTATATTATTGAATATTGCCTTAAAATATCGACATCCACTTTAACTGACTGTTGAGTGCGAGTTTTAAAGCACGCCACAAAGTGAGCAACCACTCAATGTCAATTATTTTCACACAATCAGTTTTACCAAAGACAGTTGAAGTTCGACACATCAATCGGTGATTGCTTTCCATCAGGTGACCCGCCTGCTCGTTTGCCTCCTTCTAATATAAAAAAAAAAAAAATCTTCGCGATAGGCTCCTAAAATATTTGTATAGGTAGTGTATACATTAATTGTTGGTAAAAAGGTATGACATGGAGTTGTTAAAACCACCAAATGTATTATTTTATTTTTGTTGAATATTGCGGAGAACTGACGTATGCCGCACTTTATCAAACTAAATAGAGTAACTTTAGATACAAAATATTTTACCTCTGTATAAAATAATGTTTAAATATGAATACTACACAAATTAAAAAGTTTAACTTTAGATGTGGAAGGGGCAGTCGCCAGAGGCGTCTCTCAAACGCTACATAATGAGTGTTTCAAAAAACGTGTAAAAATTCCCCCAAAGTTATTAGCTTGATCACCAAGCTTGGTTTGGTTGGTGGTACAATTGTTTGTCCGCCTGGCTAGCTACCACCATCTCATATAAATATGTCGCCATAACATCAATGCTAGTAGCACTGTTGTGTTCCGGCAGCTAGAGATATAAGACAGCCAGTGCCTCAGTAGTTGAGGATTCCGAGTGAAGAGTGCTTCAACCTTCGGCCTTATCACTTAACATGTAGTGAGATGAAGGCCAAGTGCTTAACCGAAAGATATATAAAAAAATCACAAAGTGGTCAAAAAGAAAACACAATCAAAATAACGAATATATGTCGACAACTTGTTTTCTTTTCTTTTAGTTGATGGCTTCGTGCGATTAGCACATTTAGCCAGTGTCAAAGTCATTTTTCTTACAAGTAATACATAAATAAACAATATTTCCTTCCTATAAGATGATGATGAATGATAATAGAAATGAGAATTGAGAAATGATATGATATACCCCCAGTAAAGATGTGGGGGCTTTACTAAATCGTGAGTGAGTGACGTTGCGCTGTTTTGTTTTATTTGCCAACACTCATGCACACTCACGAACACTTACCGGTTAATAATCCTCCATTATTTCACATTAATATTCGACATAACACAAATTTTAGAAAATAAAACAAAACCGCAGACATGACTCTTCACTCTCCCCCGCCGAGAAGTCCGACAACTTATTTATTTGTAACTTTCGTATTATGTTGTAACAACCCTATGTTATATCTACCTACTCACCAACTTTGGGCATTTTATACTGATCGGTTATTATGTATGCGTACGTCAAGTGTTCCAGTTAATTTAACAGCAGCCGCTGCCTGCCGATATTGGCTAATCGATTTTGAGTAATTGAGTAGTAACTCCTCGATGCTATCTCTAATCCGTTAGACGGTTTCATTACCCATCTGATGAGACCGTAATTAAATTTGAATCGGTAACTTGTTTTTTATCTACCTCGATGAATATGGGTATTAAAGGCTGTTTTTTAAGTATCGAACGATTGTGATCTATCAATAATATTTTGGAGGCGTGCAAAAAAGAAAAGGCCTCCAAAATGTTATTGATAGATCACAATCGTTCGAAATTGGTCTTCATCTCAACTGATGCTAAGTGATACGGGCCGAAGGAGGTAGTGCACCTCTTCTCCTATCGACAAATACCGGAATCATATCTTATCTTATCTTCCTGAAAAAAGACAAAGTGTTGAAAAAGTTCCACGTGCGGGATTCGTACCTGCACCCCATGACATGCCAGGTCAAGTGCACTACCAACGATGCTATCGTGGCTCTAGCTTTTTCGCTGAACTAATCAACACTATCTACTCTTGCTCTGTAAGCCAAAGGAGCCTTATTCAATGTCGACAACTACGTCATCAAACTATTACCTTATCTTATCTTATATATAACACAAAAATGCTGCTAAGATTGTTTGTTATAGCGATATACTCGTAATTGTGTAAGAAGGTGGTAGCTAGCCAGTACCGTACCGACCAAATCGAGTCCAAACATTTACAAGAAGTGAGTATTACTCACTTCTTCAATAATGCACAAACGTCGTAAATTTAAAAAGGTATACTTACCTCCATGCCTAGGTATACCTATTCTAATAAGAAACCCTGTTGATATTATATTTATAATTGAACGCGATTATTAAAAAGTAAGGTATGTATATATAGTTTAAAGGTATATGTATATATATAATATAGGTATATATATATCTATGTAGTAACACTATCAAATCGGTATCTTTCTAAACATAACCGTTATAAATGAAACTGCAAGTAAAGTCAAAAAACAACTTGGTTTAGTGCTAAAAGAGATTTTGCGGGTCACGGACGAGGGTCCAAATCAAATTAAGCCAATAGTGGCGGAGCAATGAGCAAGAATTGCAAGGGACCGGAAGAGACGGAAGGTGGCTTGTGAAAAGGGTATTTACTTTGTTTGGGGTAAGCGTTGGTTCAGATAACAGTGTACTTACTTCATAGTGGCTAGTAATTTTTATCTTCGTTTATGTAGTTCTAGTCGTGACACAAAGTACACTATGTAGTAACAAAATATAATAAAAAGGTTTTGTTAAAATAAATAACAAAACTGTATAACATAAACACAAGCAGAAGATTCTACAGAATAATTGATTTTGTCATTACGTCAAAAGGCTTAAACTCAGCATAATTCTACAACGAAGGCATATTAAAAGATGCATGAAAGTCAGTTCATGGCGTTTATCATTTTACCTTATAAATAACATTAGTTTTAAAGTTATGAAGGTTTAAAAGGGTACACACGGCGGCAGATCAACCTACCCAAAACTGTCAAATTTCTATAATAAATTTTGAACTTTATCGTTTAGCTATAAGGATCAATATTCATTGGAGAAATTTGACAGATTTGGGTAGGTTGATCTGCTGCCGACTGTACAAGGACATTCAATAATAATTATCCATTTATTTTCAGATAACCAATTATCCACAAAACAATTTAAGTATAAATTACAATTACCTACTTATATTCGAAAATAAAAAAAACACAATAAAATTAAAATTAAATATTGAATAAAATAAATTGAAATAATGTAAAATGAGATACATGTGGTTTAAGTTTAGCAATGCGCGCGATATAGGTAATCGACTTCAAACGTTTAAAGTAAAACCACTTAGTTCGAATGTTATCTTTCTTAATTAAAAACCTTAAGTTACGTTAGTCATACATTTACTGCCATTGGTTATAATTATAATTATAAGAGATCATGAATTTTATTGCTAATTGAAACAACACCTTACGAATCTACTCGCGTTTACTTTAAACAGAGTTAGTTTAGTTATAACGTTCAAATAAAGTCTTATTTGAACATCATACACTGTACGTATTAATCAACTATTAATTGAATTTTTGAATTACACCTAACTATACTTCTTTAAAAATTGTTTGATGATAATTATGTACATAGCTTTAGATCTACCACATAATTATGATGCTACACAAGGTGTCCCAGAACTCAACGTTAAGCCGAAACGGGGTGATAGGATAGATGGTAAACATCATGAGAAAAATCAGAAAAAATTCCATGCCATGTATAAAATTGTGTACTATAGTAGAGTTTCATAGCACTGTTCTCATTTGGCTGTACGACAATTTTGTGTATTTTTTTACTAACTTATTTTGGAGAAAATATAGCAAATTTATTAATGAAGAAGTTTTTTATAACTTTTGGAGGTGAGTGTACTATAAACAATTATTATTAAAATAATGGTTGTCCAAACGCGACTAAATGTATGAAATATAAAAAGTTTACGAAACGCTACTTTTTAACCGACTTCAAAAAAGGAGGAGGTTCTAGGTTCGATGTGAATATTTTTTTATATATGTCCAGCGATTTCTCCGTCATTTGTAATCCGATTTAAAAAAATCTTTTTTTATTTTAAAGAGCATACTTCCAAGGTAGTCCCATTGCCATTAAGTCAGGATCTGATGATAGAATCCCAGGGAAATTGAGGGAACCTTTGAAAATCGTAGTGGCGACTAGTGCATTTGTTAATTTTTTCCATTAAGTATTTTAAAGCACTACTATTTAATGAAGGTCAGGGTCGATTTTATGATGAAGCCGAAAGACAGTCGAGGGAACTCCTCAACGATTTAAAGCAATTACCTGGTGTTTAAGCTTGATTAATTTGTATTAATGAGAACTTTACACCTAGATGGGTTGTGACTAGCATTAAGGGCCTGATGATGAAAACGAAAGACAATCAAGATAATTCCTCAACGTTTTACAGTAGCTACCTTGTGTTTGGATTTTATTCATTCCTTTTGATGAGAACTTTACCCATATGGGTCATTACAGGTCTGATGATGGAGACCATAGACAGTCGAGGGAATTACTCAACGATTTACAGCAGTTACCTTTTGTTGGGCTTACTTCATACGGTTCAATATGCCAAAATGTTCGTACAAAAATAATACCTAATTAAGATTGAAGTTTTACATAAAATACCACTACCTACTAGGCCGTCGTTTCCTCATCCGAGAAGCATCCTTGTAGACCTAACAACCCATAACTAAAAATCGTAAAATAAAATATTTTTTAACAAAAAAAAACCGACTTCAAAAAACAGGAAACTAAAAAAAGTAAAAACAGCTCTAAAAAGCAAGAAATAATATTGAAATCATATTATTAATTATACCATATCAATTTTAAAGAAGGTCTATTGAAGTCGACACTCGAAAAACAAAACCCTCCTTCTGCCGCAGTCGGGTAAAAAGGAGGTAAATTTAAATTAATTCCATTATCAAATTAATTCAATGTTTCTAAACGCCAGTCGTCTGCGTATTAACCGCAGTAGTTAACGTCATTCAATTTATTTGCTGACCTTATTTTAAATTTAAATTTGCATGTAAATTGGCTCTTTTGCTCCGCGCTGCATGCCAATCTCGTTGGGTGTAAGACAATATCCCTCGCAGTGGCAGTGACGGGATCCATTGTTGAGCGGCGCCTAATGTATGACTCCGTAGAGTTTTCAACAGTGCATTGAATAACGCTAAAAATTAGGTAACCTTACCTATATCATACGAAGGTAACGTCAATAGCAAAGGTAACGTTACGCTTGGTATCGTTATCTTGATAACAATTTTTACGGTTAACTAACTAATTGCTCTACGCGTATTGGCTACACTGGATTAGGTTACAAAAATAGCAACAATACCTGTACTCGATAACGGTTACCTGCATTACCGCTAACAATTTAACTTTATAGAATTAACGTAACTTTTAGTGTGCTTTGGTAACGTTATCAAGCCCTGGTTTTCAGCCGTTGAATTAAAAAGGAAACTTGCAAGTGTATGTACGAGACTTAGGTATGCAATGGTAGTTATTAAAATGTTATCGATATTTATATTAAATCCTTTATTGTACATTAAAATCTAAATTACATTATAAAAACATATTACAAGGGTGAGCTTATCTCTAAAAGAGATCTCTTCCAGCCAACCCTAGCTGTAGTTGGAAAAGAAAGTCTGCGGGACCAATTGTAGACCATAACATAAATAAATACCTTAAATATAAGTAAATAAATAGGTACTTATAGTAATAACTAACTAACTAACTATTAACTAGTTTAGTTGACTTTACGATTGGGAATCTTTGAACTTCTTACAATACCTCTGTCCACTTATGTAAAGTGACATTATATTTCAATTATTAAACAAAATTTAAACGGGGATTAACGCAAACTAATTAGTAAAAAGCTATCATACCTTCTTTATACCCGACGTTTCGACCGAGTTAACAACGGCCGTGGTCACGGGCGGTTTCAATTATTGTTTTCTTGTTTAATAAATTATTCTCTAGATTTGCATGTAAATTGGCTCTTTAGCTCCGTGCTGTATGCCAATATTGTTGGGTGTAAGGCAATATCCCTCGCAGTGCAAGGGCAGTGACGTGATCCATTGTTGAAGGCGCCGAACGTATGACTCCGTAGGGTTTTCAACCGTTGGAAAATTTAGAAAACTTTAAATGGATGGCACAGTGGTCATCGGACCTGGTCTGCGATTGATAAGGTGAAGCAACATTCGCAAGAACTGTCTTCGGATGGGTGACCAAAAATTTATTATCCGAGCATACACTTGTTATGCACCTGTATCAGGAGATCCCGAACTTTCACAAATTATGGTATAAATGTGTCTTCAGTGTTTATGGAAGATGGAAAGAGTTGTGCAGTAGCAGCAATTAAAATGTCGATATTTAGAAAACTTTACGGTTGGAAATCTTTGAGCTTCTTACAATATCGCTTATCCCACTTTTTAGAGTTGTATTATTTTTTAATGATTGTTTTCTTGTTTTACAATTTGATCTCTGAAATTATTTTTTACGATTTTACTTGCGCTTTAATTATTTTATTCTGACGTTTTATAAACCTGTACTTATATGCTATTTTTAGTACATTGTTGATAAGTAGAAATTTAGTAAGATCTTGTTAATATAGCTAATTAAGAGTTTGGGGCACACCTTTGCCCAGCATTAGATCTAAATAGAAAAAAGAAAATGACTATTGAAAAAAAAACTAAAACCTCAGCGAAATAATGTCGTCTTCCTTATATCTTCACTCATTTGCTGGTGCAAAAAATGTCTATTTGACTGAAGTACGTACCTACAGACCTTGCGAAATCATTTCTCAAGTAGTCGTTGACAACCCTTAGCTCCCCGTACAAAGAACGGGCCGTACAATGCCGCATTTAAGGCGTAGGAGGGCTCCTCAAAAATAGACTTAGCGAGAATCGATATTGAGGTGACGCGCTGGGACTGCTCCTTAAAACTGTGTCAAGTTTGATTAATTTTGTACATGTATACCATCAGAGTAGAATTAATGTACGTAGTAAAATGTGGCTATGTGGGAACTTTAGCTCACTTAAAGTGATATGTGTGCTAAAGTTCACCGTATTAGCACACTTGAATTTTATAGTTACTTTAACCCTTTGACTGGTACAGCATAATAGATTTTTTATTGGTTTTCAATCCTAATGCAACCATATAAGGTTCAAATTATAGTGGCAACTATATTGCCACTACCAGTAAAAGGGTTAAAGGTTTATATCATAGTATTAAGTTACAATATAAAATACAAATGCTTTATTTGTGCCGTGATTTTCCAGGCACACATTAATGTGACTTAAAACCTATTATCCTTGACTGACTATTTACTATACTAGATATTTTACAAATGTTTATTTTTAATTCTTTCTAGAAATCTCCCAACTTACAACAGCTGCTGTGTGGTATATTATTTATTTTGATAAAGTGGTGTGTTTATCTAGTCATCTATTCCTTATCAAGCAGTTTTGGATTGCTCACCTGTATACAAGACTCGACGCGGGCTTTATATTTTGAAGTTGGCCTGACATGCCGTGTGCCTGCCTAGACATAATGAGTAACACAGTTTTAAGGGATGTCGATGGCACTAATACCAGTTCTCAGCGGCGACTGCTGAGATTTAAATAATTATAAAACACAGTGAAAAAATTAAACGCCTACCCGACCCAGCCAGAAATCGAACCTGGGTCCTTCGCAATCCGGGCTGCACTAACCGCTATGCTACCGCCCTATGCTGCAAACAAAATTTTCTAATTTGATCTTCGAATACTATTACAAGACACCAACGCCATCTATTTATGCAACATACTGTTATAGTGTACTCATGTTGATACAGAAACGGAATTACCTAAACTTTGTAGCGTTGTACTTTGCGTAATTGAAAGTTGAACCTATCTCACCGACGATGGACGTCCTTTAAAAGTGTATTATCTAACGTTCAGGCGGATACAAAAGTGATAAAACCGACAAGGTAAGGTATTAAAAGAGGCAAGAATGGTTGGAAGTAGACCACTTTGAGAAACAATGTATCGGTGGCTACATCGGTAGTTACTTTTTATTTTCAAATGCTAATTGCCGCACTGAAGCTAAATTAAATATAGCGGTCAGTGCAGCCGCCCGGATTGCGGGAGACCCAGGTTCGATACCTGACTGGGTCGGGTAGGCGTTTAATTTATTCACTGTATTTTATAAATATTTATTCCGTTTCTGTATCAACATGAGTAATATACACTATAACAGTATGTTGCATAAATAGATGGCGTTGATGTCTTGTAGTATTATTCTAAGATTAAATTAGAAAAATTTTGTTAATGGTATTTAAATATTTTACTCATTATAATGGTTAAGGGGTTTAGCAATCTTAGAAAAGTTTCATCTACTAAATTCTTGCTCTTTTCGTAATCTAGGCAAAATGCTGTCTTGCTTAAGCAACGAGGTTAAGGGCGACCACGAGTTCTATGGAAATATCCTGCCCTTTCCCCAACCAGCTACGAAAGCTCGTCGGAGGAGGCCTACCATCTAAAAACCTAAAACTATCTTTTGTCTTCTACGGGGATGGCTCGGGACCAAGTACGTTGCCCCCCCTTCCTCCACTAAATCCTTGAGCTAGAATATTGGTAGTGGCTAGTTATTGACCAAAAAGGAATGTAGCTATATTACCAATCCTTTACCTCATAAAGTAAATGGGCGCTGTTTACCCGAGCTAAGATTGATCTACGAGTTTGTAGACAGACACCTGGGAAAAATCTTAGCTCATTTTAAATATACTTATGAACCTTTCTTGTTTTAAGCCTTAGAAGGCATCCATCTAAAAATATTAAAAAAACAGGAATCTATTTTCATTTACTATAAATACTAAACCTATTTATAAATGCGAAAGTATGTTTGTTTGTTTCACGTAACCTCTTTCCCGATTTTACCTATATAGAACCCCTCGAAGAATCTAGTAGGGAACCATTCACTCTAGAAACACTGACGATGTTGCGATCACACAGCTTGAGGCACCCTTTAAGTTTCTCGCCACCCCCAAAAAAGTCCAATGACGCTGAAAAGGCAACCTGTGACTTTTAGCAAACCCCTAAAAACCCGGAGTCTATGTTATGGCATGTTATGGTAAATACTTCAAAAAATTCAAAATCATTTATTCAGTTTAGGCTACAAGTAGCTCTTGTGAATGTCACTATGCTAACGGTTCGTAAGTCTACTCTGGGCGGGAGATGTTGTACTGAGAAGAACCGGCAAGAAACTCAGCAAGTGTCCAACTCTTTTCTCCCTTACAGCGTCAAAAATATTGGAAAATGCCCTATCATAGCAGGACACTTTCCATTACAAATAAACACAAAAAACATAGAAGACAAGAGATAGGAGATGCCATTTACTTTCAAACTCAAACCGCCAAAGCAAATAAATGTTTTTAAATTCGCATGTAAATTGGCTAATTTAGCCAATCCCCTAAAAACCAGCAAACCCCTAAAAAATCCGGAGTCTATCGCTCATTTTCACCATTGACCCATAAGTTTGAGGAGACCCCTAAGCCATTTTAGTTGACGGTTTTGCTCCAACAACTATCACTTAACATGGCTTAGGGGTCACCTCAAACTTAGGGGTCAATGGTGAAATCAAGCATATGTTATGGTAAAAATTTAGGTGATGCCATTAACTTTCAAACTCAAACCGCTAAAGCAAAGATCAGTTATGACTTAACAAAATAAAATATTTGAAAACGTAATATTTGTAGGAGAAGCAGACGGCGACGATAGTTGCTAAGGACTGTTCTTTGTCATAGCAACAGCCAATTATGTAAAATACCGGACAGTTGTTTATAGAAATACAATACCTTATTGTGACAAGGTACGAAATTGATCGGCGATTTTCGTTTACAACGTCGACTGTTTTCATTTTTCTTTAGAAAACAGTACGAGTACCTTAGTCTTAAGATACTAATATGTCCATAGGAAAATATCATTTTTAGCCGCCTCTCTGGTCTAATGGTATGATGGCCAGTCTCAGACCCTGAATAGGACCTTCTATACACTACCTACTTTATTATTTATACTGTCATCGTCGACCAACTGCTTAGGCTATACAAGCGGCACCAGACGATCTTGCGCAAGTAAACCAACTCGCACAAGGGACCATGTGTTCAGGTCATGACGTCAGATGAGGACCCACCAAAGCGCGTTCTTCACCCGGAACTCATAAGACTCGTAAAAAAAAACTAAAACTTTCCTACACTCACACTAATTATCTAGCCCAAGAGAAGCTTCGTTATGAAACTCGTTAAATGGTTACTAGACAACGGATAAACATACTTACTTAAATACGTACTTATTATATATACAAAACACCCAGACCCGAGACAATTTAGAAAACCAATAATTTCTAAATGACCTGACCGGGATTCGAACCCGGGACCTCGGAGATGGCGACACCATGAAAACCGGTGTACAAACCACTTGACCAAGGAAGTCGTCAAACTGGTGTCGAGTAACCTAGTGGACACGTATAGTTGATTCGCTATTTTCCAGATAGGTGACCGGAGCTGTCAACCGCGCTCACTTCTCGTTATACGAAGAGCAAAACTCTCAACCTCCACTGCTTGGGTCGTCAACTCTAAAGTCGACTATCAAATGTCCTCCTTGGTATCCGGATATGGGGCCAAAAGCGTTGCTACTGAGGCGTTGTAAGTTAAATAAGTATTTTTTTAATAAATCCTGGAACAGCCGGTAAATTGTTCTGGTCATCGTTAGTCCACAGTAGAGGTCCTCAAACTCCAAGCTTGGAGGCAGTCAATTAGAAAGTCCTGCGGCCAACAACATAACGCTTTTGAAGTTTCAACTTTGGTGGGTGCTTTCGATCATTAATTTCGACTCATTAACCAGCGCAAGAAGTGAATCAATCATCGACCCTTATGTTCGCTCATTCATACAAAAACCTACAACAAAGCAGTTCGGAACTATTTTTTTACTGTACCGACGCATTGATTATGTTTTCAACGTTAACGTTTCTCGATTTATTTACGTACTAGTGGCCGCTCGCGGTTTCACCCGCGTGGTTCCCGGTTTCGCCCGCGTGGTTCCCGTTCCCGTGGGAATATCTGGATAAAAAGTATTCTATGTGTTATTCCCGGTTATAAACTATCTGTATGCCGAATTTCATCCAAATCCATTCAGTAGTTTTTACGTGAAAGAGTAACAAACTATAATATTAGTAGGATTAGTACGTTGCGTAGAAATTTTGTATTTACGCATCTACTCGCCTCGATGATCCTGTGGCAAAGCTCTCGGTCAAATATCCGGAAGTTCTGGGTTCATTTCCTAGGCCAAGAAAACTGTGTTTGTGTGTGTGAAAAGCAAAACCCATGTTTGTGATCACCAACTCGCATTTGGCAAGCGAGGTGTTTAAGTCTAGCAGTGGGACAGTATATAGGCTATTCACTTCACTACCGAGCGTGAGATGATAAATTATTGGTCAGACACCCAATTCGCCTTTGCGAATGTTGCTTAACTTTACGCAATCGAAGACCGTGCTCATTTTTTTTGTAACTAGCACGGCAAGTGATCTCACTCCACTTTATGTTAAGTGGAAATTGAGTCTAGACACGAAGTCAACGGCGCAGCGTGAAAACGACGCAGCATCACAATTCAAAATTCAAAATTCAAAACCATTTATTCAGTTTAGGCTACAAATAGCTCTTATGAACGTCATTTTATGCCATCGGTTCGTAAGTCTATCTGCTCTGGGCGGGAGATCTTGTATTGAGAAGAACCGGCAAGAAACTCAGCAAGTGTCCAGCTCTTTTCTCCCTTACAGCGTCATAAATATTAGAAAATGCCCTATCATAAAAGGACACTTTCCATCACAAATAAAAACAAAAAATGTAAAGGACAATCACAACATGTAAAAAAACACAAAAAATAAAAAATAACTAAATAAAATATTTAAGTCTGCAAAAACATAATTTACCAGTTTAATTTTTTACAATATCATACAGTACTAGTAAAAGTCAAAAAAACTATAGTTAATAATAATAAAAATAAAACTAATTGTAATGTTCAATGCAACGCTATTTTGTTATCTGCAGGACACTGTTTATATGTAGTATTATGTATATGTTTTTTATTATAGCCAGGCGGTTTTATCTTCTAAATATTCTTTGACTGTATAATAACCTTTTTTAACAAAAGAAGACTTTACATGTTTTTTAAACTTATCTAAAGGTAAATCTAGTACAGTATTTGGTATTTTATTGTAATAGTGTATACCTTGCCCCAAGAAAGAACCAAGCACCTTCTGTAACCTGAACAGTGGCATTACAAGTTTTGACTTACTTCTAGTATTAAAATTATGTACATTACTGTGTTTAGTAAATGAATTGATATTACAACGTACAAGAACTATACAATTATAAATAAATTGAGACGCCACTGTCAAGACACCAATTTCTTTAAAAAGATTTCTTAAAGGCGTTCGTGAACCTAGTCTATAGATTGTTCTTACTGCTCGTTTCTGTAAAATGAAAATAGTTTCAATATCAGCCGCTGTTCCCCACAGTAAGAGGCCATACGACATGACACTATGAAAATAACTAAAGTAAACTGTTCTAGCAGTTTCAACGTCTGTTAACTGCCTTATTTTTCTAATGGCATAAGCAGCAGAACTGAGTTTGCCGGCCAATTTCGAAATATGAGGATTCCATTGAAGTTTTGAGTCAAGGGTTATACCTAAGAAAACTGTTGAGTCTACCAAATCTAATCGATCACCGTTTATTCTTATATCGGTTGGTTCATTTTTGACATTTGGTAATTTAAAATTAATACATTTTGTTTTTTTATCATTAAGCTGCAAATTATTAATAGTAAACCAACTGAGTACATCTGAGAGTGCTTTGTTTACATCGTCGTAATTATTCTTACACTTACTTACATTAAAAATGAGTGAAGTATCATGTGCAAATAATACGATTTCACAGAAGTTCTCTACAAAGAATGGCAAGTCATTAATATAAATCAAAAACAGAAAAGGACCAAGAATGGACCCTTGTGGAACTCCCATTTTTACATGAGAGCCAGATGATTTAGTTCCATTAATTCCATTAATATCGACAGTTTGTGTTCTAGAGCTAAGATACGACTGAATTAAATTAAATTAAATTAAATTAAAGTCACCATCAGTCACCCTCATCTTGCCGGCCCACAAGGTGCCTCATCACGCCTCGTTTGAAGGCACTCCATTTCACAGAGAGGATGGATAACGTGTGCTAGTGGACTATTCCATCGTTTAGAGGTGCGACAAAGAAACAAGTCACCAATTTCTTAGTGCGCGATGGAATATTAGAAACGGTTAAGCGATGATTCCGGAGAGCAGGCACGTTTACTCGTATGGAGGAAGGAAGAAGGTGATCTCCTCGAAATCCAACATGCTGCCCTATAGCGCGTTAATGGGTTTAAGTGACTACCGTTTTACGACAACAACTTGTCCAAAACTATACGGACAAACTATTCGGTCGTTCCTGTATTTACGAGGAAAACGTACTTATACCTAGTAAATTAATTAACTTTACGGAGCCTTATCGAGTTTTCCCCAAGGAGTGTCAAGTGTCGCCTGCCTGTTTGCTCAGCTTAGAGTGTGCATACGAGTTATTTGCGGCACGGTGCACCTAGGGACGACATGTTTTGGTAGAAAATAAAATGGGAGTGGTAGAAATATTATAGTAGTTTAGTAGTTTCTAAAACTTTTTTGTAAGCAATAAGATTTAAAGTTTTATTACAATTCTATGTGAAAACAGAATAACCTTAATTTAGTACATTTTAAAGATTAGATTAAATCGTATTAGCTTAATAATCTTCGGCCGTTCATTTATATTCTGGCAAATTTTATGCGCCTATAAGTATTATTGTAGTGTGTTTTTGTCCAAACATTGCAAATGATGTCATGCTGTTGGATTATTTTTTTATTTATTTAATATAGATTAGGTATTTTTGGCTTATTCCCATGCGCTCCAAATCTATTGTTCTCTAAAATTAAACTTCTATAAATTCATTCCCAAGAGCTCCAATGATTTTCATTTTATTAGCCCTTGGGAACGATTTTACAAAATAATATTAATATATAATTTTAATCTTGGAGCGCTTGGGAACAAAATCTTGGAGTGGTTGGGAATAAGCCGTATTTTTTTAAGTGGTTGTCGTTAGCATAAAGGTGTTTACCACTCAAAAAAAAATATTTAATGCCTGTATTGAAAAAAGAAGGATTATTATTTTTATAAAATTATTGCACCCTAACGAATAGGTGTTTTCTAAATAATTTTGTATAAAGTTGAACTGGATACGTTTATATGTACCTAGCTAGGGCTAATTAGCTAACTTGATTTTGTATCTCAAACTTCGTGGTTAAAACATAATATAAAGGTGAAATTCAAAAGCAAAGTAATTAAAACCAGGTTTGGGCCAGGTTTTGGTCAGGTCAGGCAAGCAGGGGGACGGGGGGGCGCCCCCCACTAGAGGGGCTCAACAGAAAGGTGAGGGTTGGTTAGGTTTAGAGTGGTTAGGTTAGGTTAGATCAGTGACCAAAACAAAGCGCGAGCGTGGCGCGGCAGCGGCCGGCGAAGCGCCAGAAACAAATTTTGAAGACTATTATTATTAAAAACAGTAATGTTTTTTACACAATAATGTCAAGTTTATCACAAATACGTCAAATGGACAAAGATCTATTAATCATTTTTAATTTAATATAATAGTTACTTCGCCAGTAAGGCATTAGGTAATATTCCGGCCAGGAAGAACGGAGAGTAGGGGGACGGACAGGACACTAGGGGGCTCGCGGGGCGAAGTCCCCCGTCACAAAGAACAGGAAGGTGAGGGTTTGTAAGGTTTGGAGTGTTGAAGTTAGCTTAGATCAGTGACAAACTTTTGAAGATTATTATTGTATTGTTTAAAAAATATATAATGTTGTATTTTGGTCAAATTAATTATTTGTAAAACGTACCTTTCGTTTTCTGAAAAACGTTGACACGTCAGTTTATCTTTTAAAATAAAATAAAATGATTATTTATGAAATAACAGCCTTGCCATTTGAATTTCAACGTTTTGGTGTCATTGTTAAAGCATTAGTTTGTGAAATGATACGTGGACAAAATGTTGCTTGTGGAATGAAAATTGGCTAATGAATTGTGTGTAAAACATTATAAAACCCCTTGTTCTTCTCCCCGCACTCCGTGCAATGTAAAATAAAATAAAATACACAGGGTTTTATCAGATTGCCCGAAAACCACATGGCAATATTCATACTGTCTGGGCAATGTGATAAATAAGGAAGTTTAATAATAAAGCTTGTCATTATTCATAATGCCCGGGCAATATGAAAAATGCCAAAATTTATTCATCATCATCATCAGCTCATTTTTATGTCCCCACTGCTGGGGCACGAGCCTTTCCTATGGTTGGATAGGAAGAACGGGCCATAAACCACCACGCGGGCCCACTGCGGGTTGGTGGTTGTCAACGACCGCTAATGCAGCCGGCACCATCGGCTTACGTGCCTTTCGAAGCACGGAGGAACTCGAGACGATACATTTTTGGACACCCATCCGATGACCGGCCTTTGCGAAAGTTGCTTAACCTCAGCACTCGCAGACCGGGCGCGTTAACTACTGCGCGATCGAGCTCCTCAAAATTTATTATTTGGTCCGTAACATAGGGTCTAACAATATCAAGAAGCAAACGTTTAAGGGGAGCACCTATACATCACACTTGAGCATGCTCACCAAATTTGGTCCAAAACTACAGGCTCGTTACCGAGATAATCAACAAAACATTATCATAATTCACCAAAAAATACACCCTTTCCAAACCCGTACAGCTGTACTACACGCACACAAAGATAGCCGTGAGTGTATGAATGTCATACAATGGTTTTTCAATTGTGTGCGTGTATCTGTACACTATTTTTTTATTGACGCTTGCGTGCGTGTTAGTAAAGATACAGCATGTTTCATGATGTGCATTATTTTAATTGATTTAGTTTGTTAGAAAACATAACTTTAAAAACCACTATAAAACTGGAGCCCATTTTTTGTCATTGTATTTGTCATAAAATGATGTATAGATACCGCCCTTAAACGTTCACTTATTGATTTTGTTAGACCCTGTTTAAGTCTATCTGCCGCACAAAGAAAAATCTATTCACGATAATGATTTCGAAGCAGCTAAGATTTTTTATGGTAAAATATTATCTAGGTCATACAACCAATGAATGTTTTTGGAATGCGCTGATAATAATACTATAGTTAATAAAGATCTGTAGAAAAGAATTGAATTAAAGAAAAAGAAATGAATGAAGAGACAAAAATAGTATTCTGTCTCAGAACAATAACTAAAGCTATTAGTTATTATTCTGAGTATTCTGTACTCCAATAAAATTCAAAGAACAAGCCTTTAAAAAGAGTTTTGTTACAAGAAGGTTTCATTGTAACCTCTAACTATATTGTTACTACAGTTTCATCTCTGCTTACTAAGTGAAATTAATGTCTGATACCATTTTTTTCGTAAAATCATGGTGTAAAAAGAGTATTTCATCAAACAGTGGTTAATGTCCTGATTCATCGGCGGCCTCGTTTAACGTTTAAGCCTTATAAATCTCAAGGCGGGATTTTGGCCTCATAAAACACGATCAGCTTAATGCAATAACCTCGGAGAAATTACGGTTGGAATATTTGCCGTGCATTATTAGACATCTGGATTGACTTATCCTTGTACAGTAAATACGTAGATTTTATACATACAAGTAATTTGACCAGCCTCAAGTGGCCTACCCTATTTAAACTTTTGCGAAGCTCTGCGGCTTATATTGCTCCGTTAGGGAGGTCTCGTTATAGTTGGCATGTTTTGGGGTGCAGTTTTAATATTTCGCAATGAAACTGAGAGGTTTCGTTCTTGTCTGCCGTTTTTATATCTAGGGCGTTGACGATAGATAAGTATCGCAGAAAATTATTATGAATACAAAGGTAGCCTCGATGACTAATGAGGCTTTTGTACGCCTCCGATTTTTATATATATCTATATTAATATTATAAAGCTGAAGAGTTTGTTTGTTTGAACGCGCTAATCTCAGGAACTACTGATTCGAATTTAAAAATTATTTTTGTGTTCGATAATCCATTTATCGAGGAAGGCTTTAGGTTATATAATATTACGCTGCGACCAATAGAAGCGAAGCATCAGTGAAAAATGTTGCAAAAACGGGAACAAGAGCCTAAAAATTTAAAAATGCTGCCGAAAGTCACTATTCCACGCGGACGAGTTCGCGAGCACAGCTAGTATTTTTAATAAGGAAATAACTACCTAGTACTCCTTACTATTTATATTGAACCCAAACATTACGACTTAAAGACGACATATTCAGACGATATAATGATGTAATCACTATGTGGTCTCACGAAGACTTCCTATGACCATCGGGCCAATAGCACCGTTTAAAAAGCCAATCTGCCCAGGCCGCGTCGTCTTTGCACTCTAAGCAGATTCCCAATATCATCATATGTTATAAATAATTATCGAAATTCGACCGTAAATTTATTAAGGCTGCACGGATTGTATCCTAAGCAATAAAAAAATAAAAAAGATAGAATGTGAGTTTGGATTGGCATTGACAGATTTCGGTCGCTACTCTTCCATTTTTAAAATTTTTGAAAAGATTATCTAAACGTTTGTGTCAAATACATACTATGCGTGTGTGTGTCAAATACATGGTAGTGTGTGTAATGTTTGTTTTATTGATTTAATGTATTTTTATGCATAATTTAAAAAATATTAACATACGGATAACCTTCTCTATATAAACTATAAGTGTGCGAAATTTCATACTAGTCGGTCCGCGCAATTTTCGTAAAAAAGGGGTACAAAGTTTTTGCTTCACGTATTAATATATCATCATTATCTGATGATGATTCATCGCTCATAAAGTCCCCACTGCTGGGGCACGAGCCTTCCCTATGGATGGATAAACCACCACGCGGGCCCAGTGCGGATTGGTGGTTGTTAACGACTACTAATGCAGCCGGGACCAACGGCTTAACGTGCCTTCCGAAGCACGGAGGAGCTCGAGATGATAAATTTTTGGTCACCCATCCGATGACCGGCCTTTGCGAAAGTTGCTTAACCTCAGCAATCGCAGACCGGGCATGTTAACCACTGCGCCATCGAGCTCCTCTATTAATATATGGAATATTATATTATAGTTATGATAGAATCATCATATTATAGATTATTAGCAGGACTTGGCGGTTACAGGCTCTTTTATAGGTCATTGTGATCTATTTTTAATCTAAAACTCGGAACCCTTGACCTTTATCTCACCTGATGGAAAGTTACGATAAGGTCGAAGGTGGAAGCGCCCTTCACCCGGAAGCTTCAACTACTGAGGACTGTACATCTTATCTCTAGCTGTCGGAACACAAGCACGCTACCAACATTGCTGTATTAACGAACCTCACGACGACTTGCTCTGTGACCACCGAAAGATTTCTGGTGTTTCCTGCAGTGCTATTACGAATGTAGACTTTATTTCTATTGAAAAGTAGGTTGAAATTCGTTTGCAAGTTATGAGCGAGTTCAACGTCGAGTTCGACGCTGTTTTGCTTAGAGAATAGCGCAGCTGGGTTTTGCTTTTTGTTGGACATTTGATGCTCAATTGTTCATAGATTCAAATATCAATCCTCTGCAATCCCACCAACAGCTTCATGAATTACACCTGCTTATGACATTTTATTAGACATTCTGACATTCGTCAGCCAGAAAATTGTGTCTGTCGCTGAGTCGTTATAATTTATTTTAAATAAAGTTTTTTAAATCGGAAATTAACAGCATCTCATTGTAACTTTTAATGAAAAAGCCGACGTTCATAATGGCTGTCGCAGCCATTTGCAAAGGACAGGCCCTCCAAATCATGAGAGTTCACTCAACTAAATTTTTCCTAATGTTTTACGGAGTTTTTCCTGGGCTTTCTTTGACTGGCAAATTTTTATAATATCACTCTTTAAATGTTTCAATTTCTTGCTGGCATGCCATTGTTTGTTGAAGTTGGATATATTTTTTTTTGTTTAACTTTTGGAACATTACCTATTTACTTTTTAAGCCTTTTTGCTGACGTAAGAAAAGTAGTAAATTTAGCATTCTCTAACTCATTTTGAGTAAAAAGTACACAATGAGATCGGCTGTGTAATTAGTTGTCTAGACCCATAAAACCGATATCTAATTACACAACTTTGTACTATGTTTTACTTCTATGACATTTCAAGACTATTCCCAAGGGTCAATGCACACAGAGACGACGGGACACAGACATTGGACAAGAGTGGTGTGCGGACAAGTTAGGTACGATGCACACCGAGGCGATAGGATGTGGACGACGGACAAGAACGAGATGCGGATATGTAACTCTGGCGTTTACGTTCAATAGGCATATTGTTGTATCTGCATGCATTGCTGCATTTGGTCGAGCAAATAAAACGCTTTACGACGTCCGTATGCCGTCGCCTCTGTGTGCATTGCGCCCAAGTAACATACATCTGAGACCGATGTTGGGATTCGATTCCCAGCCGGTGATCATGTTTAAAGTAGAGGTACATATTCTAAATATAAAAATAAAAGTAATAACAATATGATATAATAAAATGGACTTTAGGTACCGGATGTATAACTCTAAAGTAAAAAAAACTAAAACAAGTTTCATAAACAATAATAGTAGTAAGTATCGATTAAAAATACAGTAATAAAAATACAACTTTACTATCAATGTCTGTTGTCATAACTTAACGATATACACAAACTGGAGTAGGTACGATGTTGCACACGATATCAAACAACGCGAAATTATATTTATTGAGCGTTTATCCTATTCCAACTTCGTATTCTAAACCACAATTGAACAATTTCGTGAAGTCGCTTTGTACAACGTTAAAGTCTTATTTTGTACCTATGTCGAAGTGTGCGGATTAAAAGCTTTCAAAAGGATTAACTGGGGGTAGACCTCCGGCTGACCGTTTCATTAAAACTTGCTCCGGCCCGACCATTCTAATTACATTGAAAAACAAAAATCCCTTCGTGACTCTATTAACCGTTAATTAACGCTGGATTTCAATTACGCCTTATTAGTTATCATGATGTCACACAACTATTCTGCTTAATGCATTGAGTACAGTCGCGTGCTGTTTGCGATGTCATTTGTGAGTTTTTTTAAAATTTAATTTAATGACTCCGCTCGGTTTTTAGTATGAGGCGCGATAAGCTACTGCAATGATAGTAAATAGCATAGACAGCAAGATACTAGTTAGGTATAGAACCGCGTGCAAACCGCTTGTATCAAAAACGTGACAAAGATCGCGGTAATTTCAAACCTAACAAACATTCGTTATATTGACCTTGTTGGTGCCCAAATTAATTTTGACGCGCTGTTCTAATTACGGAGGGTCGATCAGTTCCAATTTCCTCCCATTCCTCTCATTCGTCGATGAAATGGGCCATGATCTAATTATAAATTTCTAATTTGTTTCAGATACTACGAACGGAGGCGTGAAGCTAACCACAAAACAATAATTAATAAATTAGTCAGATAACGAATTGAGTAAACGACGAAGCGCCTTGAATCAATTACGGTAGTTAGGCTAAGTTTTGATATAGTGTACACAAGTGCCAATAGTGCGTGCGTGCGCGTTTTTGACGCGTGTTTTAATCGTAACGGTCGAGCGTTCGATGATTGTAACAGCCGCGAGCGAGCGGTAGGTGGCGTGAGGTGCGCGCCGGCACCGTGAACATATGTAGGTATCTACTTGGAAAGAAGTCGCATATGCCCACATATTTTTTTAAAGCTCTTTTAAAACATATTAACCATTCAACATTATGTGTTTATGAAAAAATATTACATCTTTAAACATCAGCTTTTGTCGGTCATTTTGACAAAATGATAATGTTTTTATTTACATTGATTAAGATTTAAGACAGAAAAGAAAAAATGTATCATGTAGCAAATTCATAATTAGAATGCCTTATCTATTTCTATCAAAGTTCAGTTTTGTATTCTAAAATACTTGTTGCGTAATATGAACAAGCACCTTAAATCATACAAATACATATTTAATTAGTCACTTTCCGTTAAGGTTCTTACTGTAATATTGATTATTAATACGTATTAGCTCTAAATATTTTTCTCTCCTTACTAAACGCGTCTTCGCGTACTGTTTTTTAATTATTGATAGACAAATAACGTGGATTATTTTAAATATTTCGAAAAAAATACCATATGTAGGTTTAAAAACTTTAATTAGACCTAAATGGCAGCCTGTTTTTAAGATACATTTTTAAAATTTAATAATTTTGTACTTATTTTGAACCTTAATTAATTAAATTAAGGTTTAGATTAGGTACAGAAAGTATTAAACGTATCTCTTATTGTAGGTTATGAAAAAAATGTTTTCCTTCAGTAAAATCCCTTATTCACTGACAAAAGTATAAAATTAAGCTCGTAGGTAGAAATTTTAGTTAACTTGTGTGGAAGTTCGAAATTTTTCGTCATACTTTGACCTAAGTTACTTGGGGGACATTGTTCAGTTCATGTTTTAAAAAACCCTTAAAGGAAAGTTACTAATGAAGTAGAACCTTTTTTATTCAGAATATGTGAGCATATGCGAAATTGTCAAATAATAAAAATTATGAATATGAAGGAATACACTTAAAAATGCTAAACCTGTGCTTCTATAGTCAACACAAACACATTGGTACTTTAGTAGTATGATATACTAAGTGGTTTTGTTAGTAAGATATTTTTTTGCAAATCCAGAAAATAAACTACAGTATGATTAAGTCATAACATTACTTCTGGTTATTTAACACCAAACAAAAACAAAAAAATATTGAAAATGTTGAGAAACAAATTTTTCCACGAGCATGAAATATTACATAAAAATGTGTATGTGCAATAAAGGATTAAATAATTAAAAATGTTTGCTTTCAATGATTTAGTTAAAGGTATATTAATATAATAATCAGTATCTATTTTTTTAAATAATGTTATGAGCTTGAAAAGTTTTTGTGCGACTATAGAAGCCAGCATTCCAAGCGTATACCTACACGAGGCAAGCACGCGCGTTCATTGTGGTCACTGTGACAGCGGGCGGCAAGATTGAGGTGGTGGCCGGGTGCGGGTGGGGCAGGCGAGCGCGCGTGCGGCCGCTGCACGCGCTGAGCCGCGCGGCCGGCATGCTGTCCTCGCAGCGCTCGCAGTCCTGCAACGAGGAGGGCGCGTTCTTCGGGGCGCGGGCGCTGCGCCGGCCGCGCGGCAAGGGCAGCGGCAGCCCGCCCTGCTAGGGGTACGCCATGTCGCTGCGCAGCCTTCACCGGCGGCTGTCCTCCGCTAACCACACGTGAGTATAAACACTTCTTTTTTAAAAGGTTTTTGTTATTCTAATTGAATTATGTTTACTTATACAGATAACCAAGTTTTGGTTAGTTTGGTTAATTATTAATGTGTTCTAATTTTTTTTAATATTAATTGCTTTGGAAGGTTTTGTACCTCTAAAAGCCACCCAATTTTAGCATTAGGTACCTCCTAGAAGAAGATTTCCTATGGTCTTGATAAATTAGATATAACATCACCAGGTAGTCCTTTCATCTACAAGGTAGCTTTCGCATGTGATAAAGAGATTTTTAAAATATCGATACAGCAATCGATCAAATATGATATTAAATGATATTTGAACATGGGTACGTCGCTTAGACGAGATGACTAACATTGACTATCTATGTGTCTAGACGCATTCAAAATTACGATGTCAACATTTGTAACAGACGAAGCTCAGAGCAATAACTAAAGCTATTATTATTCTGAGACGCGAAGCGAGTCTAGTCTATGGATAACCATAGAGTTGCTGAACGATGACAATGATTAGGTACGAGCTTGGACGGTGCAGAAGATTAGCGTACGAGTATGTTACGCTTCGTTTGTTTTATTTCTAATATTTATATTCTACGAGTATTAGGAGTTTGAATACTAATTATAATTTTAAAATAAAAATGTTTTGACCGAAACGAATTATTGCAATATTTTCTTTAGCTCTATGTTTGTGACCCAAGATGAAGCCGAAAAAATTGGCAAAGCAATTTTTTTTTTCTGCTTTATTTAACTAAATCTATATGTGAAGGTATTTCAATAGCAATTTTTTGTTGGACTATTAAAAAAGTACCTAGTTACCAAACATCTGTATTACTTGGTGCAAAGCGATTTTAACATACCTGATATTCGTGGTAATAAAGCCCACAAATATATGTGAAACGAAAAATCTATATTATTTGATGATATGTTAAGTTATACAAACGTTAATTTGTTAATTGTGTTCGAAGTGTATTATTTTGGAGACTACCTTTTTATTTCTTCGCAAAACTCGTACAATTAGGGCGGGAGCCACCATACTCTTTTCATAAATTGTGCTAACTGTGAAAATATTACAGGTCATTGTTTTAAAAGCTTTAAGTCGGTGTTACATGCTAATGAAATGTAAATCTCCAGAGCACTTCTTTGGAGTGCGTCACTTGTGGTCGATGGGTTCTTATCTTAACTGGTCAGGGGAATATTTTATGACAGTTTGGAGAGTCTGCAACACGACGCTTAGCTAAATTGCTGGGGTAATTTTAAGTTTATTATTGCCGAAACAATATTGTCTTGTATTTACTTAGAGGAGTTTTTTTAAGAGATTTTGCTAGTGGCTTCAGATTTTACAACCTAATCGAATTAATTTATAGAAGACGATAATCATTCGTTGATACTAAAGTCTAGGTCCAGTCGAAGCCAAAATTGTCATCTTCAGAACCTAATTTGAGTATTAACTCAAAATGAAATTTTAATATAAGTTCTTTAAAAAATCATGAATTCAATGGTTACACTTATCTTGTACAAAACGTACCTAACGTTACTTCACGTAAATGCCATAAATGAATATTTATGGCGGGAAAGCCTTGAAGACATTCCACCGTGATGTGAAGCAAAGCGTACAAATTTGAAATAACAAGGGGCATAATTTGCTAAGAAAAATGGAGGCTATAAAGTCGAACTAGTGGAATAACGCACCGCTTTCTCCCATTTTTATGCATATAACAGGCAGGTAGCGAGTTATAAATCAATGTCAAAGGTTCTTCTTCAATTTACGCGAAATCCTTAGAAGTTTGAGGTATAACTTTATAAGGGAAGAAGAAAGTACATGTAACATCATTGGTGCAATTTCGTTACTAATTTCATCGTTATAAGATAATGATAAAACAGTAGATATAGCGACTGCCCCAGGCGTATATTAATGAAACAACGCTACGTTTATACAATGTCGCCCATGGGCATGTGACCATATTTCTGAATATTCATATATTATGAAAAATATCGAAAATTAATCTTTAAAGGGGGGGTCTATCTTTATTATTTTTCATGTTATTAAATTTTTTATTTTTTAACCTTTTGTAACCTTGTTTTACATTTTTTGCTATACCTCCAATGTTATTGGCTTGCTTTGGATTATTTTTGTTATTTCTAAAAGCTTAAGAGTTACTTTATCGGTTTAACTAACATTTTTTATTAAAATTTATCGACTAAAAAAAAAAACAGAAGTGATGACACAGACAAGACAAACCAAAGTCGCTGTACCATAATTGGAAGATTGGTAACAAAGGTAGAAGTTGATAGTGTTCTTTGTCTAATGGTTATTTCCCAACTTCGCACAATGCTCCAATCTAAAGCTGGATTTAAGCTCAGCGTTCGAGCATTTTGCAGATGGATAGCAACTTAGAGTAGAATTTCGTTCAACCAATCAAAGTAGCGTTAAGTTGCCGCTGCATCCATTAGTATGCTAGTTGAATAAATCGAGTCTTATTCATTATTATTTCCGTACCAAGGTTGCAATATTGTATATAAATTTTTGGCGTGAACAGAAATAGCCATTTGCTGTTATATGAATGCGCAATATCTATAACTGATTACTGAGTTAGTAAGTACACGCCAGTGGTCGCCCAGTGGTCGTAATTTGACCGTAGTTTACCGTAATGTATAAATGTATCGTACATACATTTAATATCTAGAGATTCCATCTACATAATATGTAACTACTGTCAAGTTTCGACCACTGGGCGACCACTGGTGTGTATTTACTAACTCAGTATTATAAACTTTAACTGTACCAAATTTCACTCTACGCCGCGCGCGCAACGTGCTATTTCGCTTTACGTAATATAGATAGGGCTCTGAAAATACCAATGCGACAGAAACAGATTTAGTATAATGCTTTTTTAGTTACAATATAATGCTTTTTGGTTACAGAGAGATTCATTAAACATCCGTTGTGTTGTATCTACGAAGTGATAGGAACAATGGCGAGACCTTGCACAAGTTAAAAAGATAAATAAACTTCGCGAACTCTAAAGTAGTTTTCAATTCTCGAGAAAGAAAAATATTAAATAAGGAACTAAAAACTAGTTTTCCACTAAGTTACGGGCCACACAGAAAGTTAAACGGGAAAATAATCCTCAGCAATACGCTATTTTGCTCAAATATAGCTTAGCTTGCTGTACCTACTACGACGACTATGTGTGCTACGTCGTAGCTCGTAGCCGTTGACTTTTGTACGTTTACTCTCGACTCTATTGCTGCTGAAATAGTAGTTCTATTCGTGTAGCATTATTACCTGTGTAGGTCTTTGGCCCGCAAGGGTCACGCCGCAAAGTGGATCTCAAACCACGTAGAATGTATTTCCGGATTCTCTTTGAATATGCGTTGTTATGAGTATTGTTCAGTTTAACCTACTTGGCGGTACGTAGTAATAGTAAGTGTTCTTCGTGGGTGGTTTGCGATTCTTAATATTGTCACGCGCTATGAAGCGACTTTTTAACTTTGTTGGTTTCTAAAAAAAATCTAGTTACTTGGTAAATATCTTCGTTCAATAGTTATATTTATTTTATCCAAACGTGTGCTTTACTTTGGAGAAAGATATGGGTAATGACGTTTAGAGGCCGGTGAACGCGCCAGTTAACGGCAGTTTAGTAATACTACCGATAACGTTTTTAGGCTTTTGTTATGTTGAAACTTGTTTATCAAGTGTTTGTGTTCAAAAATCAAAATCAAAATATTAACTATTTTTATTATTAACTACAAGTAGTTGTTTTACAAATGTTTGGGTCTCTTCTGTTAAGTTTGAAAAAACCTGTTTTAGAAGAGACCCCTATCTTTACTGTACAATCATATTTAATTTTGTAGTTACATAGGTGGGTCTTATAGATTAGTGGTTCTATGATTCGAAATAGTGTATATTTAGTTAAATTTATGTGTGATATTTTGCATGTTTCTGTATTGTGATCAAATAATTTAATGCTTTCCCCCTACTTTTACTTTTTCCCTTCTACTTTCTTTTTGTGTTATGTTAGTATTTATTTATATAATTGATTATCCAAATCTATCCTACTTATATTATAAACGCGAAAGTTTGTAAGTATGGATGTTTGTTACTCTTTCACGTAAAAACTACTGAATGGATTTGGATGAAATTTGGCGCACAGATAGTTTATAACCGGGAATAACACAAAGGATACTTTTTATCGCGAGGGGCCACTAGTATACGTATATATTTATATATATATTATAATATAAACTAATATCACACTAATATTATAAATGCGAAAGTTTGTGTGTATGTCTGTATATTTGTTCCTTCTTCACGCTGCAACGGATGGATGGATTTAGATGAAATTCGGCATACAGATAGTTTATAACCTGGATTAACACATAGGATAGGAGGAGTTTTTATCCCGATATTCCCCAATACAAAATGATTTGTTTGTTTTGTTGTCATGGAAACCAAAGAGAATTTAATCACTTGATGGAAACTGTCAAAGCGGTACGAAGTCCGCCGGGTCCACTAGTTTATTTATATAATATATTAACCAAATCTAAAAACATAAATATTTATGTATACAATATAATATAAATTAATATCACACAAATATTATAAATGCAAAAGTTTGTGTGTATGTGTGTGTATATTTGTTGCTTCTTCACGCTGCAACGGATGGATGGATTTGGATGAAATTCGCAATACGGATAGTTTATAACCTGGATTAACACATAGAATACTTTTTATCCCGATATTCCCACGGGAACGGGAACCAAGCGGGTGAAACTGCGGGCGGCCGCTAGTATGTATAAATAAATAAATGTCTTTTCTTCTTTCTTTCTTCATAGAAAACATAAAAAAACGTTTGTTAAACTGATTTTATGCGATTTTAACTTTCCGTAGTAGTAAACTTTAAATCGCATAAATTAAGTTGATTTATTTTTCTTTTTTATATTTTTAATACCATACAAACAAAATAATATATATTAATTTATTTACTACTTTTCATATATATAATACTTATTAGTTGTCGGATAAAAGTTTTTCAATACTTTCGTTGCTTTGTATTTGTAACCTAACTAACTTTCTTTTTACATGTAGAAGTAAGTTAGCGAAAATTGTTAGACTGATGTTAGATTTATTTTGATTAAGCAACGGTCCTATTTATAATATTTTTTTAAGGCAAGTTTTTTGTTTTTTTCTCTTGTAAAAAGGGTAGTCCTAAAAAGAAAAAAAAACACGAATTTGTGTGTACAAAAATATAACCATTACCGTGTAGCCTAGGTGGGACGGGACTAACAACTCTCAAATGGCGTGCACGTGAGCTGAATTCTGACGGGAACCTTTCTTCACTCTGACACCATTTAATTTGTACCTTGAAGGCTTGCACACGTGAAATATTAAACGGAACACTTTTGACCTACTTCGAGAAATTTAGTTCGATGTTCGCTTGGCACAAATACAGCGCTAACTTTGGTTCGCAATATTAATATTCAAATTCAAACTTTGAATTCAATTTGTAGAGAGATTTTGGAAAAAAATATGGCGCATACCTGTTATGACCATTTATTGTCTATATAAAGTTTTTATAATTTATTTTATTATTGCTTGATTGGGCCTCATTTTACATGGTAAAGCAACTTTTGCAAAGGCCGGTTATCGGATGGGTGTCCAACAGTTTATCATCTTGAGCTCCTCCGTGCTTCGGAAGGCACGTAAAGCCGTTCCCGGCTGCATTAGCAGTCGTTATCAACCACCAATCCGCACTGGGCCCGCGTGGTGGTTCATGGCCGTTCTCCCTATCTATCCATAGGGAAGGCTCGTGCCCCAGCAGTGGGGACATAAAATGAGCTAATGATGATGATGATGATTCACATCATTAAAAACTAGCCTAAATTTAATCAAGCTTCACTGAATTGTAAAGTTTTTTGTGAGACAAACTATAAAACTAAAATGTTGCAGCTATGAGTTTACGTATATTTATTTTGTTCTAGTGTATTCAATGCCTCGATGTCTTTGTCATCTAAACTTGGCAAAGCTCTTGGGAAGTCTAAGCTTGGAGTGTTTTTTAAAATAGCAAGCGTTTGTCACGCGAGAATAGCCCGGCTAGTTTCTGACTTCATGTTGTAGAGCGATGACGTCACACGACCTTGGCTTTAGAAATAATGAATGGTTGGAACGAAACTGAATGGAGAACGAAATATTTTAATGCGATAAGCTTTTACAAAAATAGCAGTTGAGCTGATAGAAATACTAATTAATTTTGTGAATTTATTCCATTCTGGCGTAAGTAGTTTCTTTTTCCATAGATTAGCTATACTAACACTTTAGATACATACATATACATATACACTTTATATTTTTTTTAAAGATAAGCGCTGTAAATACGGCCTGTTGACCAATCATTTCTTGTGTTAGAAATGCGTTTACTTGAAAAGTCTCACGGAGCTTTGGAAATTAAAACACGGTTTCTCACATTCAACCTGGGCATCTATCCATTCGGTTACGGGTTGCCAGATGAGATTTCTCGAATTTCCCCTGATTCGAAATGATTTTTCCCCAAAACGATACTTTTTTTAGAAAAATTCCCCAAACCTGATTTCACGTAATTTACAAATAAAAACAGCATTAATATATTATTTATATACAAAACTTTTCAGTGAAACCGGATCAAACTTTAATGACTCTAACGAAACGAACGACGCTTTCAATTATCAATCAACAAACAATTTCCACTTTGTTTAGACTAGACTTCGTTGAGTTATTCGTTCGGAAATAGTCAACCTCAAAGTTGAAATTACTTCCCCAAAAATTTCCCCTAAAATATAATTTCCCTAAAACTTCTCCAAATGCCAATTTTTTCCCCAAAATGGGAAAAGAAACCCCCAATCTGGCAACGCTGGCTTCAATTTGTTCCTCTGCTGGGTTCAAGCTTTATCATTTGGACAATAGCACTTTTTCACACTTACTTCCTTATTTTACACTTGACGTCCATAGTACTATGGAATTGCCAAAATAAAAACCAACGACCCACGATAGTGGACGTTTTAAAATATGATCGAGACCCTAATAATAAGTGACGATAAGGTTGTAAATGGAAGAGCACATCGCTCCAGAATCCTGAACCACTGAAGAACTGGCTATCTTACCTGTAACATGAAGGGAGAAGGCTAAATATTTCGACCTTGTTCTGTCGCAATGCGGGTGTTACGAAAACTACTGATGTATTGCGACTACCGAAAACGGATTATCGTACCTTCTGAAGCACGGCAGTTGTTTGAGCAAAATAATGTTGGTCACCCATTTCAGGTTCGAGTATAGCTAATGTTGCTTAACATTCTTTATCGTGTTTGAACGCGCTAGTTTGTATGCCACTAATGTTCTTCCTTCTTACAAAAACACAAATGTTAAAAAAAAACCACGAGCAGGATTTGAACCTGCACCCTTCTGACATACCGGGTCAGATGCTCTCCCAATTGAGCTATCGTAATCGTATCGTAATTTGTTCGCAACAAAATTTGCGTTAAAAATTATTTAAACAAAACAAAAGCATTTCCTCCTTCTTGTTTCATTGGTGGAGAACCTTTGCACAACAGTAGAATAGTATGTGGGCTATTTACTTTAATTTACTTTAGTCATTTGGGGTTCCGGCATGGCTATCATCACCAGCTCTTTTTATGTCCCCACTGCTGGGGCACGAGCCTTCTCTATGGTTGGATAAGGGGAACGCGCCATAAACCACCACCCGGCGCGGGGCCAATGATGTTAAAGCTAGTTGATTGGCAGTTTTTAACGACTGCTAGTGCAGCCGGGACCAACGGCTTTATATGCCTTTCGAGAACAGAGGAGCTCGAGGTGATAAACTTTTGGTCACCCATCCGATGACCAGACTTTGCGGAAGTTGTTTAACTACCAGCTCTCAGCGGCGGTATTTCCAGACCATTAAGACTTAGGGATCTTCAAGAATCGAGCCTATTCCTTGCGCATCTACGATTCCTCTGGTTTTGCGGGTGTCCATGGGCGGCGGTGATTACTTCCCATCAGATGACCCGCCTGCTCGTTTGCCTCCTTCTAATATAAAAAAAAAATTAAAATGAACTAACTTACCTAAACTAAATTTACTTCCTAATTCTAAAACTGGGACAAACTGTATAAAGATGTAAATTTCATGTAAAATGTAAGTAAATGTATGTATGTTTTTCTAATATTAATGTTCTGCACCGCGCACCGGCGGCGAGAGGCACCACCAGAATACCAGCGTTGTTGCGACACGCTTCGTTCGCAACAACACAAGCTGAGGCAGAGTCCTGATTGACCTATTGTTTCTTTTTATTTTTTATGTTTAATAGTGTATTTGGTCAATAAATGTTGCTCTCTCTCTCTCACACTCTCTCTCTCTCTCTCTCACACTCAACTATCGCATACCACGCGTTAACCACTGCGCCGTCGAACTTGGCTATAAGTCGCTTAATTTTCATTATCGTGGCGATTAATCGTGCTAGCTTGTATTATTGAGCTCTTTGCGTTATTGTTTCATGGAGCGCTTGTCATAATTCCTGATACGATCCGAGCCATTCAGAGAATCTGGCATATAGGGTACGGGGACACGCACTAGTGCGTGCTGCCGTTCCCTCTAGAAAACCTCTGACGGTGATTCGTTTCATGCGGTTTGATGACCCTTTAAGTTTCTCGCCGTCCCCCCAAAAAGTCCGGTGACGCTGAAAATTACGAAAGCAATTACCAAACTCTTTCAAAAAAAAGCTTGTCATAACTTGTGTTGAAAAAGTTACCGTTTTTCTATTGAAATGATGACGTCACAACCCGCCTTCGGTGACTTCACCCACGTGTAATTGGGTGGGTTCGGCCGATTGAACGGTTTTGTCGCGACATCCGCTCCGTGTGGAGCATCTCGGAGATGCGTACCGGGAAATCGATAACGACGTTAACCAATTAACTTTACACCACTGACTTTTGATTGGAGGCCGATGACACGTGAACAATTACAGTTTACACGCTTAGAAAGTAACGAACGTGAATGCTAAGCAGCTTTAGCAATGTTGTGTTTTCGGATTGGTGACCACATTTTTTATATGGAACTGGTATGCGCTTAGGAATTAGGCATATCCAGTCATTAGTTGCAGTTGCTGTGGTCATATGGCAGTTAAAACAGGTAAATATAATTTATTATAATTTTGAATAAAAAATGAAAAAAGATTGATTGCACAACGCAAGACGCGACGTGCAGTAAATGAATTAACCTTTGAATACAAGACTAAATTAACAAAAGTAACGTACATTAGAAAAAGGACCAAAGGAAAAGAAAAGAAACTACTTTCAGCTTAATACTAAAGCGAAGAGTAGGGTGCACTGTTAGCGCTGATAGTTCTGCCATGGACTAATTGACACTTGAACGCTGCGTAATAGATTCATAGGTACAATATACCGATATGCAACAACAAAAATCAAGCAATATACCTATTTATAAATAGAAACCAAGAAATATAAGATACTCGTAGATAAAAACCGGACAAGTGCGAGTTGGACGCGCCTACAAGTTCAGGAATCGAGTCTCGAACTTTTCCCGACTGTTATGTACCTATACATATAAAAGAAGGAAAAGTTATTTATTTTTTCATTCATCTCAAAAATCAAAAACTATGCACTATAAAAATAATTAAAAAACTGTTTAAGCTTGTGCAAATGAAGCCCTTTCATACGATATCCCACATAACACGGTTGACTTACTTCAAAATTTGGACCCCCGTTCCGTGAATAAAGACCCATTTTTTTGTAATTTAATTAAATATGTATAGTTTTTAGATTTTTTTCTGTACTTGTAGTATAAGACGATATTACTTGCCAAACTTCATAGTTCTAGGACCTAGAAATAAACTAGATTATATACAGACCTAGATTCTAAGTCAACGGCAAGTACCCAATGAATTTTGATTCCCTTGAGAGTGTCGAAATATATGTTTTTGCGACATAAACGGCCGTATCTTTTTTTTCGTTAACTTAGAAGTTTGATTTTTCACAGCTTCAAGGAACCGCAGACCTGAGTATATGGTTTTAATTTCAACTCGATACCTCCATGCGTTCCCGAGATAAAGGGTCTTGACAGACAGACAGACGGACGACAAAGTGATCCTATAGGGTTCCGTTTTTTTCCTTTTGGGGTACGGAACCCTAAAAAGAAACATTTCAATAAAATTTGTAATTATAGAATAGGACATTTTAATACCCGTTCGCTGAAATTGCAATTCACCAAACGTAGCCCGTAGGCATTCCATGGGGATTGAACAGTATTCTGTGACAAATCAAGCGTTGATCGATGTGATATCAAAAATATATTGTATGTATGCGTTGATACATTTCGAATCAATAGAAAACAGTATTAAATATAAGTAATAAAGAAGTTCGAGACTATAGAAAAGATTTATTGTGAATTACACTATTTGTGCAGTTACCGGTAAAATATTTATTTTATTATATAAGTATATTTATGCAACGATGTATACTTTGAACGTTCATAATCTTAGGTATGTGCATATATCTACACATTGTGTAAGCTGTAATTAAAACTACATACACAAAGCACAAGAGTTTCGGAAGACCAGCGTCGTCGTCGCATTACTAAAGATGCCTTTTCAGTACTAAATACCACCATCTTAAATTATGAATGTTTTATTAATAAATGATTTCTATTATATTCTAAGAGAACTCTCTTATGAAAAACAGTTTTACTAGTTGCACAAGATACGTTACCCTATTACAAAAATGTAATAGATGTGTCGGATCGTGGCAAATAATCTTTGTAGGAGTACAATTTGGGTCACCCATCTGGTGACCTAGAGTACGTACCTAAAGATGCTTGAAATCGCGCGCTAAACGTTACATCATGGAACTCTATACTCATTTTATGTCCCCACTGCTGGGGCACGACCGCACGAGCCTTCTCTATGGATGGATATGGAGAACGGGCCTTATACCACCACACGGGCCCAGGGTGGATTCGTTAACAGAAACAAACAACAGAAACAGAAACAAACATTTATTGACCACAAGCACCAATTTTATATAACACAGAAGATACACATGAGAGAGAAAAAAAAAGATAAGGCGAAAACAAATGAAAACAAAAAAAGTAAAAGTTACATTAGACAACGTGCATGTGGCCAATTAGGTCCCAACCTCAGCTTGTGCTGCAACGACATACAAGCCGCTACAGCGCTGGTATTCTGGTGGGACCCAACTTGGCACAAGAAACACAGGACAATAAACATACTACAACTGTAACAACTAATAATAAAAAAAAACAATAATAATCAATATGACATACATAACATTTAGAACTAACATACTCATATATAAAAACATTAATAATCAATATGACATACATAACATTTAGAACATTTAGACGAATTAACGACTGCTAAGAAACCGGGACCAATTACTTTACGTGCCTTTCGAAACACAGGAGCTCAAGATGATAAACTTTTAGTCACCCATCCAATGACCGGTTATTGCGAAAGTTGCTTAACCTTGGTAATCGCAGACCGAGTGCGTTAACTGATGCGCCATTGAGCTCTATACTTATATTAAAAACCAAATAGAACGCAAACAGTTGACGCGAGTAGGTCGTTAAAAATGTTAGATTTCGTCTTTGAGAAGTGTACCAGTGGTCGCACAATGGCTGAATTTCGACCGTAATTCACAAAATGTACAACGTTTATACAAAGCAATCACACACTTGCGTAACATAGAATGTATCGTCTGCACTCTTTCTCCATATGATTTTTAACCACCTATGTCTAACCTCACATTCCTCCGTGTGTGCAATGTGCTGAAAAGGACCCATAATGTTTTTTCCTCACGTATAAAAATATAAATTCTTCGCGAAATTTTAACTAAACATTGCCGAAACGAGTATGTGTTTAAAAAAAACATGTAAATACCGTTTGGAGTGCAATTTAGCATTCAAATTAAAAGAGTAGCGGCGTCACACCCTCGGGTGAAGGAAATAAGATGAGATAAGGAGCTATACAAAATGCCATTAGTGCGAGAGGGAGGGCGAATATTATTCGGTCGGGAAAGCTGAGGACATCTTGAGGTGAGTGTTCGGTCTCAGCTCGAGATTTTCATGTTTAGTACGGAAATGTAGGTCTGTGTACCTTTCCTAGTACATCTGTGTGGGTACTGGGTACATCTGTGCTCCTGTACATTCGGTACTTTGGCACGGTCCTCTCTCATAATGTAGTCGCATAAAACCTTATTGGATCTCTTTGGAATGGGTGTTGAAATTTCAATTAAGCGAATGTAGGTTTACTCATCAAGAAGTCAGTAGTTTCGAAAAGTTGGAATAGCTTTTATCGTGATAGTGCTAGATATGAGGCGTAATGAAGATTTTATAGTTTTAAAGGTTGGTTTACGATGTAACGCATCATGTCAGAAAGTTAGACCGTTGTGGAAGAAATATCTAACAAATTGTAGCATAATGTAATATTTTTATCAGAGAATATTATCGTTTTAAATACCGTAAAAATAATATAGTTGCAACAGTAGATAACAGTAAGAAACAGTCGTAATACCACAGAATAAGTGATTACTTTATTTATCTAACGACTTAAGTCTTATGAAAGAGCAAACGTATAGAAAATGTGTAAAAAGATAACCACTTACTTCAATTCATTCAAATTCATAAGTTTTGTAATTTCAGATCACAATGAGCTTGCTTAGGAATGCGATGTTTTGTATACAAATACATGAAAACGAGACATAGCATGTTAGGTAGCGAGCGGTAAGTGGTGTCATTTTGCTAAATTGCCCTTTTGATTTGAAACGCTTTCTGCTTGTTTGCTGTGCTCTAAAAAAAAGTTAAGTATACTGACACATTTTTCTTCTGTAAAAGTGTATAACTAAAAATTAGACGTAGTTACTTATAAACTTAAGTGATTAACTGCCGTACCTACTCAGAGACGTCAATTATGTTTTAATGACAATTAAATGTCTTTCTTCTCTATTTAGCACTGTACATAAGAAAGTGACAGCAAGAGACTTAATTGTCATTAAAACTTAATTGACGTCTCTGATTACGGCAGTAAGTATTGTAACTTTGCAGAAACAAAAGTATCTTGAGTACGTTTATAGGAATCGTTGACTAACCTTTAATTAATGTACTTTTTTATATATTTTTTTATAAAATAATATTTTTCTTACGTTTGAAAAACACAAATTTAGTTTAGTATAGCTTTGCTGTAACTGTTTTCTATGTTTTTATATTTAATCATAATTGTTTCTTAGTTACAACCATTAATCTTTTCTTGTACTGACCATTATATAATAACCTCATAAAGCTGGCTGAATAAATGATTTTGATTTATAATATAATCAGTAATGTACTTGTCCATTAAAACACTTTATATATCCAAAATATTTACAAAACTAAACTAACTAACTTTATATTCTAATAAACATAACATTCACTGTTGTACAGGGCTAATAAGCAAAAAAGCCATAGAGTAAAAAAAATACTTTCAATTTCGCTTAGTAGACAAGAAGAGTTTGTGCAGTTAAATGTTTGGTAAGCTTGTTTCGGCAAGAACCATTTAGGAAAATCAAAATTGGAACACAAAAATGTTCTCGTTCAGAAAAATTGTCAGAGCCATTTTGCGTGGTTTCTATTTTTAAAGTTGGCAGTACCGAGTCGTTTGATATTCATATGCATTTGACTTTCGCCACAATGGCTTTCACTGTGCCGAAATATGGTTAGCAAGAGAACAGTGAATTATTAACTACCTTACCTTTTCGAATACTTAAGGATTGTAGTTCTTGAGTAGGCTTTTTACCTGCGGCAGGCATGCTGATGAAGAGTATAAAAGTAAGGTATGTCTAAAGTATGTCATTATTGAGCAGAGTGTGTGCTGGTAACAAGCATGCTTATTTAATACATGCCCCAAAAACAAACTAGTCATTTAGATTATCATGCGTGCTACCTAGTAAAACTACCATGCTTATTGCAAGCAAAATAATGTGGACAGCTGAAGATCATGCTAGTTTCAAGCACGCTTGCATATAGAATCTTGTTGATCTGACGCTGGGACACGCACGTTTACACACACTTACACTCTGCTGCCTCTGTATTAGACCCTGAGGTTCTGGTTAATCTCAGAGATTGAATCCCAGCAAGGTGTACGTCCTATTTAAGTACGCACTTGGTTTCGCTTTTTTAAGTCCGTTTGGTTAGCTACCACCATCTTTTCTGTCTTTTTTTTTATGGTAAAAGGAGGCAAACGAGCAGGCGGGTCACCCGATGGAAAGCAATCACCGCCGCCCATGGACACCCCAAAGTTATCGCAGATGCGTTGCCAACCCTGAGGAAGGAGTTGGATCTTGAGGAGGGAGTAGGAATTGGGAGGGGGGAGGGGTGAGAGATGTCTGTCGAAATAATAACATTTAGTAGCGCTGTAGTGATTGATCAATTTAATCAATTATGTTATTAGTAACAATTAAACGCGAGTTATAGATTTGCTAAAAGTGTTTAGCAAAGAAATTTTAAGTTTATTAAAGAAATATTTAATAAAAATGTATTGAGTGTGAGAGAATATTTTAAAAGACAAGGAACACAATCGTACATCCATTTGTCAAAATAAATAAAACAGAAAGCCCTTTTGGATAGGCTTTGAAAATTGATAACAATATATTTCTGGGGATATTAAAGCGCGTGTTTGCACTGTACCTGAACGGAAAGAATACAAGGATGACGCTGCCAAAGCAAATTAACATGGTACGGTCATGTTCGGACCGACCTTGACACGAAAACTCCAAATTGAACTCTATACGCACGGAATAAGAGCTGCACGTGTCAACCCCGGTCTGCACTTGACTGTACAAAATGTTCCAATGGAATTAATAAAGACTTTTTGCACAATTCAGCAAAATATTTTATAACGTTTGAACTTTTGCAACCGGAACTTTTGTACGGTACTTGCACAGACTAACGTGGTACTTGTACGCCTACTTGTATTTGGTACAATTCAAAAATGTTAATGTCAACTGTACAAGCTATTTTGTTACTTTACGATTACGAAAGATAAGGCGGTGACCTTTTTTAATATAATTAATAGTTGTATTATGATTTAGATTCATAATAAATAGTGAAATTGGCCTACCCATAATTATTAATTATTATTATCATTAAAAAAACAACAACTTATGGTATCTAGATAGATGCCATAAGTTGTTTTTTGTAAAGATTTACAGAGGAAGAATAGTGAAAGGATGGGGTTGCACAAATGATCCCGATGGGTCAAAGTGTGTTACTGGGAGTGGGAAACCTCAGCAGGCGCCACTAAGATGAAATAAGATAAGATAAGATAAGATCATTAAAAATACTTTTATTAATAATAAATATAATTAGGTATTATTAAAAGTCCTTGTATGACCGTTACCCCCTTCAGCCTTATATCATCACTTACCATCCAATAGATGGCAAAGCACATGATTAAATAAATGTAGTGAATACATATTATGTATTATAGATTTGCTTTGCCCACATGAGTACATATATATCTACTCATGTGGGCATAGCGCGTCTCCGTTGTGCAAAAACAGTACTAAAAAAATACATTTATACTTCTTCAAATAAAACATTCACCTTTTACTTCATAAGTGATTTAGCATAATGAATTGTATGTTAATTAAAATGTTGATTTCCGAGTGTTGGTGTTACAAGAGCAATTACAATGGGCCTTTAAGCACTCCAAGCCGGCTGTTATACAAGTGTAATGTACTCGATTTACATTTGCCTAATAGGTTCACGCCCGGGTATACCTGGGTCCGTGCCAAAACTTCATAATTTAATCAATACGACGACGACATGAAATATTTATATGGCCACCAAATGATTTTGGACGGCATTCGTTGAGTCATGTTCAGTCGGTTACGTCATCAGAGTTAGTAGAATGCGCTGGTAATGGCAACTTCTGATCACTATATAATATCATAGGGTTGATCAACCTACAAGCAAACATACACACACACGCGTACACGTTATCTACGTGGTTTAGATAGTTGGAAGGCTTGTAAGACGGCACGGCGGCAAAGATTCGGGCGAGTATTATAAAAGCTTAATCACAGCGCTTTAACGTGGACCCACGCGTGTTCTAATACAAGGGATATATTATGAACTACACATCTAATATGAAGAGAAACTGCTCCCCGCAGTTCCTGCTCTAGACCTAGCTATAAATATTGACAATCCAGGCAGCTCGGCGTACAACAGGCAGTACCACTACACGGCCATATTCCTTGTACCGAGCGCAGAGCGTAAGAAAGACGCAAACTTACCAGTTTCTCCGCGGGCCCGCGCCATTAATAGCCGCCATGTTGACTCTTAAATAAATTATATTAATAACAATAAATAATATTAATCTTCTTCTTCTTCCCTGGCCTAGTCCCATGTTACTTGGGGTCGGCGCAAGATGTCTGTTTCTTCGACTCTCACTCTGTTTATTTTGCTAAGGTTTTGGCAAGGTGTTTACGGCCGGCCACCTGACTGCCAACAACTCTCTTTGGGAATTCTATTAGTGTGGTGGTTTGCCCGCCACCGAGCGGGTGACTCAGGGTGCTTTTCGATATGCACGGTGTCCTTAAATCCCTTAGTTGCCTTTTACGACACCCACGGTAGACACCCACGGAAAACACCCACGGGAAGAGATGGGTTTGGTGATATTCTTTGCGTGTCGGACGTACCACACGGACATGAAATTAATAGTAATATTTTTTTTATAAGAGCGTTTACATATGTTTATTTTTCATTGGCGGCGCTAGTGTGCGCGCATACGCTCTTAACGTAAAACCCTTAGGCGTGTTTCCTGCCGCGTTCTGCCGTTCTGCCACGCGCTGCTTATAATCTGTTTTTGTTGTGTGAGGACTTTTAATTATAACTAATATAATATTGTTACAAGAAGCGATGCCCCCTTTGTTAACTAAACATTTAGTTAAGCTAGTTCACCACTCACATTGTTGGTTATTTTATCGTACAAGAAGCATGGAAACAATTTGCTGAGAGAAATTCTGTTAATTTGCGGACAGGGCCTGACATTGTTGGCGTAACCGCAACACGGCCGCTTGTAGGCTCGTCACACGGTTTGTCCAGGTTCACAATAATACGAGCTCTTGTCTCTTATTACACACAGTAACTGAAAGATGGTTTGTAGTAACTTTTTAGATATGTTGCACTATAGATCAACGGAGTTGTGAATTTCGGTACAAACTTCTAAAGGTTTTAAATTTATACATTTTTAAACTTTCGCGTTCCATAATTAAACAAATTTAAACGGGGATTAACGCAAACTAATTAGTAAAAAAGGGATCATACCTCGCGACAGCAGTCCACCCGTGACCACGGCCGTTGCAACTCGGTCGAAACGTCGGGCATAAAGAAGGTATGATACCTTTTTTACTAATTGGTTTTAATTTTTTTAAATCAATAAGCCAATTTTGCAATTGCTGCACCGAAACTAAATTAAATATTTATATAATTTATAAAATACAGTGAAAAAATTAAACGCCCACCCGACCCAACCAGGAATCGAACCTGTGGCGGTAGCCAAAGTAACATTAAGAAAACGATAGCGAAGTTAGAAAAGAGTAAAATGTATGGGATTGACATAAGATTGACCACGTGATTTAGCGCGGCTTATGTCAATCCCATACATTTTATTCTTTTCGAACTTCGCTATCGTTTTCTTAATGTTACTTTGGCTAAGCCTACTGGGTCTTCCGCAATCCGGGCGGCTGCATTGACCGCTATGCTACCGGGAAGGCTGACGTAAGCGCTGAATTTTGTCACTGCTTTTTAATTTTTGAGTGCAATTAGCGGCACAGTGCGCCATCTATCCAAAGGTAATTGCAATCGATGGCCATGCAGATTCACCTTTGCAGATGAAATACAAAAACAAGGCAGCGGCTCACCGCTGCCTTGTTTGCCACCGTTTACATAAAAAAACAGTATTCATGATTCATTATCATTATACCCTTAATAACTTGATTCCAATGATGGAGGCCTTTACTTAGCAGTGGGCCAGCTGGGCAAATGACACATTGGTTGCAAGACAACTACCTACTGCAACCTTTTCTATTCTTCATTTGTTTTTTGAACAATTATTCACGCTTAAGCTTAAGCTTAAGTTTGAACATTGATTATGCAACTGTTAGACAGTTTGTGAAGAAATTAAAGCCAAACATCTGTTCTCTAATCCTGGCACGAGCTGCGGCTTGTGCTCACTACTAATGACGACGGAGTGGCTTGCAGTAAGTTAGTGTGCAATTTGGAACTTTGTGGGCATACGATTTGAGACAAATGCCTTTAAACTTTTTCCCTCATTTTCCAAAAAGTGAACTGAAGTATTTGTCATCGTCATTGTAAGTACTTTTACCTACGATGTTCTGCTAATACTTTTAAAGGTGAATCAGAGCAATCAACAAAAAGTGTAAGAGTTAAGAAACACATTTACTTACTATGATAAAAGTTAGTCGTTAATATTTTTTTAATAATAAATTACTGACTGAAAATAATTATGTTGTTATGTAAAGATAAAAAATTGGTGGCTTGTTTGTTCGCCTGGCTAGCTACCACCATCTTATCTAAATATGTCGCCATATCATCAATGTTTTAAGCATTGTTGTGTTCCGGGCAGCTAGAGATAGCCCGTGCCTCAGTAGTTGAGGTTTCCGGGTGAAGTGCGCTTCTATCATTGGCCTTATCATCACTTTACATCAAGTGAGATTAGGGCACTGTGCGTACCCGTAACATAATAAAAAAAGCTTGTCTTCCTATGAATATTATAAACGCGAAAGTTTGTTTGGATTTTTTTACGCTTTCACGTAAAAACTACTGAATGGATTTGGATGAAATTCGGCATACAGATAGTTTATAACCGGGAATAACACATAAGATACTTTTTATCCCGATATTCCCACGGGAACGGGAACCACGCGGGTGAAACCGCGACCGGACACTAGTTTATACATAAAAAGAAAAAGTATCGTTACTCGCTCACACCATCATTTGAAAAGACAGAAGAGTCTTATTCAAAGTTATGCTTTCAAGACTTCAACCACAATAGAATCACAATGTACACAAGTGACTTCAACCCCGACATATTATTTCCGAATAAAAAAGGAAACAATAAAGTTAATGCCTCTTAAAAAATACAACGACCTATCGAATGACCTAGATGCCGGCTGGCGTCTAGCCAGAATAGGTTATCTACCAACTGCACACAAAAATGGGAACAGTTTCGAATTTTCACTTTTTAATTAACAACTTCTTGACATTGGTGGCATTGCCGAAACGATGTATTGTTATGTTTTTACTGTTCTCTGATTTGTCTGCATTGGATATTATGTAAAAAAATACTTTCATATTAAACTAACAGGTTAGCTTAGAAATTCTTAATTTTACATTTCGGTTCCTTTTAAAGTCCAAAATTAATCCAAACTAATAGGAAAATTATGATAAATAATTCAATTTGGGTAAATACAGAGATCTAGATTGTTAGTGCACAACATGATAAAAAGGTTTTGCTACTGATTTACTGCAATTTTAGGTAAACCTACTTCGAGTATGATAAGAATTGCTTAGTAAATATGATGATAAAATAAATAAATAAATAAATTTCTTTGTAGTTCAAAGTGCAATACAGAAAACTTAAATTCTATAATTGCCTACAATAGGAGACCTGAGTTGTAGACAATTAAACCTTCCGATGTAACAATTTTTTATCTGCATTTAGTGAACTAGGTTCTACAGATGATGATGATGATGATGTCCTCACAGACGTATCCGTCGACGGCGGAAATTTGGTTTTGCAAGTCACGCTCGCGCCCATGTAAGAGTCCAGGCTAACGCTAACACTAGCTAGTAAATATACGAGGTAGGTATTAACAATATTATAATGTAAAAAGGATAGAGCCGAGCCGTCTGAGTGGTAGAGCCACGCTGCGTTGCAGCACGAAATGGGCCGGCTCGCCCGGCGAAATACCACCCTCTCACAGAAAATCGGCTTGAAACAACGGCACTCGTTGCTATTGTGTTTCGTCCGGTGAGTGAAAGTGCCGGAGGCCCATCTCTCACCCCTCCCCCCTCTCAAATCCTACTCCCTCCTCAAGATCCAACTCCTTCCTCAAGGTCGGCAACGCATCCGCGATTACCTTGGTTTTGCGGGTGTCCATGGGCGGCGGTGATTGACCCGCCTGCTCGTTTGCCTCCTTTTAACATAAAAAAAAAGGAATTGTTCAATATTTGACTGCTAGTTGTACATAGGGCAAAAAGTTTCTAACACCACAGCACAACTTTATAAAGAGTGATCCCAATAACATTCAACGCTATTACTGACTTATATTTGTAAGTTCAAAGGTACGCAACATGCCACATGCGGACAGGTTACTTAAAATTAAATTAAATTGAACTAATTTCGGTTTTACCCAATTACGAAGTTGTAACCCCAAACACTCAAACAGTAAATCAAATGCTTACAACGCAAAATGGCGCTAAATAATTGAGTTCGAAGGATGTTTTTAAAAGTCACCATTACATGTGTTTCATTAACTTTGAATTTAGAAAGAAAAAGAAAGGAAGAATAACATTTATTAGCAAACACTCACTAACATGAGAAACAATAAAAATAAGACAATAACATCAGACATTAATTATAGGCAATGAAGCTTTTAAGCTTTTCAATCTTTTTATCTTTATCTTTATTTTTTCTTTTAGTAACTTTTTGTTAAGTTGCCGCGGATTGCGCTCAGTAGCGTGCATTTGAAGAGATCTATGTCGAGCAGAGGACTAGTATATAGGCTGGTAGTGATAATAATAATCTTTATATAAATAAACTTTTGGAACCGCTCTGGTAGACGAAATCTACAAGATGTTTAAACAGCACCTCATCGTACCGCAATACGAGTTTATAGCTTTCATTGAGCACTTTTCACGTCCTTTCGCCTGCTAAAACAGCACACAAGTGAGCATTGTGCTCAGTGTTTCTGTAATTTTCAACCCTAAAGTTATCGGGGCAAGGTTTACATTCGTTCCTTAGGAAGCTCTATACCGTTGAATGGGGATTAGACCTTGTTTGGAACGGGGACTACTTGAACCGCTATTGTTCTATAGTCTATTGAAATTAAGCGTGTTGATACAAGCGATTTTATATCTTGCCACCGTAGTTGTTGAACTAACTATACAATGTATTGTGAACCGTTAAAATGAACGACTTGTTAGAGTAACATATTGTATTAGGACCTTTGTAGACATAAAGCAGTTATTACAGGTCTAGCGCTTTTGAGGTTTGGAAAAAATATTTTATATATTTATATAATATTTTATTCTCATTATTAAATATACATCTTAAGAAAAAAAAAATACAATAAAAAAGGAAACAAGTAAAATAATAACAGTAGTAATATTTTGTTATTATTATGCCACGACTATAACAACGAATGTTAAATATTTGTAAAAAATACATATTTAAAATAACAATCCTAGATTTAATTAAAAAATGTATATCTTTCAGATGTTCAAGTTGTAATACCTACTTAAATTCAAATATCTGTTACCACAACAGTGATGAAACAAAGCGAAAGCTAATATACCTACTTGTTATTCGGAGCTATGGGAATTTACTATTCGTTCGGCTAGTGACGAATTTTTCCTATGAATATAAATAATAAATCATAAGTTTTAAATAATTATTGACCTATTTGGTTGACAAAGTCTTAAAGTTAGTCCTCAAATGAGTCCTGCAAGGGCTTTTTAATTGAATTTAAACTTTCAAAGGAAATTGGACAGTCTATATTTAATCTATACACTTATTTTTTAATCTATCGTAGCAGTCAGTCAAAATTATCAAACACGGTCGAGTAAAAGCCCACGCAAATGCAGTTATACAGCTACTGGCAGTAAAAAATGTCTTTATGAAACAATTCTTATTAAAACAGGACAATTGCAACGAAGCGAAATAAACTGTCTCGCCCACTAGCCAGCTCTGAATTTAAAACAGCAAATAAAAGTGGTCGCTCAAGTTGCAGACAATGCGAGTTGCACGTTAGTTTCTGCAGTAATAACTCGTTGCGCGCGTTGGACAAACGGGTATTGCGGGAGTTTAAACAAATGAAGAATAGAGTTTATTTTTTTCATTATTTACCAACACGTTCTGGCTTATAACTTGATAAGGTGAAGGTGGAAGCTCGATCGAGTCATCATTATTAACAATGTAACAATGTGGACTTAATAAAAGTGGATATTTTTATTTTATTGTGATTCGACGATCTCTTTGCAGGATCCATAGTCTTTCTAAAAGTTACAAAGATATTTCTTGTGATTAGGATACCTTGAAAAGGTTTGAAACGTCAGGATATAATTTAATATTTTGTTAATATTTAACACAATTAAAGTGTTTTATTTTAATTAACTATGGCAGAAAGTAATTATTAGATTCGTAAACAGTGTTTATGTTGAACAATGTGAAGTGTTTGCGTCTACATTAGTTATCAATAAAATTGAAATCAAAATTCGTTCTAGGAACGTATTGCATTCGTACCCGCTCCGTAGCTAAAGTTTTAAGGCGCTGATAACTATAAAATGCGCCTCACTTATGCATGGTTTATATAAAAAGTATATACAACATACAAGGCCAAGAAAAATATATGTTATAATAGAGTATATTTGCAACAAGGTTTTTGGGTTATTGAATTTATAGAAACAAATTCCAAAGTCATCTTTAAACAGTAACTATTTATATGATAACATGATAAAGTACGTCGATGAAATTAAGTATTCCTAATACTTATAGAAACACGCTAATGCTTTATTTTTTAATAACACAAAAAAAATTCAAACAAATAGCGTTTTAAAAATTTCCTAACTGGAGCCCAGTGGATCATGCTGTATTTGCATCCCTTTTGTTTGTATGCATAACGACAGTCAGCGCTGTTTTATAATTGTCAGCGCCTTAAATGGTAACGGTAGGTAGGTGCAACTGCAATATCAAACATATACACAAATTTCGCGGTCCGTTTCGCAAACACAGATTTGTGTGTCGTTGCTGTGCATCCATTATTTACGGTTTAATACATACAGAGGGTCGATCGATTCGCCGTCGCGGCTCCCGCTAGGCGCAAACTTTCCACGAGCAAGTTTTCAAACTTGCTTTGTTGGAAAACGTCGTCTGTACCTATTGTCCGGACTTCAAACTGTTATATTCTTAGGCGCATGAATTATAATAAACTCCTTTGTCATACATTTTTGAGCAGGGTGTACTAGTGCGAGTTTTTTTGGCATTCGAACGTGTTAATGAAAGCGAGATTTTGATTTTTATTCTATTATGTAAGCACATGGCTTTAATATCACCTGATGTTATGTGATGATAAGGCTGAAAATGGAAGCGCTCTTTACCTCCTTGCGATCCTCAACTACTGAGGATTTTTTTTTTTTATACATAGCTCGGCAAATGACTCCACTCCACCTGATGTTAAGTGGAAATGGAGTCCAGACGTAAGGACAACTGGTGCAGCGAGAAAACAACGCAGCATCAGTCACCCTCACCCTGCCGGCCCACAAGGTGCCTCTTCACGCCTCGTTTGAAGGACCCCATGTCATAGGAAGGAGGGAAAACGTGCGCTGGTAGACTATTCCATCTTTTGGAAGTGCGACAGAAAAACGAGTCACCAAATTTCTTTGTGCGCGATGGAATGTTTGAGACAGTACAGCGGTGACTCCGGAGAGCAGCACGCGTACTCCTATGGAGAAAGGGAGAAGGTGGGATGAGGTCAAAAAGCTCTTCAGAGCACTCGCCGTGATATAAGCGGTAGAAGACGTTGAGTGACGCTATATCTCTACGCAATTGCAGGGCCCAACAACCTGCCCAGCCGCTGGGTGACCTTTATACCCACCGTGCACCGTACTATTATCTGCATAGCAATGAATATTTCCAAGTGGAAGCATATCATTGATATGCAGAAGGAACAGCGTGGGGGATAGAACGGACCCCTGAGGGACACCAGCGTTCACTGACATGAACCCCGAAGCACATCCGTCTGTGAGTACTCGGATTCTACGCTCATGTAGGAAGCCAGCGACCCAGTTGCAGAACTGAGCAGGCAGACCGTATGCCGGGAGCTTGGACAGAAGGGCTCTGTGCCAGACCCGATCAAAAGCCTTGGCTATGTCAAGGCCAACAGCCACCGACTCGCCACGCTTATCAATAGCCTCACCCCAGAGATGTGTAACGAACGCTAGAAGATCACCCGTTGACCGTTTCGGCCGAAACCCGTATTGGCGATCGTAAATTAAGAAGTGTTCTTCTAGGTAGCGGATAAGCTGTTTATTTAGAATCCGCTCCATGACTTTACACAAAACTGAAGTAACGGCTATTGGGCGGTAATTAGTCGGATCTGACCGATCTCCTTTTTTCGGAACCGGTTGCACATTAGCATCTCTCCAAGATTCCGGCACACAACCTGAAGAAAGCGAGAGACGGTATAGACGAGTTAAAACGGGGGACAACTCCGCTGCACGCATTTTTAAAACTATTGCTGGGATGCCATCAGGGCCATTAGCTTTCCGAACATCGATTGACTGTAGCTCAGCACGTACATCACACTGTCTGATTTTAATATCAGGCAATGTTATTGGTTATCTTATCTAACTCTGTGCTTCGGAAGGCACGTAAAGCCGTTGGTCCCGGCTACATTAGCAGTCGTTAACAACCTCCAATCCGCACTGGGCCCGCGTGGTGGTTTATGGCCTGTTCTCCCTATCCATCCATAGGGAAGGCTCGTGCCCCAGCAGATGGGGACATAAAATGAGCTGATGATGATCTAACTGTCGGAACACAACAACAATGCTATCAACATTGATATTATGGCGCCATAATTTAGAAATGATGGTAGTAGATAAGCTAGCCAGGCGGACTTGCCACCAAACAAACCGAGCACAATCGTGTCTACAATCATATACATCGTCGGAAGAATCCGGGACATCTGGATCTGATGCCGGTAGTCTTAACCACTTTACTGAGGAGGCAGTTAAAATGGTAGCTTAATTCTAACTCTCCTCGTTTGGCACCAGGCAGCACTGCTTCATGACCCTTGATTTTAAAGTAACTCTATTTATATATCTATTTAATAATACGTGAAGCAAAAACTTTGTACCCCTTTTTTACGAAAATTGCGCGGTCGGAGAAGTATGAAATTTCGCACACTTATATATAAGGCAGGTTATCCGAATGTTAATATTTTTTTAAATTATGCATTAAAATACATTAAATCAATAAAACAAACATTACACGCACTACCATGTATTTGACACACACGCATATGTATTTGACACACGTATAAATAAATACTCTTTTAAAAAATTTCAAAAATGGAAAAGGAGCGGCCGAAATCTGTCAATGCCAATCCAAACTTGACTCGAATTATATCTTTTTTAATTTTTCATTTCTTATGATACAACCCGTGCAGCTTTAATAAAATTTCGGTCGAGTTTCGACCACTCTAGTAGTAATAATCCCCTCAAAATCATAAATGTGAAATGAGAGCCAAGTTCAATATTATGATATATGCCTTGGTTGTTGACTTCAACGACAAAAGAAGTGAGATCTATATGGGTGCCAAGTTCAATGGTCAGTCTTGAAATTTATTTATAACAACATAAAATATTTTATAACAACTTAAAATATCATTTCTACTACTACTTTTAACTGGTTATAAGTACTAAAACTGATGTTTGGATTTTTTTTTAAATAAGGGTGGTATTCCACTCGTTATATTCACGTGAAGATCTTAAAATCCACATAAAGACCGGCTGTCATCAATTTTGATTGCTGATTCTTACATTACAGGCATCATAAGTAAGTGTTCCTAATAGAATCAATTAATTGAAAAATATAATATATTGATAAAAATTTACTTTAGAGTTTTGATCTATCTATAAGATCAGTCGGTTTTACTACGCCTTATCGAATGTCAGTGAGTCAGTCAGTGATAAAAATGTCGATTTTTGGACGTTAATATATAAATAACCGTTTGAAGTGTGTTTATGAAATTTGGAGCACATATGTATCTCGCAAGTTTCAATATATGAACCAAATTTGACATGTTTATGTGAAATAGCTTTTGAGTTATGAGGGAGTCAAAAGTAGTTCCAAATGGTTCGTGTAATATTACACACGGTGCTGCTCGCCAGTTCTGTTAGCTTGAACTTGGCTTGACACGCTACCGCGTGTCTAGATACGGTTCTAATAATGTTGAGGTATCTAAAGGCGAATCCGCATTAAGCAACATGTTATACATATATAACTTATTCTTTATGACATGTTACAAAACTTAATAAGGTTGCTAATCTATATATAAAATTCTCGTGTCACAAGTTAGTTGCCATACTCCTCCGAAACGGCTCGATCGATTTTTATGAAATTTTATAATTATGTATATTCGGTAGGTCTGACAATCAGTCGTAGTCTATTTTTTATACCCCTAAGTGATAAGGGTGGCCCACCCCAAACATTTATTTTTTGGATTTTATTTTAATTTTTTTGGCTTAAAATATGGTGTCATCAAATAATTCAACCCTAAATTTTCACCCTTCTATTACCAACTCCTATTTTTTATAGCCATATTAATCACTTGATCAGTTGTCTCCGCCAGGCGTCTACCGGTGTCACTTCTCACCCAGTAAACAGCACGGAGTAGGAATGACTATCAATAAGTCCCAAGGCCAAAGTCTGTTTGTGGCTTAGATTTGAGCACACCATGTTTTTCACACGGAAAATTATACGCGGCATGCTCTCGAGGTGGGCAAACCATCCAGTTTGTTTGTGTTAGCTAAAGATAACATAAAATATTGTACTGTAGCATTAATGGATTGATGTTGTTATTGTCGTAATTAATGATATATATAGGATTAAATTATATTCATCATCAGCTCATTTTATGTCCCCACTGCTGGGGCACGAGCCTTCCTTATGGATGGATAGGGAGAACGGGCTTTTAAACCACCACGCGGGTCCAGTGCGGATGGGTAGTTGTTAACGACTGCTAATGCAACCGGGACCAACGGCTTTACGTACCTTCCGAAGCACGGAGGAGCTCGAGATGATACACTTTTGGTCACCCATCCGATGACCGGCCTTTGCGAAAGTTGCTTAACCTCAGCACTTGCAGACCGGGTGCGTTAACCACTGCACCACCGAGCTCCTCAAATTATAATAATTAAATTATAATAAAGTAAAAAAATAAATGTTTAGTGTTTTGTTATTTTTATATTTCGTCATCATTCACAGCGCTCCATGCCTTTTTCACTCATATACCCCATCCTCACACACTTACAATAAGTTAATTATTTTTTTCTACCCTAAAATTCCCTAGAAATAATTGGCAAAACAAGGTTTGCCGGGTCAGCTAGTAATATATAAAATTATAGTCAGTGTTTACGTGTAGTCAAAGTAATAGATATTCGAGAGGAAAACAGCATTAAGGGTAGGTAGGCTGTACATGTTATCCCAATACTCAATCAATATTGATTAATATAGTAGCGTGGTGCGTAAAGTAGTGACGTCACCGTTAATGAATTTCATTCATTGAGTTTATAGGCGAGACGCAATGCGTACAGCAATATTACTGTAGGGCTGTTCATTTATGGTAAAGTGTAAGAATACATATTTATATAAAAAAACACAAATGTTGAAAAAATTTCCACGAGCAGGGTTTGAACCTGCACCCTTCTGACATACCGGGTCAGGTGCTCTTCCAATTGAGCTATCGTGGTTCTAACCAGCCCGCCGAAATTATTCAACACTATTTACTTTTTACTTTGAAAGCCAAAGGCGCCCATTCAATGTTAAAAACTACCGTCATTAACATCCGATCATAATATTTTTACAAATACTAAAGATCAGTTAAGAAATAGGCAAGCTATTTATAAATGTTTATATAATTTATGTGTTTATATGTTTTAATGACGGTAGTTGTTAACATTGAATGGGCGAAATTGTAAATAGTGTTGAATAATTTCGGCGGGCTGGTTAGAACCACGATAGCTCAATTGGAAGAGCACCTGACCCGGTATGTCAGAAGGGTGCAGGTTCAAACCCTGCTCGTGGAAATTTTTTCAACATTTGTGTTTTTGTAATTTGTTCGCAACAAAATTTGCGTTAAAAATTATATAAACACTTACATATTTATATGTTCGAATCAGGAACAGCGTAAGAATCATCATCTCATTATTATGTCCCACTGGGGCATGAGCCTACCCGACCCAGCCAGGAATCGAACCTGGGTCTTCCGCAATCTGGGCGGCTGCACTGACCGCTATGCTAACGGGCAGGCTGACGTAGGCGCTGAATTTTGTCACTGCTTTTTTAATTTTTTGAGTGCAATAGCAGCACAGTGTGCCATCTATCCAACGGTCATTGCAAAATTAAAAAAGCAGTGACAAAATTCAGCGCTTACGTCAGCCTTCCTGGTAGCATAGCGGTCTTTGCAGCCGCCCGGATTGCGGAAGACCCAAGTTCGATTCCTGGCTGGGTCGGGTGGGCTTTTAATTTTTTCAATGTATTTTATAAATTTATAAATATTTAATTTAGCTTCAGTGCAGCAATTAGCACTTGAAAATAAAAAGTAAAAATTTACTATAGCGTTGTGTTATCAAATTTGTGGTATTTCATCTGCAAAGTTGAATCTGCATATCCATAGGTTGCAATGACCGTTGGATAGATGGCGCACTGTGCCGCTATTAGCAATTAAAAAAATTAAAAAAGAAGTGACAAAATTCAGTGCTTACGTCAACCTTCCCAGTAGCATAGCGGTCAGTGCATCCGCCCGGATTGCGGAAGACCCAGGTTCGATTCCTGGTTGGGTCGGGTAAGCGTTTAATTTTTTCACTGTATTTTATAAATATTTAAAGTTACTTTAGCCTTTGCAATCGCAGGCCGGGCGCATTATCCACTGCGCCATCGAGCTCCAAAAGCGTATTGAAAATACTTATTTACAGGCGTTAGGCTTTTTCTAACCTGACGATTCTATCCGCAGCAGGTTTGGTTTCATCCATGGTCATAGAAAAGCTACCTGTCCAATTAGTGTTCCTTTTCAACGCTACCAAATTTCAGATGTATAGTGGCTAACTCATTTTGTCGAAACACAAAATATGCGATGAAACTCGCTCTACCTAGTGCCACCCCTGCGCCGTTATAAGTCATAACAGCGGCGGCGTTCGGCTGACAAGCAATTAATCAATTATTTCACTTCATTAGCCAAGTTGGCCTCATCAGACCCAACAGATTCATTCAAAGCCACCCGTGGGATCATTCCGTTCCTGTCACCCTGGCTTGCTGAAAATATGTTCCAATTTGTTTGTTAACCCCTTTCTATCGCCTCTGTTGTTTAGTGGTAGATTTCCAGTCTCTGATGTATAAGTGCCGGGTTCGATTCCCAGCGAGGGTACATATTTATTGTTTAGTGTTACAAGTTCGGTCAAACCGAACCCTTAAAGATATTGATTTTTTCATTAGTGTTCGACCTTAAATGGAAGAGATAAAGTAGTATATATTGCCAGAGCCTTATAAATGATTAAGTGCGCCTAAATAACCATCGACGTTCGGATGGCAAGATGGCAGCCAGTGGTTATTATCATGTCACAATAACTGATGCATTGTCAATACAATTTTTGTAAACGTTAACAAATTAAAAACTGATAATAATGATAGTCAAATTTCCGTTGACACAATTATGCCGTAGAGGCCAGTATGCCTAACCTACACGATTCTAAATTAACAATAAAAAAGTCCATTTAATTCCCTCACACGCCACCAACGGCCACGATACTACCAAATCTTTATAGAATACAGAAAGCTCAATTCCGAGCGCCATCGCGCCCCCGACCGCCATCGGCTGAATATTTTAAACGGCGTAGCACTTTCCAAGGATTCGTTGTTTAAAAAATTAACTGGAATCGGCCGTGTTGTACCGTGTGTGCTAATAAAGTTTCAAATTGGGTATCTCGTACCGTGTTTCGGTTAGCGATTGAATCGGACATTTTTATTAGGTGCAAAAGCTAGGGACGGCACATTGTAATTTAATATGAAGCAAACGAAAATAGAGAACTGGTGACTTATATGCTTATGGGCTTAGGTGATTCAGAAGGAGGAAACGAAAAATAGAGAAGTTTTGTCGCATCGCGTTTTTTCGGTGAAATATATTTTTAAAGGTCATTAAGACTGCATACGAGCAGAGCCCCGATTGTGCTATTTAAAAACGACCACAAACGTTTGCCGTGACTGTTTTCTTCAAAGTCAAAGTTAAAGTAAATTTTTTTGTTCAAATAAACTTACAAAAAGTACTTTTGAATCGTCCATACATTTTTTAACTACTATCCATTCAGGTGTCTATTTTTTAGCTGTGGAGAAGAATGGGCGCAAGAAACTCCACAGCTATAGAAGTAACGACATTTACAAAAAAAAGTATGTCGTTACCTTCTTAGAGTCCTAATGTCAAAATTAGGATACTGATACACTATTGAGACGACACGGGCTGACGCTCAGTCTTTGAAGCAGAGCGCCTCCTGTTGGCAAGCGAGTAGAATTACAATTTAGCCATACAAATTCTCGTTTTCATTAACGAGAATTTGTATTAGCGAATGAAACTCTACTTAAAACAACTGTATTAATGTTATTCGTGTGTATTGTCCACCAATCCGCAGGCCCCGCTTGGTGGTTTATGGCCCGTTCTCCCTATCCATCCATAGGGAAGGCTCGTGCCCCAACTGTGGGGACATAAAAATGAGCTGCTGATGATGACGATGTGTGCAAATTCATCTATACTAATATTATATGTATGTATGTATGTATGTATGTATGTATGTATGTATGTATGTATGTATGTATGTATGTATGTATGTATGTATGTATGTATGTATGTATGTATGTATGTATGTATGTATGTATGCAACGAATAAACTCAAAAACTACTAGACCAATTTAAATAAATATTTTACCATTAGAATGCTACATTAGCGCTGAGTAACATAGACTATTTAAAAAAAAGTACACCCGTGCGAAGCCGGGGCGGGCCGCTAGTTAAATATAAGCTTCACAAAAAAATGCAGTTGAACATACAAGTTTACAATAACAAATCAAGAAAGTTGTTACTTGAAAACGATTAACTCTGTGACCGCAAGTGTTTGTATAGCCCAGGTAATACCTGACGCAGAAATTCGGGCTTAAGGCAAACACGCGGAGTAGTTTGACCCACTTACGGGCCGTTTCATCCCTTGCGTTGTAATTGTAACTACTTTTGTTAAGCCTGCAACTGATATCTCTTATAATTACGGGTTGAACTAGATACATTTGGAAACTTACTTAGGTGTAACATGTTAAGGTTTTGTCAGGTGGGTGTTGTGGAACTTAATTCATACATGGAGATATAGCAAAAATATTAACCTCTTTTTGAAGTGCTGGGTAGTTTGGTCTTCTTTTGTTTCAATAAAACAAAATATGGTGTTACAAACTCCTTCGTATCTTTATTAAATTCGAAATTCAAAATTTTTATTTAAAATGTACATTAACAAGTGTTTTTTGAAAGTCAATACAAACAAACGTAAACAAACCCTACGGTAAAAAATTTTAGTAACGTATTTTTTTTGTAGGACAGCTATGGCTAATATAATAATAATAATAATATGAAAATGTACCGTATTTACTGTTAGAGTTAAAACTTTTCTTTGTTGGTTTATATTTTTATTATCTCGGTGCCTAGTGTGAGTTTTGTTACCGTATTCATTCGATTACGTTTACGTTTACGAAAATTAGTATGGCATTGAAGCAGCGCCTCGAAAAGAGTTGACATTTTGCCATACAAATTCTCGTTTTCGATTATGTGATCGAATGGCGAATGAAACTCGCGCTTGACACCCTTTAGTCGGTTAAATAAGAATATTTTTTTCTACCTCTTATCTGTGTATTTTCAATTAAACAGTCTCCGTAACACAGCGCATTCAATGTAGCGCAAAAATAAACATTATCGTAATTGTACAATAAAATTGAGTTTGCCGTCGGTGACCGATCGAACGTTTTTGTATGTAAATAGTTAATTAAGTTAAAAACAGTTGCAATTTGGCATTTTGTTTTTGTTTTATCATATTAAAGTTTTATCCTATTATTGATCTTATCTATTCCACTTCGTAGCCCAACTTTGATTATGCTTAAATATGCCGTGTAGATGAGCTCGATGGCGCAGTAGTTAACGCGCCCGGTCTGCGAGTGCTGAGGTTAAGCAACTTTCGTAGAGGTCGGTCATCGGATGGGTGAATTGAAATGAAACAACTTTTCCGTTTCCACTAATAATTCAAACCCTTTACAGGGTCCGTGGTTTTCGTAATGTCGCCAGTTCTTATGACAATAAATGTCTCTCAACCTACAACAAAATCTTTTCTTGCAATAAAACAAACGTCAACACAAAGAGCATCTTCCGAAATACAGGTAGATATACAAGTGTGGCAAATAGAGTAATAAGAGAGAGGCCACCCGCTGAAGACTAACTTTATTAGGTGTCTGTCGAAGTTCGGGCGTACGTCGGTCGCGCGGTGCGCCGCGCCGCTGGTGCGCTATCCGTTCGTTCGTAAGTTAAATATCTGCCAATACGATACCTGCTGTTGGTTAAAGTTTGTATTTGGAACATCTATAGTCCATGAGATCTTAGTGAGATGACAATTTAAAACAAAAACCAGTCGGTAGGTACAAAAATAAAACAAATGAGATTGGAATATTATCTTTTTTACAGCTGCGTCTGTGAATTCGTTAGTAGATTATGCTGATTATCCACTTTTTTGTTATAATCATCAGTCATAGATAAAATAAAACTTAAAGATTAATGTTAATTTCATAACAGAAGAGGACTGAGAGACTAACTTTATTAAGCGTCCGCCGAAGTTTGGGCAAAACGTCGCGCGGTACACCGGTGCGCTGTCCGTTCGTTCGTAAGTTAAATATCTGCCAATACGATAACAGCTGCTGTTGGTTTAAGTTTGTATTTGGAACATCTACTCGTATAGTTCACGAGACCTCAGTGAGAGCATTTAAAACAAAAGTGAGTCGCTAGCTAACGAAATAAAATAAATGAAATTGGAATAAGTATTTTTTTTTTTACAGCTGCGTCTGTGAATTTGTCAGCTCATCATTCTGATTACCCATTATTTAGTTTATCATCATTTTTGTTAATGAAATAAACTAAAAAAAAGAAAGTTGATTTTCAGCTATTTCTTATAACTGAAGACGAACTTATTTTGTGCCTTCCGAAGTTTGGGCGAGAAAGTCGCGTCGCGCGTTGCGCTGTCCTTTTCCTTAGTAAGTTAAAATGTCTGCCCATATGATACCTGCAGTTGGATAAAGTTTGTATTTGGAACATTTACAGTTCACGAGTTCCACGTGACCTTAGTGACGTGAACGTTGAAAACAAAAGCGACTCGTTAGCTAACGAAATAAAACAATAAATAAATAAACTTTCCTACACACACACCAATTATCTAGCCCAAGAGAAGCTTCGTTATGAAACTTGTTAAATGGTTACTAGACAACGGATAAACATACTTAAAATTCTTAAATACATAGTTATTATACATACAATGGATTTGAAATTAAATTGGAATTATTTTTTACAGCTGTGTCTGTGACTTTGTCAGCTGATCATTCTGATTATCCGTTATTTAGTCAAAACCAATACCTAATTGACAATATTATCAATATTCAAAGTCACTATTCGAGTAAATATTTAGTGGGTAAATATCAACCCACAGTTACTTCTGTGTATCCGTGATTATGGCGCATGCAACTGTAAAAATAGGATACGTAAAAACAAAACACAATCTTGACAAAAAAACGCGTAATAATTACCCTTATTTTAGTGACCATGTTTAGCTACTCAAAAAAGACCAAAATTGTTTCCCGAATAGTTATTTCATAGCTATCTATTAATACTGTGTCTATGTATAGCTAAGAACTAACTTTAGGTGTCCGAAGTTCGGGCGCGACGTCGCACGAGCACGAAGCGAACGCCGCGCGTCGCCTTACCGCTCGTTTGTACGTAACTTTAAAATATCTGCCATAGCGATGCTTGAAGTTAGATGGAGTTTGTATTTGGAACATACTATAGTTCCAGTGACATTGCATTGTATCCGCCTCTTTTGTCTAGTGGTTCAATCACCTGAATCACCGGTTGAGAGTTAGAGTTCTGGAGTCGATTCTCAGTTGGGGTGGGGTATGTTTGTACTGTTTTGGTTGGTGGTGCCCTACTACGAACCATATATCTAAAGACATCCCATAATATATGATAAAGCATGGTTTAGATGGCGGTGGGGCTTTAAGTCCGCCCGTAGCCTGGCTAGCTACCACTGCCTTATCTAAATATGTTGGCAAACAATGTAGTTAGCAACTTTGTTGCATTTTAGCCTGATAGTTAGCGATAAAATAGCCAGTTCCTCAATAGTTGAGGATTACAAGTAAAATGCACTGTCTATTTCGCGATATTAACAATAATCTTCCGCTGTCAAATAAAATAGAAGGATCTTTAATTCAGTTCTTTGTAATAATGAGGTGTATAAGTAAATAATGAGTAAGTACCTACCTTAGTATATTATAATAGTGGATAGTGTACAATAAAGTACATAGGTTTTTGCGATGAAATATTTAGCAACAAAAACCAGTTCACGACAAAGTCCAACTTGACTTTGTTAAAGCTATAAAATATAGAAGTGGTTAAATGAATGTAGGTCTAAATAAATAATGCTACATCCACGTTTCCTTCTTCAGGCTAAAACTACAAATATAATATCGAAACGTTTTCCTCCTTTGTCTACATGCATTTAAAGGAATTATACTAGAAATTACAACTGGATACGCCAATATGAGACTTTATTGTTTAGTTTAACATTATCAATCATGTTTTAAGCGCGCTATCGCTCTAAGGAAAGTTTTCAATAGGCTTAGACTTGAAATTAATATATATTTAATATTATAAACGCGATCTTGTTACAGTTTAATTGTAGTAAACCCAGATAATGTATAGTTAATAGATGAGAGGGCAATTTCGAACAGTATTTGTAATAAGTAGTACGGGTACAATTGTACGGTGGATTGAATTCAAAATGGAGTCTCACAACACGTGTTGTTACAAGAAGGAGTCAAGTAAAAAAAGGTAAATCGTTAGAATAGACAAACGGCAACCCAACTGACATAACCAAAACAAATGAATCAATGTCAAAAGTGACATTTCCGTGTATTGCGATACAAAATAAAGCACGCAACATCTACTTGTAGTTACGGACGCTAACTGTATCACATTAAGATTGTATCCACGCTGGAGGCTTGCGTGTGCAACCTCCACAAAGTGAATAAAAATTCACAATAAATTCTCGTGCGTGCGCCTTCTTGCGCTACACTGACTTTTATTGTGGAAACGAGTTCGTTGATGAGAATTGGCTGTTGGACGCGGCGCGAAGAATTTCGTTGTTTGTATGCGGTTTGTGCTACCTTTGCTTTAAGTATGAACCACGTCGATATTATTTAAAACAGGTTATGATGAGCGACTTCACAACACATTTTTGAGCGTGCGCTTTCTTGCGCTACACTGACTTTTATTGTGGAAACGGTTTGTTGCTGAGAATTGGCTGTTGATCGCGGAGCGCGAAGAATTCGGTTATTTGTAGACGGTTTGTACAATTTTTGCTTTGATTTTGAGCCACCTCGACATTATTTCGAGGAGCTCTAGGTCGAGTAGCTCGATGCCGTAGTGGCTCGCGCTCGGTCTACAATTGCTGAAGTTTTGCAATTTTCACAAAAGTCGGTCATCGGATAGGTGACCATAAATGTATCATCTGGAGCTCATACGTGCTCCGATCCGATCCGAACCCCTCGGAGAATCTAGTAGGGCACGGAGACACGCACTTTTAAGTGTGTGATGCCGTTCCTTCTAGAAAACCTCCGAAGGTGATTCGTTTCACACGGCTTGAGGTACCCTTTACGTACCTCGCCGCCTCCAAAAAAGCCCAATGACTGTGAAAATGCTGTTTGAGGCAATCAGCAATCTCTCTAAAAAAAAACCATAAGCCATTGGTTCCGGCTGTATTAGCAGTCGCTAACAACCAATCCGCACTGCTAAGATATGGCCCGTTCTTTTTGTGGAGTTTATGCAATAATAAATGCATAATGGATATACAAATCAATTCACGCAACTGTAAATTTTGTTGAATGCGTACCTATATTGTTGTTTATTGTGTTGTTAGAATTAGAAACCTTTTTGCTCCATTTGAAGACACCTATCTTATAGACAAAAGAGAGTGTAAGTCGTAACAAAAGCGAAAAGCCATCAATTAATAAACTTCAGCAATCCAGAGACAAATAAAGTGCTGTGCGAATTCTTCGGGGACTGTGATGGATGCTATTGATAAAAATAAGGCCGATGAAGTTTCAAAGAATCATTAACCCCTTGAGTATAGAAGTTTGTGTGCTTAACTGTTTTGTCAGTCTTACCATTACATTCTAAATACCTTTGTTTATTGAGGAGCGGGGCTCCTACCATAGACAATTTTATAACACCTTCTTGGAAGGTGGTAGGAACCTTTTATTGTTATTATAGACTAGAATAAATCGCTAACTACTGGTTCTTTTTTCTAAATTATTAAGGGTGCGCCGACATAAAAATGCCAAAAATGCAGTTACGGTTAAGTAGATATAATTGAAAATACTATCGTATTAAATGAACAAAATATATATTTAGTATCATAGGGAACGTGTTTCCAATTTTTCAGAACCATAAATTCATTCAGTTTTTTCTACAATATCATTTAAAGTTGGGCAAAAATCATGAAAACGAGTGGCGGCGTTTAGTAGATTTCTTATAGTTCATCTAAATTATTATACCTCTGATTTTGTCTAAACAATCATCAATGGATAAACTACAAATTGCTAGACTACATTTTCGATTCATCAAGTGGTTATTTAAATAATTATTTTTTATTAAGCACCTTAAATTCCCCATACAAAATTAGTATAGCCGCGCGGCATCAAATAAATATGGACAACGACATTTCAAATAAAACATATGACACTTGTCACTTATGGACGGCGCACCCTTGACGCTGGCAGATACTTCGCTATTTAAAAATGCTTTACATGTAGGTAAATACAGACAATAGTATTTTCATTGTTTGGTGGCGCTGAATAGCGTACACGCTTATCAAAGGTGTGAGCTTACTATAATAACACAACTTTTTTGTCAGTATCGTTTCTTTTCAAAGTTTCTGTATGTATACCTAAGTTTTGTATTGATGTTTCTTGCTGTCCTCATTATGTTAGGAAAAATGTTGAAAAATGTCCACGAGCGGGATTTGAACTAGCTCTGACGTACGTGCTATCGTGGCTCTATCTTGTACACTGTTTTATTGCCTGAAATAGATAAATCTAATCTATTCTATCCAACTTGTGCTTTATCAACACTATCAACTCTTACTTTGTATGTCGACAACTACATGACCAACATCCAATTATTTTCAACACTCAACAACATTCAACTGTCTTTTACCATCGTAAAGTTGCTGCGTACCAATGTTTTGCATATACTGTTCCTACTCGACGAGTATATGGCGTGGCGAAAAACAAAAATAAACATAAGACAATCGAACAACTCATTGTACGTTTGCATCCCTCCACAATGCCCTCCCCGAGATTAAGCACGTCCAATTGCCACCATTTAGCTAACTGATATAACCGAACTTCAGGGTCCAAGGAACCGGTAGTTATCCATTTCTTCTACCCCACCCCCTTCATAATTAAGGCCGCTTATCCCGTCCTGGGGTTGGGCACGTCGATTATCAGACTATTCTGTACCTAGGGGATATCGGCTTTCGCGTGGGTGAGATTTCACACTGCTCTTAGAATACATATAACGTAAGCGTTAGCGAGTTAATAGGCTACGTGTCTCGTTACAAATAGCTCTGATAGTTTGGTGGCGCAATTGAAATTGGAGTGGTTAATGACGGACCACAGAACTTAGGCTTTAAGGGTCTAATGATCGTTATTACCGATCATTTTTAAATTTTAGGTATACCCTAAACCAGCAGGGGTCTTAAACCTTTTTTAGCTCGCGGGCAAATAATTAACTCCAGATCTGTTGAAGGGCCAAATTTTTTTTTATGTTTTTTTAGGAAAGCACAGTGCCTTGATCTCACCTGATATTAAGTGATGATAATGGTGGAAAGCGTACTTCACCCGGAAACCTCAACTACTGAGGCACTGGTTATCTCATCTTTCACTGCGGGAACCCCACAATGCTACAAACATTTATTTTATGGCGACATATTTAAATAAGACGGTGGTAGCTAGCCAGGCGGACAAACAAGCCCTACCACCAACCAAACCGAGTACAGTAAACAAACATGTACCCCCCGCTGGGAATCGAACCCGTGACCTCTGGGTCTAAACCGGTGGTCTTAACCACTAGACCACAGAGGCAGTTATATTGCCGCACGTAAACACAATAAAAGGACCACGGTTTAGGGCCTAAACCGTGGTCCTTCTACTTACCCGTTATGGAATACAAAAATCGGTAGTTAACAAGTAAAGTAAGTAATAGTTATGTGACGATAGATCAGGGATGGGCAAACTACGGCCCGCGGGCCATCTCCGGCCCGTGAATGATCGAAGTCCGGCCCGCGACCATCAAACAAAAATTCAAGTGCATCAATATTTTTATTTCACAAAAAAAATATTTATTTTTTGAAAAAATACAGCAAATATTCAATAGTCTGGCCCGCCATAGATTTTGTTAGTAAATATTGTCACGCGAATGAAAAAGTTTGCCCATCCCTGCGATAGATGCTGGTCGAATGCGGAAAATCGTGGTTCTTTCCTCATAGCGGCATTAGACAACTGAGTGCCTACTGCGAGTTTCATTCGCCATTCGATCACGTTAAGAGCGTTTACGCCGCACACTAGCGCCACTAATGAAAAAAAACATATCTAGTAATTAGAGATAGAAAATCAAATTATGCTCAACAAACTATCTGAATGAAGTAATTTAGCATTTTTACGTCACCTAATGAACACCTCACATGTTATGGTTTAGTTAAATATGGCGTTATAGTTAAAAGTGGCCGTAACGTCTTTTCATTAGTGGCGCTAGTGTGCGGCGTAAACGCTCTTAATGAAAACGAGAATTTGTATGGCAACTAAACTCTTCTCGTATGTCGCCAGAAGGCGCTGTTTCAATGCCATACTAATTTTCGTTTTCGTAATCGTAATCAAATGAATACGGACAGAAAACAAAACTGAACACACTAGGCAAAGGAAAACACTAGGCCGTGAACAATTATGTTAGCTTTGTAGGTAGGTTAAATAGGATTGTTATCAAGGTGTAAATAGCGCATTCATTTATATATATGAAGAAGAAATCGCTTGAAAGCGATAAGACCGCCGAATTGTAACTATTTTTTTCTTTTGTTCATGTTTATGTTAATGTTATGTTAAAGTCAATACCAACTTCCTCTTAAATTCATTTGCAGTCAAAGCAGCGCAGCTATGGAACAGGCTTCCTACGGACATCCAGGATAGTTCGTCCATTATATCCTTTAAAAAGAAAGTCAAGGATCACTTTCTGTCACTTATGTCATCGCAATGATAGGCACTTGTAATTCCATGTTTATTATTATTATTGCATATGTTCATATTTATGTAGTATTATTATGTATGTTTATGTAGTTTTTAATAATATTGTAGTACGTGTATGTATTGTACCTAATATTGTTATTTTTATTTGAGATATTTTTGTTTGCACTTTTGTCGCTTACTTTTAAACATGATGCTCCCATTCCACTTTACGTTGGCTGGAAGAGATCTCTTTTAGAGATAAGTCACCATAATAGGTAACCTTTGCTCACCATTGTTTGTAAACTGTTCTCTGTATGTGTGTTTTTGTGCAATAAAGAATATATAATATAATAATAAATAATAATTATATAATATATAAAAGATTATCTATCTATCTATATAAAAAGAAAGTAATGCCGAGCGATTACATTTTCTTTAACTATCTATATAGACGACGAATTAATTAATTATTATAGACGGGATACATAAACAGACATGCTGGTGGTGGTTGCAACAATGAAAAACCTTCTTAGTGGCATTTTATATAATTAAATAATTTATATCGAACCGGATGGTGGAAGCGTTGGTGACAGAGTGTGAACTAGTTTTTTTTATATATTATAAACACAAATAAAGCTAAATTGGTTGCATATACATAGTAATATGTGTTGTCACACGGCGGGTCATATTGTTAAGTTCTTCCATCTTGGCTGTGCTTGGGCGTGACGTGGGTTAAAGGGCGAGGAGAAATAATTAAGCACTGATGTACAATCAACAGTCTATTTCGTAATTACAATCAAAGTACAATTATAAAGATCTCACACGAGACTACAAGAAAACCGAGCCGTTCCACAGAACGCGTGGTACATGTGCCAGATGCAAACCGATTATCCAACTTAATCCATAAAGTTCATTGACTCAATATAACTTGCAAACGCCATACTCCAGCGATCTGAGTTACGTCGAGCGAGCTGTCACTGGTCTGTAACTGCCAGTGTCATTCGCTTCACTATATCCATGGTATTATAATACAGAAGTGCCGTCAAAAGCCGATTTTTGTCCCAGTGATTATGGGACGATAGCTGCATATAAAAATTTGGTTATGGTCTCATGTCGAAGAGCTCCAGCCGTAGGTGTGCAGAAAAATAAAGAGGACAAAATGTTGTAGACTGTTATATAGCTAAAGTAAAATATAGGTTTAGGAATAAAATGCAGTGTTCAAATGTAATGTCAGAAGAAGAAGAATTCAATAAAATAAAAGCTAATGTCAAAAGGGAAAAGTCTGTCAAAATTACAATCAAAAAGTATAAAAACTACCAAATAGGTTCTATTGCCAACATAACACAGATTTAATTTCAGAGATCAGAAAAAGTTACTCATTTGTATTATTTCACATCGTGTATTTGTTTATACGTCTATACATAATAGGTAATATAAGTTTTGGCTTCAGTGACGTAGGTAGGCGCGGGCATGAAGCTGCTAATCTATTGGCGCGGGTCGTCATCTCTGACAGTTATCGTTGATATAAATTTCTATTTACGGAGTAGAGTTTGTGAGTAGGAAAAGGTAATATAATATGTATTTGGATGATATCTAAACGGAAACTTTTTCTTCTTTCGTTTTATTTTTGACGCAGGAAGATGACATTACTTCTTGATAATAATAAATAATGGAATAGAAAAAAAAAATAACGCTATTTGTTTCTTTAACATATCTCATACATAGAAGAAAGAAAAAATTTAAATTAAGGTACGTAAATATAGAGTACACAGGATCTTTTTTACAATTAGAATATAGAATGATTTATAAAATATTTTTGTTTTGTTTATATAATTTTAACGCAAATTTTGTTGCGAACAAATCCTGCTTGTTTAAATTTTTTCAACATTTGTGTTTTTTTTTTCAAAATAATTTGATTTCATAGCATTAAGTATATTATGTACTTTGTAGTTTCATCACTGAATCGCAGTATGGATTTCTGACTAAGTAAATCAATAAATATTACAGCTGTTTTAAGGTGGCTTTGTAAAAGGGCCATGAGATAGCAACCGATTTATATTAATGAGAAATATCTGAAAAGTTTAATTTCAGTAATCTCCGGAAGGCACGTTAAGCCGTACAGTCAACAGCAAAAGTCGATAATCGAAATCGGAATACCAGTACTAATGATACCAAAGATTCATTTCTAGGCGAACATACTTTGCAATGTTTAATAAAAATTAAAATATCATGTTATCAAAGGTAGGTATATAAATATTCGCAGGTATGCAATTATGTTACTCTTTTGTTTCATGTATAATGGTAGGTGTAGGACCCTGTTAAAAACTATGTTTGAAATGAAGCACGACAGTTCTAAAGTATATAAAGTCTTAAAAACTCGGAAATAATATATTCAATATAGTAAAAATTTGTCCCGCAGACTTGCTTTTAACACCACAGAAGGGTTTACTAGTAGAGATCTCTTGTAGGAATAAGCTCAGCTTTTTACATGTCTTGTGTAACCTGTGTTTCAATGTGTGTTTGCAATGTATATCATCATTTTCAGCAAAACAATCCGCCTGTATCAGTCCACTGCTGGACACTTAGAGCATGGTTTAATGCTCTAAGGCTGGACTTGATATGGCCTTTGCTAATGGAAAGAAATGAGCCCGATCTTCAGCTGTTTTCTTTGTACAGCAAAGGATTAATATCAAAAACAAAACACGATCCACCTACTAATCAATTATCGGTCAAATACACCAGCACATACCCCTAAAAATTAAGTTTACGACCTCAACACATCCGTGTGAATGCGTCGGCCCATAAAAGGAGAATGGTTTAATTACCCCACCCAATCATGTGGCTGACAAATTGCTGACACGAGGGGAGAACGTCAGCCGCGTTATTTATACCTCCCGATCGTTACTGAGCTGAGACTGTGAGAGTAACGTTTCTATAACACAACATGTTGACAAGCCCGACACTGTCAGGTAGCTGGAGTACCGGTGCCGGGTTTGATAGTCAGCTTGGTAGTAAACTTAATAATCTTTTTGTTTTTTATGTAAGAGGTGGCAAATGATTCACTGATGGAAAGTTGAAAGACCACCTGATTGAAAGTTATCACCGCCACCCCATGGACACCAGAGAAATCACAAACGCGTTGCCAACCTGTGAGTAAAGAGTAAGCTCGTTTCTTAAAACACACGCATTTAATACTCTTTTTAAAAATTTCAAAAATGGAAGAGGAGCAGCCGAAATCTGTCAATGCCAATCCAAACTCACATTCTATCTTTTTTGATTTCATTGCTTAGGATACAATCCGTGCAGCCTTAATAAAATTACGGTCGAACTTCGACCACTGGGCGACCACTAGTACCTTTAAACGAGCAATTCTTGTGTACCTTTATATATATATGTTTATATAATCTGAATCACGGAAACGGCTCCAACGATTTTCATGAAATTTAGTATGCAGGGAGTTTCGGGGGTTTCGGGGGCGATAAATCAATCTAGCTAGGTTTCATTTTTAGAAAATTACCAAAAAAAATAGCGAGCAAATCTCCTCGTACTAATAATAAGCGGTATTACTAATAAGCGGTCATCCAGGTACTAATAATAATAACGGCAACTACTACAATATAATAATAATAAAATGGTAATTTTATGTCACATTTTTCTTTACTTTTTTCTTTATTTTATTCTCTACTATCAGGAAAGAAAGCTCTTGGCTTTTATCCCTGTTGGTGAGTCACAATAAGGCTAAAGGTAGAAATGTACTTTGTTTCGATATCCTCGAATACTGAGAATCAGACTATCTTGTCTCTTGCTGTCGGGACACAACAATAGTACTAAAATTGATGTTACAGCAACAGATTTACATTATAGGATGGTGATAGGCGGTCTTGAAACGAGTTCAACTACCAATGAAACTGTGAGCACAAATATTTACGCACCGGCACAAATACATATAAATACAAATCGAACCCATTTAGCCTTACCACTAGATATTCATACAAAACTATAATGGCTGAATGTTAAAAACAAATAAATATATAAAACCAAAAAAACGCTTACTAAAATTTGAAATAGCAAACTTCATTATTGAGTACGAGTATAAGCAATTTATGTCAATGGTATGTTATGTTAGTGGTTAAGCCAGCAGCCTTCACTCAAAGCCTACTAAATAAGTCGGTAGTGGATTCACTGGAGCACCGGGAATATTCATTCGCCATGAAAGTGGAACTATGCGGGCTTGCAGGCGTAAATTAAATTGTGAAAATGTGTGCATTTCTACAGAATTATTCTTTAGATGAGCAGCGGAGCAGGCAGACGCGTTTATTTATGAAAACATTATCTCTCGTGGAGGAAAATAGTAGATTGTACACCAAGGGGATAAAGCACTGTATTATGTCACGGGCGCGATATTTGAATCCTGAGCGTAACGAAGGACTCCAGATTTAACTCCCGAGCGTAGCGAGGGGGTTTTGAGTTGATTCCCGAGCGAAGCGAGGGAATTAAAATGGAGTCCTGAGAGCAGTGAAGGATTTAAGCGCGCCCAAGGCAAAATCAGTTTTATCCCTGAGGAGTATACTCTACTTTTCTCACCTTTTGCGAGACAATAAAAACCAAGGCTACTAGAAAAAGTATTTTATTTATTAAAATACTATTTTCATTACTAATTATATATAATTAGCACAGTAAATAACAATAAAAAGTAAATTAAAAATTAAAATTGATGTTTGATACATTAGTCCAGTTATGTAAAGATATGGTTATATTTTTTGGTACGCTTATGTTAGTTGAGGAATTTATTTGAGTAGCAGCACCCAATACATCAGAACCTTGCGTGTGAGGGTCGTTTGGCACAGTAAAGGTTGGGGAAGGTGGTGCTTGAGGCAGTGGGCTTGACGGGATATATTTTAAGCTAGATGGCTGTGGTGGCAAAGGTTTCCAAGGATCATCAATAATAGACGTAGTTTTCAGATGAATGTTGTCACCAATACGACAGCTTATCATGTTTTTTTTTTGTATGGAATTCTCTATGTAGCCCTCCGCTACTGCATCGGATTTCCAGCCACCATGACGTTTTATCTGGGCCATATCTGCTCCTGAATCTGCCAACAGACTTGCCGATGTTCTCCTCAAACAATGACCCGTATAGAGCTCGGGATTTTGCAATTTGAGGTATTTTGCAATTTCTTTTGGCATGGCGCTGATTTTATTCTTGCCAATGACTTGCCTGGTGCATTTGCCATTACTGTAACCGATAAAAAATCTGTTGGTGTTTATATTAGAGGGGCGCAGAGCTTGGTACTTTTTAACAATTCTTGCATAATCTTCACGAACTATGAACGAACGTTCTCTATTTGTTTTGGTATCTGGTAAGTTAATCAGCAATAAATCTGCATGTTTTTTGATATCATTGACTTTCATGTTTACGAGTTCATTTCCACGACATGCGCCATTCACTCCAAAAATCAAGGCTACCTGTAACAAAAAATAGGATTGTGAGTAAATAGATAGATACACTACTACATTTTTTGACCTTTATATTATAAAAAAAGCTTGCGACAAAACCTTAGAATGTGTATTTTTTAAATGTGTGCCATTTAAATACCCTTTTATTCATTAACTATTTTATAGAGCTATTATAGGTAGGTACTAGAAACGTAACTAAAAAGTAGGCAGTACTCATACTTACTTTCATGACCAGAAAGCTGTGATCAGGAGCCTCATTCAGAAAAGTTTCCACATCTTGCGCTGTCAATACTTTTGACTTCTTTGCTCGATGACCATCTGATTTCCTCTTTAAAAATGCCAATAACTTGCTATATGTATTTATCTTAATGTCGTGTTTGATGCTTATTGTTAACCTGAGCATCGAATAGATACACCACAGGCTGCTGGACTTCTTTGTACACGATAAATACTCGAAATAAACAAGAAGCACTGACTCCGACACAGACTTTGCGCCTTTTGCAGTTGTCCATTTGTGGAAATCGTCGTAAGCTTTCAAGTATTTTTCCTTCGACTTCTCTGGTAGTAGGTTATTAACAATACCTAAGGCGTCTAATTTAATGGACTCCGGAGTTAAATCACTTTCGTCACTCGACATTTTCTTAATGTTTTATTCTATCTTCTTTTGCAGTTTTGTCTGATACTGATTGCACCGTATTGAAATACTCGCGGCTTTTGTTTTAAGTATTGATTTTTTTTCGTTCGGCTTGCCGTGGCGTGGCCAGCTCGATTTTCGAATAAGTTCGATTTTCAAATAAATGAGGCGCGGCGCGCGCCGCCGTCCACCTCCTTGCCGTCGGCCACCAGCAGCTGCAGCAGCCGCGCGCCGCGCGATTTTGACGAAATTAGACTTTAAATGCATAACAATAAGAACTAAGAGAAGTGAGAATCACATTACTGCCCGGCGGGTTATAATGAAATTCAGTACAACATTACACCCCGGCAAAAGACAAGGGCTATAATGATTTACTTTGAGTAAGGTTTGCATGATATATAATGAGGCATTGTCGAGCAGGTGGTGTGAAAATAATATTAAATTAAAACGTTGTGTTTACTTTGTTTTACGTTCAATAGAATTAGGTAGAATTGGCTGGGATCATAACATATTACTTTATTAGGAGATGTTTCTTCTTATAAGAAAGAATATAATAAGTTTACAAAAATTTAAAAACTTGAATTAATATTTAAACTAATAACAAATTAATAATATCATTCCGTCGATTTACTATAAATGTAGGTATAATTTAAAAATTCTACCAATAAAAAGTGTCAATAAATAAGGTTATTTTCTTATTTTAATTTTATTTATTTCTTTGTTTGTTTGTTCTAGTTTTTTCGTTAAACACATATCTAATCTTTTAACAGGGAAAGCTTAGCATGTCATTACATGCGGTGATACATTATCGGTTTGTTACAAGCTGATTCACAGAACATTTTCTGCGAAAAACGATTTTATCGTTCAAAACTCTCCCAGCACAAGTTTTTCTACTTTTCTACATAGAGTCCTCTAAAAGAGGTGTGAAGAAGAAAATTGCGGTTCGGCAAGGCGATAACAGCTAGTGGTGCACAGTCCTGCTCTACTTGCAGTCCCGAATCTAGCAAGGCGGACTTAAAACAAGTCCTACCACCAACTAAATCCACTGAGAATCAAACCCCGGACCTATGTGTGTGATCGGCGTGGTCTTAACTACGAGACCATTTGAAACGTTGTAATGCTATAGTTGTAATACAAGATAGTGAAGATGCTGTATGCTCTATTAAGATGTAATCGCCCTGGTCACGAGTGTATGGAGCCATTGGTGCATCGCGTAACGTGCTCGTAACGTGTTGGTAACGTGCTGGTAACGTGTTGGTAACGGGCTGCTTGCCCGGAGATTGGAATAAGCGGGTGACTAGTACGTGTCGTTGTTTCTTGTTAAATTGAACTGAGTTCTTGCCACGAGATTGGAGTAAAGCCTGCTTACAACTTTGTCTTCTGTTGTAGGTACAATTGTTTTAATTATTCGGTAGTGTTGAGTTTTTTACAAACGTTATTTTTTCAACAAATTTTTAGTAAAACTCATATTATACTTATGTTTCGATTATTTTGGATAACTTACAGATACATAGTGAAATTAGTCACAGCGAGCGTTATTCTTTTTACACTTTACCGATTTGATATTTGTTTGCAACAGAATATAGGTAAAAATCGACATAAATATAGTCATATTTTTTAAGTATTTTTTCGGAAAATTATAGTTACATTTATATCTAGAAGCATTTAAAGTTTACGCAGATAGAAGTGTAGTATGCTCTTTATAAATAGTTTGTACAGTAAGCTCTTAAAGAATCAATGAAAATTTTTATCACATCAAAGTTGCGCAGAAGGAAAATGTAAATACCTATGTAAGTTTGTCAATCAATCATTTGGTCAGACAGTCGGTCGGTAGTCCCATGACTTCATTGTTTTAGCTAATCAATCTCTCTCGCCATGGAGGCTACGTCACCTATCAACTGTGAGGTTAACAGACTAGTGATTTAGACATAATTACGGTTTGCCGGCACAAATTAACTACAATGCTTGCTCACAATCTATACACGCTTTGCATACCTATATACAAACAAGTTGCTTGTGATATTATAGGAATATACAACACAACAGTCTTTGGTTATATACACGTATATATAATCAAAGACAACATTTTGTTTGTTTGCTGATTGATTTAGGCGGCATTTACAGCGCAACCGGGGACGTTAGTGCGGGCAGCTAAAAACTTTAAGGGTTCCTCAAGCCGTGTGAAACATAGCACCGTCAGAGGTCTTCTAGATTCTAGGTTTAGTGACAGTTACTAGATTCTCCGAGGCGTTCAGATCGGATCGGGAACAAAGACTATAGTATAAATATACAATGTATAAAATACCTTGGTAAGATGCGGTAAAAAGCGATTGGTAATTCACGTATTTTCGAAAAGTTCTGGTAATTTCGGTAAAGGACTTCAGCTATAGCTAGTGAGTTATTCTTACTTGATTTTTGGAACGAAGTTCCTTATCGCGCGTTGTGAAAGGGGGCTGGACGGAAAAAATTCTTACGAAAAAAGTTGTCACGACACTTTTTTTATCAATAGAAGTGTACGTTAATTTCGCCATTGTTATCACAAGACCGTGTGGCCTAATGGATAAGGCGTCGGACTTCGGATCCGAAGATTGCAGGTTCGAGTCCTGTGACGGTCGAAATATTATTTTGTTAATTTTATTTGTAAATTATTTATTTATATTTTTTTCGTTGATTTAATATTTTGTAATAATAATATACAGTATTTTCAAAATGAGTTTCATTTTTGCTATAGTAAGCTATTGTAAGCTGTGCGTCGCCGCACAGCTTACAATAGCTTGCAAGGGTTTCAGTGCAAACTGTTTCTTTGTCTGTCAAAATGTTTCTCTGTCTGTCTCTCTCTCCCTTATAGAAAGCAAGCCAGATATTTTCATTTCTATTTCGACGATTATTTTTGTTGAGTGTATACAGGTTTTTTGTAAATAATAAATAAATAATAATAAAAAATAATAATAAGTTTCACAAGTTCCGGATATTGCTGATGGAGTTAGGTAAGTAGAGATTATATACAGATAATAATAAATGCTTTTGTATTTTTAGCAAGTATGCACTATAACCTAAAAAAAAACCAAAAAAAAAACAAAAAAAAAAACAAAAAACAAAAACAAAAAAAAAAAAAACCTACTGATAAAGTTTATATAACATTATATTTGTTAATAATAAAAAAAATATTATTATAACTTAAAAAAAATAAAATTTTATTACAATTCCTTCACTAATTAATCGAAAGGAACTTCGTTCCATCCGGGTGTCCCTTGACACCTCTCAAGCTTTTTTTTTGTTTATACGTGTGTGTCAAATACATGGAGTGTGTGTAATGTTTGTTTTATTGATTTAATGTATTTTTACGCATAATTTAAAAAAAATATTATCATTCGGATAACCTTCTCCATATAAACTATAAGTGTGCGAAATTTCATACTCCTCCGTCCGCGCAATTTTCGTATAAAAGCGGTACAAAGTTTTTGCTTCTCGTATTAATATATAGATGACGCTGAAACATTGGCGTTGATATTTAGAAATATTTATATTTATATATTTTTTATTTGGCAGCTACCTCGGACAAAGAATTAGTCTAGCTATTCAAAGGGGGAACGCTGCCAGTATCTTCGGAACCTTGCCTAAAGGGACTCCTTTTAATAATATTTTTTAATTATTATATTATATATATATTTTTTTAAGGTTTTTTAGTAATAGGTTCATTGTTCTCGCCTTCTTATATGTCTAGGTTTCAGTAGTTTAAAAAGAATAAAAGAAAACTTTGCCCGACCTCGGATTGAACTCCGCCACTGAGGTTTTAGAAATAGCACAATCGAGATCCAGATATTAAATGAGGATAAGATTTACACATAACAACACTAAAAATTCTTGTCATTTATCACTTTTGTGTAAAAATATACATCCAAATGTGCGTCAAGTCATATTACGCTGAAATATTGGCGTTTTCCGAAAAATCTTTTTTAGTTATGACTTGGGTGCTCATCCGGCATAACTTTGTTGTAATTATGTTACGGCTATTGTGATTCTTCAATGTGTCAAATTGACGTGAACGCAGGCCATTGTTACCGGTATCATGCTCTTACGTAGAGTGGACATAATTCAAAGCTCGGCATGACGCTTTTATGTAATACATACCAAATCGACGGTGCCACAAAGGCTTTCGCAATATGTAACAAATAACTTTGATTGATTATATTTTTATAAAACTCCATGCAAAGATCTAATCACTCTTTTTTAAACTTAATGTTAACTAAAAAATATATTTTTATTGTTCGTAGCAATTGGCAACATTAACAAAACGTTATCAGGTATTTGATTGTTTTCTTATTAGTTTAAAAGCAATAAATGTCGAAAGGAGCTCGATGGCGCAGTGGTTAACGCGCCCGGTCTGCAAGTGCTGAGGTTAAGCAGCTTTTGCAAAGGCCGGTCATCGGATGGGTGACTAAAATTTTTCATCTCGGGCTCCTCCGTGCTTCTGAAGGCACGTAAAGCCGTTGGTCTCGGCTGCATTAGCAGTCGTTAATAACCACCAATCCGCACTAGGCCCGCGTAGTGGTTAAATAGCCCGTTCTTCCTATCCATCCACAGGGAAGGTTTGTGCCCCCAACAGTAAGGTCATAAAAAATAAGCTGATGATGAAATGTCGAAAAATGTTGCTACTTTCTTGTACTAAATGTTAATCAACTACTGATGTGCACTTGATCATGTAGCCCTAGCCGCTAAATTGCCCGTGTCAACCCTCAGTTGACATGAACAATAGAATTTCTATTGTGTTTGGTTTAAGAACAACTAAGTAGCTAGTCATCACTTGACTACACGGAAATCTGTGCTTGACTAATATATTATCAAGTATCTTAAGCTCGGCACAAATTCAGTTTATCTAAATTATGAAAGAGCAAAATCTTTTAAAGTAGTAAATGGTGTTTTAGTTTATAAATGAAAACAATATGTAAACAATTGTTTCAAACGAGTTCAATTATAATTGAAATGATTTAAATGTGGTTTAAAATGAACAACCACCTTAACTCAAGCACCACTCCCCTCGCCACACTCATGAAATTCAAAAACGAACGCTTGTTAAATTTCAATTTCACAAAAAACAATAAAGCATCAGCCGTCACCAGCTTATTAACGAGAAAACAATTCCTCCTTTCCCTCACATCCGTTTCGCGGAGTTATTTTTCTTCATTCCTTCGCGTCTTCGCATTTATCTTTCGGCATGCGTCCCATTCACTCCCGCTTGAATTTACATACGCTGTCCCGCTCGCCGCGGTTTTATGAAGCGACAGAATTAAGGGGGGGAAACTTCAACCTTTTTTGTAAATCGTGGCTGGAGACTCCTGCACGCCGAGATTAGATAGAGGCATTTTCGTGACAGTTTATTTTACTCTGCCCTTTCGCTGACGAAGTATGAGGGGAGCTTTATAAATCCTCATGTTTACATCACATAGAATTAAGCCAGCGGTGCTTATAATGCGAGCGTGCATAAAGAAGCGTATGGATGCGAAGACGGGGTAATTGAGTTATTTGAAATTCTAGATACTCATGTTTTATTTATTATCATTTTTCATCACCCTTGTAGTCTAATGGTTATATCACTGGCTTGGATTTAATTGCCAGTGGGAGAATGGTTGGTGGTAAGGCATGGTCTATGGCCGTTTGGCATTTATATTGCTGTTTTTCGGCCATATTCTCATTTGGACTTGCTCTCTTAAAACCCCTGCAATCGTGTGTCAGTGGCCTAATTTAGTCATTTTTCAAATTTCATTCAAAATCAGGCCATGAAAAGAAATAGCAAAGTCGATATCCAGATTTAAAAAAAAAAAACTTGAGAGGTGTCAAGGGACACCCGGATGGAACGAAGTTCCTTTCGATTAATTAGTGAAGGAATTGTAATAAATTTTTTTTTTTTTAAGTTATAATAATATTTTTTTTATTATTAACAAATATAATGTAGGTTTTTTTTTTTGTTTTTTTTTTGTTTTTTTTTTGGTTTTTTTTGTTTTTTTTTTGTTTTTTTTTTTTAGGTTATAGTGCATACTTGCTAAAAATACAAAAGCATTTATTATTATCTGTATATAATCTCTACTTACCTAACTCCATCAGCAATATCCGGAACTTGTGCAGAAACACTGTCAGGATTCATTATTATTATTATTTTTTATTATTTATTATTTACAAAAAACTTGTATACACTCAACAAAAATAATCGTCGAAATAGAAATGAAAATATCTGGCTTGCTTTCTATAAGAGAGAGAGAGACAGACAGAGAAACATTTTGACAGACAAAGAAACAGTTTGCACTGAAACCCTTGCAAGCTATTGTAAGCTGTACGGCGACGCACAGCTTACAATAGCTTACTATAGCAAAAATTAAACTCATTTTGAAAATACTGTATATTATTATTACAAAATATTAAATCAACGAAAAAAATATAAATAAATAAATAATTTACAAATAAAATTAACAAAATAATATTTCGACCGTCACAGGACTCGAACCTGCAATCTTCGGATCCGAAGTCCGACGCCTTATCCATTAGGCCACACGGTCTTGTGATAACAATGGCGAAATTAACGTACACTTCTATTGATAAAAAAAGTGTCGTGACAACTTTTTTTTTCGTAAGAATTTTTTTCGTCCAGCCCCCTTTCACAACGCGCGATAAGGAACTTCGTTCCAAAAATCCTATACTCACACCAATTGTCTAACCCAAGAGAAGCTTCGTTATGAAACTCGTTAAATGGTTACTAGACAACGGGTAAACATACTTAAAATACTTAAATACATACTTATTATACATAGAAAACACCCAGACCCGAGACAATTTAGACAAACAATAATTTCTGAATTGACCCGACCGGGGATCGAACCGGTCGTCAGATAGTAAATGAAGATGAGATTTAAACAACACTGAAAATTCTTGTCATTTATCACTTTTGTGTAAAAATATACATCCAAATGTGTGTAAAACCTTTAATATAGTCCCAATGTCATTAAATAGCGTATCTCCTACGTATACTTACTCGTACCTATCGCAATTATAGTGTTTGCTTAACAACCGAATACGGCCACTTCGTGTACAACAAAACCTTTAAATATCACGCAAAGGTTAACCCTCCGGTACCTAGACGTATTATTTTTTATCACCAAAGAGATTGTGGACATTTCCGGTTCGTCCGGTTTACACTATTTTGTTATGGCGAGTGCAAACAGCTTTGAAAACATAGGGTGTGTTTGCGAGGGTTTGTTTTGTTTTTACATGAATTCAAAACTGACTATTTGGATGAGAAATTTTTAGAAATAGTTTGATATTGTGTTAACGTTGAGAGTGGTCTATTTTAAAGATTTGTTTAGTGTTAAGCAGTTTTAAGGAGTCAGTTTTTATTAGTTGTGGAGATCCTTGGCCTAGGTCCAGCAGTGGACCTGTCGCACTTCCTTTAGGGAAGGGATAACTAAAAAGACTAGGGTAGTTGTTACAGTATTTATTGGTAAGTAGCATACAAGTCGTGGTTCTTATTTTGACCGAACGATGCAAAAGAGTCCCTTAATCACGACCACTATCCTGGAATTGTAGTCCCACAGGTTCAGTCTTGATGGTTGGCAGAGCAGATGACGGTAGTAGCAGCAGGTAGTTGTGGGTAGAAAGGTTTCCGGTTCCGGAACGGTGAACCCCAATTTGGGGAATTTAGGTACACTTAAATCACGAAATACGTGTTTACTTAAGAGACAACTAGATTGCCAAAATCAATTGCACTGCATAGGTAGTTGCGATGTTCGATTGCGTTTAAAACTCAGTATGCGTCTTAACCCGAACGGAGCTCGCTATGAGTGTCCCCGATGCTTTGCCGATACCCCGCTCGGCCAGCCGGTGACCTTCAAATCGCTTTCTCTAAACCGGCTATCGTGCGAGCGCGTAGCAGCCCGTAATCAACTAATAAGTTGTACCAATAATTTTAGGTGTTGTAGAAAATGTAAAAAATGTTAGTTATAAGGTTTATGTTGAATTAAATATTAAGTTTAGTTTATTTATTTATTAGTAATAGCTTATCATTAAGTTTTGTAGTTGTAAGTTTTTATTAATATTATATATAGTATTAACCCCATTAATGTATCGCAGTGAAAAGATCGTTACAGACCTTAGGCTTATGTCCAGCAGTGGACGTCCTCCGGCCGAGATGATGATGATGATGGAGTCTTTTTATTTATTTGAGAGCTAATACAGTAACATTTATAGCTAAATTAAATATAATTATAAAATTTATAAAATACAGTAAAAAAAAATTAAACGCCTACCCGACCCAGCCAGAAATCGAACCTGGGTCTTCCGCAATCCGAGCAGCTGCAATGACCACTATGCTACCGGGAAGGCTGACGTAAGCGCTGAATTTTATCACTGCTTTTTCAATTTTTTGAGTGCTAATAGCGGCACAGTGCGACATCTATCCAAATATTTATAGCCTCACGTTGTGTATCGTGTAGCCTAGTTATTAAGTCAATACCCATCAATTCTGGTGATAACTTTAGTATTTAGTTAATACTTCTGTCAGGTAGGATTTACAAAAACACAAATGTTGAAAAAATTTCCACGAGCAGGATTTGAACCTGCACCCTACTGACATACCGGGTCAGGTTGAGGAGGTCGGGCCCAATTGAGCTATCGTGGTTCTAACCAGCCCGCCGAAATTATTCAACACTAATTTACTTTTTTACTTTGAAAGCCAAAAGCGCCCATTCAATATCAACAACTCATCTATCAATAATCAAGTCTAATTTAGTAGGAAGAGCGAGGCATCCCCAACTCAAGTATCTTTTGATTACCTTCTGGGGTGCCCCGGAAACTATATTGTAAATGATTTACAGAAATAAAACACATTTTAATTTTAATTTTTTCAATAATATATTTTTATTAACTATAATATTTTTACATATACTAAAGATCAGTTATAAAGTAGACAAGCTATTCATAAAATGTTTATATAATTTTTAACGCAAATTTTGTTGCGAACAAATTATTCGCAATAAAATTTGCGTTTAAAATTATATAAACAAAACAAAAACATTTTAAGTAATATTTATTTACAAACAAAGTTTGTAATAAATATTATCTAAAATGATAATAATTAAACTACTTAAAATTAAACTTATATAAAAATATAAACTATAACTAACTAATAACTGACTAACAATACAGGGTCACTTTTTTATCACCGTCCAAACCTTCTGAGATGACTCCCGTGATACAAACGAACAACTCTTACTAATGGACCATCTCCCTAACTCGAAAATAATATTCATCTGTTCCATTTATAACATCAATATAATATCCATTCGACCAAAATGTATGTGACATGTGTCGACAAATGTCATCTCAGAAGGTTTGGACGGTGATAAAAAAGTTACCCTGTATAATAAATTACAAAAAATGCCCCAAATCATCCCCATCAGGCAGAGTGCCCAGTAAGCTAGCAGCATTGGCACGTTGAAAGAAAGAAAGAAAAAGCATTTATTCAATATCATAAAAAAACATTCAAACAAGTAAAGCACTCATAATTAACAACAACTTAAGATAGGTACCTACATGGTATATGATACTGAAAAAGCATCTTCTCAGCATGTGTCATAGCACTTAAGTAATGCTACGACGCTGGTCTTCCGAAGATGCCGTTGGATAGCAATGCCTATACGCTGGCCCAAGTAGCTGCTAGCTCTGGGGTCTCGGGTGCTAACTTGATTTTCATTATGGAGGCCTCTGCCTAGTAGAGGAACAGTTGGTAAATAGGCTATTTACTTACATCTGATGACTGAAACTCAGAGGCTGTTATTTTTTTTATACCGAGGATAATTAACATTACCTATTTGGCAAGTAAACGCCTCCAATATTATGCATGGGTAGAAGTTTTAACATTTAACTACCAAAAAAGGTTAAAGTCCTGCTGTAGCATGTCCTCTTTTAACAGAAGCTATTATCAATTTGGTCGTATTTCAACGTTGTCTTCTGTCATAGGTATTTGAGCTAAAAATCTCACCTGAAAAATGCCACTTGTTTTGTGCTGAAAAAGTGAGCTTCATGTAAGTGAGTCTGTTAGGGCCTCTTACACGTGAATAATGGATGGGCGTCGACGGATGCAGCTTGCGTCTACGAACCGTAGCTCGTAGCGCAAACAGAAATAGTTTTTTCGTAACGGTCCGCTTTAACCGTTTAGTCGTAGGGGTTCACTATAATTGTTTTGTCGTAGCAGTTCACTACTACTGAGTTTTCGTAGTAAAGTACTACAACTGAGTGGTCGTAGTAGTTCACTATAATCGAGGTCTCGTAACAGTTCACTATAAATGAGTTTGCGTAGCAGTTCACTACAACTGAGTAATGACGTAGTAGTTCAGTAAAACCGAGTTGTCTGTAACGCTTTCCACTTTATTATGCACAAAATACAGACACGTTAGAAAAAACGTTTTAGAAGTCATCCCTTAGGTAAGCTTGTCACAAAAAGCTCGACATAACATAAAGATGGAGGCGTTGATATAGAGAGCAGTTAATAACATTACGAACTGAATTACCTCTTTCAACATATCCAATAAACAGTAGGTACGAATACCTCTACGTAAAAACACACCCTCGGCAACGTAGACTAATAAAACCATCCACAAGTAGAAATATCATAATATGATATGTTATAAGGTATATTTTATTCCTTAATAAACACATATAGGCTGTCTTTAAATAAAAGAAAAACATAGATCAACAGTAGGTCACAAAGAAAAGTAGAAAGGCCTACTAAATAAATCCTCTTTTAAAATTATCATTTTTAAACAACCAAAAATAAAAAAGTTACGATGGCCAGCTAACGGCCTAATTGCCCCATGTGACTTGGAAAAGATTTATGTGTTGCGAAGAAAAAAATGTCTGATAATGTATTTTTGACGACCTTTGTGCCATTGACAATATTGTATTTAGATATTTATTGATCATTTTCATGAAGAATTATGAGAAGTCCATACTTCTACAATATCAGAGAAATTAAAATAAGTATTTTTTCAATATACTTAATATAAAATAATAAATCATCAACGTCCGTTATGTACTTACGAGTATGTAAAACACGGAATATCTATTCCAAGCTAAGGTAAACTCTGTTTGTTATATGGCCCTTAGTTGTATTTGCTTAGTATTCTTTGGTAGAAGCCTCATCCCTAATCACCCGCGCGCCAGACAAGATGGAATGCATCCGGCTTCCGACCGTCGCGATTATTTGATAACAAAAGAAAATTTATATCTTTTGTTCCTAAACTCTTGGGCGAAATTATGCTAACACTACTATTTAATTAAGCGCCCCGGTGTTTGATAAATCATTTTGTTTGGCACTTTTGTGTCGGAGTACTCTTTTACATTAGGTTATCTTTATTTGAGGTGGGTAGATGATTTTTTTCTTTACTTAGATATTTTATTCAATAGATAAGATAAGATAAGATAAGCACTTGACCTTCATCTCACCTGATGTTAAGGGATGGTAAGGCCGATGATAGAAGGGGCACTTCACCCGGTATCCTCAACTACGGAGGCACTGGCTATTTTCTCTACATCTGCCGAAACAGCTGCTTCACGCCGGATCAGTTGTGCCTTTTGTACAAGACACAGGTGCGATCTTGCGTGGAATATTGCTCGCACCTCTGGGACGGTTCCGCAAAGTACCTTCGCGATGCCTTGGACAGATTGCAGCGGCGCGCTATACGCATTATCGGCAGTGCAGAGGTCACTAATGCTCTCGAGCCCCTGCAATTGCGTAGAGATATAGCGTCACTCAGCGTCTTCTACCGCTTATACCACGGCGAGTGCTCTGAAGAGCTTTTTGACCTCATCCCACCTTCTCCCTTTCTCCATAGGAGTACGCGTGCTGCTCTCCGGAGTCACCGCTGTACTGTCTCGAACATTCCATCGCGCACAAAGAAATTTGGTGACTCGTTTTTCTGTCGCACTTCCAAAAGATGGAATAGTCTACCAGCGCACGTTTTCCCTCCTTCCTATGACATGGGGTCCTTCAAACGAGGCGTGAAGAGGCACCTTGTGGGCCGGCAGGGTGAGGGTGACTGATGCTGCGTTGTTTTCTCGCTGCACCAGTTGTCCTTACGTCTGGACTCCATTTCCACTTAACATCAGGTGGAGTGGAGTCATTTGCTGAGCTATGTATAAAAAAAAAAAAAAAAAAAAAAAAAAAACACAACAATGCTATATACAAACATTCATTCGGTTATGGCGAAATATTTAGATAAGATTGTGGTAGCCATCCAGGCAAACAAACAAGTCCTACCACCAACTAACACGAGTACACAAACATATAACTCCCACTGGGAATCGAACCCTGGGTCTGTGACCGGTGGTCTTAACCACTATACCAAAAAGGTGGTTATCTATATATTAATGCGTGAAGTAATAACTTTGTACCCCATTTTACGAAAATTGCGCGGACGGAAGAGTATGAAATTTCGCACTTTCGTTTATATGGAGAAGGAGTACAGAATGTTAATATTTTTTTTAAATTATGCATACAAAATACATTAAATCAATAAAACAAACATTAGACACTCTACCATGTATTTGACACACACGCATAAATACTATTTCCAAAGATTTCAAAAATGGAAGAGGAGCTGCCGAAATCTGGCAATGCCAATCCAAACTTTTATTCTATCTTTTTTTTATTTTTCATTGCTTAGGATACAATCCGTGCAGCCTTAATCAAATTTGGACCACTGGGTGACCACTAGTATTATTAATTAGTCATAGCGTGATGTAATATAGCGTATAGCCTTAATCAATAAATGGACTATTCAACACAAAAATAGTTTTTCAATTCGAACCAGTGGTAGTTCCTGAGATTAGCGAGTTCAACCATACAAACAAACAAACACTTCAGCTTTATAATATAAGTATAGTTATGAGTGCTAATTACATTATTTAGTATTGATCAGTTGGATTATGTATTCTTACTTTCACTAGTAAAGCAAAGATATAAAATATACGTACAAGTTCCTGTTTACGTTATTCATGAGAAGCGCTACTCAAGGACGCGTAGTTTGTAAGCTCCCCTACAAATATACAGTACCTACCGACTGCGACTTTCTGCGTAAACACCCCTATATTATAATGACAAACTAACAATAGGCCTGCTATCAATAGTTGACCTTAAAAAAACAGCTAGGATATAATAATATAATAGTACACTACACAGGTTTAATATGGATCGTATCGATAGTTCAAAAAAGTATAAAATTAGTGATTTTTAATAGTGTTGGTGGCATTTATAACTGTCCCACGGCTGGGCAAAGGCCTCCATCATTGAAATCAAGTCATCGCTACAACTGATGGGTAATGCCTTAATCATCACGCATGCCAAATGCGGGTTGGTGATCACAAACCCGGGGTATACATCGAAAAATCCGAAACACACATTGTTCGACCTGAGAATTGAGTTAGGGAACTTCGGGTATCGGGCTCGCTCACCGAGGCGGTCAAGTTAGATAGTATTTATATAGTTTGATCACTATAGTTGCTAAGCTATTGATACAATCGATACTATTTACATTCCTTATGTGATTACTAAAGGTCAATAACATATAGTTTATGATCGATCGAAAGGCATTACAACCTGTATGTTACTGCAATCTTTTATTAAATCTTTTTTTGTAAATTTTCTTAGCTGATCTTTACACCCTATAAGATGCTTACCTGCAAACATTTATTTTAAGCTTAGATGAATGATGGGTCTCGCTGCGCTTGACTAGATGCCGCCGGCGGCGTACTCGTAAAATGCGGCAAAAAATACTACGCCGAAGTCGAAGTGAAAGGGTCACTTTGTTCAACGATAGCATCGGAACTAATAGACGTAGATTAATAAATTTACCTTTGTTTTGTAGAATAGATAAAATACTAGTAATACGGTGCAAATAAAACATACTTTAAAGACCTTGTTTTATTGATATTTTAAAATAAATTAAAAAGACGTGAAAAAATTACATGTTTTTTTACTTAACTCAATCCTTACTCTCTCAAAATGTTTGCTACTTCTACTAATAGGTAATCTTGTTAGCTATCGAATGATATCAAAAATTCTTGTAATTTGGCGAAAGGTGAATCAGACCCTTGATTTGGGGTATTTTTATCTATAAAATTATTCATAGGTCACGCTTTTAAAGTTAGATTACTACTTCCTGGGACAGATTGTATATTAAGATTATACTGTATAATTTATTGTAAGGGTTGTCATCGATCTTATGCATTCAAAAAGATTCATAATGTTTTATGCAGCAAAAAAATTGAGCAGGTTTGGTAAATTATTTTTCAATCTATTCACAAGTGTTGGGTTTTATGGAATAAATTTTGCAACGAAACCCCGTGTTTGTAAAAAAATAAAATGATTAACATCAAATAATTTGAATTTGATTATTTACAAGATTGCTTTACATTGTAGATTAGTATAATATAAAAATGCAGTTTCTTTCCATGTCTCCTATTCTTTCAGTCTTCCCCATACTGACCCACATAAAATTGCTCATTGCTCTGTACAGAATAAAATCTACCTTAATACACGGCCTACCTACTTTGAACCGTAAACCGTTTACTGTGCATTCATAAGCGGAAGCGGTAGCGATATTTTTAGGCGTTCGCCGAAAGAGGCTGCATTCTGTCAATTCAGACACTGCAGTGTTTTACAAACACAGTAAAAAGCAAGAAAGAAAAAACATTTATTTAGGACAAAATGCATTACATTAATTTAAAATTAATTTGAATTTAAAAAGAAATAACATTTAAAAAAAGAATACTTCAAAACGGTCCCTACTCAGCATTATGCTGGCCTTGCGACCAACGCTGATCCTCCGTCGGAACCACTAGAAGTTTCGAGACTGATTGATTATTACAAGTAAAAATATCTTGTAATCATCATCATCAGTATTAGCGTCCCACTGCTGGACTCAGATAAACAATAGTACTTAGGTAGATAAGGCTAAGATAAGGCTATAACCTACCACAAATGTTTAACTGTATCAGTTTTTGTTACTTGGTTATATTTTAATTTTATTCTAATTTCTGATTCTAATTTGATAGCTATTTTGTCAAACTCGACATAAAACGCTAATTCTCATGTTTTGGTGAAATTCTAAGGCAATTTCGCTAAAGGCCTGCGGGAAACACCGCAGTTGAGCATTGTATTATGCTCTCGAGATCTCCTGTTGTTCTGAAAGTAAAAATAAAAAAAAAAAAATTGTTAAAATTAATTATTAATTATTTAAATTGTTTGCCTTCGCAGAACATATGCAACTATCTAGAATGTGTAAAGTGAAGGACAGCTGATAAAGAGAGAATGCAGTTTGATTTTGATATTATTAATTCCAATAAAAATGTTATTACTATAACTTACTCATGTGCTCTATAAAACTATGCAAGGTTTAAAGCAAACTTTTATCATAAAAACATCGTATTCGATTAGCCCTCTTGAACGAGGGTTTTGTACTGTTCACTTATCAAGAAACAGAGAACATACTAGAAATAGTAAAGTAATTTGCTACACACTCTTACACTTCACCTACCACATCGATATTTAAAAGTTCACAGAAGTGTTGTTTGTTAAACAACTATTCTGAAATATCACAATTATCTGATACTCAATAATAAATAATAATAATAACTCCACGGCACGTATACCACCGGTAGCTTGGGCCCTGCCTCGCTGCTGGCTGTACTCTAGGATCAGGTTTTTATAATGTTTTATTGTTTTTATATTAAAATATTGTAAAAATCTAGTTTTAAGAAAGAAAATAAATATAGAGTATAATAATAATAAACTTTCCTACACTCACACCACTTATCTAGCCCAAGAGAAGCTTCGTTATGAAACTCGTTAAATGTTTACTAGACAACGATAAGATGGTAAGAAGTTACTTTACTTACTTGACCAATGGCGACCTCTTTGGTCGTGTGGTTTGTACACCGGTTTTTATGGTGTCGCCATCTCTGAGGTCCTGGGTTCGATCCCCGGTCGGGTCAATTTAGAAATTATTGTTTTTCTAAATTGTCTCTAGGTCTTTTCTATGTATAATAAGTATGTATTTAAGTATTTTAAGTATGTTTATCCGTTGTCTAGTAACCATTTAACGAGATTCATAACGAAGCTTCTCTTGGGCTAGATAATTGGTGTGAGTGTAGGATAGTAAAGTAAGTAGTAAGTAAAGTACTTAATAATTATTCTAATCTGGGTCAGAGTAAACTGTTTTTAACTTAATAATTAAAAAACGATATTCAAAAAAGAATACCAGGTGACATTACCAGGATAGCGGGAAAGCTTATGGCTGCGGGATGCATATGGCTTGGGACAGAGATGAGTGGCAGATACGAAAGGAGGCCTATACTCAGCAGTGGGTATCTCCAGGTTGAAATGATGATGATGACGTTGATTAAAAAAAGCAGCGTGCATGGTAACTTCGCAATGTCAATTCGAATGTTAACTCCAGCGTGATCGTTCATGGCGTGTCCTATAACTCGTAGTTAACCGTCCGCCCGGTGTCAGATCAAACGGCCCGGCTGCTACAGTAAATATCCCGTAATTGCATTTCACGTTCAACGAGACTTCGATAGCAGGTGTAGTGTTAAACAGTACACTGATGGTTTTGAAAGTTACAAGAGATATTGACTGTCAAGGGTTGAATTAGAAGTCTCAATTGAATACACAGCAACATTATAAATAAAATTTCTATATAAAAATATATACTAAGTGCAACTTTTCTACATGCCACTTTTTAAGAAAATTCAAAACATTTTTTAATATAGTTTGTTTACATTTAACTAAAGTATGTACCTAGGTGCCATTTTGTTCGATAACTTTAACAGCCTGACCGGCCTTTGACCACGACCTTTTTCGCACGTTCTTGCCGTACGTGATCCACTTTTCATCACAGTTATCAGCTTCTTCAAAAATGGTTCGGTGTCATTACGTCGTAATAAAGAATCACAAATGAGTACAAGGTTCATTAGGTTTTCTTTCAGTCAGCTCGTGAGGTACCCAAATATCGAGCTTTTTTGTGTACCCAGTTTTTTTCAAATGCGCCAAAACTGTTTTGTGGTCAATTCCCAGTTCTTCAGTTACGTCGTAACTTGCTCCACTTTTTCAAAAATGGCATCCATTTTACCCGTAATAGGGCGACCAGAGCGACGTGCATCTTTCACATCAAAATTTCCGGATTGAAAACGCTTAAACCAAATTTGCACTACTCTCACAGACACTGCACTAGTTCCATAAACATCGCAAATTTTTTTCGCGGCTTGCGTTGCATTTTTACCTTTTTGTAGTAAAATTTTAAAAAATATCGAACTTCTTCATTAGATTCACTCATCTTGACAGTAAGAAAAACAAATGAAAAACACACATTTTCCTAATTTGAATTTGGAATTATCTTCTTTAAAATATAGATACAAATAGTATAGCCAAAGAGATTTTATTATAAGTTCATACATACTATATGCGAAAAGATTTTTTCCCCAACTTAATAAAATACCTAAAAAAAATAACTAAAATACCTATATGTTTATACAATACCCAATTCGAAAGCAGTGAGTTCATAAGATTTATTAACACACTACAGCAAAATACAACTGCTCTACATCAGTAGAGTATAGTCACGAGCATTAAACATGTTAACAATGTAACTCTTACAATGGAATAACAGTTAAAACTAGTCAAAGGTTTATACTTATTGATTAACGTGGCCCTAACAATGGTTTTTATAATATGAGCTATTAGCTCAGATAATTTCAGATTCAAATTAATACGACTTCCACTGTCGCCACTTTTAGGGTAGTGTGCGTTACAATTTACATCATTGTACTCTCATTGTACACTCAATGAAAATGTTGCATACACTAATCTGAGGGTACTAGGTACATTTGTGCACTTTTGTGTCTTGATTTGCTAAGCCCCATCCGGCAAACTTCAAAATACAATTCAAGAAACGTTTCCTTTGATATAAAATAAATAATAAAATTCAGCCCGGTAGTTTTTTAGGCAGATAGTTTTATAATGTACGTACAGATGTTTTAAATATGTAGATAAATAATTATATAGATAAGTATCATCCTATCTTTTCAGGCATTACTGATTGCAAAAGAACCTTGACGCGTTTGCCGTAGTCACATATTAATCGAAACTTTATCAGACGAATAGTATGTATGAATCATTTATACATCATCCATCACGTTCCGCCGTAGGAATATCACGACGCTGACACGTAAAGGAATCACAAAGCCGATTGTCATACGGAACTTTTTGCCAGCTTTGGCATCGCAATTTTTATTAGTAGGTAGGATTTTCTGGTACAATATTATGGATATTGATCAACATTTTGCAACTGTGCATGGCGAAATAAGCGTTTAAAATAATTGACAACTTGCCTCAATAATTGATAATGTTATGCAATAGCTTTTACAGTAGACTTTTAAGATGGGACAAGGCTTAGTTAGGACGTTTACACAAAAGTGCATGCCGTAATAAAAATTTCATATTGGGTCTACCTATGAAATTGACGTTTTTTCACATTTATTAATAACTGTATTACTTATAAAAACTCAATACCGGATGTTAATATTTTTATACACATTTAATTAAGACTATATTACCTACTTTATAAACGGTAACCAATATTTTCTTTTAGCGTTTTGACAATGTTTTACTACGATATATCTGTAAAAGATAAATTGCGATCAGAGAGGCACCTAAGTATAATTTTGTAAACAACCTCTCATTTCTTAGCATCGTCCTATCTATGTATTTTCTAGATGCATTTATGAGTTTGATCCATTGTTTGCTTTACATTAACACGGGAACACGCTTGTACAATTGTCACCTGTCTCGTTTCATTTGTCACCTGTCACGTAATCAAATGGGGCCAGATATTAACATGAGAAATTTCTACAATTCTTAACGTAATACTCGTATTCGTACGAAAATTCCTTTTCTGTCTGGTGGTATTTGGCAACAGTTTTCTGTGTCTTCTTATAACAATTTTTCTACCGTTCTCGGTATGTTGGCGATGTTGTGTGATTTAAAAGACTAGAGAGGCCTCAGGGGTACTGACTCGATATCCATTCGATACGTTTTAGGGAAATCCGAGTGACTGTTCACACATCTCGTGTTGGTACATAACAACTTGCGATAGGCTGTTGTGGGATTTAGGTGCTATTATGTATTTGTATTATTTAGGGAGATGGTTATGGAAACTGTTCTTGTCGTAACATGTACGTGTATAAAATATACTAGTATTTTAATACTTTTGTAATGTGAGGAGCTTGATGGCGCAGTGGTTAACGCGCTCAGTTTGCAATTGCTGAAGTTATGCAACTTTCGCAAAGGCCGGTCATCGGATGGGTGACCAAAAATATTTCATCTCGGGCTCCTCCGTGCTTCGGAAGGCACGTAAAGCCGTTTTATACGTAACTGCTTATTTTTTTCTACAATTTAGGCGTACACATTGAAATGAAACCAGTTTTACGGATTTACTAATGTTTATTTTACACAGATTTTATTTAACTTTATCCGGACGTATCGAACCCTTGCGAAATACCACACAACTTCCCATGGACACATAATTCCCGCTAGTTTTTCCCGAACTTTCGATAGAACGATAATTAAAACTCATCAGCCCCCAGCCTGATTATAAACGTAAAGTGATATGCTAAACTGAAGATGAAGAATTCAAGCTTCATTGATTCAATTGACGACCTCCTTGGTCGAGTGGCTTGCACACCGGTTTTCATGGTGTCGCCATCTCTGAGGTCCCGGGTTCGATCCCCGGTCGGATCAATTTAGAAATACCTGTTTTTCTAAATTGTTTCGGGTCTGGGTGTTTCCTATGTATAATAAGTATGTATTTAAGGATATTAAGTATGTTTATTCGTTGTTTAGTTAACCATTTCTCGAGTTTCTTAAGGAAGCGTTTCTTGGGGCTAGATGATTGGTGTGAGTGTGGGAAACAATCATTCATTCATTCATTCATTCATTCATTCATTCATTCATTCATTCATTCATTCACATTCATTCATTCATTCATTCATTCATTCATTCAATTTAGTATTTATTGTAAATGCAAAATATCAATTTAAAAATAAACAAGTATGTATTTAATGAGTAGGTCCTGGATTCAACTACCAGGTCCGGCAAAATGTGTTACGGGTTTTTCGATGCAGGCATAGCCGGCTTTTGATCACCAACCCGCATTTGACAAGGCCCATTCATTGTGACGATAACTTGAATTCAATGATAGAAAACTTTTGGCCGTATTGGAAAAGTATAAGCTATTTACTATTTCATGACACCGCAAAACGCTTATTGGTCCAGCAGGGACGAACCTTCCTATACGCTACTACCAATGTAGGAAGATCTAAGCATAGGAAAAGTAATTTCTGATTGTATTTTTATTTCTTTTAAAGATTATTATTAAATCAATTAAGCCACCTAGATGCTAATATGGACACTAAGACTGGTGATGATAATGATAACAAACTTTATGTAGTTCAAATAAATCTTCAAAATGAACGCATTAAAATACGTACCTACACTTACACGTCAACTTACCACAAACCTGTCAAATTTCCCCAATAGAATTTGAACCTTATTACTAAGGTATACGGTTGAAAATGTATTAAAGAAATTTGACAGATTTGGCTAGGTTGATATGAAGGCGTCTGTACCTATCGATACTGGAAAGGTTAATGTATTCGGTATTCTTTTGTTTTCGGATCACTAGCTTGGTTGGGCCGCAGCGGGAAAACCGCCCGTACATTTACGCACGTAAGCCTTCTATCCGAGCCAAAATGTATACAAATCGAGGATAGAATATCGGATGACGTAATGCGACGGAAACTGCTTTTTTGTAGAGTTTTTATAACACTTAGTATACTGATTGTTATATTTTATCTAGTTAAGAGCCGGACTACAATTGAAGTGTAGTGTGAAGTATCAACAAACAAAATTATTTTATAAGTTTACAAATGTCAACCTGTATCCACAAAACACAGAATCAGATTCGAAACTATGGTTAAAGTAGAGTAATAGCACCAACCAGTGTTCGACATCAACCAGTGCTCATCCAGAAAAAAATTCAATGTTATTTTTTGGCGACGAAAAATAACATTGAATTTTATTATGTAAAATAAACACAAGTGGAACCGTATTTTTTAAGTGTATCGATTCAATATATGCAACATTTTCAATTGGGCAAGTCAGGTGATCTTAAAAAAATATAACTATCAAAATATTTCTGATAAGGATTGTAAAATATTGATAATTTAAGGCGCAGTAACAGAAACAAAAACAAAAATATTTTAATAAATATTGCAACAAGAAAATTAAATAAAAATGAGTTTAAAACGAAGGAGTTCGTACCATTGCCCTCATTGTTTTTGAAGTAGGTAAACCGAACACATTCCCGAGGGATATCTTGAGGAGCCTAACGGAAGTCATTATATTGACCAAGTTAGGAACAATTAAAAAGTTTATACGAAAACTACACACACTTTACACGAAGTAACTTAACGTATTTATTATTTATAGTCCTTCACGTAGATGAGATGACAGCGACTATTTATTAATAGTTTTTCTTTTTATTGTTTCTGTTATGAGCTAGCTTAATTTAAACTCAGTAAATAATATCGCAGCAAAATCTTAGACACATTTTATTCATTAGAATAATAGTAGACGAGTGATAGTAATGGGTCCCGTTATTAAAAATATTTTTAAGTAACCATGACATCTTCATCGTTTAAAATATTAAAATCAAAGCATCAACTTTTTTAAATAAAAATCTCGCTCCAAAGAGGTTAGGCCATAAAAGAATTGTTTTCTGTACGGTGGTGGGGCGTTGCCCTTTTTAATGAGGTCGTAGTTCATAGAGCATCGTTAGTCGGCTCTATAATGTCTATGTATCCACGTTCGTCGAGGGCTCTCCACCGAGCCGGGATTGTTCGACGCTGTGTTTTTTTTTTCGCCATTTCCGAGGGGAAGCAATTTTAATAGCCCACGGAAATCTCGAAAGCTGTCTTAATTTTCTTTATTTTTTCTTTTCAGGTAAGTCCTCTTTGATGCTGTTAACCGCTATGGTGATTAAGAGTGAGTAGTAGTAGTCTATGGTTATATTCACTTTATGGTTTACAATTTCGTGTCAAGATATTAAAAAATTTACTTGTTTTAATATTTTGCTAATTGTTTTGTTTTATTTATTAACTTTTAAATACTTGACTTTAAATAAAATTTCAATGACGCTGTTTTGTTATAATTTGACTAAGGCTTTTATATGATACCAAGCCGGCCAACGAGCATAGGACCCGCTTTATGGAAAGCGGCCACGTCAGCCCATGGTCTCTTGCAACACCAAGATTAAACCTATGCAAGCATAGCTGACCCTAGCTTCAGGTCGTTTGTCCTATAATTACATTGGATATAGTATACCCTGCATTCTTAAGCACAGCATTGCAAATAAACATCGGTTGACGGCAGAAATAGGTATAGCTTTTTTATTCTTCCCTTTGTTCAGTACATAGTTAGTTAGTTAGTTATACTGGGCTGTATCCGCACTTAGCCATTCGATTTGGCCATTGTACGTATTGTACCTTCTGCCTACTCCAACCAACCCAGATTATCCCAGAAGGCTTGCAGCCTTTTCAGGCTGCTGCAGGCTTCCGCAAGCGTTCTGGGTGTTTGGAGAAACCGTGCCCGTTCGTCTGCCACACTCCTGCACTCCATGAGCACGTGTTGTGGCGTTTCTTCCGCCTCCATGCATCCTCTGCATAGAGGGCTGTCGGTCACACCTATCGTAAATAGGTGCTTGTTTAAGGGACAATGACCAGTAATAATACCGATGATTTTACGGATCCTGTCCCTGTTTAATCTAAGGAGGTTGCGGGCAAGCTTTTTTGATGCCACCGGAACTGCATTCTTGGTTTGCCTGCTACCTACACTGTTTCTCCATTCTGTTAGATGTTCATCTTCGGTTAATTTGCGCAGCCACGTTTTTATCTGGGCCTGAGGTATGGGCAGCAGTGGTTCCGGTCCATAAACTGCTGCCATCGATCCTCTTTTGGCCAGTTCGTCAGCGGCGTAATTACCCTGTGAGTTGCTGTGTCCTTGTCCTTGTTCAGTACATAATTAATCATAGATCTTTCCAGACTGAATCCTACCATCTAATATTGAAATGATAAACATATATCGATAGTAAGTACTTTCGTTGCAAGCTGTTAACATCTACGTCACACTATTATGTACGCGTCACATCGTGTGCTGTGAAGTCCGGTGGCTTAATTTGGGACGCTGCCAACGACGGCGTGGTCTTGATAACTGACTGTGCTAGTGCTACACCATTGAGATCTGACGTGATGATTTTACCCAGAACTCGACTGGATTATCTTATCTTATCTTATCTTAGTGGAGCCTGCTGAGGTTTCCCTCTCCAAGTAGCACTTCGATCCATAGGGATCTTTTGCGCAACCCCATCCCTCTACTCTTCTTCCTTTGCAAAGATGGATGCCATAAGTTTAACAACGTTTTTGAGAGCAAAGAGCCTGAAGTCTTCTGGTTTCGGATAGGCCGATCCCAGGAGTCCCGTTCTTAGATCTCTATAGAGTCAGAGACTCACAGGAAGTAACTATTGCTGCCGCCATACAGCATTGTTTTGCACTGTTGTGATCCTTTGCAGAGTGGATAAAGTGGTACCATAACCAGCGGAATAGAACAGCATAAAATCATGAGAACTAAAGCTTTAACTACTCTTAGAACTAAGCTTCAACTAAAGCTTCTCGTTTGGTCGGTAAGATACTTACGCTTGATTGGATATCTTGATACCTTTTGATACCTTGGTGTTGCAAGCATCCATAGGTTATGCGGTGACCGCATTTTATCAGGCAGGCCGTATGTTCGTTTACCAGCACATCAGATAAATTGATGCCGTATCAACCCACATAATTATTTTACGAGTATTATAACTGTCAAACAACCGTGTCTGTGCAGCATTATCAAAATCCAATCCGAAAACAATTGGTAGTTCTTCTTAACGAAATATCGAATTAGATATCAGTCAAGATCTTCATTTGTTTCAAGTAAGTAGTTTGAGCTCGGTATAGATGGCATTTTAAAATCTATCGGTTGAAATGAAACAACTTATACGGATCTACTCGCGTTTATTTTACACATTAGTTTTAATTAATGTTTATCCTGACGTTTCAAACAATGCAGGGTCCGTGGTCACAGGAGAGACAGGTGTTGGTCGTCTCATAATTAGTTAGTAGCTTGTATACCCTATTTACCCTATATATAGGATCCCATCATACAAAATATTAAATCTCAGCCCCAACACCATACTGCCAGACCAAAAGAAACTGTAAGCTCTTTCTGCGTAAAACGGAACGCACCTGATTAAATTTAAATGAGAGTATACAAGCTACTAACTAATTATGAGACGACCAATACCTCAGTCTCCCTGTGACCACGGACCCTGCAAAGGGTTCGAAACATCAGGCTAGACATTAATTAAAACTTATGTATAAAATAAACACGAGTACTAGATCCGTAAAAGTTGTTTCATTTCAATGTGTAGTGTTCGCGTAAACCTTAGAAAACAATCTATCGGTTGGTACCTAGTGGAAATCAAAGCATAAACAGTTTACCACTGCAACCTCCGACAATTATGTCGCTGGCACAACGTGTGCGCCCTGGGGTGGCCCAATTTGGCGTACCGCCAGCAGCGTGGTCTCGATAGCTGAATATGCGAGTGGACACAATTCGGATTAGGGCTGTCACCGCAGCGCAGAGGCGACGCGCGGAAATAAAACACACTCGAAAGGGGAATGCTTACGGAAACGGATTAAAATGTACGTTCAATTCGAATTGAGAGTGTTTTGTTTTAGAAGACAAAAGACTGACGTTTCCAATATGTAGTTGAAAATTATTTATAAGTATTTTTTATTTAATAAGGTATTTGGAGGACCTTGATGGCGCAGTCTTGCTAAGGTTAAGGAACTTTTTCATTGTCATTGGTAGGGTGACCAAAAAATTATTATCTTGACCTACTCCGTGCTTCGTTCGGAAGGCACGTAAAGCAGTTGTTCATCCGAGCTGCATTGGCAGTTGTTTACAACCACCAATCGGCACTGGGCCCGCGTGGTGGTTTATTGCCTGTTCTCCCTATCCATCCATAGGATATGCTGGTGCCCCAGAAGTGGGGAAATAAAATGTGGTGTGGTGATGATGCTGAGTAGGTACAGGTTTACGGTATCAAAACTCTTGATAGCGCAGCACATTACGCGTTTACTTTGTGGCCTTGCGTTACTCAACTTTCACAAAGCCGGGGCGATGGATGGATAACAAAAAGCTTGAGTTCCTTCGAAGACACATTAAGCCATGTGTACTGGTTCTCTCAGATTATGGTCAAAGAAACAGAGAATGGCAATGGAGTATCTTATAATATCTTTGAAACAAAAACTATCTGGCAATAACACATTTTGAAAGGAGTTCCAATAACAAAAGTACTAACCCTTATAAGAGATGCAGCTATAACAAGCATTATCATCTTCATATCCTCGTAACGTATAAATCCTCTTTTGTTTGTTTATGTGAGTTTTCATTCGATCGAGTTAAATTTGTTACGTGGGCTTCTGCTAATTAAAAACTCCTACAACCGTGTCTTTGAGACACTCGGAAATAAAAAAAAACGAATAGTCTTAATAAAAAATCAGGCTACCGGACTCACTATAGAAACGTTATTGAATTGGCAAACTTAAGACCCTGATGACTTAGTAAAGCCCCACATCTTTACTGAGATACTCGAGGGGTTGGGGGGTATATCATTTCTCACTTCTCATTTCTATTAGAATAGAATAGAATAGAATAATTTATTGACCATATTATAAAATAAAATAAAAAATAAAAAGTTTAAGAGTAGGTACCTAGGTAAATTACATTTAGTGTGGCCAACTAGGCCCCAGCCTCAGCATAGGCTACAACGACAATAGCCGCTGCAGCGCTGGTATTCTGGCGGGACCTAGAGGTCGACGAGACGACACGAAACAAAAACACAAAACAATACACATAAATAAAAAACCGTTCAAACACAACATTACAAACATTACGTATAAAACAAAACAATAAGAATAAAAATCAAAAACAAAGATCGCACGCTACAAAAATTTTATAAAGCCTAACTTATAGGTCGGCTGAAAGACAGAGATGCCTTTGCCTGACATAAAAACACACACAGAGACAAAAAGCAAAACAATGTCATCTGTCAATATTTTGTCATTCATTGCTGCGGCTGTCATCGATATATCTTAGAAAATTTTAGAAAACTTATATTTTTCTATGTCGCATGCGCAGCAGACAATAAAACTGCCCTGCCCTAAAACTTGGCTAAATCGTAGAGAGTTTGTTTGAGATTTAAAAGTCGTCTAACAAAAAAAAAAACATTATTATCATTCATCATCATCATACAGGAAGGAAATATTGTTTATTTATGAATTACTTGTAAGAAAAATTACTTTGACACTGGCTAAATGTGCTAATCGCACGAAGCCATCAACTAAAAAAAAAGACCCTGATGACATGCTTTGTGTGGGGCTATGACATCACCATTTTGTTTCGTCAATTCAGTCTTCAAATATGAAATAGGTCAATGTTTTAAAGAACTGATACGTACGTGATTTCATTTACACATTTAATGTTCTGGAATTTATTATTATTGTTGACAATCATGAAAGCTGTACTATGATACACTCCAATCTATATATTAATACGTGAAGCAAAAACTTTGGACACCTTTTTATGAAAATTGCGCGGACGGAGGAGTATGAAATTTCGCTCACTTATAGTTTATATACAGAAGGAGTACAGAATGTTAATATATTTTTTTTAATTATGCATAAAAAATACATTTAATCAATAAAACAAACATTACACACACTACCATGTATTTAACACACGTTTAAATACTCTTTTCAAAACTATCAAAAATGGAAGAGGAGCGGCCGAAATCTGTCAATGCTAATCCAAACTCACATTCTATCTTTTTAAATTTTTTATTGCTTAGGATAGGTACAATCCGTGCAGCCTTAATAAAATAACAGTTGAATTTCCACCACTGGGAGACCACTAGTCGTTTTAAACACACGAATGCAGCGTAATTTGAGTATACAGGCGGTCGCCATGTTGCTACGAGAGTAACTGCTAAGTATTCAGAGTAACGACCCGATCGTTCTGAAAAAGTAGCGAGTTTCTTAGTAGGTTGACCTAAAGAGAACTACACTTTGACCTATCGTTACTTACCCTAACTAAACGCTGCAACGTTGCAGAATATTATTAAAAACCTATTGATATACAGTTCATCGTATCTATAGTACAAGCATTCAGTACTACTGAGTGTAATACTTAGTGTGCATCATAGTGAATTTATATTAATCTGCCAAACTAGTGCACTTTCACATACTTTGACATGGAGTTGTCCTTTGTGTTGTCGCTACGGTTGAATATAAATGTTTCTGTGTAAGGTCAGAATAGCTTTGTAGATAGAAGGTTAGATGGCGCTGCTTCGTCCTCATACAAATTATAGTTAAACACTCAATCGAATAAGTACAGACGCCTGAACATCAAATTTCTTCAATAAATGTTCAACCATACGCTATATATATAAAATTCAAAGTCCTTTGAGGAAATTCGACAATTTCTGGTAGTCTGATGTGCAGCATGTACTTACCATAGACGTGTACCATAAACGTACCATTGACGTCCCTCTATAATCAAGTAAACTGCACTATGATACACCTCCGCCGTTTTAATTACACAAATGCAGCGTAATTTGTGTCTGCAGGCGGTCGCCGTGTCGCTGCGAGAGTTACTGCTGGTATTCGGAGTAACGACCCGCTCGTTCCGGGCTAATGTTTCTTTTGTGGCGTACTTTGTGGGGCTCTTCCAGTTCCTGATTGGCTGTAACAAAAAGTATAAAGTACAAGCGTCCACAAATCAGGCGTAGCAGAATATTAATAATTTTTGTTTTTCATACAAGTAAGATGCACTTACAGATTTAATCAGAACTAATCAGAACCTAAACCTGTTTGTCAGTGGACCAACAGGTTTAGGTTGTTCATCATCATCATCATCTCAGACAAAAGACGTCCACTGCTGGACAAAGGCCTCCCCAAGGATCTTCACAACGACCAGTTTTGTGCTCCTCGCATCCAGCGGCTTCCCGTGACCTTCACCAGATCGTCGGTCCACCTTGTTGGAGGCCTGCCCACACTGCGCTTTCCGATACGCGGTCGCTACTCAAGAACTATCCCGCCCAGCGGCCATCGGTCCTGCGAGCAATGTGCCCTGCCCACTGCCACTTGAGAATAACAACTCTTCGGGTTATGTCGGTTACCTTTGTTCTTCTGCGGATCTCCTCATTTCTGATTAGATCACGCAGAGAAACCCCGAGCATAGATAGCCCTTTCTATTGCTCTTTGAGTGACCTTGAGCCTTTTTATGAGGCCCATTGTGAGCGACCACGTCTCAGTCCCGTATGTCATCACTGGCAACACACACTGGTCAAAGATTTCGTCTTGAGACACTGCGGTTGCTACTTCTTTTTATTACTAAGGTGAGCACTTAGCATTCATCTGATGATAAGGCTGAAGGTGGAAGCGCACTTCACCCGAAATCTTGTCGGAAACAATAGCATCGTTGCTATGGCGACATATTTAGATAAAATGGTGGTAGCTAGGCAGACGTACAAATAAAGCGCACCACCAATCAAACTGAGTACACAAACATGTATCCCCGCTGAGAATCGAACCCGGGAAATAAAAGACCTACCAGTTTTCCACACAAGCATACTACGGACCACAGAGTACCTACTACGGAGTGTGTACATCAAGCTCACCCCCATGACCCGGTCAACCTGAGCCAAGGTTACCCTTTAGAGGCGCCCTCGGATTGTTCCGCTTACGATCCGATCTCCTTGGAGAATTTCTATGCAAACTTAAATATTTTATTTATTTATTTTTTAATTTTTTGTGTTTTTTTACATGTTGTGACTGTCCTTTATATTTTGTGTTTTTATTTGTGATGGAAAGTGTCCTTTTATGATAGGGCATTTTCCAATATTTATGACGCTGTAAGGGAGAAAAGAGCTGGACACTTGCTGAGTTTCTTGCCGGTCTAGAGTAGATAGACTTACGAACCGATGGCATAATGACGTTCATAAGAGCTATTTGTAGCCTAAACTGAGTAAATGATTTTGAATTTTGAATTTTTTGAATTTTATGGAACAGGGATACGCACCATTGCATGGTGCTATTCCTTCTACAAAACCTCTGACGGTGTTTTGTTTCACTCGGCTTGCACGGCCCCTAAAATAGTCCGGTGTCGCTGAAAATGTGGGTCGACGCAATCAGTAAACTCTGTCAAATAAAGTGCGCAAAATAGTGATCATAGAAATTTTGTTAAACTCGTAGAAGAGAGTATTCACGCTGATTAAATGACATAATACGTACAAATAATTCATGGATCAATTCCGTCCAACAATTAATTAATTTATTATTTTTGTTTTTGTCAGAATCATATTGTGTAGTTATTGTTTGTGACGAATAGCCACATTGTTACCTTGCTAACCACAGACCATATAGGTCTATGTTGCTAACCTTAGAGAATTGAACCCCACGAGCCAGGCCTACCCTAGTGTGGGAGTCATTGTACATTCCTGTAACACGGCTTACTATTAATTTAGTAAATAAACACTTTTAATTTTCATTTTCATTTTCAATTCCCTCTTTTCCACTCAAGCATTCAGTAGTATGAAGTGTGCATCATAGACAATGGATATTAATCTGCCAAACTATTGCACTTTGACATGGATTTGCCCTTCGTGTTGTCGCTGCAGTTGAATAGAACTATTTCTGTGTAAGCTCAGAATAGCTTTGTAGATAGCAAATCAGTTTGGAAGTCAAGTTTAAAACTATGTACCATGGAAGTCGATGCAGCTATCAAGTGTTCGGGTTGCTATCTTGCAAGTTCAGCAACTTTCGCGATGCTGTTTTACTCGTAGTTTTATCAATTTTAAAATCTTTTTTGAAATAATTTCTATATCAGATTTTTAAAATAATCACTTGCTTTCATTAAATTCAATTAAATTCATTCATTCAATCAAGTTACATAGACTCATTTAGGCAGTAAAAGGTGTTAGTACTCGTAGCATTAAATAAAAATAAAAATAATAATACAAACAAAAATACTATATTGGATCATTAGATCGACCAATTCAGATGATGAAGTGATAGTGCCACCACGCTGCCGCTGCCCTACTGCAGGTTGATAGGTTATGATCAAAAGCTTTACGTGCCTTCTCAAGAGCGGAGGAGCTCAATGTACAATTTGGTCACCCGTCCGTTGACCCAATATTGCTTATGTTGCTTAACCTGCAAGATCGCAACATGAACGCATTAGTCACCGCGCCATCGAGCTCTTCTTTAAAACTTTGTATATTACTTAGTTATTAATTTAAAAAATTGGCTCGATTTTTCACTTTGTCACATAGGTTTTTCATAAATGTTATTTAGTTACGATCGTAATAAAAAAGGAACCATGAAAGAGAGAAATTATTGGATGTCCGTATTATACATTGTTCCCATAAATTGGAGCTCAGTTATTAATGGCAACCACACCTAGTTATTGGTGATTTATGCGAAGCGAGCATAGCAAAGTAAAGCGAAATGCGAGTAGAGAAAAGTGTTTCCATATTTTTTTACATTTACTATAGGGAATCACTCGGCCTTTATCTCATATTTTATTTAGTTTAAATTACCTACTGTGTTAAATAATATCAAAATCATATTTTTGATAGTGCAACAGAAAGTAGAAAGATTTATGCGTGCATTTTTATCACCGCTGTTCTTAACACGTTTTCCATCCTTCCTATGATATGGGATCCTTCAAGAGAGGCGTGAAGAAGCACCTTGTGGGCCGTCAGAGTGAAGTTAACTGATGCTACGTTTGTTTCCACGCTGCACCAGTTATCTTCGCGTCTGGACCCCATTTCCACTTAACATCAGGTGGGATGGAGTCATTTGCCGAGCTAACTATAAAAAAAAATAAAAAAAAACATCATCGCCATCATCATCATCATCAGCCCCTCCAGACCCACTGCTGGGCAAAGGCCTCTCTTTGCTTTTGCCATCCGCTTCGATCCTGCGCTACTCTGGACCACGTGCAACCCACGGTCTTGGTTATATCGTCGACCCATCTCGCCGGGGGTAAGGGAAGCAAAGCCCTGTACCGAGGATGCAATATTGCAAAAACTTAGCAGCAGAACTTTGCTATACCGGTTCCGTGTCACACCTCCACGTGGTCCCCTCTGGTAACTGCGGTGAGAAGTATAACAATATTGCTGCTACACTTCTCACCACAGGCAAACGTGACCGGGAATAACACTCGCCAAGACGCACTGGCCAGCGTGGCGTTTTAAGGCTAATTCCCCTTTGTTTCATGATTAATGCCTTCAAAAAAAATATATCAATTAGTATTTACTTCGTACACGATTGGTAGCACACGTTCATCGTCCCGATCCGATCCGAATCCCTCGGAGCATCTAGTAGAGAACGGGGACACGCACTAGTACGTGATGCCATTCAGTCTAAAAAACCTCCGACGGTGTTTCGTTCTACGCGGCTTGAGGAACCTTTTAAGTTTCTAGTCGCCCCCAAAAAGTCTGGTGATGCTGAAAATGCCGCCCCATGCCATCAGCAAACACAAAGCAAATTCAAAGTTTATTTTTCACTAGTGTTACTATATCTAATATAGTAAGTAAGTAATTATTTATTCAGTTCTTCCAATACATAAACATTACAATAGGTTTCTTATATCTAAGGTATAATGAGAAACAACTGACTGGGCTGACCAGCTCAGCTCATGTTGTAACTTGTAGCCACAACGCTGATTTTCAGCTGGACCCATAAAAAATTAATACAAAATATCTGTTAAATAACCTGTAATATAAGAACGATTACACAAATGCGCGTCTTCAATGTCTTGCGTAGAGGCAATAGTGTCTGACAAAAATAAAGTGATCGACACTTTATTCCTTTAGTTAATAAAAATAGGGGTCAGCAAATTTTTTTTACTAAATAATACCTTTTGCTTCCTGGTATATCATCATCAGCTCATTTTATGTCCCCAGTGCTGGGGCACGAGCCTTCCATAAGGATGGATAGGGAGAATGGGCTTTTAAACCACCACGCGGGCCCAGAGCGGACTGGTGGTTGTTAACGACTGCTAATGCAATCGGGACCAACGGCTTTACGTACCTTCCGAAGCACGGAGGAGCTCGAGATGATACACTTTGGGTCACCCATCCGCTGACCGGCCTTTGCGAAAGTTGCTTAACCTCACCACTCGCAGACCGGGCGCGTTAACCACTTTGCCTGCTGCCTGGCATATATCCAGTAAAATTTATATGTAGACTTTTGCGATGTAAACTGCTGTCGAAAGTTGGGTTGCTGTGTCAAACATTGGTGCCACTAAGTATGTCCAAGTACCAATACTTTCGCCAAGCATTGCCACATTCAACAAACACTCATTAACGTATAGTCATGACCAACGCTAATGAAAAGTATTATTTAAAAAGTTCCAATTCCGAACCGCACTTCGAAGTTTTAATTGCGCACCTTGCAGATGAAAAAGCGCATTGTTTGTTTCTCGCAGCTAAAGTGGAACTATGACCCGTTTTCTGAGCACTTTGTTTTCGCATGTGGAATGTGCTTTGTCCGTTTGCGTTAAACTCGCTCAAAGCCTTTTACTTTATATTTTTGAAACAGAACAAACACTTAGTGGCTTGTTTATGAACAAAGGGCTGGATAGCCCTTGGGAGATCGTTCGTGGTGGTGTCGTTTAGTTTTTTTACGGGCCGTGTGGGTGAATATTTAGGTGGTATTGCGCTGTTGTAACAATACTTTTATTTAACTGTAATTATAGTTACTTTCGTTATAGCGCGATGCTATGCAAACTGACGGTGACACGCGAACGTTGTGTTGTACAAATGTTGTTTAAAAACCGTGTGTGTCCGTTGGGGTTCTTTAAAATTTAGCAATTTTTTAACAAGGAGCCGCTTGGTCTTCATATCTCTGATTGTCCTGTAGGCTTAGCCAAAGTAACATTAAGAAAACGATAGCGAAGTTTGAAAATAATAAAATGTATGGGATTGACATAAGCCGCGCTAAATCACGTGGTCAATCTTATGTCAATCCATTTTACATTTTATTCTTTTCGAACTTCGCTATCGTTTTCTTAATGTTACTTTGGCTACCGCCACTGGTCCTTATAGAGTCGTAGAGATTAGATAGATATATAGATAGATAGATAAATAGATAATACAATTATTGCAACACTATGAAACAAAAAATATAAATAATTTACAAAGTCACAATTAGACAACCAGATTACTAGAAGGTGAGATAAAGGCTGTGCACTGCATCTGCAGTCTTCCTCTACTAAGAAACTTGCCAATTTTAGATTACAATAAAGCTGCTTATAGTGTTGTTATGGTGACAGAATTCGTTAAGATTGAAGTATTACCTACAAGCCTGCTTACCAGAGAGGCAGGCTTATAATCAACCACCAAACAGACTGAGTACACAGTTAGTATTCCCTTTAGAATTGAACGCGGAACTTCTGGAGCTAAGACCGGGCTGAGATCCTATCCAAAAGATGTTTTAGGCACTTTTAACTTTTTTGTGTTATTATGTGGAACCCTTATTTTATTTATTTTATCTTTATTGCACAATAAAATAAATAAAGTACAAAAGGCGGACTTAATGCCAAATGGCATTCTCTACCAGCCGACCTAAGGGCTAGGCAGAAAAATTGGTAAGCGATGCGACAAAGAACGTAAATGAAACTTACTACATAAAATAAAAACTGAAATATACATATTATGTTAAATTTATTCATAGAAAGATTTCATTTAAAGGTGTCGAATATTCCTTTCGCATGGTAATCTCTGGCCAAACTCTAACAGGTCAAGGCTATGGCGGGCAGGGCTGGATTTAGAATAATGCTCGATGTTGAAACGCTCAGATTGAATGCCTTTTCGAAAAGTTGCCATTACTGAAACTATAAATATATTTTATTTTTATAGGCTTTAATCGTGTGCTTTTGGTTAACTTATGTTAATATTACTGGAAGTATAATTATATTTTAAGTAAGTAACTTTAAAAGTAAAAACCTTTAACCGGCAAGAAGTTTAGCAGAGACGTTTTTTTTATATAAAAACACTTTACATCACTAATCAAGGAACAAATAAATTAAAGTTTAGGTATCTACCTAATTTTATTTTAAATATTAAGAGTCAATAAATTAATTATTTGCTAAAGCAAAGGCAAGCTATATTTAAAAATATAATGAAGCTACATTTGAAAAAAAATACGCAATATAAAAATATCTAAATCCATTTTTTTTAATAAAAATGAACTTTTACACCTATTTTTTGGACGTTAATAAAACTTTACTTCGTAAACACTACGGTACAAGACCTTGAACCGAGAAAAAACAACAATTCGAAAAAGTATTTTAAAAATATCGTATTGGTGTATTTCCCGCCACGCGTCCCTTGAACCGTCTCTGTCGGTCCAAATGAATACACGGGAAGTGTCGGATCTGAAGGTCTGATAGATGGCGTGATCGTCACTAATAAATTCCACCATTCCAAAGGGGTCACAGAATAATCGCGTGTTCCGTGTAATCACTCAACATTGGAAAAGCGTCAAATTTCACGGAAATAAATTGAAATCGCTGCTATAGCTTGATTGCTAGTGAAAACTAACTAAGAAAATTGATTCATCATCATCATCATCATCAGTTTTTTTCTTTTCCCCAATGTCCCCACTGCTGGGGCACGAGCCTTCCATATGAATGGATATAGAACGGGCCATAAACCACCACGCGGGCCCAATGCGGATTGGTGGTTGTTAACGACTGCTAATGCAGCGGGGACCTACGCTTTACGTGCCTTCCGAAGCACAGAGGAGCTCGAGGTGATAAACTTTTGGTCACCCATCCGATGACCAGCCTTTGCGAAAGTTGCTTACTTTGTCTTTTTTTACATAGCTCAAGTTTGTGATCACCAACTTGCATTCGGTAAGCGTGGTGATTAGTCTCATCAATTGTAGCCAAGACTTGATTTCAATCATGAAGGGCTTCGCATGGGAAAGTAGACATTCTAATTACATGTATAAGGTTATTCAAAGATAATTTTACGCAAATATTGTTGCGAACAAATTACAATTTGAAAAAGTCAAAGTGTTATAAAAATTCAACGAGTGGGATTCGAACCCGCACCCCATGACATGCCGGGTCAGGTGCACTACCAACTATGCTGTCGTGGCTCTATCCAACTCGCCTATATTAATCAACACTATCTACTCTTACTGTGTAAGCCAAAGGAGCCCTATTCAATGTCGACAGCTACACACTTTGTCTTTTTTCTAATTATTTGTTACTACAATCTCCTTAGACATATTTATATAGGGATGAATAATAATATAATGAAACTGAGTACTCAGTAGTACACTTATAAAAAATTAACTTTAGTAACTTACTACTAGTAACTTTTAAAATACTTTTATTACTGGAAAGGAAGTTGGGGAGCTTGAGTTTAATATGAAAGTTTTGGATACTGTATCGATATTTATATCGATAGTTTGAAACGAAAAAGTAAAATAAAACTATAATCTGTAAAAAGATCCGTAAGTATAAAGTTATGCATTTAAATAACTTAGTCCCTACCATCGCGCATAGTTATCAGTTTAATCAAACATCATTTAACACGCAAACCTCAAATGTACGCGAGAATATTGTGAAGTTTGCCGCATTACCCGGTCGTCAATTAAATCAGAGTCTACGGGTATAATTAAGTGATTGAAAACTTGCTATAAGATTCCCCGGCATCCAAGTTTGAACTGAATTAATTGGCGATAATGAAGGAAGATGATGGCTATCGATAACGTGATGTTACGCCACTACCCTCATAACATTTGTGATATAATTAAAGTCAAAGTAATGTTTTTATTTAAGTAAATTTAAGAATAAACTTTTGATCGTCCAAACACTTTTAAGTTCAGTAACTTACCTACCCCATCTAAGGTTAAAACACGTGGAGTTCGATGACGCAGTGGTTAACGCGCCCGGTCTGCGATTGCTGAAGTTAAGCAAATTTTGCAAAGGCCGGTCATCGGATGGGTGAACAAAAATGTGTAATTTCGAGACGACACGTAAAACCGTTGGTATCATCTGCATAAGCAGTCGTTAACAACCTCCAATCCACACTGGGCCCACATGGTTTATGACCCTTGTGGTGTTTCTATTCATACTAGTGGTCGCCCAGTGGGCGAAATTCGACCGTAATTTTATTAAGGCTACACGGATTATATCCTAAGTAATGAAAAATTAAAAAGATAGAATGTGAGTTTGGATTGGCATTGACCTTATGACAGATTTCGGCCGCTCCTCTTCCATTTTTGAAATATTTGAAAAGGGTATAATATGCGTGTGTGTCAAATACATGGTCGTGTGTGTAATGTTTGTTTTATTGATTAAATGTATTTTTATGAATAATTAAAAAAAAAATAACATTCGGATAACCTTCTTTATATAAACTATAAGTGTGCGAAATTACATACTCCTCCGATTGCGCAATTTTGTAAAAAAGAGGTACAAAGTTTTTGCTTAATTAATATATACTTAGATGAAAGCTCGTACCCCAGAGGTAGGGACGAAAAAAAATCTGATGTTGATTCGGGTGATGATGATAATGAAAATCGACATTTGTCGGGCATGCCGCCGTCCCGGAGAATCACTCAGGCACATTATCTCCGGTTGTTCTCATCTTGCTAACGGCGAGTATTTGCACAGACATAACCTGGTAGCTAGGATTATTCACCAGCAACTTGCTCTTCCATACGGTCTTGTGGACTTTGAAGTGCCGTACTACAGGTACACACCTGCGCCGGTTCTCGAAAACGGCCGTGCCACGCTCTATTGGGATCGAGCTGTCATCACGGACAGGACTATTTTAGCTAATAGGCCTGATATCGTGCTGATAGATCGATCGCAACGCCGGGCAGTGCTTGTCGATGTCACCATCCCACATGACGAGAACCTTGTAAAGGCCGAGAAGGACAAGGTCAGCAAGTACCTTGACTTGGCTCACGAGGTAACCACCATGTGGGATATTGACTCGACAATCATTGTGCCGATAGTCGTGTCTGCGAACGGTCTGGTAGCGAAGAGTCTCGACCAACACCTTAAGAAACTCTCGCTCAATTGTTGGATCAAGGGTCAGATACAGAAGGCGGTACTCTTGGACACGGCGCGAATAGTCCGAAGGTTCCTGTCTCTGCAGCCCTAACCACCGGCAGCATGAGCCCTGCCTTGTTGCCGGCGGTACCCTAGGCTAGGTTTTTTATAATATTTTTATGTTTTGTATGTGCTTTTGTATTTTACTTTTATATTAATATTATAACAAACCTAGGCTAAGAAAAAAAAGAAATAAAGAGATAATAATAAATAAATTTTCCTACACTCACACCAATTATCTAGCCCAAGAGAAGCTTCGTTATGAAACTCGTTACATGGTACTAGACAACGGATAAACATACTTAAAATACTTAAATACATACTTATTATACATAGAAAACACCCAGACCCGAGACAATTTAGAAAAACAATAATTTCTAAATGGACCCGACCGGGGATCGAACCCGGGACCTCAGAGATGGCGACACCATGAATACCGGTGTACAAACCACTCGACCAAGGAGGTCGTCAAAAGTAAAGTAAAGTAAAAACTAAACAGCCAATAACTGTCCCACTGCTGAACAGAGGCCTCCATAATTGAAATCAAGTCATCGCTATAATGGATTGGTAATTGCTTAATCATAACGCTTGCCAAATACGGGCTGGTGATCACAAACCTGGGTTATGCATTGCAAAATCCGAAATACATTTCACCCGACTGACCTGGGAATTGAACCCGGGAACTTCGGATATCGGGCCGAGCGATCTGCCACTCAGCCATTAAGGCGTAAAATAGGTAGTACCTAAAAAAAGTTTTTAATTATTTAAAAGTAGGTTTGAATAAAGAATAAAGAATTTTTTACTATCGTACTAGTACCGTACTATATCGTTCACGTGGAGAGGCGTGAGCGGGACGTTTATACACCGATGATGTGCTAAATCCAATACGCAATTTCAACATCGCAAGCGTGACAATCAAAAAACAAAATCGGCCGATCCCAAACATATCCCGAGACGCCGTAAAATAATGCGAGTGCCTCCTGAAGAAAACGGGCGGTACCAAAGTGTTACGGTTGTAACACCTTTTTAAGGCGGCCATTCTGATACGAGCCGCCGGGGGAGGCCGGGGTCTTATAGATTACTTTGACGGGCTCCGGAGATTTCCGGATTACTACCAACTTCGACAGCATCTTAGCGAAACTACTTCTGAATCGGCGAATTTGTCGCCTCTTTGGTAGTTTCACTTAGCGGGAGCACGATGCTGTAGCTACCAGATTAATCCTTACTTAATGGGGATGTAATTGAATTTGTTTCTTACTACATAAGGCTGGCAGAAGTCTCTTACAGAGACAAGTCTACATTAGTAGCTACGTCTTTTTCTGTTGTTTGTTTTATTTGTGATCATCAAGTACACCAACTCTGATTTTATAGCCCACAGCTGGGCACGAGCCTTCTCTATGGAAGGAAACACCACAGGCAGAACGATCGATGCTAATGCCGGGACTAACGGCTTTACGTGCCTTCCGAAGCACGGAGAAGCTCGAGATGATTCATGGTTCTACCCCGATGAACGAGAAGGAAAAGAAATATTCTCCTTGATTAGAGCCGTAATCAAATCAAAGCAAATAAAATCGTTTATTGTATTCATGTTGTTTATAGGTTTTTTATTTTTTTTGAGAGAGATTGCTGATCGCCTCAAACGGCATTTAAAAGTGCGTGTCCCCGCTGTGCCCTACTAGATTCTCGGAAGGGTTCGGATCAGTTCGAGAGTTTATAGGTGGTACAAAGAATATTAAAATAAATGGTCACACATAACATTTAAATGCGCTGATTGATGAGATAAAAAATATTAGTAGTATTACTTTGATTAATATCACTGATTTACAGTAGGTATGTATCTGTGATTTTAATAAATTCGATTTTAATTTTACATTGAAAAGTCTTGAAGTCCCGGAAAGTCCCGGCACTTTGACTTGACTTCGACTTTGAAAATATCGAGACTTCCCAAACCCTACTTCCAACCCACATTGGCTTATGACTCAATTTCCCCGTGTGTTTATGAGGGAAGACCTTAGCTATCATAGTCATAACAACTTGCATGTTCACAGGCTGATGATAATGTTTAAAAAAAACAGAACTAAACTTTGTAACAAACTGAGACACCATGTTTCAAAATAGCGTATAATAATGAGGCCCAGTCTGGTACTCGCTATTATAATAATGACCCCTGTGACGTCACAAATTACTATAATGTCGAGCCACCTTTCCGCTTCGTAGGGGCACGCCTTTGTCTCAATTATCGTTGATTAATCTATGTGACCAACCCCCGCACAACGATCTTCACACCATAACAGGATTTACACTCATTCATTCACTTGCGGATTAATTAATGACCCTTCTTCTGTTGAATCCACTTACTTGCTATCTGTTAGTTGTGAGTCAACAGATGTGTGTGTGCTGGTTGTACATATGTTTTTTTACATAGTTAGTGAGATATTGGAGATTTTTTTTTCGTTTAGTACATATGATAATGAGTAATGATAGAAAAGGTTGATGATAAATTATATTCCCTCAAATTGATGGAGTATCTATAAGTAAAGATGTAGGATATTTTATTTTTACTTTATCACGGGAGATATCACGCGGACTTGCAGTAAGTAAGTATAGTAAGTAATATTCACAGAGTTCTGTGAATCACTGTGAACACCCACAAGAAAACCTGCTCTAAGGCTCTAAGGAGTAGCTATGATTAGAAAGAAAGAGACAGAGATAGATATCATCAGTAAATGATTTATTTATTTATTTATTAGGTTTATCTTCGCACTATCCGGAGAATAAAGTGGTAATTGCAAAATTGCAACTTTACAGGAGAAAATAAAAACATAAATCGGTTAATATCTCAAAAACTACTGGTCCAAAACAATTGTTTTTGCTGTTAATTAAAAGCAGATTTATTTCTTAAAGTCTTGTAAGAATATAAGAATGAACTATAAAAAAATCAAAGAAATAATCGCAAAAAAGCATAATGCCGACTACGTTCCTTAAAGTTTTTATTGTTAGTAATTTAACCACTCTATCCGCCTCTGCGTCTTGACTCTACAGCCGATGCAATAAGACACCGCGATAGTTTTCAATGTATTTTGACAAAAATTGCACTGTGCGTAACATCATTTTGCCACTTTGTTCTGGTAAGTTTTTGATATTTTTTTTTACGTATATTATGCAAATGCTTTTATTCCCGGTCCATTTTATTTTATTCATTTCTGTAATAAATTAAAGCAAACAAATAAATTTAGGATTAATACGATTTCAAAATCAATTTTAAAATTATATTTTAATTATTTTTTTAACTAATATTTTACTAGTCCTGTTACCAAGCCCAAAAGTTTATAACTTAAAACTGTGTGATTGCATTTACGATTATAACTTTAAATGTGTTATCGATACAGTGAAAATAAAAGGGCAAAAAAACGACTATGGTAATTAATCAACGTTTATTTTAAATTCAGGTATATTTTCTGGCATACATAATTATGAAATAACTTCTATCACGTGATTGATATCTCTTTTTTAATTTTCTATTATTTTTTCAAAACAAAAATCGTATAAATCAATCTCTTTTATTTCTATCTCTCTCTATTTGTTAAACTAATTAGTGAATGATATAAATGCTTAAGAGTAATATTTAACAAATGACTTTATTTATAAAAACAACACAAAATAAAAACTATATGGCTTTAAGGAATAGGTCGGCTTAATTCTCTATAATTCACATCAACAATTTTTTATTTAACAATTAACTATTTTTACTATAATTATTTAATATTTTTACAAATATTATGACATTAATCATGCTCTTCTTCTTCTGTGTCATTTTCATGAAGTTGATTAGATTCTTCACACTGAAGTGATTTGTAGAAACTATGGTAATACTTGGGGATAGCTTTAGATGTACATAAACACATTAGATCGTTATACAATGGTTTTGAAATGGCAAATGGATTATTATATGCATGTTTTAAATCTTCTATTGATTCGGGGACATTTAAGTGGGCATCATGCTCCTTTTTTGATTTTCTACCACGTGCAGGCTTGAAAAATATTTTCAGGGACTCATAATCTGCTTCGTATTTATATTTGAAAAGTAAAATATCTGGTTCTGAACTGACCGAGCTAACTTGTTTAATTTTTGACCACATCACTTTATTACCTTTGCTATCACGTAACCAATTCTTTTTAATAAGTATCATATAAATCTGATTGCTTCATCTCTTTAAATTCGTATTTTTTACCCTCGATTTTGGAATTTAATATTATAGCGTACATTTGGTCTGGAGTGTAAATTATTTTTTTAGTTTTAGCCCTTTTTACTCAGGAATGCATTGCATCACCTCCAGATTGACTGTGACCAATTTCTAAAAATCTGTGTGTTATATTAATTTGGTACTTTTTAGCACAACATGTAAATAAAGAGCAAAAATATATTTATTTTTGTTTTGACCAGCACAACAGTCGGAATAAAATGAAATATTTTGAATGAATAAATTATTTTAAATAAATTTTCTTGCTTAGAGGGCTCTACAACTGAATTTGATGTTTGATTTCCTGCTTTGGTTTGGAGAAATATTTATTTCATGATTTTGATTGGTTATATTTTCTAAAAAAGTGGTTTGAGGTATACTTGTTGAATTAATGGAACCATCCGAGGATGTTGTGATATTATTATATAAATATAATAATAATATAGTAATATTATTGTTGTTACAAAATGTTTAACTATAACAGTACTTAATCATATTTAAAAATGAATATCAAATATAATATCAATATCTTTCAATATCATACTTAATTTAACGATTTCCCGCCTTCAAAACACGGAGCCGTAAGTAAACGTCGATTACAGCGGCCTGGCAGTCACCAGAATAAAGTGGTAAGATCGGTTGCTGAATTCGCGTCTATGCGACGGTTCCAGAATAATATCGCAATGTACCTATACGTTGCAGGGACATTAGGTTTTGTGTCGTAACATAGGGTTTCCACTTTTTTCTCTTATAATATTTTTCAACCTTGTTTCTTGCAAAAAAGTGGTTTTATTGATTATTTCCATTAATATTGGACTTAAAAATGTAAAATAAATTCAGGGGATGGTGCAGGGATCCTAGAAGATAAAAATGGAAAAACACTAATAAGGTCGTAATATCGCTTACCACGTTATTCGCCGGAGGGTGCAAGTAATTGTTACACTAATACATTTATATTTAGGTACTAAGTATTACAATTAGAGCTAAGTGTACAATAGTAAGTCGGTAAACACTGCATGCATGAAATATTAAGTTTAAAGTGTTTACCATTTATAAGACGTATAATATAGTAGTAGTAAGCAGTATAAAAGATAATAGACCCGCATTCTACAATATAGACTAACTAATGATTGACGCTAATACGCCTGTGCTGTGTTAGGAACGGGATTACGTCAGCTGTAGTCGAACGGACGTATGGAAATTGATCCACATTTTTTTGCATTCAACGCTACACGCCAACGATTAAATATTATTAGTAGAGTCACACCTTTACTAAAAATCTAAAGCATGGCAGGCTACATCATCCATTATCCATTATCCATTATTCATCAATCATTATTATATCACAATCAAGTAAAGAAATATGAACTGAAGACTAAGCTGTACGTGCTAGATACCATTGCCTTACCTGAAAGGAAAAAGAAAACCTATAAATAAAATGAGACTGGCCAAGCCCTAAGAAAACACGTAGTTATTTTCTCAGAACAATAACTAAAGCTAAGTTATTATTCTGAGGCTATTTTTGAATTTAGGATAATTTTGACAGTATATTCAGTAGCTTGTAGTAGGTATATACCAACAATATAAATTATTATTTATTTATTTATTTAATCACCAACGTTTGCTTACGCCAATATATAATATACGATTTAAGGCAAACAATGAATATAATCAAATAATTAACGATCTGCATTTAAACCTGATCCAGATCGCGGAAGGTGCAATGCCGCTCGATAGAACTTTTTCTAGACACCGTTTCGAAATTATCATAATTTTGTAGGACATACATCGTCCATTGTAAGTAATGGTTTTGCATAAAGCAGGTAGACAGAACTCATGCATAAGAATACCTGTTTGTATAGGACCAGCTCTAAAATCTTTAAAAAAATAGCTGCTCTACACATTACAGTAATACCTATTCATCCAAAATGGAAATGCTGATTTTTATTTAAAGATTGCAGAGATTGTACAGTACACATCATTGTTCCTATTACCTATTACCTGAGGAGTTCGATGGCGCAGTGACTAACGCGCCCGCTCTGAGATCGCTGAATCGTCAATCATCACCAGTAATCGGATAACAAAGATGCATCGTCTCGAGCTCCTCCGTGATTCCAAATGCACGAAAAGTCGTTGGCCCCGGCTGCATTAGAAGTCGTTAACACCTTAAACGCCATATGTCCGACAAACAATTGAATATCTATTGTGTCTGGGACCGACGACGCTCGGCGGTCGAGCCTGCTCCTGTTTATAGAATTATCCTTGAGCGATATAATTGTAAATAGAAATCACTGTTCGCCGTTCATCGATACAAAGAGAATATTTTCAGCCGGTACCTTTATTTATCAACCTGTTAACAACCAGCAGCAAACTACTGGGCCCGCGTGGTGGTTTATGTCCCGTTCTCTCTATCCATCCATAGGAAAGGCTCATGCCTCAGCAGTGGGAAGATGAGGTGGTGATAGTGATGATGATGATGATGATGAGTACCCCATATCACTTGCTTAAAAAAACAACTATTTAAAATTCACGGTTTATTAAAATTTTGTTAAAGCAACTTGCGAAGTGCATGGCAGTTTTCACACTATCAATTCTGTGAGGCGGGTGTGAAGTGCACACTAATTAGAGGGCACTCAAAGAGCCTCTTGCAGACTCTTTGCTACGCGACTTCATTTGTGAGCTTCCTAAAATCAAGTTCGTGGCGAAATAATGAAATAAGGTGGTGCATATCATCAGATAGAGTTATGAATAGTTTGTTGGCAAAGCAATAAACAAGAATTTAATTGAAGATTAATAAAAAATTCAATCAAACTTTACACTTATTTATTTCATTTTTTTACACATTTAATCAGACAGGAATACTTCAACCTAAATTCTTATATTCTGAGGACCTAGATACTAATGGGACCTTCGGTCAATAATGTAATTTAAGATTGTTAAATAGATGACGACCATCCTAATTTAAAATAAGACCACTAAATAGTATAAGTGGCTTTATTTCTCGGAACGCTTTTCGAAGATTGGAACACAACAATGCTGCTGGCATTGATGCGATAGCGACCGATCCAGATAGGTAATGTAATTTTAATGTATTCAGATTACAGCAATGCCGGACACTGCTTGGCGACAGGAATACATAATGTTGGGTGGCTAGTTATCAGATCTGTACAGAACTCTTTGTGCCTTACAAATAATTTATTTATTTATTTATTTCAAAATAGAGTAAACGAGACAAACACGGAATAACTATTCGGAGCTTATTATTTGTTTATTTGTAAGGCACTTTGTTATTAATTGATATATTTATCCGTCTCTGTGGTCTAGTGGTTAAGACCACCGGTTTAGACCCAGAGGTCCCGGGTTCGATTCCCCAGCGGGGTGTATAGTCGACAATGAAATTGCTTTACCACCTTATAAGTGAATTTTGTTTGCATTAATAAAACAACAAGTTCTATTTTTGTTTAAAATACCAAGTGACAGATACGTTGTCATCATTGACAATGAGCCTTAATGAAATTTTATTGTAATGGGAGTTTTTGTCAAAAGTGATAAAGCAATTTCATGGCCGACTATACATGTTTATGTACTCGGTTTGGTGGGTGGTAGGTCTCTTTGTCCACCTAGCTAGCTACCACCATGTTATCAAAAATATGTCGCCATAACATCAATGTTTGTACCATTTTTGTGTTCCGGCAGCTAGAGATAAGATAGCCAGTGCCTCAGTAGTTGAGGTTCCGAATGAAGTGCGCTTCCACCTTTGGCCTTATCATCACTTAACATCAGTGAGATGAAGGCCAATTGCTTACCCGTCAGATGTGTAAAAAATATGATAAAATTATTTAGTTTTTAAATCAAACATACGTGTAACGGTCAAATGTCCGTGTTGTAAATATTTTTGCAGATAGTAGATAGATAGTAGGTACTGTAAGGAGTTTAATTTATTTATATGTAAACCTTTTTAGTCTAGATGATTATTTGAAACAACGATAAGTAATTAAAAAGGTTTGCAATGTTTTGACTTTAGTTTTATTCTAAGGTTTTGAGACAGTCGCAGACAGTAGGAGTCAAGAGCTAGACAGCCCGGCTAGGAGCCGAGGTGCTCAGAGATCAGTAATGTTGTAATACAGTTTAATACATGAATTTATTAATACACGAAGCTTAAAGTAAAGTCGTGTTATCAATCCACACCCACTCCCCACAGTACCTAACTAAGGCCATGTAAGGTAAATAACTACAATTTCATACGAAAACGTCACTTAAAATAATTTAACAGCTCCTTTTTTGACGGGAACTATGAATTCAACGCCAGACGGCCGGATAGGGCTCTCGGTCACAGAGGCGAGGCAAATAATTGTATTTTTTTATTAGATCATGTGAACGTCGCCTTAACAGGCAGGTAGACAGGCGGTGTCCAACGAATTTGACCTAGTTCGTAAAGTATGAAATTTAATCATACAGAATAAAATTCACTCCGAAACAATGTTAATTAGATTTGACGTAAGCTTGTGATAATCGCCAACCATAATTTATTGTTCGCCTCTTTGCCAGCTCAGACAAATAAAAAAAAAATTTAACAAAAAAAAAACCGTTTCCAAAAAATTTGACTGATAAAATTGCACTAAAAAGTAAAAAAATAATCGTTAGACTTATATAGACAATAACTTTATTAAGAAAAGTACAAATATTGTTATTTTTGGGGCCGGTGCCAGCCAACGAAGTTTTTGAAGCCGGTGCCAGTCCGCGTTTGTAGTCAAAATTTCATGCATAAGATTGAATGTACTATTATGATTATAATATAGTATGTCGTTAAAATGTTTATATTAAAGTTACCTTGGCTGGCACCGACTCCAAAGTAACAATATTTGTACGTATATATTTTCTTAATAAAGTTATTGTCTATTTAAGTCTAACGATTATTTTTTACTTTTTAGTGCAATTTTATCAGTCAAATTTATTGGAGAATTTTTTTTTGTTAAAATTTTTGTTTATTTCTCGCTTTTTAGTGATTCGTTTCGATCTATTTATCAAAAGCTAATATGGGTAGACCTACTAAACACGCTGCTCGTATGAGACAGCGCCGTTTTAATGAGACAAGCGAAGAAACCGAGGAACGCCTATCTCAAAGTAGGAAATCAAAAACTGAGTTCCGGTGACTGTCTTCTTTTGCTTCGTCATAGTCGCTTAACAATCTTAATCGAGGTATTTTATCGCCACCCGTGAAATACTTATCATTGAGGAGTTACGATGGCAATCTGTGGTCTTTTTCATCAGTTGCACTTCATCAAATGATACTTTCTGAATGCAAATGCTTGATGTATTTCTGAAAATACCAAAATCGCAGTAGGTATGCCTACAATATTCGAGGAGTTCCCTCAATTCCTTGAGGATCCCATTGTCAGAACTGGACCAAATTAAAATGTGACTACACGGGAAGCACCAGCTTTCAAATAAAGAAAGAATCATCAAAATCGGTTCACTCAGTCAAAGTTATGAGGTAACAAAAATAAAAAAATAAAACATAAAAAAATACAGTCGAATTGATAACCTCCTCCTTTTTTTGAAGTCGGTTAATGAAAAACGTGTCAGTGTGCGTGTAGGTATGTGTATGTGTGTATGTGTGTGTGTGTGTGTGTGAGGATGTGTGAGAGTGTGTGTGAGGATGTGTGAGAGTGTGTGTGTGTGTGTGTGTGCGTGCGTATATATGTGCCTATGTATGAGTGTGGGTGTGTTTGTGCCCGTGGCATCGGAGCTAAAATTTAATGTAGATATCAGCTCTTTGGACCTTATTAATGTTAAAACTTTAAGCTATTTGGTAAATTACGGCCGCTTTTCCCAATTAAAACTTTTTACAGACTTTTGCTCAGTAAACCCCAAGGTGTGACTACCACTCGCATAAGCAAACAACGGCGTAGGAACGATTGTGTCTTTTTGAACACTCAAGAAAACCTGCTCTAAGGCTCTAAGGAGTGGCTAACATTAGAGAAAGAAAGAGACAGAGATAGAGATAGATATAACTCGGTTGCTTTTATCATTTGCGATTGACAAAATAACAAAAAACTGGAAGCGTTTTATTGTTCTAAGCTGTTATCGATTTGATGGACATAGCACTTTAACCTAATAAGGTAGCTTTAGATATATCTAGATAAAGATTTCATAAAAACTGCTTATCAATGTATGTGACTGATTTGACGGTAGCCAGTGTCATCGAAAGCTATTAAAAGCTTTGTCCTATATCAGCCATTATCTTTTGGATAAAGATGTCATGTCAATTAATGTTATGAAACGCGTTCATACAACGTGTAACTGAAAGGTGTCGTAACAATGAAAAGATGCTATGTGAGTCTAGATCTTGTGTGCAGAGTTACTAAGTCATAATTATAAACTTTTAATTGTCATGCAATTGTAAATTAAATATTTATACAACGTTAGTCGGAAGGGGGGTACTAAGCCGAAAGGAAGGTAAAGTATACATGATAGTGAATAACTTTTGTCTAAGAACTTTTCCTTAAAAATGGATAATTTTAGATGTACAGCTTTTTTAAATTTTCAAAAGAAATTACACTGTGGTAGCCCTGGCGGTCACAAAAAAAAAACAAATTAAATGTTAATATTATTGGATACATTAATCCAATTATTGAGAGAAAACTCGACTCTTTACAATGCCCGTACATTGACATTAGTGGTAAACCTATTTGCTGAGAACCTACGTCAAAACCGTAGCCTACTAGATTTTTGTAGACCAATCAAATGAAATAATAATAAAAAAGTTAAAAAACATAAAAAAAAGTTATTTACTATGACGTATACTTTACTCTCCTTTTGGCTTAGTACCCCCGTTCCGACTGACGTTGTATTAGTGAAGTCATGCGCGTCAGGCGCGCATAAGCAAGCAACAGTGTCCCGCCCGTTCTCCCTAACCATCCATAGGGAAGGCTCGTGCCCCAGCAGTGAGGACATAAAATGAGCTGATGATGATGATGATGTGGCATTGATCATATCTATTTTATGTAAGAAAAATATTTGTTTGTACATCAGTAAATCTTATCACCAACAACAAGATACCTAAAGTAACAATATTCACCAAAGACTTCTTTAATAACCAACAGCTAAAACAAAACACATGAGCATTCTAATCTGCTCGTAAGCACTCCGATACAAACAGGATCCTGGATTTACTTCCGAATAGGCCGACTGGGACAATATTCCAATGCTTTAATCTCGTTTTAATTCGATGCTTAAGGCGTCTCCATTAGTTATTTATTCAGTGGGGCTGGTGCGAGAGCCCTACCCCAAAAATGTTAGCCTGCAGAGACAGTTTATAATTCACACAAAATATTCAATGTACCATTCCTTGACACCCCTTAAAAGTCCGCCCGATTAAGCTTACATTTTGTTGGGAGATGGATATAATTATTGGCTGACTACATTACTTTCTCTGTTTATTTCTTTTAGGTGGTTAACAGAATAATAAAATAACCAATAGTAGGTACCTACAGATTAATATACAATACTTTATTTAAGTACATTTTTTAATTATAGACAACCACGAAATGCGATGTAGTTCGTATTGTTTAATACAATTTTGTACGGGTGAAACTTCTAACCATTCTATGGCGACAAAAAAGTTATTATTTTTGCACCGCCTATAAAAAATTTCGCGATCCATTATAAATAAATGTCTACTTTTCGCGATCCATTATAAATAAATGTCTACTTAAAGGGTTTCTCGCTGTTTGGCTTAAATGACAACGAGCTTTAACTACATCTAACGTCAGCCTTCCCGGTAGTATAGCGGTCAGTGCAGCCGCTCGGATTGCGGAAGATTCCAGGTTCCCAGATTCCCAGGTTCGGTCGGGTAGGCGTTTAATTTTTTCACTGTATTTTATAAATTTTATAAATATTTAATAAATTGAAATGAAACTACATTTACGAATCTACTTGCGTTTATTTTACACATTCATTTGATTTAATGTTTAACCTGAAGTTTCGAACCCTTTGCAAGGTTCGTGCCTCGGATTCCCTGTGACCACGGACCCTGCAAAGGGTTCGAAACGTAGATAATTATTAAATCAAATTAATCTGTAAAAGAAAACAATATACAACTAATAAAGTAAAAAAAATATACAAAGTAGAAAAACACCCTGCGTTTAATACAACCTTTAAAGACGGTAATTAGTTTGCCGACTAATCTCATGTCTCCATGTGTATTGGTCGTGGCTCGCCTGGCTACTCCACATTCTTCCTCAACAATGCCTTTGAAGGGCGCGCATGCTAGGATCTGACCACATACCGGCTAATTCTTCTGTTTCATATGTTTTCATTTGACAGTTAAACTTAAGTAAGAAGTTTGTTAGCTGTAATTGTTTGTTGAAATTATTTTATAAACATAACATTACAATGTATAACATCCAAATACTTTTATATAAAATCTTGAGATGATGAATACTTTATCAGGCTAGGCAATAATAGCATACAAAATATTGTTAACTACCTTATTACATACCATAAATAATAATAATCAAACACTGTTATTATTTATTTATTTTATTTATTTATTGGGGTAACCAACAAAGCAATTACACAAAAACTTACTATAACATACATTGCATCTTACAAAAAATTAGTAATGCTTTACTTATAGGTACAACTACATGCAAATAACATAATTATTATAAGTTAAATCTCAAGTAACAGACATCCCTTAGAGACGAAATAATATAAAAATTTACTACAAATTTAAATTAGATATACTCCTAATAAGCAACAACAAATAGATAGTTTCTATCCACGCAAAACATTTGTAACTAATTTGCTCGTATTCATCAAAAAATAAAAGGGTAAGGAAATTCGGGAAGTTTAGGACATTTCTCGGCTAATCACTAAACCGTGTCAAATTCAGTTTTGGAAATGTAAAAAAAATATATCAGTGGTTTTGACGTAACGATAGAGGTTACTTAGAAGATATTTCTTTATAGTCACATTGTAAAATTAGATAGGGTTTGTGATGTCGTGACCTGTATCAATATAATTTTATGAACATGCTAAATTTTAGTTAATCGTTAACAGAACTATTTGTTTTATTAAGGTTCAAGGGAACTAAATATATGTAAAATTTTAGATAAAGTTAATTTTCCAAATCAATCAAATATTACCGTAATATGATCTCCACAAAGTCTTTACTATATACTTGAATCGATTAAATGTCGTCAATATTTTAAGTTATTTAAGTTAAAATAAAATAAGAACTTAATCGCTCTAATTGCTCACAATTCCTACTACTTACCAATTCCACTCCCAATGTTTTCGTGGCTTCTTATTAACACGCCTAAACTATTACCAAGTGTTTTTCCAATGAACAAAACGGTAAGTTAACCTTTTCCCCGTGAAATTCTCGCGATGATTCGAAAGAGGCCACGACAAAGGGCCTTTTCTTTCTTTCTTTACAGCGGCCAACCGCCGATTCGGGGCTAGAACAAAGCGGCAAAAAGGCCGCGTAGTTTCTGAAACGATGATTAACGAGGCCGGAGGATAAACGGGAGATAGAAAAGATTATATCTTTCTGATGACGCGTGCCGCTGACAGCGGTATCTTAAGTGCATGATAGGTAGGCATGTTAGAGCACTAACTTATAGGCACTTACAGAGTTCTGGTCTAATAATAATAGTATTTATTTATTTCAAGCTACAACAACCCGCCGCTGTGGTCTAGTGGCTAAGACCACCGGTGGTCCCGGGTTCGATTCCCAGCGGGGTGTACATGTTTGTGTACTCGGTTTGGTTGGTGGTAGGGCTTGTTTGTCCGCCTGGCTAGCTACCACCATCTTATCTAAACATGTCGCCATAACATCAATATTTGTAGCATTGTTGTGTTCCGGCAGCTAGAGATAAGATAGCCAGTACCTCACTAGTTGAGGATCCCGGGCGAAGTGCGCTTCCATCATTGGCCTTATCATCACTTAACATCAGGTGAGATCAAGGCACTGTGCTTACCCGTTAATATAAAAAAACCATATAATATGTATATACAAAATACCTTATAATCTAACATACATATCTAATACAATTTTTGTTAGTAATATAAAACTTAATCTACACTCGAGAACAATGAATCCGGGTCGGAAACAACCTAGCATAATGAAATAAATTGTGTTTAATAGAAAATGAAATACTCCTTAAATTAAAGTAATAAATTTTATAAGTCACTACATTTTATTTGCAAAAAAATTACATAAAGAAAAAAACCTGCTGATCTCGCCTTAAAACGAAAATACGAAACATGACATTTTTGAACAACATTACGATTTTCTTGAATTTTAATACTTTGTATTGCCTCCTCGTGCTTCCATCACTGCGTTTACTCGGTTTGGCATGCTGTACACCAAGTTCCATACGATTTTGGGGAATATTCTCCCAGTCCTCTGTGAGAGCAATTTTGAGCTCACCAGCGTGATTAGGGGAGGGTTTCGTTGTTTTACGCTATAGGGAGATCCCTAGCTCGTCCCAAGCATACTCGATCGGCTTGATATCCGCTGCATGCTGGCCACTCCATACGAGTAATGTTCATCTCTTGAAGGTGTCATTCACAACCTTCCAACCTGTATAAGGTCGGGCATTGTTATGCATAAAAATAGCATCCTCACCCAAATTGACCATAAATGGACCAACGTGTTAATTAAGGATTTCTTCCACATATCTTACGCTAGTTAAAGAGCCGTTTTCTATGGACACCAGTTCTGTGCGACCCTCAGAAGAAATTCCGGCCCACACAAGTACAGACCCACCACCGTAGGCTACTTTTAGAACATAAATTGTTTTAAATTGTTAAGTGACTGCTCCGCCCCAGCGGCCATCAGTTCTGCGAGCAATGTACCCTGCCCACTGCCACTTGAGCTTAGCGACTCTTCAGGCTATATCGGTATTTGTTCTTCTGCAGATCTCCTCATTTCTAACGGAGATGTGGGAATTGAACTACAATTTCTAGCATTTGACCCGAGCAATCGCCTCAAAATCACTACATAGTATTAAAACAAAGTCGCTTCCCGCTGTCTGTCTGTCCGTATGTATGTAGGTATGCTTAAATCTTTAAAACTACGCAACAGATTTTGATGCGGTTTTTTTAATAGATAGAGTGATTCAAGAGGATGGTTTATATGTATAAATACATGCATAATATATTAAAGAAACACAGATAATGATAAATAAATAGAAATACGATTTGTTTGTTTTGTTGTCGTAGAAACTGTCAAACGATACGAAGTCCGCCGGGTCAGCTAGTTATAAATAAAACGTATGTTTTTTTAAAGCTGTTTTGTTGTTACGTCTATGTTTATGTTGATATGTCGTGTCTGTGTATTGTGTATAATCAAGTAGTCTATTCTATTTATTCTAAAATCTTAAACGTTATTTTAGTATAGGTATCGTGAGCAGACAACCGTCAGCCAAACTTGAGTATGATGTTAAACATTTTATCAGATCTTGTCAAATTATTTCAATGTGACTCAACATCGAAAACATTTCTTTGATGTTTTACCTGGTAAGATTAGCCATTAGCCAATTTGGCAGGTCGTTATTTATACACGTTCATAAATAAGCTCTATCGGAGTAAGATTGTATCTGCCGAAAATGGTATTATATGTACCTACAGATAAAAGTACCTAAATCATAATGAGCTTATAAAGCCGGATTAGTAATCTAATTATAACCAGAGATCCAATTCTTGTAATGTTGTGTCCCCTAATCATGTGTCGCTCGTGAATTCTGATATTCTTTTTTTATTCGACAAAAAGTAAAAGTAAGCGTAATACAATGAATTCAGCTACATATTGGCATTTCTGTGCTTTGGAAGGCACTTAAAGCCGTTGGTCCCCTGCATTAGCAGTCTTTAACAACCACCAATCCGCGCGGTGGTAAATGGCCCGTTTTCCCTGTAGTATTTTCTTTCGTGAGGAAGGCTCACGTCCCAGCAGTGGGGATATAAAATTAGCTAGTGAAGATGATGATGATGATGATGATGACAAATTAAGAATTGAAAATACATCACAGCAGCTAAGAATACCTTTCTATAATAGATATTTGTGTGACGTCACGAGCCTTTGTCAGCGCCCGTCATGGAGGTCGTCGTTTCCCCTGACCCTAGGACTACATCAGACTAAATAAATGCAATAACACATGTACCTATAAAAGGTTCCATTTGAGTATTAAGTGTAAGGTAAAAACGCCAAAGAGTGCGCAAAACTACTCGTTAATAATATAATATTGGTTTGCAACCTACTTGTATCATCAGCTCATTTTATGTCCCCGCTGCTGGGGCACGAGCCTTTCCTATGGATGGATAGGGAGAACGGGCCATAAACCACCATGCGGACCCAGCGCGGATTGGTGGTTGTTAACGACTGCTAGTGCAGCCGGGATCAACGGCTTTACGTGCCTTCCGAAGCACGGAGGAGTTCGAGATGATACATTTTTGGTCACCCATCCGATGACCGGCCTTTGCGAAAGTTGCTTAACCTCAGCACTCGCAGACCGGGCGCGTTAACCATTGCGCTATCAAGCTCCTCAATAAGATTATATATATACGTGTTCCAATTGATAAAGGTAGGTATTATATTAAAACGATTAAGTATATTTACCAACGTATTCTTTGAAACGGAATGAAATGTATTGTTAATGAACTTTTTAGTATTGCGTTCTCTTCAGTGGCATTATCACACGCTCTAACAAACAGAATGCAGCAGAAATCCCGTCTATTTACCAAAGCGTTATCGCATGTATTACCTCCCGATTTAATTAGATATTTGTTTTGCCGAGCTCTCGCTGCGGTCCGGATTGGGGGCGGAAATTACTCGGCACCCGATGGAATTAGCCTTCCAATATTACCTACGACTAACCCGTACTGAGCTATTTCAGGCTATAGCTGAAAATCTGTGATAGGAACTTTAATGTAGGCAATGATCGCACGGTATTTGATGTAGGTATATTGTTGAAGAGGAGTTCGATGGCGCCGTGGCTAACGCGTCCGGTCTACGATGGCTAAGGTTAAGCTACTTTTGCAAAGGCCTGTCATCGGTATGGTGATTAAAAATTCCACACTGGGCCCGCGTGGTGGTTTATGGCCCGTTCTCCCTATCCATCCATAGGCAAGGCTCGTGTCCCAACAGTGGGGACATAAATTAAGTTGATGATGATGATAATGTAGACGTCGTATTTTTGTAAAGCTTAATGAAGCTTTACACAAATACGACGTCTACATTATCATCATCATCAACTCAATTTATGTCCCCACTGCTTATACGTGCTTAGACGTCGTATTTGTGTAAAGCTTCATTAAGCTTTACAAAAATACGACGTATCTAACCTAGCGTTTTTAGCGTTTTGCCATTGCAAACAGGTATACAGGTATTTAATAAATCAAAAGAATCAAAGTTGGCAGTACCTACCGCTAGCCGAACGGATGCGAGAAACCAATGGTTTAATCCCCATAGCTGCGTTGGACTATGGCTGACGTGTACGCATACCTAAATACAAGGGCAATAGTTTTTCCGGATGAATTAACAAGACTTTTAGAAATGTGTTAATAATAATCCTCTTTTTTAAGCTTAATGAGAAATCCTGTCATTCTTACTGCCTGAGAAATAATCAACGTCTCACAGCCTAGAATGCTGAATTGTTGTATACTACCTACATGAAATTCCCTTAGGATCACGGTATTACCTCACCTGTATGATTACGCAGACAAAGTTACGGACTGTCGCTAGTTTAAAAATAACTTTTTTAAGCTCACAAATATTGTGAGGTTGTATATAAGAAGGTTTATATGAGAAGGTTAGAAATGTAGCATGCATCGTTTTATTTTTCCAGTTATAATATTCAATAAAAACGAGATTGCTTCTGGCCATCAGCGCCATCTGTTGTCGGGGAGGTCACTGAGAAAAAGCTTCGAGCTAACGCAAGCAGGGGGTCGTAGCCTCACATTGCACGGACCAATTATGTTTTCGATCCAGTTTGTTGTCGCCCAGCAATAACCAATAGCGACTGGGATGAGGCTACGATTTTGGCAATGCTTAACGCCTCTGTGATATAACGGTTAAGAGAACTGTTCAGTAGGTTGTAAGGCTTGTTTTAAATCCGCCTAGCTACTAGCTAGCTACATCTATTTTCAAAAATATGTCGCTAAGCTTCCACCTTCGACCTTATCATCACTTAAAACATGGTGAGATGACTGGGCCTTCATCGGCCAAGTGTTTACCAATAGATAATTCAAATAGAAAACATTCATGCTGCAAATACACCGCACAGTTCTTATAACATCATCATCACTTTTTTACCAAAAACAGTTCCACAGTTCGCTCAAAAACAGATAAAACAATAAATGCGAAGGACGCAAGCAAAATGCAGTTTTGTTTCCATATTTTACTCGCTGAACATTATGACTGATGCTACGGCGCCCTAACTCGCTACGGTTCGAGTTTGCTACACGATTTATTTGCTACGAGCTACGAGCTACGTTCCGTTGCTACGTGGTTGCCACATGCATAACTAACCAGGCGAAAAATGGAAAATCATTTTTCCAATCAAGGTTCGTGTTAAGCTTTCACGTTCCTTTGTAAATTATATGCTTAACGGAGGTTGATGCTAGCTGGTTAGTATAGATGACCACATACAGTATTTCACCCACTCGGGTGAAACGTTGCTCTAGCATACCAAGGTTGTTTTAAAAATATATATGACATAATAATTGCTCTCTCCATCTGACTGGTTGTCTGGAAGAAATCGCTTAAAAGCGATAAGACCATTAAATTGTAACTTAGTAAATTATTTATTTTTTGTTCATGTTTATGTTCTATAATGTTGCAATAAAAGTATTATCTATCTATCTATAATTGCGGTATATTTAGTCAAGTTTGACTGTTTCGATTTATTTATTAGGCGGAAAAAAATGTCTAATGAAAAACGGTCATAGGTCATCTGTAGCCTAGTAATATCATAAGTATAACTTGCAATTTACTTACCCTGAGGTTTGGTAAAGCCTACTAATTTTAGTTACCCTGACCTTTAAATCGGAACATAGAAATAAGTTTGGCTGCATCAAACAGCCGCCTTGGGTTCTGATCGGAAATCCTACTTTAGCTAAACTATATTTCAGCACTAAATGCTTTAGCTTCAATTTGATAAACCATATAAAATCAATCAAAACCAAATTAATGTTTAAGAATAAAGAAAAATCGGCAAAATTATTTTGTCACAAATCGAAAAAATTGACAATGACTACTAAAATAATAAATATCGATAGTCACAACAAAATCGCTTTAATTTCCGCCGGCCGCCCTTGTGTTCGAGTGTCTCCCGACCCACCCGGGGTCCTCCACTAAAAAACAATATAATACAAGTCCCAGTTAGTTGCTGCCTACGTTGGCTACAAAGAAGGCATTTTCTTTTGTGCCGCTCACAAAAGGCAGCTCAAGGACAGCCCGCCCTTTTATCGAAGGCTGGATGTTTGTATAGCCTCTGATATTGCAGATTAGCCCTCGCCCCACATTTCACCCGCTTACCTGAAGTGCTTCTAACGATACGACCGACGCTAATAGCAGCCGGTGAACTAACGGGCCTATGAACACGCCATTGTTGCGGCTACTCGCCGCTAGATGGCACTGAATTTCTTAAAGTTACAGACGGCCTAGACAAGTGGCATAACGCTAGTAGAATAGAAACAGAATATAATAATAAACGTATGAAATGGACTAAATTCAATCAAACGTCATTTATATGTATAGTTAGTTGACTTATGTGGATCCCATACAATAATCATTATATTCCATTTTTCTACTAGCAATATACCACTCTTGTTTATGTTTTTGCATGTAACAAAAGTAGCGAATATTGTTTTTTTTTGTGTGTACCATAAAGAAAGTACAAGATAATAGAAGACGTTAGCTATTGATGGCTATTTTATGCCAGCCATTCGCAACGGCACAGCACTCATTATGTTTATGCGCCTTGAGCGACACATAAGCGATGGCAATGAGTAGGCCATCCATTACATTTGCGTTACTAACATTCACTTATCTCGAATTGTCTTCCAAGTTACTTTTAGGAAGTGTATTAAAGGCGTATAAAGTATTATCACCGAGCCATATTGGTTTAAAAAACTTAAGCAATTCAATCTACGCAAGATTACTAGAAAAAATATTATGATTAGAACGTGATTTATATTTTAAAACCGATAAGTCAGAAAAGCTAAAATAATATGTCTACATAATGTGCAGTTGGATGTACAATTTCTGCCTTAGAGCGAATCTACCCTAAAGCGAAGCGAATCTGCCATAGAGCGAATCTGTCGTAAAGCGAACAACTGATGGTTTTTACCGCCTCTGTGGTCTAGTGGTTAAGGCCTTCAGTCTTAGACCAAGAGATCCTGGGTTCGATTCTTATAGCGGAACGTGTTCCTGTACTCGGGTTTGGTTATTGGTATATATGGCTTGTTTGTCCGCCTGGCTTACTACCACCATCTTATCTAAATTTATCGCCATAATATCAATGTTTGTAGCACTGTTGTGTTCCAGCAGCTAGAGATGAAACTGCCAGTGCATCAGTAGTCAACTACTGAGGCACTGGCAGTTTCATCTCTGGATCCTCAAGGATTCCGGGTTAAGTGCGCTTCCACCTTCAGCTTTATCATCACTTGACATCAGGCGAGGTAAATGCCATTTGCTTACCCGTAAGGAATTTAAAAAAATATATGATAATTATGCTCGCATCCGGCGGCTTCCAACGATTTTCACCAGATCGTTGGTCCACCTTGTTGTAGAAGCACAAAACCGGTCGTTGTGGAGATCCTTGGGGGAGGCCTTTGTCCAGCAGTGGAGTTTTTTGGCTGAGTAGATGATGATGATGATAAATTATGACGTCAATGTTAAGTATCCAAACTCGAAATTCTAATAAGTTATTTATCTGAAGTGGGTCATCACATCATCACCAGCTCATTTCATGTCCCCACTGCTGAGGAACGTGCCTTCCCTATGGATGGATAGGGAGAACGGGCCATAAACCACCACGCGGGCCATTGCGGATTGGTGGTTGTTAACGACTGCTAATGCAGCCGGGACCAACGGCTTCACGTGCCTTCCGAAGTACGAAGGAGCTCGAGATGATATATTTTTGGTCACCCTTCTGATGACCGACCTTTGCGAAAGTTGCTTAACCTCAGCACTCGCAGACCGGGCGCGTTAACCACCAACTCAAATATCATATTCAATATAAACAATATTATATTCAATATCATATATTAAATATCATATTCCTCGAATAAACCTAACATTTTCAGCATTTGTTAACGCGGCGCCTGGCAAACTTTTTAGTAAAGTACTGTATTCCCACGACTCCCGTTTTGATGTGACATGACCTTGTAATGTAAGACTTTGTTTTACATGGATTAACACTATAAGTAGGGTAGGTTGTACCCATACAATAACCCAAGGTTTTTCTATGTGATTTAAATGTATGTTATAATAACCTTCAGGCTCACGAAGCGCAAAATGGCAGTTTGGAATTATTATTATAAACTTTGGAACCATCATGTCATGGTAACTCATATAAAATAATTAATTATTAACGGGATTATTACCGTGTTTTGTTGTGGTCTGAAAATAGGTATCTCAAGATATTTCCAGTACATTTTAGTACATTTTCGATAGTAGTATATACCTACATGCAAAAATATCATAAAACAACAAAAATCATGGTAATAGTTCCGTTTATATTATTTTTATAGTTAGAAGGGCTTTCGTTTGGCTACTATTATTATTATTCTAACGTTATTATGAAATACATTAAATCCTCACTGGATCACTTTGCCTTATTGCAGTATAACGACTATCTCCAATGACACGGACACAACAAAGTAAGCTCATAAAGTTTCGCACTCACAAGTTTCGCCTGAACGTACGTACTCGTAAATAAAATTGATTAGATCCATAATAAATAGAACTTCTGTGCTTTTCTGTTACGTGGCCGTGTGGGGGGCACATCCTGGGCGGGAGGGCGCAGGGGGAGGTCGTCGCCGGCCCGACCGCCATGCCGCCAGTGCTCGCCCGGCCCCGAACCCGCGCGCATGTCCTTATAGACAAACCCTTCCTATCAATCGCCACACAAAACGCGGCCCCGTTACGTAATAACCCCATCGGGCACCACAATCTTAGTGTTAAGGCTTCTTTCTGTGATCAAATAACAAGTTTTTGCACGTTTTACAAGCTTAGATAAGTTATCGTTACGTAAGCCGCCGTCCACGAAGCTTCGCTTGCCACCGCTTTATGTGATATTCGGTTGTGATATTGTAGGCTAGCTTTTTGCTCGTAGTTAGGTTATAGTAAATAATCATAATCAGAAGTAACGGTGCCGTTTTTTGTCGCCGCCTGTGGTGATTGTCCTGTCCACTTGTTGATATCTCTTCCTGGTCCCGTGGTGGCGAGCACTCGGTTCGCTTCGCGTTCGTGCTCGACTTGTTGATCGCGCGGTGAGAATGCGCGTGTAGCGCGTTCTATAGTGGCTCGTCACGGCTTCGCGCGGCTCGTGGCTGCGCGGCACGCCATCTGGCGGCTTCGGCGCTCCGGGTCGCAGCCGGCGCAAGACAACAATGACAGCGAACAGACCAACCATCTGTATGTCTATCTCTCTCTTCCATCACTGTGCAGCTTCTGTGTTTCGCCTTCATTTGTTCATGCCTTCACTGGACTACGCACTTCATAACCTCACTAGCAAACTCGGTGTAAACAAATGACAACACTATAAGCACCGATTATGACACATTTACCAAAATTCGCAACACGCTATTGACTTTTCAGCAAAGGGAAGCGTAATAAGCTTCCGTAAAGTGACGTAATACGCAAAGCAAAATTGCATAGCCACATAATGGAGAGCCACGAATGTTGGCTTTATGATGCACAAAGCGGGGAAGCCTCGCAAAAACCGGCTAGACTAACTAGAAAGGCGTCTGTGCAAAGTCCAGTCGAATTTATTTTCTCTCTCTTCTCTCGGAGCTCTTTCATTCTCAGTTTGTTTTCCGCTGGCTGCTATTTTTTTCTTTTCATCTTCCCCTTTCCCCGTGTCAGCTGTTTGAGGAGCGCGCCGCTTGTCATAATAAATGTTATTCCACAAATGTTGTTTCATTTTGCGCTTTGAATTTAGTCCCGAGTATGTTTGTCCGAAATGCGCTTAGTATTGTAGTATTGTGTGACGATGCAATCGATGTTTAGATGTCAGAAGATTATCATCATCATTAGCCTATATGTATCCTATAATTAACATAATTGATAGCAACGTTGAGTGATTGGGCCATAGCATAACAGGCCCAATGCTAGTTGGTGGGCTTTAGCGACTGCCATGTCGTCTACCATGTTCCAACAATAGTGATCGAAGTAAGGAGAAGCTTGAGTAGTTTATTTTTGGTCTCCCATCCAGTAACCTGACATAACAGAAGTGGCTTAACCTGCAAGATTAAGCTTCTAAAATTAGGGAGATACGCTAATGTGTAATTATTGAGCTACCTGAATACCGCACTCAAATATTATATCAATTAACAAAAATGATTAGTCATTTTATTGATGATGTTTCATTCTAGTAAGCTACGTATGATAAGACGATGATGAGACGAGAGAGGGTTTCATGTATCATCGTGCGAGGACTTACATTGGATATTTTTTAATTTCATTTAATTATTTTCTCAACAACGATGTATTTTTTTAAATATTTTCTTGTATACCAGTATACTCTTAAGATATCAGATGAAAGATATAAAAATGAGCCAATAAAGTTCAACTAAAATAATATGTACGTAATGTTAATTCCACTAGCTTAATCGTTAATCGAGCTTGGATGTATCACGCAAGCACCGCCCTTCCGCCCGCGAAAATATGCACATGCAGATGGAGCAATGGGTGCCAGCAAACATGCACACTAAATTCAAAGTTCAATACCAATTATTTAGTTTAGGCTACAAAAATGAGCTCTTTGTCACTATGCCATCGATTTGTAAGTCTACAAGGCTCAGACCTTGTACTGAGAAGAACTGGCAAGGATATCAGCAAAGGTATTTTTTTCTCCCTTTCTTTTGCAGCATATAATAGAAGCAGCGATATAATTAGAAAATGTCTTATCATAGAAGAACTTTCCATTACAAATAAACACACACAAAATGGAGGAGCTATGTTATTTTATTTTATTATCTTAGGAAAACCAAGGTTTACAAAATTTTAATAGGTACGGACGACAGCACGTCAACCTACCAAAAAATGTTACATTTGGTCAATGAATTTTGAACTGTATGGCTTGGGTTTAAGGATCAATATGGATTAGAGAAATTTAACAGTTTCGGGTAGGTTGACCTGCTGGCGTGACATAATAGGTTCTCACCGATAGAAGTTACATATTAATTAAAACTAGAAGCACTAACCAACGCATTACTAACCTCGCTCAAACTATTAACGAATTGGTATTACCGCAACAGAATATCTAGTTACGAATATTATGTGGGTTCGAAGAACCGCTCGCTCAACATCCGCTTATATGCCCTATGTTAAGGCGACGCATTGGAATTTTACGTGGCGGGGATCTTGATTTTTCCCAATAATTACAAAACTTATGAAAGTGATATTTGATGACATGATTTTTCATTTAATTGACTTCATTTTGCTAGTTGCAGTAACACGATTTGTCAACTTTTATAACCGAGAAAAAAATATCAAAGTAAGCTCTTTTAAAACATAGATTTGCATTTTACAGGCTAACCAAACCGATTTAAGCATCAAGTTTTCTTAGTAGATTAGTCTTAACACACACTTAAATATTGTAGTTCATTTTTTTTAAATAATTTGTAGTTTCAATTTGAAGGAAAAAAAACAGTTTTTCTTATGGTACGGGGCGCAAACGCTCCGTATGAGATTTATTGTTTAGCGGTGCGTCGCCTTAAGCAACTTTCGCAAAGGCAGATCATCAGGTGGGAGATCAAAATTTTTCATCCCTAGATCCTTGTTTCGGAAGGCACGTAAAGCCTCGCCTGCATTAGCAGTCACTAACAAACCACGAACCCGTACTGGGCCCGCGTGGTGGTTTATATCCCGTTCTCCCTATCCATCCATAGGGAAGGCTCGTGCCCCAGCAATGGGGATGTACAATCAGCTGGTGATGATGTTGACACAAAATCACAATCAAAAAAATCACAATGTAAAAAAAAACAAAAATGGAGGTGTGCAAATTTACTTCAGATAACACTAAACCGATATCCGATGGATATTCGCATAACGCTGCCTGATTCAATTTATTAAAACTGATCCGTTATACGCCGAGTGGGTGTTGAAGAGCGTAGGCTGCGCGCATGTTTCAACGCCTACGAGATTAGCCACCATTTTGGATCCAATCTATGTGGGTAGCAAGCATTTGAATCATATAAATATTTTAAGCAAAGGTCATTTTCAGATCTTAAAAAAAAGTTTATTTTATTTAAAAAAATATTGAAATGAAACCACTTTTACGTTACTTTTTTCATTTCAATGCGTAGTGTTCGCGTAAACTTTAGAAAACAATAAAACATAATATTTTTTTCTTGTTTTCTAAAGTTGCATTGCATTAATAATATTATTATTAATGCACTATTAACATAACAATAAATTATGGTCCGTCCATAAAACCAGACAATACAAATTCAATTGTTTTATGGCTCCCTAAGGAGTCACTGGGAAATAAAAGTTAATAGTCCTGTAAAAAATAAAAGATAATACAGTTGGTAATAGGTATGAGCTGACGTCAGTAGTCTCACGACACGAAGCTACGGGAATTGAACCACGACTTCTCGCATTCAATCCGAGCATCTATGCTATGCAATTTAATTTCCTACACTCGACCTTTTTAGCGGATGGGGGTTGGTACTTGCGGGGTGAAAGGGGTAATATTTCTAGTCAGCACACGTAGAAGCCTCTCGTTCTGAACTTTCAGCCTGTAGTTAGGTTTCGAGATAAAAATATTACGTATTTGTCCAATTTTCGGAGCACGGAGGAATTGGAGATGGCTTGAATTGCTCATTTATCTTGTGACTAGTAAATCCTGTCTTCAAAATAATCTTATTTTCAGCATTAACACCGTTTAATAACATCATCATCATCAGCTCATTTTATGTACCCACTGCTGGCGCACGAGCCATCGGTAGGGATGGATACGGAGAACGAACCATTAAACACCACGCGGGCCCAGTTAGGGTGGTTGTTAACGACTGTTAATGCAGCTAGGACCAACGGATTTACGTACTTTCCAAAGCACGGAGGAGCTTGAGATGATACATTTTTGGTCACCCATGCGATGACCGGCCTTTGTGAAAGTTGCTTAAGGCGACGCACCGCTAAACAATAAATCTCATACGGAGCGTTTGCGCCCGTACCATTTACCATAAGAAAAACTGGTTTTTTTTCCTTCAAATTAAAACTACAAATTATTTAAAAAAATGAACTACAATAGTGAAGTGTGTGCTAAGACTAATCTACTAAGAAAATTTAGACGCTTAAACCAGTCTGGTTAGCCTGTAAAATGCAAATCTATGTTTTAAAAGAGGTTACTATGATATTTTTTTCTCTGTTATAAAAGTTGAAAAATCGTGTTTCTGCAACTAACAAAATGAAGTCAATTAAATGAAAAATCATGTCATCAAATATCACTTTCATATGTTTTGTAATTGTTGGGAAAAATCAAGATCCCCGCCACGTAAATTTCCTTAACATTAGCATTAGCAATTGCAGACAGGGCGCATTAACCACTGCAGATACCCCAAGTTCCGTACTTAATATAGCCATCGTCCTTCTAGAACAGTTTTTATATTGAACTCTGTCTAATGAAAAAATTCAAGAAACGCCGCCATTTATAACGTGCTTAAAGTTGCTTCGCCTCAAGGGCAATGGCTGACTCAGAATATTAATATGATGGATTTATTCCGTGAAGTCTTTATTGCGAAGAATATACTTTTTATATAAATTTTTACCTAATAACCTCTGTGGTGGAGCGGTCGGAGTGCCTAGTGCAAGTTTTATTTGCGACTTCTTGGCGGGAAAGTGAAGAGTCTTTTTTTCTTTTGTTTATGGCATGTTTTGTGTCTAACACAATTCACAATAGGCTAGTTGACTAAATTTCAATAACTGCTTAATACTTTAGCTTATTATGCCTTTTATCGAAAATAATGGTTTATTTATTTTTAATTGAGCATTTACATTATAAATTTCGCGTTTTAAAAAACCAATTTAAATTTGGCTCCAAAACGCACAAGACTATCATGGCGTCTTGAATGACGTCACGCCGTGCCAGACAAACCAAAGAGCACAAAGTAACTTGTTGTTTACATATGGAAACTGAGTGATCGTGTCTTCGATAATAGTTAGTTTTTAGCGTATAAAAATGAATTTCCCATATTATAAGTACTGTATAGTGCCCCAGTGTAATAGCACGACTATAAAAACGCCAAACAAATTATTATTCTAAATAATAACTCATTTAGGTTATATGTTCCAAACAATGGAGAAATACGGAAAAAGTCAATGATATTTTATAAAGGTCATTGGAAAAAGTGGCTAAAACTTGCAAGAAGAGATGATGCTCATAGTTTATCAATATCCGGTTCAAGAATGTATTTTTATGAAGATCATTTTGATGTAAGTATTTCACACAACACAGTCTATTACTTAAATTTGAACAAACTAGATGTGTTTTGTAGAATCTCTATTTTCCAAATAAATACATGAGTTCAGGTTAAGTTGTTTCACTTTTAGGATTAACGTTTTATTTTAGTTTTTTAATATTGTAATGTTACGAATAAACTCTTTTTATTATTCTAGTTGCCAAGTGATATGATTAATTATATGGATGGAGTATCACAAGTGACATGAAACCAGGTTGTATGCCAAGTAAGGATGTCAAGACAAGAAAACGAACATGCAGCAGTACAGACGACCATATATTCTAAAAAATCAAAGAAAGATGATAATAGCAGTGTCTGAATGAATCAAAAGAAAGTTGTACTCCAAGTTCTCCTCTAGATACTTCTGATACAAGTTCAAGTATGTATAATAAATAACAAACAACATATTTAAAGTTTGAAATGGCAAATAGCCAGTTATTAGCATTAAAAAGCTATTTTGTTTTATTTCTTTTTCAGTTGAAACAGTTGGAGGAAATGGCCAGAAATGTTATGTCAACAGTCAATAGATAAATCTGTTCAAGCATTTATAACCTACAAATTCAGATGTAAGGCTGTGCAAACCAATGTGAAATTGATAGATCAGGCATTATCATTGAAACCTTCTGTAACATCGAGGTCCACATACCCATTTAAAACTGTAACCGCTACAAAATCAAGTCCTTCTGTATCTGGTCTAAGCAAAATTGTAAAAAAATATATTTATTGAAGAACATTCATACAGTGATATTTCTTTATATTACCATCTGTAGCTGCCAATAGTCCCTCACTATCAATGGCTTCACTACAAGTCAAATCATCTTCTGATTGTAGTGAATTAATCAAAGAAGACAAAAAAATAGAATCAACAAAGGCCATGTTGAATACAATTAAAAAAATTGAGAAAAAGCCAAGACTATACAGTCTGTAGTCTTACAATTAGTTGTTACCACTTAATTGATTTAATAAAAGATTGTATAAATATTCCCAAACACCATATTTATTACTCTGTTTAAAGATTAAGATTAGATAGTAAATTTAATCAGTTGTCAGATGATTATGGAATGACTCCATCGAGTCCATTAACACTCGCCACAAAGGAAGACTACATTTGCCACCCTCATGAATAAAAATGCTAAATCATCACCCACATCATTATGGCTGTAAAAATATATAATAAATTACCGATCGAATTACATACTGAACCAAACTACAAAGTTTTTAAAACAAATTAAAAAAGTTTTTGATAAATAAATGTTTTTACACTGTAGAGGAATACTTAACCATGCAATATGTTGATTTGTGATTACGTTTGGCGATCTGGGTAATATAATATAATATGATCTAATACAATTTATTGCTTTATTATACAATTTAATTCATAATATAATTAAAGCTTTAATATCAATTTTATGTAAATATAGGTATATATTTTTATAACATATTGGATTATATAGTTAATATAAGTATTATTTGTTATACCTATACAAGGTGACTAAGTAATAAGGACACTATAACATTGTAAACACCATCTATGTACCACTTAGTTTGCAAATAAAAGTTTGAGTTTGAAAGTTTGAGTTTAAGTTTGAGTCAAAGTATACCATTTTCTTTATGAGTCTAAGGGTCTGTTTCACAATGTCTGATTAGGAGATACTTGGCAATTAAAGTGAAGTATTTGTATGGACTATCTGTCAAAGTAAAGGCTAATGGGAACTTGTAGATGGTGAAAAACGCCCTAAGCAAGATATTTAAAAAAAATATACCTATGATAGCCAGTGTCATGCGTCTTTTTACTGTGGAATTAGATAGTGCAATGATTAAAAGGTCCTTACCTATTTCATTCAGGCATAAGTATAATATGCAAAAGCTATCTAAGGCAGTAAATCAAGCTCTGACATGGTCAGAGTACAAAAAGCAAATACTATAAAGTATTTAATATCCTGTACACCAAACTAACTAGTGAACTATACTTCTCCAGGATTCGGAGGAGAATCACTGACACATGTTTAGTTGAATTGTGTGATTTTATGAAGACTTTAAAAAGTGGTATGTGTGTTATGCATGATGAACAATATTTTTAAAAATCAGGTTTTACACTAGTAAGACCTCCAAGTGTTGATAATAAAATAAAACTAAGGAAAACTATAAGATTGTTTTTTTATTTCAAATATGTTAAAAATTCAAAATCATTTATTCAGTTTAGGCTACAAATAGCTCTTATGAACTTCATTATGCCATCAGTTCGCAAGTCTACTCTGGGCGGTAGACTTTATACTGAGAAGAACTGGCAAGAAACTCAGCAAGTGTCAAGCTCTTTTCTCCCTTACAGCGTCAAAAATATTGGAAAATGCCCTATCCTATAAGGACACTTTCCATCACAAATAAAAACACAAAATATAAAGGACAATCACACATGTTAAAGAAAAACAAAAGAGAAAAATAATAATATTATCTAAGTTTGCAAATTTACAATGTGTTTGCAAAGTTAAAATTTTTACAATGTCATAGTACTATAAAAGGGCAAAAATTGTCTAAGAAAAAAAAACAAAGTTAATCTATAGTTAATAATAATAAAAATAATAGTATGCAAGAGCAGACCAGCCTCTAATTTTTTAGTTATATATTAGTTACAGTTCTAGTTCCAGACTTTGATAATATAACAATGGGTATACATTAATTTCCCAAAAGTTTAATAATTTATTATTAATCAAATTCTCAACATACTCAATATTGAATGGCACACTTAAAATTTCCACATTTTGATTTTCACTATAATCTGGGAAATTTCTCTTTTCTGTTAATACATCAAGCTGCATTTGTGCATAATATTTTTCAGTAGCTTTTCCTTTTTTTATATAAATTTTAAATGTGTTAGCATTAACAGGACATTTAATCTCGATTATGCCATCTTCAAATTCGTCTGGGGAACCAGCAATCATTGGATATTTGGAATTTAATATCAGGCCACACTTATTTATCTTTTTCTTCATTTTTTTTACCACTGTTTTTCTTACCTCATTTTCTAGAAGACGGCCACGTTTCATAGAAGTAGTGTCTGGAATTTTACCACCTAATATGAGCGATAAATGTGCCATCAGTAGTTTACATCTGCTAACTTCAAAGGCTTTTCAAGCCGTAATTCAACCATACCTTAGTTCAAACCATAGGCTGCTCTTAGATTGTTCTCTTGTTCTTCAACTCTCTGTATTAATAATTTAATTATCTTTATTAATGAAGGTGATATGTGAACTTTTTATAAAAATGCATCAACACATTTCTCTTTGAAATTACATATCAGTTGATGCATGGAGAGAGCCTTTTCTTCGTTTTGACAATAAGTGGTTTGATATTTTAAAAGTTCCCAGTTATTAATTTTTTTCTTAAATACCTCTTCCAAAAACTTCATTGAAACAGATGAATTTGCTGGCAACATGGGCCTGCCCTCGGACAAGTCTTTTGCTGTCATATATTTAAGGCTACTACTGACTCTAGACAGCTTAGATTTTCACCAATGACATTCCACCGAAGTGCATGATGGTTCCTCACTTCTGCGATGAACCCACATAAGAAATGCTATTGCGTGTTTACATCCCCACTGTGAAGCTACGCAGTCTTGACATTGAACGGAGATAATAATATCATCTTCTTCATCACCAACCAGTGTGCATCCATATAGTATTGCATGAACCTTGTGTTCAGGACATGTTTTGCACTTTACAGTACAAAATTTACCGTCACATGGACATAACTTATGGCGTCATCTCCATATGAAGCTCGCGAAGACCTGAAATTATACAAGTTTGTTACTATTTTGCATACTTTGTAAATCTAACCTCAAAATTAATAGGTATCAATTATCTTGCAAAATGTACGTCAAAACATTAAGTTATTGTGTACCGTACTGAAGTATTACATAGCATTTAAGCTTAATAATTAATACTTTATAACATAACTTATGTTTACTTACAAGGAAGTTTTAACATTGCGAAATTCAGATGAGCAGAAGTCACTGTTCGACGCGAAAAAATTTCCAAGCATAACGGCATCGATTCTGGACAAATTATTACTGTCGGCTTTGCTGAATCCAGATTCCATGGTGAGTTCTCTCAATTAGAACTAGCAAAAATTGTATCAACTTGATATTATTTGCTAAAAACCAAAATTTAGTAAGATAATTAACGATACTCGAACAACTCGAAACGTCAATGACATTGTCTGGCACGGCGTGACGTCACGGCTTTCTGATTGGTGTTCACTGTCACGTGACTAAAAGTTTATTTTTACGAAATGTATTTCTCTAAAATATTATTAATCTTTAACACTTTTAACAATTAAAATTGTTTGTTGTCTTCTCCATGATATAATTAATCATTATAAACCCCTATCCATTAAATTCATTCATAGTGGACACAAGCCTATTATGCCTGCGGTTTTGTTTTATTTTCTAAAATTTGTGTTATGTCGAATATTAATGTGAAATAATGGTGGATTATTAACCGTTAAGTGTTCGTAAGTGCGCATGAGTGTTGGCAAATGAAACAAAACAGTGCAACATCACATTTCAAATTATCTCAAGAAGTCTACTCGAGGACTTAGTTAAGCTCCACATTTTTACTGAGATACTCGAGGGGTTGGAGGGTATATCATTTCTCACTTCTCATTTCTAATATCATTTATCATCATCTATACAAGAAGAAAATATTGTATATTTATGTATTACTTGTAAGAAAAGTTACTTTGACACTGGCTAAATGTGCTAATCGCACGAATCCATCAACTAAAGGAAGTTTTATTGGTCATTCGATCACATTAACGAATATCTTCACGGAAGCAGAGCCTTCTGGTATCAAATGAGGAGAGTGAACATTTTGCCAAACAAATAAAACTGTCTCTAGGCTCCCAGACAGAGTCGCGCGTGTCTGTTCGGTTTAATGGCGTTGCGTTTAGGAAGTGCTGAATTCAAGTTTCGTAGGTTTTTTTAAAAATTATACTCTAAGGAGAGGCCTTTGGCCTTTATCACGTGTTGGTAAGTAAGGATAAGGCCGAAAGTAGAAACGCACTTTACCCTGTATTTTCAACCACCGACGAACTTGACGAAATAGCTATCTTACCTCTGACAATACAAAACAATGCTCTTTTATATGGCGACAAGCTCCTATAAGATGATAGTAGGTAACTAGCAAGGCGGGCTCAAACAATTACTACCACTGACCGTCTCAGTAAAAAGAAGAATAATATTAATCCACTTTTTCATAAAAACTATTTAAGCATTTTTTGTTAAATATTGTTTTGTCAACGTCACACAAACGTCATTTTGTATTTGAGAAAGAGAGACAAAACAATGATTAATTAAATAATGCTTAAATAGTTTTTATGAATAAGGGGGTTAACTTATAATAAATTTATATACAAATTAATTAAAACCAAACAATTTTTACTCACGTTCACAGGGAGTGTAGACACAGGGTAAGCTAAGATGTTGGTCGTTTCATACTTACACTTTTAAACATCCTCATTCCATTATAAACAAATAATTAAACAGGATCTAACTGTAGTATTGGTCATATTGGTCATACGGTTTTAATACCGACTAAGTGACGTTGACCGCGACGACGTTGACGACGCGACGACGATGCGACCACAACGACGGCGACAGCGTTGCACCGGCCGTGGTCTTGCCCTATGATACTATATACTAAATAGTTTGAATTAAACCTTGTTAAACTCTTTGTTTGTAACACATACATAGAGAAGTGGCACCACGTTTGAGGAACCAATGAGGACTCCTTGGCGGGAAAGTGAAGAGTCAAGTCTGCTGTTTTGTTTTATTTTCTAAAATTTGTGTTATGTCGAATATTAAATAATGGTGGATTATTGACCGTTAAGTTTTCGTGAGTGAGCATGAGTGTTGGCAAATGAAACAAAACAGTGCAACGTCACTTTTCAAATTCTCTCAAGAAGTCGGCCCGAGGACTTAGTAAAGCCCCACATCTTTACTGAGATACTCGAGGGGTTGGGGGGTATATCGTTTCAATTTTGAGAAACCTATAAATTAAGTTTTTAACTGAAGGACTAGTATCCATGGTCATGAATAACTTAAAATAAAAAAGGAACCAATGGTTGACATTTTCGTCCTTTAATCATTAGGGGTCAGCGACTGATTTAGACCATCCTGCTTCCTAGCTTTCATCTAGACATGTTTAACACTGCACTGCACCGCTCAATTGCGCCAACTCAGTTTACTGCGCCGGATGTGTTGAATAACTTCTTCAAAATGTGTTGGCGCACATCGCAGGACCGGGCTGGGTTTTATTCTAACTGACAGCTGAGTTGACTACTCTGGCTTTTTTTTTGAAAATCAAAGAGACTGTAAGTGCGGCGCCGTCGTGCACATGGCGCGCGCTACTCTGCTCATTTGGTGCGTTCCATTTTGTTGCGTCATGGCGAAATTTTGAGTTAACTCAATAAGCCGGCCGGCGTAGTGAGCTGCGCCAAAGTTATTGAGTTGACGTAAGGAATTTTGCTGAGTTACCCGTGCCTACTGTCATCCCGTAGAATTTTGATTAAAATCTATGTAATTTTTTGGCGGGAAAAATTGTGTCGAGCACTGCCACTACTTTATGTTAGAATGTCATGTCCTGGTGATGACCCAGTGTGCTGAAGAGGCCACTACCGCTTTCTCCAAACAGATGTCGTACGATCATCATAAGCCTCACTGACCTGCCAAGTTTACTTGCCAACGATGTCGTTGTACATCGTAAGCCATCAAATAACAATAACCGTTGCCCCGCCCTTGGCCAACTTTATGATGTAGTGTTCAGCAAAAAGTTTTGAATACATTTTGTGGTGTATGCTTTCTTTTATAATGGTGATGGCCAGTATCAAAGTTATGGGTAGGTTTTTGTCTTAGTGCGGCTTGGTGCGGTTTCATATTTAACCAGTGCTAAAGTTATAATAGTTACTATTTTTTTTATTTGTATTTGCATATTTCCAATGTAAAATTATGAATTAGGAACCATTAACTTCAACTTTGCGTATCTTAATAAAATTTTAAATGCAATATTTTTCTTTTACTTCAAGAATCATAAACACTTTACAAAGCATAAATTATCGATGTTGCATTTTAACAATTTGCTCATATTGGAATTGCAACAATTCACAATGCCGCAAACGCTAATTCGGTAGTCGCGAAGGTTTTCGCGACGTATTCATAATGGAATCAAAACTTCTTTTACCGGACGGGAGGTGCTAGTAGGGGCTGGAGGGGAGGGAGAAGGCTTTAGAATTTGGAGTCAGCTCACGTAGAAACCTTTCGTTCTGAAATTTCAGCCTGTAGTTAGGTTTCGAGATGAAAATGTTAGGTTTATTTGTGGAATATGATTATGAGGTCGGGATAAGGAGCCGAAATGATATATATTTTTATAGTTATGAGTTCGATTATGAGATTTGAATTAAACAGAGGTTAAACTACATCGAATAATATTTACGACAGGAAATCATAATGTAATGGGGAGGCCTATGTCCAGCAGTGGACTAAGATAGGCCGATGATGACGATGATGATGATGAATCATAATATGGAAAAGATTAATATTGTATATTGTAATAAAAGTTCCTATACAATATTTTTAAACAATTTAAGTACTCACTTTTGCACTAATTTTCACTTTCGATTTTCCGCACTATTTTTACTTTTTTTTCACTTACATCACACCATTTCCACCTTTCGGTTGGCCCAACGTAGGCCATCGCTGGAGCCCTCCGGTGAAAAGACCTCCTTAGTGTGCTTCTTAAAAGCTCCTGTCGCATCCACGCCTTATGGCATCTTTTTCATCTTGACTCGGTATATTGTTTATATAATTCTTACGCCTTGTACGGAAATCGGTCGGCGCCGGTCGGCCGCCACCCGAAATCCAGTGGCAGAGTCGCCATATAAGGTTAGGATAAGGAGCCGAAATGATACCACTCAGGTCTCGATTATAACTGACTGTATTTCATTCCCACTCCCCTATCTACTGACCCTGATAGGTCCCTACCTATCAGGGTCAGTAGATAGGGGAGTGGGATACCCTTATGGCAGCTGGAATTACGGGTCCGGCTGTCTTTTCAAGGGTACCACGGGAGTTCCGGATCCTAGGCCCCCTGCCGGTTATGCCTTCGCGGGCGTCTCCGGCAGGCCCCGGACATGGGTTGGACTCGTGGTGGCATGTGGTTAGCTATAGAAGTGGGAATGTTCGTCTGCCTGGTTGGTCTGGCCAGGCTTCCATTTTGTGCATAGCGAGCGGGTCTTAGTAGCGGTCCGGTGGGGGCCTGAAGCGAAAAGATCTGCGGGGTACGTGAGTTACCCTTAGTTGGTGTGGTGCTCGGTGGTTTTCATTGAGTGGTTACTCCAACATCTCCGGCACTAGTCTGGAGAACTAGTAGAGGTGCCCGCTAGATGCAAAGGCCTCCGGTTTAATCAGCCGCGTAGGAATTTGGAATTGATCAGGTGCCTGGATGGGTACCGAGAAGTGAGTGTGCTTACCACCAAAGAGGACATTTGGTAGTCGGCTTTAGAGTTGACGGCCCAAGCAGGGGTACACTGCGAGTTGTGCTCTTAGTGCAACGAGGAGTAAGCGAGCTTACAGCTCCGGTGACCTATCTGGATATTAGGTAGTGGACTATACGTGTCCACGGGGCTATTAGCTTCAGACGCTAGTCTTAAAAGTACTGGATGAAGGATGCGTACCGGCGTGTTATTCTGACACCTACTTTGTAACCGATAGGTTGGTATGGTGTCAGTATAAACTTTAAAGTAGTGTATAGCGGGTTGTGACTGTATTTCAATAATAAATGTGGTTATATATTATTAAGCATTACATACATGTGTACATAGATATGGTATAGACACCCTCACATGATATTTAATAATGTTTTCTATATTTGGACTTGCAAACAGTAAACACAATCATTTGACAACTAATGTAACCTTGTAAAATAAACGCGAGTAGATCCGTAAAAGTTGTTTCATTTCAATAATGTAACCTTATTCAAAATTCAAAATTCAAAATTCATTTTTTTTATTCTAAATTTACTTTTACATGTGTTTTTGAACGTGAATTTAAAGCCATGACTTTGTAAACCCTACGGTGGAGACCTTGTGAAGAAGCCGCAAGAAACTCGGCAATTATATATAGAATTTAGAATAGAATAGAATATAATTTAAAATTATAATTAGAGGTGTGAAATCAACACCAGTAATGTTAATCACAAACTACTCATTAATAGTAATAAAATAAAGAGCTACAAAACTTTATAAATAATAAGCACTATAAAATTCAGAATAGTATTGGTAAAACAGTGTCATATTATAATTAGTAATATGAAGCTGTGTGAGATAAAATGCTAAGTATAATGTATATAAAATATAATAGGTATAACGTTGTCATACTCTATATTCATAATAATCATAAATATTATATAAGGGATGACATAAAAAATATTTACCCGTAAATGACCCGTAACAATTCACAACGCCCCAAATTCCAAATGTAAATAAACTTCCTTTTGGCCATCTGTGACCTTTACAGAGTAGTCGAGTCGATAATCATCGGTAATACCTTCCTAGATTCCAGGATAGACAAAATATACAGCTTTAATCCATTTTTAGGGTTCCGTACCTCAAAAGGAAAAAACGTAGCCTTTGTAGGATTACTTTGTTGTCCGTCTGTCCGTCTGCATGTCTGTCAAGACCCTTTATCTCGGGAACGCATGGAGGTATCGAGTTGAAACTAAAACCATATACTCAAGTCTGCGGTCCCTTGAAGCTGTGAAAAATATTAAACTTCTAAGTAAACGAAAAAAAAGACACGGCCGTTTATGTCAAAAAACGTATATTTCAACACACTACACTACACATTACACTCAAAGGAATCAAAACTCATAGGGTACTTGCCGTTGACCTAGAACTATGAAATTTGCCAAGTTATATCGTCTTTACAACAACAAGTACAGGAAAAAATCTGAAAACTATATATATTTAATTAAATCACAAAAAAACAGGGTCGTTAAGCAAGGAACGGGGGCGGGGGTTTAAATTTAGAAAGTCAGTTAACCGAGTCATGTTGGGTATCGTATGAAAGGGCTCCATTTGCACAAGCTTAAACAGATTTTTAATTATTTTTATGATTCGATTTATGACGAAGAATAGAAAAAGAAATAAGTACCATGGAAACTGAATTTTGGTAAAAGTTCAAGACTCGATTCCTGAACTATATAATATGTACCCATAAATTTGTACGGAACCCTCGTTGGACGAGTCCAACTCGCATTTGTCCGGTTTTCCAATTAAAGTATTTATCGTTCCAATTTAGATTTTAACAATAATTTTATTTAATATTTAAACTGATATAAAAGAAACCTCGATGTTGGACATTTATTTGCAAGCACTTTACCTTTTGTAATAGAAAAGAGTATTTTGCGCTAAGGCTAAATTGAAATAGCCATCTTGGAAGGAGTACCGTAGGCAGTGCACGTAGCAACGCCTACTGACTACGGCTACGAGCCATTGTAGCGTGTACCATCATATCACAAACGTATTTCCTCACGGAATGTGTGAAATCACATTATGAAAACTATTGAAAGGTACTGTAAAGAGCTCAGGAGAAAATCGGAAAGTAAAACATACTTATTTTGCTAAAATTGGTTGTATAGGCATGTCTAAAAATCTTTAGACATGCCTACAAATATGAATTCGCATTTTACAATTATTGATTATTAACGGTCTAGGTTAAGCAACTTTCACAAAGGCCTGTCATCGGATGGGTGACCAAAAATGTAGCTAAATCTCGATCGAGCTCCTCCATGCTTCGGAAGACACGTAAAACCGTTGGTCCTGACTGCAGTAGAAGCCGTTAACAACCACCAATGCACGACGTTTTCCCGTACTGGGCCTGCGTGATGGTTTATGGCCCTTTTTTTCTATCCATCCATAGAGACGGCTCGTGCCTCAGCAGTGTGGATATAAAATGAGCTAGTGTGATGTATGTGTGGACTTTTAACGCAAATATACTTTTGCAATGATATTCAGTAGTTACTGTCCATCTGCTGCGCAAATGCCTCTATTATTGAAATCAAGTAGTCGCTACCATTGATTGGTAATCTTGCCAAATGCGGTTTGGTAATTATAATCCCGGGGTGTGCAACCTGGGAATTAACCCTTGGACCGCCGAATGCCAGACGGGCGAAGGCCGGGCGCTATAAAAAAATATGAAAATAAAAATTGTGCACACGTTTTATTTTAAATATAACTGGCCGTTGACCTTCTTTTATCTTTATAGCAGAACCGGTTTTATAGGCGGCATTAAAAATTAAATTAAAAAATACGTATTAAAACTTTTGTGGTTGGATGTGTGCTTAACTCTCGATTAAATAAACTGAGTATGTTTTAAAAAAAGTTCATTACGATTAAACTACATTTTTGCGAATGAACAACCATTGAAATAGTTTCAGCAAAATCTGATTAGCTATTTTTTGTGGTGAACCTGACATAATGACCACTGCAATGAAATACTTTTTGAAAATCTAGTCTAGTTTTTTTTTTGTTGATGCATTTGGATTTAGCTATTAAAATAAATAAATAAATAATTAAATAAATAAACTTTCCTACACTCACTCCAATTATCTAGCCCAAGAGATGCTTCGTTATGAAACCCGTTAAATGGTTACTAGACAACGGATAAACATACTTAAAATACTTAAATACATACACCGATATAGAAAACACCCAGACCCGAGACAATTTAGAAAAACAATAATTTCTAAATTGACTCGACCGGGGATCGAACCCGGGACTTCAGAGATGGCGACATACACCATGAAAACCGGTGTACAAACCACTCGACCAAGGAGGTCATCTCTGCTATTGAGCAGGATGTGGTCTTGGTACATGCTGAGATTACTATGTCCACCATAGAATAAATGCGTCGCCAAATTCTATAAGCCACGCATTCAATCCAGAGTAAAAACTTGCGACAGGAATAGGGATTCGAATATTCCCAAATATCTTTATTTTGTGGCGTGCAGGGCACGCATTTGTTTTTCCGAAATTCACATACATTATTTTTATTAAAATTGGAAAAAGAAATATACTTGAACTTAATGGAATAGGTGAATGAAGTCTTGAAATGAAACAACTTTGACGGATCTACTCGCGTTTATTTGAATTTTGAATTTTTTTTGGTCTGGCAGTATGGTGTTGGGGCTGGGATTTAATATTTTGTATGATGGGATCCCAGGGTGGTGTTACATTCCAACCATCTTCTCTATTGAAATTAGGATGTTTTTTTAACTTCAATAGCCTCGCGTATCATCCTAGGGATGGATCGTTGTTGTTGAATGAAGTCTACTAAAGGTTAACGTTTTCCTTTAGTATACTTAATGTACCCAGATGATATCATCCAGGTGAATTAAGTCTACTAAACCCACGCTATCGGTGGTCGATTATAGCCGACTGTCGCAGTCAAAAGGCTAACATTTCTGTTAACCCTCTCAGAAAAACAATATTTATAAAAAGAAAACAAATCATTTTTTTTTAAAGTGAACTGACCAGTATTTTTTGAACGTTAATTCAAAGGCATGACTTCTTATTAACCGTTCGACTACCGACGCTTATTCGTAAAGTATTTGAAGAAAACAAAGATATGGAGCGAATGATTTTCTCTAAATGTATCAATGACATTGCATTAAAATTTTGTTAATAGCTGTGTTTTTTTAATTTATTATTGCTTTTTTCCCCCTTAATGTAGTGGACTTTATTAGACCTTTACAATGTCAAAAGTAACTTAACCTATTTATATACATCTAAAATCTACCATAACTACCATACACTATACATTTTCTTACATTATACATTTTTAATTCTTTTGTTAGCTAGCTTCACAATTTTTGTAATGTAATCGGTTATTACATTTCTAAATATTTATATTATATTAGGTATCTTTTTTTTATTATTTCAAGTAATGCGTTTACATTGGTTGCGTCAATTTTCTTGTTCAATCTGTGCTCTAGGTCGTGCCTCAACCTGTCACTGATAGGACAGTCAAATAATAGGTGAAGCACGTTAATAGCTGTTTAAACCTCAGAACCATCAAATCAAAAGTTATGGGTTCCCCAAAATCCAGTCGACCGAAATTACCTGTTTACATATGCGTAGATTAGTTTGAGGTAGAAATCCGATATTGATTTAATGACTAAAGCCGGGTCACACGCAACTTCTAAGTAGAAACGAGCTCGCTTCGTAGGTACAGTCAGCAAGGAAAAACGTAAGACATTTTCAGTACTTTGTCAAAACAACAAAAAAAATGTTACAAGCGCTTGTCAACTTACAGTAAAAATATGACATGGTATAGTCGGCAACGAAAGTAACTAAACATTTCAGTACTATGTCAAATCAATTAAATATTAGAACTGACGCTTGTTAACTTCTACTAAAGCTTTTGTAACATGGTACTAAAGCATTCCCAGGCTTTCGCTGCTGACCATACTAAAGAGTTTGGCTACTTTGTTTTTGACCGTACTACTGATATCTAGAGACGCCGAAACTAACTGGAACTCTTGCACATTATTAGATTAAGTTTCTTCATTAGGTAATGGCACTGATTGTTTATGCCAAACGCAAACATTGTTAGGAGATGGCACTGTTAACTCATTTGGAGTTATTGTTATTGATTTATTCTCTATAATGTTTTTCTCAGTGTCGATAGCCTAACAGGTAAGCTCGGGTCACACGTTCTTCAGAATTATCAATAGAAGAATCGTACAATTCAATTAAAAAGAGATTACATCGAAGACAATTATTATGTCTAAGCCTTAGACTTAGCCTGAGCCGGCCTAAGGCTACCGTGAAAATGCGCGCCGGTCGCCGGGAATGGCAGATGCAACATAAATAGTCAATGTATCCGATTTCTCCATATCCATCTATAGGAAAGGATCGTGCCCCAGCCGTGTAGACGCATGAGCTAGTGATCATCATCATCATCATCTCAGCCAAAAGACGTCCACTGCTGGACAAGGGCTAGCAGTAGGCTAGTAGCTAGTAATGATTCAATATAATTATCAGCAGAGTTCTGGTACATATGCATCCGTTATAATAGAACGTGACAAAACATCAGACACTAAAAACCAATATCTACTCAACGTCTTTAAGTAAACGACGTTAGAAGTCCTCAGTACTAAAAGTGTCTATCCTGATTATCACGATCTACAAGCCAAAAGTTCATCCCGTTCTAAAGTGAACTGAGTTTATTATCCGTATTCATTCCATTACATTTACGAAAACGAAAATTAGTATGGCATTGAAGCAGCGCCTCCTGGCGACATACGAGAAGAGTTAAAATATTGCCATACCAATTTTCGTTCGAATGAAAACGGATAGTAAACAAAACTCACACTAGGCCAGAACAACGCAAGAAACTATATTCGCAAATTCTGAATTAGTGCCTGCCTCTATTACACCTGTACGCAGACGCCGCGTCAATACTCAAAGTAAATATTTGATATTTCGACACAGTTGCATGCGTCATGATTACGAATGCACATGCAACTGTGCCGAAATATCGGATATTCAAAAACTATGCATTCCAGTCTAAAACAGATAAAAGTCTGCACCACGACATAGTTAACTAAACTGCGCCCAATACTAATTGAGTGTCTGCTCCGATTATCCTGAGACACCATGAATTTTAAGTAGTTTTGTTTGCAGCAGTTGATAGTACTTATAAATGGGCACCACTTTTGTATTGGAGCTAAACTTTTAAAAGAAATCAGCAAAACAATGACTTCAAAAACACGCGATGCATACATGTAAAGTTCATCCTGCAGTAAAGTTAAGTAAGCAAAGTTCGCAAATTCTGAATTAGTGCCTGCCCCTATTATTATAACACCTTCGAATTAAGGAGGCCCCAAGGCTACCGTGAGAAAGCTCGCCGGGGCTGGCAGACGCCGCGTCGCCGCCGTCTACGGTATTGACCCGTCTATATTTAGCCGACGCATTTTGTGGAACGATCCACTGACGCCGGTGGACGTATCAATTGAATGCGATCAGCAGTTTTCTGCAATTGATTACATGATATTATATTGTAAGTAGCATTATTTCCAGATAAGAGTGAACAAGCTTTTTCTAGGCAATTATTTCGTTCGTCAGTCGCTTATATATGCTTCTTATTCATAATACAAATAAAAATGTAGCCGACGCATTTTGTTGAATAACACTGCGGTGGGCGTTATCTGCAATTGATAGTTTTTTTTATAAACAGCCTTCAAAGAATATTATAAATGTTGTTTGTGGTCCTTTCTATCTCGTTTAACATCAACCTTTTAGCTTTACACTGAAAAATATAATTATAATGTGGAACAATCCACTATCGACAATAGACATAATAATAACAAATGAATGCAATCGGCAGTTTTCTGCAATTGACTGTACGGGGACAATGACCCATATTAATGTGATTTGTTTTTCCAATATATCTCGTTGCAAAGGATGCTTTGACGGGATTTTATATATTATTAGTGTTCTTATATTATTATTATTCTTACTGTACATAATTTGTTGCCTGAATTAAATGATTTCTAGTCTATTCTACTAGACAACCAATTATAGTTTAAGGGCCAGTTAGCAATAGTGTTATAGTCTATATTCTTCTTTTTCTTTTTTAAATTTTGCTAAGTTATGTTTTCCTGAAAAGCTTAACTATTTCCCTATTTGATTCTAATAACAGACGTTAAATAACAGAAGTCACTGTCTTATTGGTGTGATAATCATTATTTCACATTTCATATTTTGCATTAACCCCCACTTCTCCCCACTAACCCCACTTCCTAGAAAAAATTGGTACCTATATAAAAGTAGCCTCGAACGCCTCGGTGGCCGAGTTGCTAAACGTTCGGCCCAATACCTGAAAGCCCCGGGTTCCGAGGCCTTTGCCCAGCAATGGGACAGTTAAAGACTACTATATAAAATTATATGAAGAGTATCGAATTTTCCTACTTCTTCTTACAGTGATTGTGAGCCATTCTACGCCTATAAATTTACACAAATTAACTACGAAATTATTATTTTATATTTGCTCCCAGCGTATTTATTATAATGTACCAAAAGCTTTTAATTTCGTCACAGCAATACTAAATTTACGTCATGTAATTAGTTTATCCTATTGCCCTACCCATATTGCCATAACAAAGTGGTGCCCAGACTGATTTACGTGGCCTAAATGACGGTCCCGAGCCTAGCCTGTTCCCTCCGTAATTCCAGACCTTGACCTGCCATATTATCCCCACGAAATTTTCATTTCAGTTCTTAGAAAATTGGTGTTTTAAGTAAGTACCAAAATATTACTTTGTTATTATTTCTTTGGTAGGTCGTAACCATTTTCATATACTATTGGTCATCATGGCATAAGTAATCTTTCCATATTATTATAGGCACCTTATTATTAAGTAATGTGTACGTTACGAAATACAATGTTAGAATATAATGTAAACAATAATGATTTGCTACCAGCATATTATAATATATAACCTACCAAAAGCTTTTAATTTCGTCGCAGCAATACTAAATATACGTCATGTAATTAGTTCATAGTATCATAGGATAAACTAATTACATGTCGTATATAGTAGTATTGCTAAGCAGGACAATATAGTGCCCTGCCTATATTGTCATAACAAGTGGTGCCCAGACTGATTTACGCGGTCTAAATGACGGTCCCGAGTCTAGTTCTCTTCGTCCTGTTCTCTCCGTAACTCGAGACCTTGACCTGCAATACTATCTGTACGAATATCAGGTTCGTTGGCAGAAAACTTTTATATTGCTTCTCCTAACTTAGTTAATATGTAGGGACAGAAGTAAGGAGTAATGGTAGTTCTGAGGACATTGAATCTATTTATATATCAAGTATGTGTGAAGCCATTCATTTAACTAAAGTGTTACTAATACGAGTATATAGAGGTTATTCCTGATCCACAAGTCCTTAGTTTTCCAGCATCATGTTTTTAGTAGATATTCTCATAACTTTAGCGAATTGTAATGAGAGTTTTAATTATGTTAAAAGAGTTATATTATGCTGTGTTACCTCCTTAGGTATATCTAAAAAAGTAGGAAAAGGTAAAGCTTTAGTAAAATTATTTTTTTAATTTTGTTTATAGGAATATATTAGTTTAAGAAAATTAACATTTGAAAACACCCATTACGCACATTGTTACTAAAACATTTATCCATACAATCAATATTGATGTGCCCTAGTAAAGTGCGTCTCTGCCCAAGTGTATCGTTTCACTAGTCTAATGTTTTATATCAATATATGATTATCATATTAGAGAGAGAGAGAGAGAGCTAGCCTCATAAAATATAATAAAAATCTAAAAACTGGCCCAATATTGTTATTGGCACTAGATTAAGAGCGAGGCACCCCAACACAAGTATTTACTCTCTGGGGTTGTCTCTCACTACATAATTATTATGTATTTTATTGGGAAATAAAAAACTATTTTATTATTTTATCATTATCATCGTCATCAGTAGCGTATAATCGTCCTACTGTGGGAGCTCGAGCTTTCTGAACAATGTGCACATGGAAACATGGTTTTCTGGGCAGTCTAGTGAAGTCCTCGGCAAAGATATTTTACATGACGTGTGTTCAAATCACCACTAACGTAACTTGCTCATGTTTATGTCCCTACTCAGCAGTAGGGTGCCCCAGCGGGCACGAGCCTCCCTATGCATGGAAACATCACACGGAGAAGAGCCATTAACCACTACGCGAGCGCAGTGCGGTTTGGTGGTGGTTAACGACTGCTAATGTAACCAGGACTAACCGGGTGATAGATTTTTGGTCTTCCATCAAATGACCGGCCTCAAAGAAAGTTGATTAACTTCAGCAATCGTACACCGAAGACGTTTACCACTGCGCCATCGAGCTCCTCATTGTTGTTTGTTCAAACGATGCGATTTGAAACTTACTATAGTGAATATTGTTTTCTAAAGTTTACGCGAACACTACACATTGAAATGAAACAACTTTTACGGATCTACTCGCGTTTATTTTACACATTATTTCAGGATAAACATTAAATAAGTAATGTGTAAAATAAACGCGAGTAGGTCCGTAAAAGTTGCTTCATTTCAATTTCTAAAGTGAACTTAGCATCGCATAAATTCAGATTTACGTAAGTATTTTTTTAGGTTTTCTATTAACAGTCAATATTTTTTAAATTGCAAAAATATTTTCTTAAAATCGGCTTGTCGTTTTGAAAGTTTTAGAGCTTTGAGTTTTATATGTTTGTAAAGGTCACTCGTCTTCTTTATCACAATCACAACAATAAAACACTAGCGCCAAACTCTTCTGTTAGCGAATTTCAGTTCTGAAAATGTGCAATGCGAAACGTATTTCCGCTTGCTAAGGACAGATGGCGTAGTTAGAAGTAACTTTGCTAAGCTTCTTCCACTCACCGCTAGGTGGCGCTGTTAAATTGCGACAAACTTTGCTAGACATTTTATAAAAGTGTTATTCCGTTATTGTTACTGATTACACGAGTATTATTGCATAAAGGCAATAAATAATTTTGAATCTTAATCTGACTAACACAAAACACAATCGTGGAGCACATAAAAAAATTCTTAGATGCTTAATAATCTTAACTCTGTTTAATATTTCCAATATTTATAATCCTTATTATAGTATTTAATATTTTTTTAATTTAATTTAAGATTTAAAGTTAAATACGAAAGCAAAAGTTAGTTTTTAGAGTATTAAATAGATAAGTATTTCAGAGGTAGGCGGTAGATAAGGGTAACATTACAATTTTCGTATTTAGTTTTTCACCTATCACAGCCGCATGTTCCATGACAATTACCTTATTATTCATTATATATATTAGAAGATATATATATTGCATATATACACTGGCCTGCAAAATTAAGTATCACACTTTTAAAATTGCAATAACTTTTTAAGTACACAAGATATACTTTCGAAACAAAAAGGAAAAATGTTACTAATGTATATTTTACTTTAGTTTTAAAGAAAGCTGATAAAAATTGCTGCAAAACGTTTTTTATTTAAAAATCTCTAACTTTTATAGTTTAGAAAATAAATAAATATTAAAAGTGTAGTACTTATTTTTGCAGGCCAGTGTATATTGCAAGATATATGTTCCCTGTGTGGTGCCGGGGATAAAGAATTGCACCACCCCATCTCAACCCGTGGGTGTCGTAAAAGGCGACTAAGGGCCCATTCCAGGGGATGGGCAGCAGCATCTCTCTGAGGTTACTTTCAACCTACTGCGATCGCCAACCCGCCTGCCAAGCGTGGCGATTATGGCAAATACCCCCCATCTTGGGGGAGGCCTTTGTCCAGCAGTGGACGTCTTTTGGCTGAGATGATGATGATGATGAAGATATATATTAGAATAAAACATACATATTGTAGATCAGAATTTTAAGAATTATAGTTTTACTATTGTTTTCCAAAAACAGTAACATTTACAATTATTTTTTAAATATTAATTTAGAAATGTAAAAGGTAAAGATTAACATTTCCATTTCACTTGCAACACCACAATAGTGAGGTGACCCGCCGTTCCGAAACCCATCGATTACTCGCCCTGACCCCGCCACGCGAGGTCGCGTGCGGTAGGGTTCAATCGGTAAACTACTTGCACACTTCAGGGTTGGCACCTCGAATGAGAATACGTAAGAGGGTTAATTTTGTAAGTAGGTAAAAAGGTTATATCTATAAATGCGGCGTAGCCTGGCACCGTTAACATCAATGTTAGTAGCGTTGCTGTGTTTCGACAGTTAGATTTAAGATTGACTGTTCCTTAATAATTAGGGATTACTGACAAATCCGCTTTCACTCTCGGCCTTATTTATTTATTCTTTATTAAAAGGCGGACCTAATACCAATTGGCGTTCTTAAACTTGACGTCAGGTGCGATGAAAATCAAGGGTTTCCCCATTGTAAATTAAATTCAGTACGTAAAACATGCTCCAACAAATACATGAAATACCTAAGTATTTCATATAAATTATATTTTGTAACTATATAAAATCCCTGTGTAGTGCCGGGGATAAAGAATTGCACCACCCCATCTCAACCCGTGGGTGTCGTAAAAGTCGACTAAGGGACCATACCAGAGGATGGGCAGCAGCATCTATCTGAGGTTACCCTCAAACTACTGCGATCGCCAACCCGCCTGCCAAGCGTGGCGATTACGGCAAATACTCCCCATGATATGCAGATCCTTGGGGGAGGCCTTTGTCCAGCAGTGGACGTCTTTTGGCTGAGATGATGATGATGATGATGATGATGATGATGATGATGATGATGATGATGATGAACTATATAAATGACTTCATCTTCAATGCTAATACGTCATACTGCTGGATTCAGGCATTCCCTCGTGAACAATAGGACATGGCGAGATCATTGTTATTTATACTTATATTCATTTACACTTATTCGAATGATGTGAGATCTTTGCATACTATTGGGACCGCACCGGTTTAAAAACAATGATATAAAGAAGAAACAAACGTAATTGCATATTTCATTTGCTTTGTTTATGAAAATCTCATTATGGGCCTTGACAGCCCTGGATGTGAGGTCTTTGCCCAATATTGGGACCGCACCGGTTTAAAAACAATGATATAAATAGAAGAAACAAACGTAACATGCATATTTCATTTGCTTTGCTTATGAAAATATCATTATGGGGCTTGACAGCCCTGGCATCCTCAGCTTCTGCGCTTTTGTGTTAGTTTAGCTGGTTTGTTAGATTTAGTTTGATTTTATCGATAGAATTGCGTTCAATAGGTTCCTTTGAGATTGTTAAAGTTATTATTTAAGATTTTGTCATCACAATTCTCAACATCTTGTCATCTTCACCGTCATCTTGTATAAACCCTCTACATTGTCATATTATTTGCAATATAACGATTAGTTTAATACATAGATATCTACTTTTTAACGAATTATATCTCATTCATCTTTAATTGGCTTAAAATGGTAATCTTGACTTCAAATAAATAAAAAAAACTAGTTGATATGATATCCGTATTATAAAAGTAGTGACATGCCTATTTATGAATAAATACATTAAAAAAATAAAAAAACTCTTGAAAAAAATTCCACGAACGAGAATCGAACCCGCACCCCTTGACATACCGGGTCAGATCCACTACCAACTACGCTATTGTGGCTCTGACAACCTGCCGAATTTAATCAACGCTACCTACTCCTACTTTCTGGTGCGGTTTCGCATACAGCCCGTGGATTTTTTTTTTTAATTTTTTGCAAATTGTAATTTGTTTGCAACAAAATTTGCGTAAAATTATAATAACTATAAGCATCATCATCATCATCATCATCATCGTCTCAGCCAAAAGTCGTCCACTGCTGGACAAAGGCCTCCCCCAAAGATCTCCACAACGACCGGTTTTGTGCTGCTTGCATCTAGAGACTTCCTGCGACCTTTATTAATCATACAAACAAAACACTAAAAAAGCACCAAAAAATGTTTTTGTTTTAGTAGGTACCTAACCAGCCGCACTTTAAATCCTCTTCACCCCAGTTTTTTTTGGTTCTTACGATGTAAGAACAAGTTAATAAGTTACTACAACCTGAATTACTATGAAATTACGTTTTTCTTAATAGCATGCACATTCATCAAACGGCGAAGTAGAAACGTAAACAGTCAATTTGGAACGCATTCTCGCGTCAGTATTTGTTACTGATTGCGTTTAAATGTACGTAAATAGTGTTATACTATTCATGGAGATATTGCGCTTATCTGAATTTTATTACATTCTGATAGAGGAATATATACAGTTTGAACAATTTTATTATTTGTGATGATAAAACGACGTGGTAGTTCGCTTAATGGGTGAGTTGAGTATGATTTATAGTTTGTTATCAACTTTTTAATGGTCTCGTTTTTTATTTTTCATACTTAATAATAATAATAAATGATTTATTGTTAATGAGAAAGAAATGTGTGAACTGATAACATACCTTAAAGAGGACGCCTGATGTCTGTACCAAAATGAATATAATTTTCTTTTGTTTTTTTTTTGTTTCTTTTGTTTTGTCATTAATACAGAATCAATACGAAGGACGATATGTGACTTTTTATAGATGACAGTGGCTTCCAAACAACTAACGCAATGTTTGTTCACTGGATGGGTGACTAAATCGAAATATATAGAGCTCCTGTTTCGAAAGGCACTTTAAATCGTTGGCGTCGTAAGATAGATAGATAGATAGATAGATAATACTTTTATTGCAACACTATAAAACATAATCATGAACAGAAAAAAAAAATTACAAAGTTACAATTTGGCGGTCTTATCGCTTTTAAGATGTCAGAGAGCTTAGACAAGTGGCGTATCAGTAGTAGAATATAAATTAAATAGAATAATAAACGTATTTAGGATTGACTTAGGTAAGCCAATCAAATGTCATATAAAGGTACGTATCGTTTACGTAGGTATCTACTTCACTCTGTACCTACTCCATTTCTATTCTTTTATGAGAGGTGATTTTCCAATATTTTGAGGGTGTAAAGGTGAAAAGAAGCCCTTGCGGAGTTTCTTGCTGGTTCCTCTCAGTACAAGGTCTAGCCCAGAGAAGACTTGCGAACCGATGGCATAACGACGCTCATAGGAGCTATTTGTAGCCTAATTTGAATAAATGATTTTCAATTAGCATTATTCCACTTGTCTAGGCCCGCATGTGTTAAACCCAACCCACCAAACCCGTATTGGGCCAGCATGCTGGGTTATGGTCAATCTCTCCTCTTCAAAAGATCGGCTGAGTAGAATAAAAAAGGTACTTTTATACACTGGACCGCAAAGAAAAGGGGTCGGTTAGAAAAACTTAAATATCTTCAAAAACACCTGACCTAGCTTTATGAAATAAAGATTAAATTGAAGAATATTTAATGCCATATAAAATAATATATAAAACCTTTCTATTTATTTTTAATAAATGTATAAAAAACTGAAAATTTAAAATAATGGTCGTTTTGAATTTAGTACCAAAAAATTCAAATCAATTGTTTAGCATTTGTTTTAGTTTTGACATAAAAATGCTATAAATATGGTGTCTACCTTATAAATTTTATTATTCTGAAGTCATCATGTCGTTAACCACTAAAGAATGTACCAGGATCCTGACAATGCTTGAAGATGGGCGCAGTCAGCGAAATACAGCGAGAACTGTTGGTGTAACTCTTTCTACAGTTAAGCGAGTACTCCAGCGTATCCATGAAACTGGATCCAATCATCGAAGACCAGGAACAGGCCAAACAAGGAGCACGACGGCGCGGGAGGATCGCTTTATAATTTTGTTAAATCGCTTTCTTACGGCTGTTGAAGTAAATAATCATCATTTACGAGCTGGAGGAAACAATTTAAGTACGGATACAGTAAGGCGGCGCGGTGTCTGGCTGAAGCACATTTAAAGCCATTATGAACTGCAAATGGCCCAAAACTAGAAAGACACTACAGAAACTCAAGGTTGAGTTATGATATCTGAGAACACGAGAATTGGACTCTGGATGCCTGGTCAAGAGTTATGTTTTCAGACGAGTCTAGATTCTGTTTATACAACCACTACGGGAGGAAAAGAGTGTATAGAAGGCCGGGAGAGCGCTATGACTAAGCCTGTATAGAAGAAAAAGTACCTTACGGTGGAGACTCTGTTTACGTGTGGGCTGGGCTTCCGAAGCCGTACGAGCTAGTATCATAGAAAATAGCACTTTTACTGCAGTAAGATACGTCACTGAAATTCAGAATAACTACGTACGAAATGAAAGAAGCTGTAACAGAGGAATGGCAGAATAATCCGCAGCATCGTCTCAAAAACTTAGTAGAATGTATGCCAAATCGTATAACAGCAGTGCAAAACTGCTGTACGCGGAGGAAACACAAAGTACTAAAATGCACATCTGGAAAAACTACGCATTTTTATATATTTTACATTTATAAAAAATAAAAAGCTTGAATTCATTTTTTTATTTTCATTTATGCACATTAAAATATTCTTAAATTTAGTTCTTAAAGTAAGGTCACCATGTACTTTTGAATATATTGAAGATTTTCTAACCGACCCTTTTTCTTTGCGGTCCAGTGTAGATAGATGCTCAATTTTTATTTATAACGCCTACGCCGCTCAAATATAGCCCCCGATTAATTCAGAGATTGCATGTCTGATTGCATTGCTTATGTAGACTGCTACCACGCGCGAACAATAAAGGTGAACCTCCACTAATGTTGGTAGCAGTAGTTACGCGATATTCGATACGATAACAGAGTTACGTAATCGTAGCGCTAAAGAAGACAAAAATAGCTCACGGATTATTGCATTTTAAATTACTACAGCAAGCTTTATTTACTCTGTAGTTACTCGTTGTTCATGAAATAAAAAAGTCATTGCAAGATAGCAAACACAGTAATATCACGCAAGAATCATCTCAGTATAATGTAATTAAATCATTTCTATGTTGGGAGTAGAATTTTACTTTTAATCTGACTGGATGGCACTTGGGTGGTAGCATCTGCTTGGCGGCAGAAATGGGTATTGGTATTGGTACCATTACCCATTGCTGCCGCCAAGTAGCAATGTTTTGAATACTTATGTTATGGTTTGAAGGGTACTACATCTAGTGAAGTTATATGGCATAGAAACATATTAATTGATGCCTCAGGGTCGTCGTAACTCAATCGTCTGTGATACCTCAGTATTATTTATTCATCCGGTAATCTTAAGATAAGTTGCCCCAAGGACGAGTTGCCCCAATAATAAAAATAAAAGTTATTATTGAGCTACAAGTAGGTAATAAGCTTTACAACCTTTTTACAATAGACCGAGATCTATCTTATTTTTGTACTTCGCCATACCATCAATAGTAGCGTGTGTTCAGACAAATGTCTAAGATGAGAGATGAGATATGTGTTTCTGCTAACCTATTTCTTAATAGTTGAGCATTTCTGGTGAAGATTGCTTCCACTTTCAGCCTTATCTTCCCTGTGTGTGTGCGATATGCCTTCGTAAGAGGGCCTAAAGTTTACCAGTAGCGAAGTGTTTAAATAAAACTAATTACCTACCATATATGTATAATGTAATTCATTGTCATTTCATGTCGTGTTCCTGTAAATTTTAGAAAAAAACACTACAGAATTGTTACATCATGTTGTATGTGAATTGTGGTATGTCACATAAAGAGTAGTCGCACAAAGCCATAAAAAAGTCTGTTTATCTTTGCAATTTGTTTCGGCACAAGCACTTTCTGGAATACAGGAAATGTGTACACAACGGGTACAAAGCATTTCGTATGCATTTTGTGACAAAAATACCAAATTCACTGCGGGCAAATGCAACTGAGGAATCCTGAGAGCGGTGATCAAAAATTCAGTAGCTATACTGATGTGTCAGTCTGTTATGTATTTTCATATGTATCACTGCATAGTCACGCTATTGAGATAGTAGTTTTAACCGCCTCTATGGTCTAGAGGTTAGACCACCTAAACTCAGTCCTAGAAACCTAGGTTTGATCCCAACGCGGCACATGTTTGTAACTACGTTTGGTTGTTAGTGTTATTTTTTTAAGTCTGCCTGGCTATAGCTATCGCCATCTTATTTCTTTAACAGGTTGATTGCCGACGGGCCCAGACACCACAGAAATTCAATTGTTTGTCGGTCAAATGGCGTTTAAGGCGTTAAGTCACCATAACATCAGTGCTTACATTGTTGTGTTCAGACAGTTAGAACCTTTGGTTTTATCATCACGAGATGAAAGCGAAGTGTCTACCCATAGAGGAATAAAATTTATAAGAATCATTCCGCATTTTATAGTTCATAAAACAACATCATCACATTACAAATTCATCGCAACTTCAACAAACACAGTTCTGCAGTTCACTCGAACACAGTTATACATTAAATAGTCAAGGTCGTATGCAAACAGCCTCAAATCGAAGTGTACATTGACAGAGACAAGGTCAACAGGCTTCGGACCCTTGGGACCAGCTCTAACACACGAGCTGGAGGTAATTATGATCGATTGTGTACCGAGCTTAATACGAACCCTGTGTTGATTAAATTAAGGGGACGTTTGGAATTTGTCGCCTGGTTTTAGACTAAGGCAATGCATTTCGTAACTTTCTTTAGTTCAATGGCTGATTTCCTATTCTACAAAAAAGGAAGGGAAGTAAAGTAAATAGCTTATACTGTCCCACTGCTTCCTTCGTTAAAATCAAGTTATCTATGTCGTCATCACGCATGCCAAATGCTCTTTATTACTGTAGTATCATTGGATAGTACCATCAATGGTACTAGTGACACACTTCTACATCGCTGGTTCCATCGATGGTACTAGAGACACATGTTGTTTTTAGTACCATTGTCCGATACTTAACAGTACTAGTGACACACTGTTGTTTTCAAGTACCATTAGGAAAAATACTGGCCACTTAATTATTGCGGGTCGATCCTAAATCCTTTATTTCACAAAGAATACTGGCTTGCTCGTCATCTCATTTGTTGGAAAGTAATGGCGTGAAGTTATGGCGCAAGGCTGAATGTCACTTCACCCATGATCGTCAACCAAATTCAAAGACATTTTTTAAAGCAGCACCTAAAAACTTTATACTTTTGCTACGACATATGCAGGAGCCCGCTCAGCATATTTTGCAGCTTCAAAAAACTGCAACGCTGATTTTCAGAAGTGCCCTTGTTATGTAGGTATGTGTGTAATGTTAATGTATACCATTGCTGATACCTCAACCTGAGAGAACACAACAATGCTACAATATTGTAGTTTGTTCTGTGAACAAACCCAATTACATTTCCCTGCTGGGATTTGAACCCTGGGTTTTGAAACCGTTTGGTAGTTGTTGGAAACTTCGTTTTCACTACGGAATCAAAGATCAAAGTAGATGTTTTTTATCGTAAATCTTTAATAGTTGAGGGTTCCGCATGAAGTGCGCTTTCTTCTCCGGTCTTATCATCACTTACCAACGGGTGAGATGTAGGCAAGGAGCCAAGATTTCCTAGAACCACTGTTCTCTCAAACGGTTCGCATCCAGAAGAGCTTTATTCCGCGCACCATCAAACTGAGGAATGAGCTGTCATCCGAGTTTTTCCCATTAAACTACGACATAGACCTTTTCAAAGAGGTGTATTGAGGTTTTTCTCGGGTCGGCAACACAAAAACAACACTTCTGATGTTCAGCTTTTTTTTAAACAGCTTTCCCAGTTGCGCAATAATTTTTTTTTCCAAAATATGCACGTCAAAAACTAATATAAAAAGCAAGGCAGTACATTCAATTATCAAAACGACTGCGCAAAATATGTTTACAGAATTATGTCGCTCAAAGGTCCAATAAAACAAATTACCGACCATAAAAGGCTTTGTGCAGTTTTTTCAATTAAAACAGTTCTGTTAAAAGTAGCCATAAAAACCGAGCCACAACGAAAACCGCAGTTTCGGTAACCAAACATTGTACAGTATGTGTAAACGTTAATTTGTATTATGTCCAGTATAATTTGAACTGTGAGGCTCGTTTTAAAATTGCCGTCTTCTTCGTTAGGAATGCGAATACTGGAAGGTAATGAAGGTCGGGTAACGTTGGTGTTAGCTTTAAATTTGCGGTATGGGAATCCCGAGCCTGCTCCTGTTTCACGGTGACGACATCATAAGGTGAAAGGTGAATGATTGATCTTCCAATGCAGTCCCCTGAGACCAATCTCGTCTTGAAGTCAAGGCAGTTTAACAAGGCAAACAAGGCAATTTGACCGCCTCTGTGGTCTAGTGGTAAAGACCACCGGTTTAGACCCAGAGGTCCTGGGTTAGATTCCCAGTGGGGGGTACATCTTTGTGTAGGTACTCGGTTTGGTTGGTGGTAGGACTTGTTTGTCCGCCTGGCTAGCTACCACCAGCTTATCTAAATATGTCGCCATAACATCAATGTTTGTAGCATTGTTGTGTTTCGGCAGCTAGAGATAAGATGCCAGAGTCTCACTAGTTGGGATCCCGGGTGAAGTGCGCTTCCATCATTGACCTTATCATCACTTAACATCAGGTGAGATCAAGGCACTGTGCTTATCCGTTAATATAAAAAAATTTAATAAAACATAGAATCTTTAAGGGTCATTCACGTAATTATTTAGTTGTTGAAATAAATAGTTCATTAGTTAAATAAATAGAAATTACTGGGTTAATTATTAACGGGATTCTTACCATGCTTATTTTTTGTGAGTATCCGATATTTGAAATTCCGTGATCATGGCGCAAGCAACTGTGCCGAAATATCGGATATTCACAAAAAATAAACATGGTAAGAATCCCGTTAATATTCACTCTAGTGCAAGTGACCATCATAGTTTAAATAGTTTACTGGGTTAAAACTGGCGTCTCCAATGAAGATCAGCAACAAATTCTGAGCGTAGTCTGTGGAGTGACTGAATTTGTTACTTATATTAAAGAACAAAATATATTACTCAGATACCTGTAAAAATAATTCTCGCCCTCTATGAATACCTTCAAAGTTTTAAGTAATGCAGTATTCTAACATATTCCTATGATTGTAGGTATACTCCTATTATTGTAGGTGTAGTAAGTCTGAACCCAACATTGGGCCTTTAATAGACGTTTATAGGTATCATGATCATCAACCAATATTAGGGCCACCATACACGACTGCTTGAAGCAGTCTGGATAGACTGCTTCAAGATGCGACTGCATAGTGAACTACAGTCTTCTATGTACACACATACACGAAACCGCTCGAGCGTTGCGACTGCTCCGGGCAGTCAGCAGCTCGATGATATGGCAGCTTCACTACGATTGCTTAAGCGGTCCGTATATATGTTGATCACTGGCTAACTGCTCAAGCAGTCTGCGTTTATAGTCTACTCCTAAACATAGGCCATTCCTAGTGCTGGCGAGGACTGAACACGATCCGCGGCTACTCTCAAGCTCAGCCAGCGTTTGCCAACAATATAGACAATAGGTGGGGTTATGGCTCCAGTGTTCGACAGCTTAAGTCCAGTTTTCAACAGTGTTTTAGTCACCAAACAATAACATTGATTTTTATTAAAACTATACGGGATTACAGCTAGGAACCAGGGGCCCGACCGCCTGACCGATCGCTTTGACTTCGTTTGTGGTTTATGACGTCATCTTGTCGTTTCGTGCCGCCTATGAAAGCAATATCGAAAGCTATAGCCTTTAGCTTTTGATATTGCTTTCATAGGCCGTGCGAGGTGATGTTGTCGATGTCGATTGTTGTTAAAGACTGAAATCAGCTGGTGGCCCATATTCTCACTGATTAATGAAAACAATGTCGATGATTGGTTTCTAGTGGTCCTATATAGTAATCACAAATAGGAAAACACGACATTATATTTTCCTACTATCAGAGTTAGTAGTCGGTAGTACGTAACATTTTAAAAAGTGGTTTCCAGTTCACCTTCCAACTTTACCATTTTAGTAGAGCCCATGTGAAATCGGTTTTATCCGATGAGTAATGCGCAACGCGGGGTTTGGGGGAATATGCACTTTATTTGTTCCGAGAAATTTGGGGTGCGAGGATATACGGCAGTTCCTAGTATCTGGGGAGGCTGGCAACGAATAGGGATGTGAAGCGGAGAATATATTATCGATGTTATTATGTAACATACGTAATATTTTCTCAGAGTTCAATGTGCATTTTACAGACTAGTATTATGTAGATCGCTTACATTTTGTGCATGTTTCTTTATTGGAATTGTTGAAAGTAACATTATAATAAATATAGCCAGACCATAGTAGAAGATTTTAAAAGGACGACACGTAAAGAAAAATTTGTATTTTCATTTTAGAAATTTGATAAAATATCTGTCCTTTAAGCAACCGAATCCCAGCTCCATTCATAATGTACGATACCATAATCCGCGCTCGTGTGGTTGAGAAATGCTCAAAAATATTAAAACTGTATACCTAGTCATTACGTATCACAACATGCAACGTTCCTTTTTTCCTCACTGTCAGGATTTGACAAATAAAACAAAAAAACATCGACAAAATAAAAACCGTAGAAGACTACTCTCAAAATATCGCAACAGCAACGTGCAACTTTTATTAGTCACTGCTAACACAAAACAAAAGAGAAACGTTAATCACGAAAACAAAGGAATATCAATATAACTAAAGTGTGTGCTGAAAACTGCACCTCATTAGTTTCAAAACCTTACAAATACGAAAAATTGCACCGTAATATCGATAACTGGTGAGAGTAGAGGACTACCTTAGTTTGCTAATGTGTTATTTCCAAGAAGTTAAAGCCTACACCCGGAGATTTGCACTCTTGAATTCCGAGAAAACCGCGCTTCCAAGTAAAACGTTTCTCTTAGAGAATTTTGCAAGCGGTGTATGACTATTACTTATTTATAGAGGAAAATATAATATTTTGTCTGTAAACCAGCAATAACCAATTTTCTTCAGGTGGCTCGTCTTATAGTATATTCTTACATTAAAAATAAAAGTACTATAAAAATATAACTTGTTGATGATTATAATTATCTTCTTGCTCTACTACCATTGTCTTTGAGACAATATCATTTTTTGCACAATATCTTATATATATATCCTGTTTGATGATTAACTTTACATCTCTAATCAAGGATTGGATACTCAAAGACAATGATAAATACATCCCGTCAATCAGTACCTTAATTAAAAAAATATGTGTTAATGTTAAATTAAATTATAAGAACATATATTATATACATGAATAAATATAAGAAATAAGAAAAAATTAAAACAAAAAACTTCTAATTTAACTAATATTACTAATATACTAATAATTTAAAATACTAATAACTAATAATAATAATTCTAATCTAGTAGATCATCATGCCAAGACGCCGTTTCTATGATATATAGTAGCGCCATTAAACAAGTTGGTTTTTTAAATAATTATTTTAAATGAATTAGCAATTAATATATTAGTAGTGTATTGTGAAGAATTAAAGCTTAAATAACAAATAACACACATTCGCTTGAATAATAATGTTTCATTTGACTTTCTAAAGTTCTCGCTCGAACGCTCCGTCACGTTTCATGACGTCATCGTATCGCTCTTACGTGAGTCTGAAGTAGTGACGTGAATATATATGAACATAGTACACTGAGCAAAGACGTGACGTCACTGCACGCATGACCGCTGTGAAAAAACGTTCCATTCCACATAAAAAAACTGGAAGAAATTGCTTTTTAGCGATAAGGCCGCCATTTGTACTTTTTCTTGTATTGTCCTCTTTTTGTATTTTGTATGGTGTACAATAAAGTGTATTTTCATTTCATTTCATTTCATAAAAGTATTGAATATTTTTCAAAAGGCTCGTGCCAATTTATCAATACTACGACTCATAATTTGTAAGCCGAATGAGCCTTATAATTTAATGTCAATAGATATCGTGGAATGTCGTTTTAATTCTTGCCGAATTGTAAAATTTATGGTTTTTCGAACATAGGTAAATATTATTCATTAACACACTTCAATATTTCGGTAAAATATTTTTACTACAAAATTCGGCCCATTCAACTATATTTATGCAAAAATCACGTTGATCCGTTGGTCTTCTTCTTTAAGAAAAAACTAAAAACAATCCTTTAAAATCTTTCGCTTATAACATAATTATTCTCATGCATCCAATATCTTTTTCTTACATACCTTTTACATAATATTAAACGCATTATTAGGCTATTTTATTCCAATTTATAGGCAATTTACAATCCGATTTACTTGTCCATACACATCTTTAACGATAGAAATAAACATTTTTATATTTCGGTATTTCCGCTTCGGACCGTTAAATGTGGATCTTTCAAAATGGCTGTTTTGGTTGTAAAGTCCGTTGGATTTCCTTTAATTTCTTTACAGCCCGGCTTCTCGGTTAGGCGTATGAATCTTTGAATCAGTAAGTACCACTTAAAATATTGCCACGAAAAGAAATTGGGTACCTACTTTGGTTTCTCAAATATTTTCTATTATCACTAAGAAAAATAAATGAAACATAATTTATAATGATTTAACCAATAGGGTCACAACCTTCAAAGGACAAATTAGGATTATAACCCTATGCTCATGGGGAAAGGTCTAAATATATCTATTCTTAAAAAGCTAATTGGTAAGTTTAAGACTAGCACATTCTTCAGCTATTCACTTTTTCAAACAATAAGCATGCTAGTTCAAAACGTACTCACTAACATATAACCACTAAACAAGTTCTCAGCCCTAAGATTAAGAAAACAGAATCTCAATTGTTACGATCCACATGTAGCTCATGGGACTGTAGACATGTTAAGGCCGAAGCTACAGCTCCCGACTGACAGAGGATTACTAGGTGGCTAGTACATACACAACGATGTTTCGCTCACCCGCTAGATTTGCCCTAGTGTGTTTGTATTATTCAAACATAGATGCCTACCTAAAGATGAGCTTTCCACCCCCAGTTTTGTTTTCACCGACTTCAAAAAAAAGGAGGATGTTCTCAATTCGAATGTATTTTTTTATGTTTGTTACCTCCGAACTTTCGACTGGGTGAACAGATTTTGATGATTCTTTGTTTATTTGAAAGCTAGTCCGATTTTAATTTGGTCTAGTTCTGATGATGGAATTCTTAAGGAATTGAGGGAACTCCTCAAATATTGTAGGCACACCTATAGCGATTTTGGTATTTTCAGCAATAAGTCAAGCATTTGCATTCAGAAAGTATCATATGATGAAGTGTAACTGATGAAAAAGACCACGATTGCCACCAGAACTTCTCAATGATAAGTATTTCACGGGTGGCGATAAGATATCTCGATTAAGATAGTTAAGCGACTATAACGAAGCAAAAGAAGGCAGACACCGGAACTCAGTTTTTGATTTCCTACTTGGAGATAGGCGTTTCTCGTTTTCTCCGCTTGTCTCATTTAAACGGCGCTGTCTTATACGAACAGCGCGTTTAGTAGGTCTACCCATATTCGCTTTTGATAAATAGACCGAAACGAATCACTAAACAGCGAGAAATAAACAAAAATTTTAACAAAATAAAAAATCGACTCCTAAACATTTGACTGAAAAATGGCACTAAAAATTAAAAAATAATTTCGTAGTTTAGTTTGTTCAATTTACTTGCAATTAACCTTTTTTATACTGAATCTTATATTCTTAAAAACTATGCGACTGCCATATACTTAACTTCACATCTAACAGAACACATATTATGACAAACAAGCAAATACCAAATATTTACTTGCAATCCACATAAAGAAACAAATAAAAAATATATTTTTAGACTGCTCATATAGACAATCATTTTATTAGGAAAATATTTTGGAGTCGGTGTCAGCTAAGGTAACTTTAATATAAACATTTAACGACATACTATACATAATCATAATAGTAAATTCAATCTTATGCATGAAATTTTGACTACAAACGCGGACTGGACTCCAAAAACTTCGTTGGCTGGCACCGGCTCCAAAAATAACAATAATTGTACCTATATATTTTCCTAATAAAATTATTGTCTATATAAGCAGTCTAAAAATATATTTTTTATTTGTTTCTTTAAGTGGATTGCAAGTAAATAGGTATTTGGTATTTGCTTGTTTGTCATAATAGGTGTTCTGTTAGATGTGAAGTTAAGTAGGTATATGGCAGTCGCATAGTTTTTAAGAATGTAAGATTGAGTATAATTGTATTAAGCTTTTCTTTTGGCTTTCCTTATATTGTGGTCGTACTGCCTTAGATATGCCAAGTTAACATCACCGCTGTCAGATGCATGCTCAGTTAACGTCAAGACTCCGCTCCGGCGCCGCGCCGGCGCGCAGGGAGACATCTGATTGATATGCATTCGCTTAAAGAACTGAATTTGGGTTATTTTTAATACAAGTGGAGTTTTATTTGTTTGTTTTTTTATGTAACTTAAATGTGACTTAATTTTCATTATGGACTTTAAGGCCGATAAACTGTCATCATCACCATCAGCTCATTTTATGTCCCCACTGCTGGGGCACGAGCCTTTCCTATGGATGGATAGGGTGAACGGGCTATAAATCACCACGCGGGCCCAGTGCGGGTTGGTGGTTGTTAACGACTGCTAATGCAGCCGGGACAAACGGCTTACGTGCCTTCCGAAGCACGGAGGAGTTCGAGATGATACATTTTTGGTCACCCATCCGATGGCCGGCCTCTACGAAAGTTGCTTAACCTCAGCACTCGCAGACCGGGCGCGTTAACTACAGCGCCATCGAACTCCTCCAATAAACTGTAATTGGCCGTAAAGTTATTGTCTGAGTTAGTAATGCAGAATAATTGATGAAGTAAATTGCGACACTGAATGAAGTAGTAGGTAGGCCTACCACACTCAAAATTAACACATAAAAATATCAAAAAACACAAAGAATGATGTAAATTTTAGTACATGTGAAAACACAATCACCAATAGCTATAAGAAACTTTATAAGAAAATCTCTAAAGCGTTACTAAAAATATTCAGCTACATCTTGTCATATCTGTGTAAATCCCGTGTTAGAGCTCCACGACTATCTGGAAAAGCTGTTCTCATTTTATTGCAGTTTTAAAATGAGTGTTTTACTGCGAAAAGGTTATTGCAAACGAAAATAACTGAAAGGCTTCCTACCAGTTAAGACGCAATGGCTTAACGCCTTGTACATACATGGGTTTATAACCTTACTGAGAAAACGGATAACTGTAAAACAACGCAAATCTCAATTATTAACTAAACCGGGAATGATCTTATATATTAACTACGAATATCAAATTTATTTAACAATTTTAATCTTTCCAAAATAATATTTCAAATACACAATCAATTCGTATTATTTTATTATATCTTACATTAACCTTTGAAACATAAAAACTATTACAAATATAAAATGTTTTTGTTTGGTTTATATAATTTTTAACGCAAATTTTGTTGCGTACAAATTACAAAAACACAAATGTTGAAATGTTTTTGTAATTTGTTCGCAACAAAATTTGCGTTAAAAATTATATAAACAAAACAAAAAGATTTTATAAATAGCTTGCCTACTTCTTAACGGATCTTTAGTATTTGTAAAAATATTATGATCGGGTGTTAATGACGTGGCTTGTTAATGGCTTTCAAAGTAAAAAGTAAATAGTGTTAAATAATTTCGGCGGGCTGGTTAGAACCACGATAGCTCAATTGGGAGAGCACCTGACCCGGTATGTCAGAAGGGTGCAGGTTCAAATCCTGCTCGTGAAAATTTTTACAACATTTGTGTTTTATTACAAACTAGCTGTCCCGGCAGACCTTATTCTGCCCTATTTCTCAAAGTTACATTGATTTTTTTTATGTTATTAGCTGTCCCGACAGATTTCGTTCTGTCAAAAGTTATTGGCCTGTCGCAGTCGAATAGAAATAAAATAACATTGAAAGACTTTAGTAATATCTATTGTGATGATACTGTACGGGAAAGAATTAAGGGTTTTAATATTGAAGAAAAGCACCTATCTTTCTGTGAGTTATTTTTTGACAACTGACATAAAAACAAAAGAACATTATAATAGCATAGACAACGTATCAAAAGAGGTATATAAACATAAGAAACTCCCCGACAGATACTTTTATTGTAATGCCATAAGGTACACGATATTTTTTGTTTGATTAAGTACTTGGCGCGTAAATAAATAAATCTGACCTCTAATCAACTTACGCGCCTTTGTTTTGTTTTTACGCGCCTTTGTTTTGTTTTGATTGACGTCAAATGTTTGACAGCTGGGGACAGAGTGGTTTGTATGGGAAAAGAAAATTGTTGTTTTTACTATTTTCATAGTACCATAAAAAAGAAATCAGCCAAATCGGTTCAGCCGTTCTCGAGTTTTGCGATTAGCAACACATTTAGCGATTCATTTTTATTTATATAGATATGACTTGGGCATGTCTAAATTTGCTTAACTTTAACATCGTAACACGAACTTGCCAAAATGTCATTGTCATATTGTCATTGTATTCCACCTGGTCATCACATGTAGCAACAAATTTAAAGTAGGACAAGCATATTAAGCACACACAAATTCTAAGAACCGTTTTTTTTACAGATGCGAAGATGGTGGAGGCGGCGCAGCGACAGGTACCGGCGGGAGGGCGGCATCGCTGCGGCTCGCCAACGGGCGGGTGGCCGCGCAGTCGGCAGAGCAGCTGCCGCACTCGCCCGCCGACTGCGCCTCGGTGCGCATCTCCATCGACAACACCAACACCTGCTGCACCGACTCTCTCGTCACCGCCCTCGACGATGAGACGCTGCTACTGGGTAAGTCACCCCACTAGGTATATAGCGACTGATACTTTCGACTAAAGACTGCGCCTCGGTGCGCATCTCCATCGACAACACCAACACCTGCTGCACCGACTCGCTCGTCACCGCCCTCGACGATAAGATGATGCTACCGGGTAAGTCACCCCACTAGGTATATAGCGACTGATACTTTCGACTAAAGACTGCACCTCGGTGCACATCTCTATCGACAACACCAACACCAGCTGCACCGACTCGCTCGTCACCGCCCTCGACGATAAGATGATGCTACCGGGTAAGTCACCCCACTAGGTATATAGCGACTGATACTTTCGACTAAAGACTGCACCTCGGTGCACATCTCTATCGACAACACCAACACCTGCTGCACCGACTCGCTCGTCACCGCCTTCGACGATAAGATGATGCTACCGGGTAAGTCACCCCACTAGGTATATAGCGACTGATACTTTCGACTAAAGACTGCACCTCGGTGCACATCTCTATCGACAACACCAACACCAGCTGCACTGACTCGCTCGTCACCGCTCTCGACGATGAGACGCTGCTTCTGGGTAAGTCAAACTACACATCATCCCACTAGCAATATGCCAGCTGCCGCATTCGCCCGCCGACTGCGCCTCGGTGCGCATCTCCATCGGCAACATCAACTTGCTGCACCGACTCGCTCGTCACCGCCCTTGACGATTAGATGCTGCTACTGGGTAATTCATCTCCCTTAGCTACACATAATCCCACTTGCTTTATGACAGCTGCCACACTCGCCCGCTGACTGCGCTTCGGTGCGCATGTCCATTAACAACACCAACATTTGCTGCACCGACTCGCTCGTCATCGCCCTCGACAAAAAACGCTGCTTCTGGGTAATTTATCTCACTAGATATATAGCGGCTACTTCTTTTGACTAACGACTTCGCCTACACGCGCTTCTCCAGCAACAATACCTTCACGGCTGCATCATGAGTGGTCTCTGCCCACGACAATGAGACGCAGCTACTGGGTAAGTTATCTCACTAACTATATGACAGCTCACCCGCCGAGTGCGCCTCCATGCGCATCTCCATCGAGAAGAGAAAACTGCTGGATAAATCACCCGCTAGCTCTCTTCAAATTTCTCTCTCAGATGCATATAGGTCATATTGTTGACGCAATATTACGTCATATCAGTCAATCTTTCTGTTTGCTTTAAACCTGAACATATTGATGGGGAAGTCCGTCCACGGACACCAGAATACTTTTTTCAAATAAATTATAGTGATGAATTTGTTTTTATTAGTGCAGCCATAACAGTCTTCATAATAGTCCACATGTGTACACTGTAAATTATTTTAAACAGTGAAAGAAAATCTGTCACACAACGCATTTTAAATTAAAAAGGCAATAACAAACTTAATAGTCCAATCAAAATGATACCTTTATTGAGACATGAAAATTTTAGCTAGGTAGAATCGCATTTTCTTATCTTTTGGCTGGGATGGCTGAGTTTAGACTTCCGTTCGCTTTTGCCACTGCATTTTTTATCTCGTTTCCAAGTTGTTTGACATTTTAAAAATGTTTTAACTTAATAGCGTTAGAATATTCGGTTAGGTTTGTACTTGATTTAAGTCAACTTAATCAGTTACAACGACATTGTTGTGTTCCGACATCGACGCTAGAAAGCTTAGAAATAAGGTAGCCAGCTCTTGAAATGCGCTTCCATTTTCGGCATTTCTTTCACTGGCTATCTATATGTATAGGTGAGATGAATGCCAAGTGAGTGCTTCACTTTTGTAGAATCACACTAATATTATAAATGCGAAAGTGTGTGTGTGTATTTGTTGCTTCTTCACGCAGCAACGGATGGATGGATTTGGATGAAATTCGGCATACAAATAGTTTATAACCTGGATTAAAACATAGAATACTTTTTATCCCGATATTCCCACGGGAACGGGCACCACGCGGGTGAAACCGCGAGCGGCCGCTAGTTAAAATATAAGACTCTGAAACATAGCGGTGATGATTTATTTAATGTATCAACTTCTATATAAATACGACAACTTATCATCATTATACGAGTAAGTAAATAGGATAATTACTCTGACACTTGTAACTATGTATTGTAAAAACAAAATTAACATAAGATATTATCACGCATTAATATCTATTCATTAGTTACATGTCAAAAAGATAAACTTTTTGAATAATGTCGGCTTTAAGGGCAACGCTCAGTGGCGTCACTTTATTAAAATAACTTTGAATTTTAAAAACACAATCTTGCAAATCTGGTGTAGGTACACGACTTACCAAACGGCCATGTACTTTGTCTAAAAATGGTAATTAGAATTATAATTTTTGTTTAAGTTATTCAAGCAGCTTAGCAAAAACGTTAGGTTTATATTTAATCATATAAAAATGTTCTCCTTAGCCATCCATAGGGAAGGCTCGAGCCCCAGCAGTGGGGACATAAATATGAACTGGTGATGGTGTTATAAAAAAATGAAAACGAAAACGCTGTGTGGCCTCCAACAAGCTGGACCGTCGATCTGGTGAAGCCACTGGATGCGAGGAGGACAAAACGCTGTGGAGATCCTTGGGGGAGGCCTTTGTCCAGCAGTGGACGTCTTTTGGCTGAGACGATGATGATGATGATAATGCTGAAGTTTAATCATTGTGCCATGAATGTATTAATGGAACTACGAATTATAATTTTAAATTTCACAACGGATATTATGAAACCTAACCAACAAATAACACATCAGCCAAAATTCATAACTCATAACAGTTTAAAGTAAACATGTGGCATCTCAGAGGTTTGTGGGAAATGCAAATTGTGCACTTCCCATTCAATATTAGCAGATCGAGGGAGACAGACGATCGGGCGTCTAATGCACCGTTCAATTGCAGAAAACCCTCTTGAGACCGCTTCATAATTAACTCGGTTCAGATTGCTCGAATGGCATGCAAGTTTAATATTACCCAGTAAACTCTGAAATGAGCATACTTAACTTACATTACAGGTAAATTTTAAACACTCGACTGACGAATGCGCTTGATAAGATACGAGGATATAGAGAGAGAACAAGAGGCGAGATAATTACAGTATAGTATGTTGACAATCTCTGATTTCTGCCTTTAATTCATTGTTAGAACATAAGAGTATTACTCAACGCATATCCATGGTCTCACCCCATACCTGAGTGCTTATTTTGAATTTATTTACCATTATTCGATTATGCTAAATAAAAAGAGAATTTAATTGTACTATAGTGGTCAAAAAACGACTGTAGTTTTTTTTAAGCTTTTTAATATTTCGGCTAAATGCTATGTACAGTCAACAGCAAAAGTAGATGATGTTTACTAGATTTCAAAATTAAGTTTCAATTGTGTAAGTCGGTATTTTCTATATAACTACAGTCAAAGTCTGCAGGTCTAGTAGACACTCGAAGATTTTTCGATATGCGTTTAAAAAGTTTTGATTTCATATTTTGTGAACTTGGTCAATCACCAGTTACCTTTGCTGTTGACTGTACCTATAGGCCATCAAAAAGTTTAAAAAAGTTTACAAATATGTATTTGACATGGACAGATTCAAATCAATATATATTAACAAGGATAGGCAAGAGCTGGATGAGAGGTCGTGCTTGGTGGCGTGCATTTGGAGAGGCCTATTTCTAGCAGTAGGGCTAGTAAAGGCCGATGATGAGATGATGTTTAATATAGATGACAAATTATAGCAACTCACCTCGTTTATCATGAGAAGGAGCATAATAATATAGAAATTCTGTGTTTTTTTTAAATTTTACAATTACAGATCACTTTAGCCTAAAGCATAATTTTCGAAATACTTTTTCTTGAAGACTCTTTCTAATTCGTCCTTCCTAGATTTTTTTATGGAAAAAGGTGTGATGTATATCTACGTATATATCGATGTCGTTAACAAATGTAACACTTGGGCTCTATCGATAACATTGTCATTATTGGTTCAAAATCCGGTAGTTTGTGCTTATATCAATTTCGTAGAAGTATCGTTGTGTCATAAGAAAATTAGTATGTTAGTCATGTTAAAACAATTATAAATGGAGCATTTTTGTTGAACATAACAGCGATATTATTGACGCTTACGATTTGTGATGTTGACATAAGGGGATACAAATATTTGTTGTTATCAGTTCAACTATTAACATTTGGTCTGTGGTTATGTAACTACTACGTGGGAAATATCGATATGTTATGTCAAAAGTCCATTAGTAGCTGTGCATTGTATCGTTAGAGTAATTAAAAGGATATATTTTGAAACATTTATTAGCGATAAGTAAGTGTGTGTTCACAGCACTACGATTAAAAATGGTATCTTTTATGATGTAAATATTAGGGGGAGACCGTAGTTCCGAGGAGATGACTGCACGGGCTACTCCACCCATCCTAGCCGCACTTTGGGGGTGGAGAACATCATCCTCCCCACACTCCCCGCACAAACTCAATTCAATTCAATTCTTTACATATTGCTTTTCCATAATAATATTTATTCAAGGATTTTAAAGTAATGTCAAGAACAGTATTTGTCTATAAAATACTCTTGTAATATATTAATATATAGTAACGTATTTCTGTGGTTGACAGTTTTAATTTCCCTAAAACTTCTATAACTGTCATGATGTAGAGCCGTCCCTCTCCCCTCCGTAACCGGAGGGTGAGGTGCCTTAGTAGGAGACGTGTCCAAAGGCACCACCGCGGTCCGTGTTGGGTCGTGTACGATTCCTTAGAGTTCTTGGGATTCCGCCTAAGCGGTAGACGGAAGCCCTAGGCCCTTTTAGTGAGCCATAATATCATGCTAATACCCCTCGGAGATAGAGCCCCGCGGGACTATTCGGGTAAGAACTTTCCTAGCAAAAACATATGGAGATACTGTCTTTCCATTCTTTAGGTAGTAGGTGCTTACAGGTCGTGATCCCGAGCCTTCCCCGTGACAGAGAAGGGATGTGACTAGGTTTTTTATTACTAGATATTTGTCTTTTGATTACTTTTCGATAAAAACATTAAAAACATTAATATAAGTAGGTATCCAATAGTAAAACTATACGAGATTTTTTTTGCCCATTACAATATCTGCTCTATAATCTCAAATTTTGAGTGTAGTTGAATAAAAGTGCTGTTATATTATTAACTGACCAATTTCAGTGCTTAAGATTTTTTTACATTGATAAAAAGTAATTGACACGAAACTGATTTGCACAAAAATTACGGTCGATTTGGAAAATTATCGCTGACGTAACGTCCCGTAAATAAATTGCGTTAATAATACAACGAATAGTACCTAAAAACAGTTTCTTTGCGTGAACGTAGCATTTATTATGCTTTCAAAATGTTTTAAAGGGTAATATGGCTACACCTACGTGTGAAATTGTAAAATTATATCAAAGAATCAGTCATATTAATCATCATAGTCAGATTGTAAAATAAAACATAAAGACCATTATATTATTCTGACTGAAAATAATGTAAAGATAAACATTATATTTTACTACATCTATCAGTTGAATTTATTAAAATGAACAAAATAACTTTGATTTATGAGCCTAATAAATTCAAGGGCTTTACTAATAAACAGAGTATAAGCTTTGAATAGATATATCGTGTTTTGTTCCCGTCATGTAAACTTCATTTCTAATTAGAGAGAATTCTTTGTACGGAACTGGTTTCATAGCAAGAAGAATTTATTCCTTGTACGACACTGGTTACGTAGCCCTGGTTTCATAGGCGGCCGAAGGGGACAAAACACGTAATAGCTATTCGAAGCTTACACTCTGTTTATTTGTACGTAGGTCTGTATGAGTTAAGTACCATAAAAACAACATCTAAACATGAAAAACAAAAGAAAGTTACCTTTCACCCTCCGTCCGCCGCAGTGTGTATGACGAACAATGAAAATGTCACTGCGTAAGCAACTTACGCAATTCCAACCCATTTTCTTCGTGTGGGCAGACTGCAAGACGTTTTGGGGAACATCCGAGCTACCATTGACCATGAATGCTGTAGCGCGCATGCCGCGAATTCGCGCGCGGCACCGCAACTCCTCGACCAGTCTCCGGCCGCCTTGCTCGGCGAAATGACACGTAACGCGCGCCAACATTAAGCTCGAAGCTCGCGAAAACGCGCGTGTTCTGTGAAACAAGTGAAGACGTGATAATTTTGTTGTTTTCTTATTCTTGAAAATTCATTTTCGACCAGTGACAAATAAAAGTTCCAGAAAAATGTGGGAGTTTTACCAAAACGTTTGTAGCTGATTATTTTGGGGTGTCGCTTTTATCAATGTCGTGTTGAATGTTGTGTCCGAATTAACAATGATAAGGAACAAATTAGGTAATTAAATATTTTTAACCATTTTTTGAAATAACGTTGTCGCATGTTAGAGCTTATGGAACTAATATTATGTGGGTTATCGTTGAAGTTCATAGTAATTTAGGTTAGCTTGCCCATTTTCGGTTGCCAAGTGGGGGACTTTTACTACCGTTGCATTGCCAAAATAAACGTATTACTGACTATACAAGGTAAGATGAGCAATTAATGTGACTCCCTTGAAAATGAAAGGTCGTGTCGACGAAGAATATAGTAACTAAAACTACTTATTATTAAAAAAATTACAAAAATAAATGTTCTGCTAATAAATGTAAGAAATAATCAATTAGCCATAACTATGTGAATAACATTTATTGAATACCAAATTAACTGCTGAGCTGCTGTTCGTAAATAAAAACAATCAGCGGTTCGTGAAATACGAAACAGTAATTAACACAGCTAGCTTAACGCTTAATTGGCCAAGACCGATTGATAACTAAAAGAAAGAAGCAACAAATATATTTTACTCACACCGAACAAAGCTTTGTCATGTCAAGCCAAAACACCAAATACCTACAGTGTTTTTTCTCTATAACTTTTTTTGTGCTTACAATAAAGGTTACGTGCAGTGATGTTACTGAAAACGATTCAGGCTGATGGCCCATTCAATTGCGCAGACTGAAATCGTTCACAATGTTTTATTAACATTTCAATGAGACAGTTCAAATTATACATTAGGCGTGACAGGATATTTTACATTTTTATAAAATAAACCTTCACTAAGGTTGGTTTTGTTAATTTATAAAGCAAACGTGGCTGATGAAGCCATCATTTGAACAGCATATTTCAAATTACAAAAACACAAATGTTGAAAAAAAATCCACGAGCAGGATTGTCATCATCATCATCATGACCCGGTATGTCAGAAGGGTGCAGGATCAAATGCTGTTCGTGGAAATTTTTTCAACATTTGTGTTTTTGTTATTCTTTCGCAACAAAATTTGCGTTAAAATTATATAAACAAAACAAAAACAGCATATTTCAATGTTAAAAGTTATTTTAAAGTGATACCTGTTTTTTTATAATTAAGCTGAATTGGATAACAAGTATAGACTCTTGGACGTAAGCGATCACCGCAATCTGCGAACACTTTTATAATATGTGCGTTACCGGACCCCTAGTCTTAGATTTTGTGTTCAGTAAAAGGCCTATGTCCAGCAGTGGACGTGTGTAGGCTGATGATGATGATGATGATGATGATGATGAAAAGGAATGCCTTACTCTGCCGGTTGGCGGCAAAAATAGGTATGATTGTGGTTCATACTATCGGAAGTCTGTGAGGAAACTAGTACTAGGCCCAGAAGTGGAACGCATAAAAACTGACGATGCTTTTCGTAATCTGACAATGTTATTGTATAATAAAATAAAGTTACTCGGAACGCTTTTTTATAATCAAAACTTGACATACAACTTATATTTTAGACAAAAATAAGTTAAACGTTACAGTTGACTATTTTTTATATGAGCTTCTATCGACATCATTGCCGTAATTTTCTCGACAGAAAACTGCATTCCGAATCGTTGGTAAAATCATGACTATCTGATGCTTTTAAATTAAATTAAATTATGGCCAGCCAAGATACTTGGTTATTCGCTGAATTATGTATTACTGAATTTCAATTAACTAATAAACTTAAGTAAAAAGAATAGAAAATGAAAGCAGGTGAATTAAAAATTAAATATTACTCGACTATCTGATGCTTTTAAATTAAATTAAATGATGTCTAGCCAAGATACTTGGTTATTCGCTGAATTATGTATTACTGAATTTCAATTAACTAATAAACTTTAGTAAAAAGGATAGAAATTGAGAGCAGGTGAATTAAAAATTAATTATTATTCATTCGAGTGCTAGGAAAGAAACTCACAGAATGAAAATATATGCGAGAGGAGTGATGAGATAAAAAACTATATTTGAGGCAAAAGGAAAAAGTTGGGCTGTATTAGGAATACGAAGTAAAGGTATTATTATAAAAAAAAGAAATGATTACACTAGAACATACTAATAGGAGACTTCTTGGCGGGAAAGTGAAGCGTCATGTCTGCGGTTTTGTTTTATTTTCTAAAATTTGTGTTATGTCGAATATTAATGTGAAATAATGGTGGATTATTAACCGTTAAGTGTTCGTGAGTGTGCATAAGTGTTGGCAAATGAAACAAAACAGTGCAACGTTACTTTTCAAATTCTCTCAAGAAGCTCGCGTGAGGACATAGTAAAGCCCTACATCTTTACTGAGATACTCGAGGGGTTGGGGGGTATATCATTTCTAATATCATTCATCATCATCATATAAGGAAATATTGTTTATTTATGTATTACTTGTAAGAAAAATTACTTTGACACTGGCTAAATGTGCTAATCGCACAAAGCCATCAACTAATATACTAATATCAGCAACCACGGTGACAATACAAGAGAGAGCTAAGTCAAACAAAAGAAGGTTGACATTAGTAAAAGTAGAAAATATTAAAAGTATATAATTTAGAAAGGAGTATTTACTCCGTTAAACGTTAACGTCCGCTAACGTTATTGTTTCATTATTTATAAGAAACTATACTTACAGTGTATTCTGGTTTTATTATGACTCAATGGTTTCGCTTGCTAGAGGATATTGCGAAATTCTAAAACGATTCATTTCTAAAAATAATAGAAACAGAACCCATACACGTCAATCAAAGCATTTCCATTCAAATGTGACGCAAGGTTTTATTGTTAACATCTTTGATATGTTTGATAAACTTTCTGTTTTGTCATTATTCAAGAAAAACATATTTTTGTTCTTCTAAAGGGAATTTAATAACAATTTTATTTTTTATTGTCTGAAGAAATCTATTATTCTTATTTAGAAAAAGTTTCTAAAGAACATTATCTTTATTATTTATTAGATCGTTATTATATAGAATTGAGCCACGATAGCTTAGTTGATAGTGCACCTGGCCCGGCATATCATGGGGTGCGGGTTCGAATCCCGCTCGTGGAATTTTTTCAACACTGTCTTTTTTTTCAAATTCTTTAGTTATTTTGTTTTGAGGTCTCTTCTGTTCAGCAACCAAAATATTTCTGTCCGTGACATAATTGAGCAATATCAACACAAACAAGTAACAAATATTTTAAACAATTCTTTAGGTTATTTAAATATGTGTGTATATATTTATTTATATATTAAGGACACCCAACAAAGCATACCCCGAACATATTCTTACATTACAAACCTATGGCTATTATAACTGGCGCTGTTTTAATTATAGGTTGTCACAGTGTACATAATTTCAAACAGTTATTAATAAAAGTAACTCATAACTAGAGATAAAAGCGTATTTTTTTAAGATTATTAAATGTTTTTTTACTTTACTCTATCATATAAAATATTAGAAAGTTAAAAGTTAAGTGTTATCTATTTTTTTATTTTTACTAATCTATGAAAAATTATTTACTAAATAAGTGTAAGTAACTTCAAATAGTTTTCAGATCTGTGAGACGGAGTAATCAGTACAAAATAAATTGTTTAAAATTTTCTTTAGCATAATACATAATTATTACGCATATGCTTAAAACGTTGTACTTATGTACAATACCTACTTTACATTTCAGGCAGTTCTCTCTTGCACTCAATAAAACGATGTGAGCCCAATTATCGTATTGCTACCGTAAAACTCTTTAGCGTAAAATCTAAATGGTGTATATTAAATTAAGTTGTTAAAGCGTCACAACAAAATCATCCACCCGTAACAATATTCGCACAAAATATCAGTTTGACCTATGTGTACCGCAAGCAATAATGTAATGTTCCACAAGGGAGCCTGTATTAGTGCAATTAAAATATATAATAAATTGCCGGTAGAATTAAAAAAGTTAGAAGGTAACATTTTTAAAAAGAGTTTGAGAGTATGGCTCATACACAAGGCCTATTATAATTTAAACGAATACTATGCTGATAAATAGGTATTATTCACAAAACACATTGTACGTCCGAAATGGATAAACTGTTGATACTATTTATTATTTAAGAACTATATTGTATACAGTTATACAATAAATAACTTCTATTTCTATTTCCATAACGTCCGTAAGTGGAACTAACAAATGACAGACGTCATTTCATAGAATTTATGACATACGTTACGTTACGATTTCGAAAGAAGTTCGTGATAAGACCCACCGCTTATAAATCTTACGCCAGAATGCCAATAGAATAAAATAGAACATAATTCCTGTACATCTTGTTAATCTAGTACTCATTAATTAAAAAATATCTTAACTAATGGCTTCGCGATTAGCATTTAGCCAAATTCAATTATTTTTTATTATTAGTAGTAAGGGTACAAATTGTACGGTAGATAGAAATTAAAATGGAGTCTCACAACACGTGTTATTACGGGAAGAACTTTGGTGAGACTCCTAGTACCCTATTTAATGTTAAATGAGCTATTTTTTATGCTTCATAGTAAGTAAGTAAACATCCTATAATTGTCCCACTGCTGGGCAAAGGCCTCCATCATAATGGCTTAATCACCACGCTTGCCAAGTGCGGGTTGGTGATCGATCACAAACCCGGGCTATGCATCGAAAAATCCGAAATACATTTTGCTCGACCTGGGAATTGAACCAGGGACCTTTGGGTATCGGCCCGAACGCTCTGCCACTCGGCCACCAAGGCGTTATGCTTCATAGCTTTGTAATCAATTGAAAAAAAAGGAAATTTTCTATATTTATAATGACATTTCAAGGTAATAATTGTCAACCGAAAGTCGTAAAACGCGAACAAAGATATAACTCGGCCCATTTCAATTGTCGTAATCCGTAAGTTCCTTAGTATTGGTTACATCCACTTGAGACTTGACATTGCGAAATTATTTACCATTCCCCGTCACGTGGCGTGGCCGACGCACGATTAATTCATGTTTATTAAACAAATTAACTATACCAGTGCCATTAGATACGCTTCTAATTGCTTTGTGGCAGTAAAGAAAACTCTACTCTATGGCACCCGTTGCCAATCGGAAAAATCTCAAACCAAAGTCATACGAACATAACAAACGAAGTTTCAATTTACATTCGTCGTTAGCAATACCTGGATTCGTTTCGCCTTGGTCGGTTCTAATCTTGACTTTGAAATCAACATAACTTTGCTTAAGCATTTTTCTTTTCATTAGTACTGCTTAGCAACAGTTTGTGGATTTTAAATAAATGTCTTTCGCAGACATCGTGGACCATTTTAAGAGTCTAATAGATACATAAGTACTGTAATGTCATGCAATATGATTAAGAAACAACAAAACATAGACATAGATAACCTAAAAAGACTACTCAGGGTTAGCTTCAACAGGGTTTTTGGATGCGATTAGTGCTTACCCTAATTAACTGTATCAATTTGGTTAGCCTTTCGATGCAGTAAGTCGACGAAATGCTTACCGTATTGATAGGGTTAGTGAAAACAAGTCTATAAGTAACCCAATCAAAAACCCCTTATATGGAAAGTGGTTCCGGCCCCTGCCCGTAAGTAATAAAAAACAATCCCATTATAATCATTTAACGTAGCATTTATTTATCGTGCCTCAGTACGTTGTTTTAATTTTTTAATTTGTCAGTATTGGTACGCACGCAGACAATTGAACACCGCTCCAAACTACTCGTACGTTTTCAATTCGTAAGAACGCTGTCTCAAAATTTAATAGTTGGTTTAGTCATAAAAGCCTTTGATAAGTCTTTTTTAATCTATTCTATCATAGATTCTGTTTGTTTATATATAATAGTAGGAGGCAAACGAGCCCGCAAAACCAGAGGAATCGCAGATGCGTTGCCGGCCTTTAAGGAAGGAATAGGCTCGTTTCTTGAAGATCCCTAAGTCGTAATGATCCGGAAATACCGCTGCTGAGAGCTGGTTCCACAGCACTGTAGTGGCATAAAGGTGTTACAAAAATGTATGGCAAAAGTATTAAATTGTTATTTTACTAATTCATCTGTGATTCCTTTGGTTTTGCGGGTGTCCATGGGCGGCGGTGATTGCTTCCCATCAGGTGACCCGCCTGCTCGTTTGCCACCTTCTAATATAATATAATATATATATATATATATATATTGCTTGCCACATTGCTTTAAATCACTATATATATATATATATATATATATATATAGTGATTTAAAGCAATGTGGCCGAGAGGAAAATATGTTACATGGCGACTAAATTCAAATTTATCATAAATAGTTACGCAAACTGTACATACCTACATAGGTTATTATAATTAATTATAATAAACAAATGCAAAAATTTTGTACACTGTTGCAATGACATAACTGACATAAGTAAGTCGATTCTTTAATATTAATAATTATTTGTTAAGAATTTATGATAGTTAATTTGTTGCGGCAACTGTAGAAGAATAAGAACAACCTCTTTAGAGGAAGTGTAAAAAACTACAATAAAAATATGAAGGTACTATTGGCCACATACGCTTTACCCGTCTAAAGGTGAAAATCCTTGGCACCGCGTCGCTCGCTTTTAATAAAAGCCACAGCGGCGGGCAGCGGCGATGCGCGTGCACGCGATTTGTTCTTCAAATCGGTAAAGCCTTCGAGACCCCCATTGTACCTACATAAAATAAAAAACAAATTGACGACTCAGGAAAAGTAATCTACATGCAATAACAAAATAGTATTTGTTTGATGATCTTGAATTCCATAAATTTAAATATGATAGGTTCTAATATAAAGCTTCGTATATAAACGGCAGTTCTTGGTCACTTAAATTCGCTATAGCGCTTCGGTATAACGCCTTTTGGTATACATAATCACCAGCTGATTATACGTCCCCACTGCTGGGGCACGAGCCTTCCCTATGGATGGATAGGGAGAACGGGATATAAGCCACCACGAGGGCCCAGTGCGGATTGGTGGTTGTTAATGACTGCTAATGCAGCCGGGACCAACGGCTTTACGTGCCTTCCGAATCACGGAGGAGCTCGAGATGATAAATTTTTGGTCACCCATCCGATGACCGGCCTTTGCGAAAGTTGCTTAACCTCAGCACTCGCAGACCGGGCGCGTTAACCACTGCGCCATCGAGCTCCTCGTATTTGTTTGATGATCTTGAATTCCCTAAATTTACAGATGATAGGTACTTAGGTATATATTGCCACGTCGACACCAACACACGCGTGTGTTGGTTGGTGCAAAATAGTAGTTTATGCAACTGTCATATAATGAAGGGTATTAAAACACGAGTGTGAGTTTATGAAACGAGCGCAGCGAGTTTCATAATAGTAACGAGTGTTTTAATACCCGTGTTATATGCAGTTGCATACACTACTTTATCTTCACTAATGCAATTAGTCAAACAACAAGAGTAAAAGCTGACAATAGTTTATTTATAATAATTGTTCAAATTTCCGCCATTAAAATCTAACCAATGAGAGCGCAGCTGCGCGCGCAGGGCCAATCAGGAGCGAGCGCGCGCTGTTCTTTTTTTATTTAATTGGCACAAGATCTTACCAAAGAGTTTTGTGTATGTAAGTTTAGTAGTTTCGACGAAGTTTTCACGTATAACCCAACTGTTTTCAAAAGCCAGCCTTATATCAAAATTTTATACAACTTGTATGAGGATTTTGACATAAGGCTCGCCAGGTTAATTGGTCGCGTTTTATTGATGTTATAATGAGATTTTACGATATCGATGTGGATATTATACCATCATGTGAAATTGCTTAAATTGAGTGTTTTGTTGTCTGCGCTATAACAGTAGTAATTATAAGTCAAGTATTGGAAACATAAGTAGAATGTTACAACATTAGTGTAGATAAACATTATTACGGGGTTGAAAGAGGGTTAAAACCAATAACCTTTTTGACTTTGACATGCGTCCATGACAAAGTAACTACATACCTAATGTTTACTTTTTCTTACTTTTTCTTTTTTTTTTGTTTGACAATTACCAATGCAAATGCATAATAAAGGAAACGAGCCTATTCCTTCCTTAAAGGCCGGCAACGCGTCTGCGATTCCTCTGGTTTTGCGGGTGTCTATGGGCGGCGGTGATTACGTGCTCTCCATCAGAGGGACCGCCTGCTCATTTGCCTCCTTCTTTTATAAAAATAAAAAAAACATGCTACAACTTTATATTTTTGTACCTATGTGTAAGTATTTTTATGTAGGTATATAATTTTTTAATTAGTATTTTTATGTACGTTAATTTGTTACACCACGCGTCGCCACCTCACGTTTAGGGAGCTGTCTGATAACCAGCGCTTCTGTGGCATTCTGTGTATTGCCACAAAAGCATTGCTGAGACAGCTACCCGACCTTGTACATCACAGTTATGTTTATTATTCTTTTCTCTTCTTAATTTTTTTGTGATTGTGTTAGTTAATTATAATGGAATCACGCGTTATTTTGCGGAAACCCATTGTACAAAAAAAATTAATATAAATAATATGTAGTGTTAATACTTCCTGCAGGCGGGAGGGCGGTGCGTGCGTACTGCATCCAAACTGTTTAAACGAGTGAGTTAGCGGAATTAACACTACATATTCTTTAAATTTCATTTTTTTATTGTGTTAGTTTACACATACTTTCGTCCCATTTCACGAAATCACTCCACAAATGTTTATATAGAAAGCAAGTGAAAAGACGTTACACATCAAAAATATCATTGCTTATGACCCGTTTAAAATTTAGCAAGACAAAAATCTAGGGAAAAAGTACCTACAGATTTTTTGAATTACGTTTGGAGGCCCACGATCGCATTCTTACTTAAATTTGAATGTGGGTAAACAGCCCGCCAGCCTACAACCCATCCTCGCCTTATTTCCATATGCTCCTTTTGGAATATTAATTCCGCTTGGGATTCAATAAAATTATAATAAGGGTTGTTCTAATTTATTTTTACTTCAATAATTGTTTTGCACTCTCTTTCATTTACGTTAACGTTGTTGAGATTAGTAGATACTTTGTGATTAAGTAAAGAACAGAAATTGTATCATCATCATCATCATCATCAGCCTACACTAGTCCACTGCTGGACATAGGCCTCTCCAAGTGCACGCCACCGAGCACGATCCGCGAAATTTTACACCACTATTAAATTTAGAATCTTATTTCATCATTTAAAAAAAAAAACACCGCCTTAGGAACTAAAACACAAATACTACACTACTACTACAAATACACTTACTTATAGAAGAGATTTGCGGTTTTGTTTAATGTAGTTTTACTTAAAACGATATCATCATCATCATCATCATCTCAGCCAAAAGACGTCCACTGCTGGACAAAGGCCTAAAACGATATAGTCAACGATAAATAGATAGGTAACTAGTAGGACTAAGTTAGGACTTAAAACGATATAAACAATCATAAATAAGGAAATTCGTCATAAGGAACTATCCTTAAAACTATCCTGTCCTCTTATAGTTTTAGACTTCCCCATACTCACTTAATTGCTTTGCTCACCCTGTCACTTCTTTAACATAATTACTTATTTAACGAAAAACACTTCATCCTAATCGCATACGATGTCGTCTTATAACAATACGAAGGTTTTAGATTTAACTCAACGAGTAAAAAATAAATCACAATAACACAAATGTTGAAAAAAAATTCTTCGAGCACGATTTGAACCTGCACCCTTCTGACATACCGGGTCAGGTGCTCTCCCAATTGAGCCATCGTGGTTCTAACCAGCCCGCCGAAATTATAATTATTCAACACTATTTACTTTTTTACTTTGAAAGCCAAAGGCGCCTATTCAATGTAGAAGAAAGAAGAAGAAGAAAAGATATTTATTGACACACACACACACACACACACACACACACACAAAATACAATACAAAAAAAAAAACAATTAAAAGAAAAATTAAACAAAAAGCAGTGTGTGAGGCCAACAAGGACCCTGTCTCAGCATAATACCCCCACGACACTCGAAGATGGGCCGAGTACCGTAGAAGAAAAAAAAAAGGAGCGCTGTTATTCTGACAGGGCCGCAGGAGGGAGACGAGTGACAACGCACCGCGACGCCGACAAACAAAAAAAACAATAAATAAATAAAATAAAACAACCATCGTCATTAACGTCCGATCATAGCAGTTTTACAAATATTAAAGATCAGTTACGAAGTAGGCAAGCTATTTATAAAATAAAAAAAAAAAATTTTTAAACATTTGTGTTTTTGTGATTTGTTTCGCAACAAAATTTGCGTTAAAATTATAAAAACAAAAACATTTTATTAAAAAATAGCCTGTCTGTCATTGGTTTATTTGCCATGCTAGACAAATGCAGGTTGGTTATCACAAGCACGAGCTATTTATTTATTTAAATTTTAATTGCCCATTACAATTACAATTAATTATATGAATTCAATAATAGATTATGCATAAGATAATCGGAAACACGCATTGTCTGACCTGGGAATCAAACCCAGTAACCTGCGGTTATCGGGGTGAGCGCTGAGAGCCACTCGGTCAACAAGGCGAATACAAATTGAAGCATATCCAAACTCACCAAATCTCAGTGGGACACTGAGTAAAGTTGAGTAAATAAAGCGAGAATCATCAGCGGTTACGGGAGTGACGCAAATGAGTATAAATATAAAATCTTTTCCGGCTCCAGTTAATTTTCGCAATGCCTCATTTATAGTGGTATTTCAAGCGACATAGTTAATTACAAACACAAGATGAAGATGAACATCTCTTTATTAGATAACTTTACCTAGTCGACTTTACTTTACATTTAAAGTACAGACTTCAGTACACAGCACAGACTTTGGTTCTGCATGGGATAGACAAAAAATCGCCTCGGCGCGGCGGCCGGGTGGTAAATCGCTCGGCCGATACCTGAAGGTCCCGGGATCGATTATCAGATCGGGCAAAATGTGTTTCGGATTTTTCGATGCATAGCCCGGATTTGTGATCACAAACCCGCATCGGCAAGCGTGGTTTTAAACCTTTACTCATCAATTGTAGTGATGACTTGATTTCAATGATGGAATCCTTTGCCCAGCAGTGGGACAGTTATAAGATATTTACTTTACTTTACTTTAGTCGGTATATGAGCATACGGCCCGCCTAATAGAAAGCGGCCACCGCACAGCCCATAGACAGCACCTTGTAAAGCTGTGACACCAAGGGGTGTTTTCTTCACAGAAGAAATAATAGTTGTTAGTGTATCACGCGCACCTTGCCGACCCTGAAGCTTCATTTCCTATATGCCCTATAATGTCGATGGATCTTGAATCATGTGGCAGCAGTGTAAGGAACAGTAACCCAGTGGCCATCGCCAAAAAATAACAATACTACTTAGCGACAGAAGTATGTAAGTTCGCCATTCAGTTTGATTTTAGGCAGAATCTTTTCATTAGACATAATCTAATTAGTACGTGAAGCAAAACTTTGTACCCCTTTTTTACGAAAATTGCGCGGACGGAGGAGTATGAAATTTCGCACACTTATAGTTTAGGTATATAGAGAAGGTTATCCCAATGTTAACATTCTTTTTTAATTATGCATAAAAATACATTAAATCAATAAAACTAACATTACACCCACTACCATGTATTTGACACACACGCATATAATTCCTCTTTTCAAATATTTCAAAAATGGAAGAGGAGCGGCCAAAATCTGTCAACGCCAATCCAAACTCACATTCTATTTTTTAATTTTTCACTGCTTAGGATAAAATACGTGCAGCCTTAAGAAAATTACGGTCGAATTTCGACCACTGGGCGACCACTAGTTAAAATAGTTTTGCCAAACTTGTATACAAAGGTGACATACATGCAGTACATGCTTCGCCCTTAGCTACCTTATTTAATTGATGGTCGGAGTTGTCATAACCGGTACTTAGGTACAACAAAACAGTGTACACACAGGTTGACCTTACGTATTTCTTGTTTCTATATATAATTGATCTGATTGTTTTGTATGTCAATGAAATATTAAGTAACTGATTGCTATCTTTTTTAAAATATACAGATGAAAAAAACTGGTATATAAGATTGTGGACTTAGATTTTGCATCTAGTTTTAAAATCAAACCCGTGAGACCTGATAAGATGTGACGAGATATGATAAATTCTTATTTTTAAAATCTAAAATATCTTATTTTAGAATGAAGCCGCCTCTTTCTAATAATTTATTTACAATTTTGCAATATTATATTACGTGGCGGACTTAATGTCTGCGAGATTATTTACCAGCTAACCATAGATTACTACCCATTGATGGTAGGAGCAATTATGTGCAGATCCAATAAAACGAAGATCTCCGCTAACCTAGGATGCAAGATATTCATGAGAACATCTTTCATCCAGCCCGACATAATCTTAACGTTATTATTAATAACTTAGCTCTAATAATGCTGACGTAAGCATTCGTTTGAAATGACAAATCAAAACCTGTTTGTCGTTAATGTTGATTGACGTTTTTTAGTGTGGAAGATAAGAGATTGACCTATACACAAAATCCTTTATTACTCAATTACTATTTTTAAATAGTTATACGGTTATCAATATAGAGGGACTCGATGGCGCAGTGATTAACGCACCCGGTTTCGAGTGCTGAGGTTATGCAACTTTCGCAAAGGCCGGCGGCTGGGTGACCAAAAATGTATCATCTCGAGCTGCTCTGTGCTTCGGAAAGCACGTAAAGCCGTTGGTCCCGGCTGCATTAGCAGTCGTTAACAACCACCAATCCGCACTGGGCGCGCTTGGTAGTTTATGGCCCGTTCTCCCTATCCATCCATAGGGAAGGCTCGTGTCCCAGCAGTGGGGACATAAGAATAAGTTGTTCATAATAATGATATCAATATGCCGGTCTTGCATTGAAATATTCAGCTATATATCTTTACACCTGATGATTCTGACATAATAACCAGATATACAACATGTAACAGTGTGAAAGGTGTGGCCAAAATGAAAAGATACAAAGAGAGAGAAGAGAAGAATAAAATGTATGAGATGGCTTCTTGGCGGGAAAGTGAAGAGTCATGTCTGCGATTTGGTTTTATTTTCTAAAATTTGTGTTATGTCGAATATTAATGTGAAATAATGGTGGATTATTAACCGTTAAGTGTTCGTGAGTGTGCATGACTGTTGGCAAATGAAACAAAACAGTGCAACGTCATTTTTCAAATTCTCTTAAGAAGTACGCCTGAGGACTTAGTAAAGCCCCACATCTTTACTGAGATACTCTAGGGGTTGGGTCTCACTTCTCATTTCTATTATCATTCATCATCATTACTGGAGGAAGAAGGAAATATTGTTTATTTATGTATTACTTGAAAGAAAAATTACTTTGACACTGGCTAAATGTGCTAATCGCACGAAGCCATCAACTAAAAGAAAAAAAAAAGTATGAGATTGACATAAGTCGCGCTAAATCACGTGGTCAGGGAGACTTCTTGGCGGGAAAGTGAAGCGTCATGTTTGCGGTTTTGCTTCATTTTCCAAAATTTGTGTTATGTCGAATATTAATGTGAAATAATGGTGGATTATTAACCGTTAAGTGTTCGTGAGTGTGCATAAGTGTTGGCAAATGAAACAAAACAGTGCAACGTCACTTTTCAAATTCTCTCAAGAAGCTCGCGTGAGGACTTAGTAAAGCCCCACATCTTTACTGAGATACTCGAGGGGTTGGGGGGTATATCATTTCTCACTTCCCAATTCTAATATCATTCATCATCATCATCATATATGAAAATATTGTTTATTTATGTATTACTTAAACTAATGACATGGCAGCATGGTCTATGACCTTAGCCGGTTCCTCAAGGAACAAACTACACTAAAAAAAAAAAATCACGTGGTCAGGTCAATCTTATGTCAACCCCATACACTTTATTCTTTTCGAACTTCGCTATCGTTTTCTTAATGTTACTTTGGCTACCGCCACTGATCTTGTATGTGTTGTTACTGAGACATAATTATTAACAACTTCGCTGTCCAAAAATTATAACAATCGATAAATCAATTGTTATATATCACATGTGACTCATGGGACAGGGAAGTAACTTTAATTTGTCATGCAGTTTTAAAATAAATAATTATATTAGTGAAGTCATGCACGTCAGGCCCGCATAAGCAAGCAGCAGTAATCATAAATGTAAGAACACAGAGGTTACTAAACCACTAGGGCTGTGACTTGTTTATATTGATGTTACGTCACACTGTTTAATTAAAAATTGCATAACAAATTTAAGGTAATAATTATGCCTTAGTAACTCTGCATACAAGATCTAGATCGGACACACTTTGGATCTTTTCATTTTGACCACACATTTCTGTTACACGCTGTATAAGCCGTAAGCACCGACTTAAGAGCGTTTACGCCGCACACTAGCGCCACTAATGAAAAAAAAAACATATCTAGTAATTAGAGATAGAAAATCAAATTATGCTTAACAAACTATCTGAATGAAGTAATTTAGCATTTTTACGTCACCTAATGAACACCTCACATGTTATGGTTTAGTTAAATAAGACGTTACGGCCACTTTTAACTATAACGCCATATTTAACTAAACCATAACATGTCAGGTGTTCATTAGGTGACGTAAAAATGCTAAATTACTTCATTCAGATAGTTTGTTGAGCATAATTTGATTTTCTATCTCTAATTACTCTAATTTCTATCTCTAATTACTGGATATTTCTTTTTTTTATTGGCGGCGCTAGTGTGCGGCGTAAACGCTCTTAAACCAAAACTATGTAGTGAACGTTCTGTAGATATATGCACAGAGGCGTGCTACATGATTATTATAGCCATTTAAATGACTGTGTGTGGTAAATATATTATTTAGCATCACACTTATTTACCGTCAATGACATCACAATCAGACAATAGCTTGATCGTTTATGATGCTTGTACTAATATTTTATTCCGCCTTCCAGATATGTTATATGCAATATGTTTATCATTCCCAAAGTTCAAATTTTTGTTACTTTTTTTTAAAGTTGCATATCCGGAGTGTATATACTTTAAAGGTGTTGTTTTAAATGTTATATATTTATAAGCACCTGTACAATTTCAACATAGTATGGATAATAAAATATATATTATATTCAGTTTAGACATTTTAGGTTACAATAACTGAGCTCTTATTAATGTCACTACGCCATTGGTTCGTAAGTCTACATGGCAGGAGATCTTGTACTGAGAAGAAAATATTATATGTTGGAAAATGCCCTCCTTAAAGACACCTCCCATTACAAATAAACATAATTAAACTACAAAACACAACAGAAGAACAATAACACACGCCTTTTCCGTACCTTGGTGCCGCATAAATTTTGCTTAAAACAGATTCATTCAACATCTTCAATCTTAATATTTGAATTAGATATTAAAAGAAGAGTTTTGTAGTATATTTATATCTTGTATCTTTACTTTAAACATGGGTAGATACGGCTATAACCCATCATACTGTTCCGATGCGTGACTACCATCTCACGATAAGAACCGAGACCAAATAGCTTAACGTGCCTTCTCTTTTAACGAGACGTTGGATAGTAATACCGCCGTTAACATAATTAGAATTTTAGGATCTTGATAGTGCAATGGCTAGCGCAAGGTATAAGGTCTTGCAAGTTATGCAGCTTTCGCAGTACCCGGTCACCCATGGGTAGGGTTACCATATCTCCGGATTTGACCTGAGTTCTCAGGATTTTTAGGCTCCTGACAGGATTGCGGCCGGATTTTGGAAATCTAAGGATTTAACTTTTTACACTATCATGGTCATTTACATTAGAATAAATATTATTAACGGGATTATTACCATGTTTATTGTAGTATATGTATCTAAAGATTTTTCGATATTTCAGTGAAGTAGTAGGTACTTGTTACCATTTTTGACTTTGTTTCCTAGTAACTGCAAAATATCAGTGACAACATTAGATTATTAGTTACAATTTTCCACAGAGTTGCGAATTACGTTTACGACAAAATATCAGGACGTTTTTTATTGAAATCATACTTTTTCTCAGGACTTTTTAAAGTTTCCATCTGGTAACCCTACCCATGGCGACTTAAGTAACATATCCCGAGCTCATCCGTCTTGCGTCTTCATCAGCATTTTGCTCCCGGGCAAACACATCGCTGATATTTGCATTGCTGCAGTACACTCACGCCACAAAAAGTTTTAAAAAAATGTTTTGCTTTTATTCATTGTTTATTGTTTTATGTGTGTCTGTGGTTTTAGAAATAAATGTATTATATATCTATCTATCTGTCAGAATGTATAATATGACGCTGGTCCCAGTTGCTACGTACGTAGGGACTAGCAGTGGTTAAACCCACCAACCCGTGTTGGGTCAGCGTAGTTATTTCAGACTTTAAACTCCTAATGCGCTTGTTGCTTGTTCATCGGAAACACCAAAGCCTAACAGTGGGGCACTTAAGGCTAATGATGAAACAAAAAGGCAGTTTTAAGATGGACCTGTAATGATGTTAAACAATAATTAGAATGCCACTTATTTCCACGACACAGTTGACGGCATACGGCACACCCCACAAAGACACGTGCCCACCTTAATAGTATTTTAATATATTCCAAACGGCATAGACTAATGATAAATAAAAATAAAACGATCGACGATTGACATTATTACTCAGTATTACTCCAGCTTGTATACAGATATGACGTTTATGTGTACAATTTCGTTCGGTGTGTGGTGTCAGGTGTTATATCAAAGGAAAAGTTGACGAAAAATGGAATTGAAACAGTTTGCCAAGAAATGTAGGTATTGTAGGAACGCATACTCGCCAAGTAAGTTATGACCTCTTTTAGTTTAATCGTGTTTTGTTTAGGTTTTAAGCCTGTGCTGTGTTTTGTTTTTAATAGTTATTGCAATATTTTATGCTCTTACCATGGACTAACTCTTACATATTTATTTCATAAAATGTATGATATACCTAATGCATTCATAAACATGATTTCATGGACATTAAAAGTAGCAGAACCAACTTAGGCAAAATATACAAACGTTTGGATGTGGCATTATAAGCTCATGAGATCAATTAACTTATGGGTATTTTTATGTTATTCAAAGAGTTATCTTTTAACAACTTAGATTTGTGTTTATATACTTACGTCAACAATGTTACAAACCGCAGTCAACCTCAAAATGTATCTAATAAATTAAACACTAATGAGAATTCAGATATAATAATCGTTCTACTTCTTATTTATAATTGTGAGGCTGCTCTACAACTGACTACTAATTATCAGCTGATAAAACAAAATAATCGTGGAATGAAGCGACTAACTGCACTTGTTTGTCATCGTTTTCATTATAATGACTAAAGTCAAACCAAACTTTAGTCAGAACTGTTTTGACTTAGGCAAATCATTTTATAGGGATGTTCGCAGCAACAACAAATAATTCCAGAACATAAAACAAATAAATGAAATCACGTAACAGTTCTTTAAAATATTGACCTACATTTTATTTGACCTAAGCATGAATTTATGTAACCTAAAAAGTTATTATTAAACACTGAATTGACGGAACAAAATAGTGACGTCTTAGTTCACCATTCCCATACAATTTCTATTTTTAAAAAATCGTTTTGACACTTGCTAAAAAAATTTCTCTCTCTCTTACCAGTCAACTACCTCATTGACAATTAAAGTTTGGTTCTGTCGCACAGCTCGCACCTGTATTTGCCAAAATACGTGATTCTTGCAAACAACCGCGAGTGCAGTAACAAAACTGTGTCAATTCTAATACACTTTGCTTTAATATGCGTATGCGTATTTAGACTAAGTTAAATTTGATACTAACTAAATACCTACTGCCCACCCAAAAATTCTCTAATTTCTCTATGATTTCCACTTGAGTGTGTCATCGTTATTGTATATATGTTTAATATTTGTGTCGTAACTATTTTACTGTATGTTTAGCCTTAAATACTTGTGTTGTTTGTTTTGAGCACGCTTTTTCTACTTTTCTTTGTATCTTCTCCTTCTACGGGCCTGCTGGAAGAAATTTCAATGTGAAATAAGCAGCGCCCTTGTACTTGTCTATTCTTACTATGTTCTCCCTTCTATTCGTGTGTGTATATAAATTATAAATAATTAAATAAATAAATAAAGTTATTTAAATAAACAATTAAGTGTTCAATAAATGTCAATAAAATTTATACAGTGACTTCTTGCAAATTCATGAATCAGATAAGTACACTGGAAAGCGCGTATTGGAATAAAGCTTCGGAGTTTAATTTGAAATTCAGCACAAATCAAGCAAGGAGATTTCTAGGCAAAAGGCAAAGGTAAATTCTAGTTTAATGTGTCAATGTAGATATATTTAAAACGAGTATTATCGTAAACTAAAGAAAAACATCTTCTGTATGCGTGTATGTGTTATAAACATATAATTAATGTGACAATGCTTCCTTCAAACTACCTTACCTTGAGCACTTAACAATAGCAAAATCTATATATTAATACGTAAAGCAAAAACTTTGTACCCCTTTTTTACGAAAATTGCGCGGACGGAGGAGTATGAAATTTTGCACACTTATTTATAGTTTATTTAAAGAAGGTTATCCGAGTTTTAATTTTTTTTTTAAATTATGAATAAAAATACATTGAATCAATAAAACAAACATTACACACACTACCATGTATTTGACACACACGTTTAAATACTCTATTCAAAAATTTCAAAAATGGAAGAGGAGCGGCCGAAATCTGTTAATGCCAATCCAAACTCACATTCTATCTTTTTAATTTTTCATTGCTTAGGATACAATCCGTGCAGCCTTAATAAAATTACGGTCGAATTTCGACCACTGGGCGACCACTAGTACATTTAAAAATACGACCTTAATAACGTCAAGCGTGCTGGTCTTCGACGTCACTCTTACTGTTGTGGTTCCTACCTTTACAGAGAAATTCAGTAAATCTTTCACTCCAAACACTCATCCAAACAATCCATGAAGATCTTGATGGCGCAGTGGTTAACGCGCCCGGTCTGCGAGTGCTGAGGTTAAGCAACTTTCATAAAGGCCAGTCATCGGATAGGTGACCAAAAAAAAAATCATCTCGAGCTCCTCCGTGCATCGGAAGGCACGTAGAGCCGTTGATCCCGGCTGCATTAACAGTCGTTAACAACCACCAATCCACACTGGGCCCGCGTGGTGGTTTATGGCCCGTTTTCCCTACCCATCCATAAGGAAGGCTCGTGCCCCAGCAGTGGGGACAAAAATGAGCTGATGATGATGATGATGATGATGATGATGATGATGATGATGATGACTCATCCAAACACTGTAACTACACTTCCTCTTTCTTAGTACATGAAATAGAAGTGAAGACTGCTATTTATTGTTTATGAGCCTCTGTGGGCCAATGTTTAAAATATTGGTCTCGGACAAATAAATCCCAGGTTAGTGTTTATGTAGTAGTCGGTTTGGTTGGTAGTGTTTTAAGAAGCCAGGTATCTTGGCTACAAGTACCTAAATGTAAATCTAAATATAATAACATAAACATTACATAGAATACAGTACCTAATGACATAACATAAATAACATAAAAAGTTACTTACATAACGTCTAATTAAATAATATTAAAATGAGTACAAATTGTTGCCATATTCAGAAAAAAACAACTTATTTTACTTAGATAACTCTGTTATTTATTAGCCACACTTTTAAAATGAATTATTATATTATAGCTGAAGTTTTTATGAGCTCATTAAAGACAAGACTAAACAATCTTCGAGCGAGTATCGCAAAAAAAGTCAAGTCAACCGTTTGAACCCCGAGTCCGGGCACCGCACAAAAACTGTGCCCACACCGCACATACCCCGGGACAGCTGTTCTGCACATTGTTTTGCGATAACGTGAAATGGCGGAAACATTTGTTGGCTACAAGTAAAAAATAATGACAGATTGATTGCATGATTGCTTCCCAAATCCCATCAGGTGACCCGCCGCCTGCTCGTTTGCGTCCTTCTAATATAAAAAAAACATCAAAAAATATTCCTAATCTATGAACAGTGACTCTACTATGCTCTTACCTGATAACCACAAATTAAGGAGATTATAATTCCATTATTATTATTATTGATCCCTAAAGTTTACTAAATACAACACTGTTTTGTTTGCACTTTTTATAAACCGAACAGTCGTAAATGGTAAAAACTTCATTATTTTACACTACTATCCGTCGTAAGTTACTTACGTCTTTCAGATAAAAACAGGAACTTTATTTTTTAATTTTACAAAAATCCTTAGGTTATACTTAAGTCATATAGTAAAACTAAAAAATATATTTCTTTGAAGATACGTCCTTCCTAAACTTGTCTATTTCCGAAACTATGTTACCTACAGATGCGACACTTTGTTACAATGAAAAGCAATGGAAATTATGTATGTAAATTGCATTCAGTGCAGTTACGGCAAAATTGTAAGATACGACAGTATCACAGAGTAGATAAAATGTAGTGACAGTATGTCATGCGAGCGACGAACTGTGTTCTTCCTTAATAACTAAATAATTTAAACAAAAAAAATATTTATTTTCCATTAAAACACTACATGTCTCACCTGTTGTATAAACTTAAACTAAGAGCTTCAATACAAGAAAAACAAAGTTAAAAATGAGAAGTGAAGCAAAATAAAATATGTTGAAATGTAAGTAAAACATGTAATATTTGGGAAGGCTGGAGCCTAAGCTAGGATATTCCTGTATTTCAGGACTCCAGGACCCCCCACCCGAACCATGTACCGTAGATTGAGATACCCATAAATCATGTGAGTTGTGTGAGTGTGTTGATGAGTGTATGAGAACAACTGGGGGGTAACCACTAGCTCTTATAGCAGTAATATTGCAGTTGTGAAAACGAGACGCATGTAGCGGTGAATATACTCGCGTCTCTTTTCCACAACTGCAATAATACTGCTATAAGAGCTCGTGGTTACCCCCCTGGCCCTGTCAGAATAACAGCGCTTATGTGTTATTCTGAACGAATGACACCATTGAATTAATCCACGAATGGCGCAGAAGCTTGTACTATGACAGGGCCCATGAACTTCACACCCTACGTTTTCTTTTTTAAACTTATTGATGATGATGAATGATGTCGAGGAGACCAGGCTCACTGGCACAATATAGGTTGGTGCTAACCAATCTATATTGTGATCAAGATGGCATTAGCAACTGCCATCTTATATCAACATACCTTCCGAGGCACAGAGGAGTTAGAGATAACTTGATTTTAAATTGGTCACCCATCCTATGACGCAACATTCCAAAACCCCCACACGCGGGCGCAGTGCGTATTAGTGGTTGTTAACGACTGCTAACGAAGCTGGGACCAAAGGCTGTACGTGCCTTCGGAAGCACAGAGGAGCTCAAGATGATACGTTTCTATGTCGCACCTCCAAAAGATGGAATAGTCTACCAGCACACGTTTTCCCTCTTTCCTATGGTATGGGGTCCTTCAAACGAGGCGTGAAGAAGCACCTTGTGGGCCGGCAGAGTGAAGTTAACTGATGCTACGTTTGTTTCCACGCTGCACTTCTTGTTTTCGCGTCTGGAGTCCATTTCCACTTAATATCAGGTGGTATGGAGTCATTTGCCGTGCTAGGTATGAAAAAAAAATTAGTCACATATATTGACCGGCCTTTGCGAAAGTTGCTTGACCCTAGCAATTGCAGACGGGGCGGCTTCTGTGCCATCGAGCTTTTCTAAACTGCTTTACATTAAAAATAGATAAGATAACTTTTCTTTTTGTCACTTTTCCGATGAACAGACATTATAAAGTGAGGTATTCTTCGAAGCGCAACCATTTTCAAGGTTGCTAAACATTCAAAATTGAAATTTACTACCGATCAATCACCGATCATAATGTTGCTAGGAAACATTCAATCCAGTATTTTTATTCCGCGCAGTCTCAACAGCTGACCGCGCGCAGGTCTAAGCGTTATGACAAATGTCGCCCATTTAGACCACACGACTCAGTCAACCCAAATCAAGGTCCTAGACTTTAGTGGCACCTTTGGGTTTTACTGCCCTCGATTCCAATCCAAATGCCTTGGGTAATCTAGTAGTGGACAAGGCTACGGTAGCCTGATGCCATCCCCTCTGGGAACCATTTTAGGATGTTCTACCACCACATCTTAAGGGACCTATAGTTTCTCGCCGCCCCTAAAGGTTTTTCCCCCATTTTCAATTCCTTTGCTCGTCCCACAGTCCTCTCTCCGATCTTCTAATAATCTTCTTCTTCTCTTTCCTTCCCATACTTCCGGATTTGTACATTCTTCCTTTTATATCCAGTCCATTCTCATATGGAACGCGCTACCTCTCGAAATCAGGATGGTTACAAGTCGCGATATCTTTAAAAAGAAAGTCCGCATGCTTTTTCTTAATGAAATTTTGGCTGAATCTTCCCTTATTCTTCCTGAACCCAAATTAGAAATGTATAAAAAAAGTCCTTACTATAGATCGATCCTTATCTTTAACAAAATACCAAAAAATATTAAAGCCGAAAAAAATGAAATCTTATTTTAAAAAAATTAAAGCAGTATTTAGCACAAAAATGCTACTACTCAATACTAGAGTTTATGTCAGACAAAGACAATAAATAAGTTATTATACATGTCCACGGAAAGCTCACACGCTGGCAATATTTTTAATTTTATATTTTGTTTTTTACTATTATTATATAAGAATAGTTATAATTTTGCGATGCCCTAACAGGGTTTGTAACAGGCCATCATATACTATTTTATTACTTCATTACTGTATGAAAGTGATACTGTATACATAAGTGCAATAAATAAATAAATAAATAAATGAATCATCTCAGTAACGACCGATTTTTAAATTATTTATTTATGTATTATAAGTTTGAATCTTTTTGTTACACCGTTTTCTACTTTTGTTGTCTCTCAAAATTTGCACCTCCCATGTCATTTCTGCACCACCCTATGGTTGACTGGTAGAAAACGCCTCAGGCATTAAGTCCGCCATGTAATATTTTGTTGCAAAGGTTTCAAATAAAATAAATAAATAAAAGTTCGTTTACGCTGTAAAGGATATCAGCAGCCAACAGCAGATATCTTCCCTTTCTTTCCCGTCTCATTTAATTTCATTATCTTAATTAATGGCTTCGCGTTTAGCATTTAGCCAATTGCAAATGTTTTTTCTATCATTTGTAGTAAGGGTACAATCGGACGGTAGATAGAAGTTAAAATGGAGTCTCACAACACGTGTTATTACGGAAAGTAACTTTTATTTTTGTCACTGTCACTTTTCCGATGACCAGACATTGTAAAGTTGCTTAACATTCAAAATTGAAGTCTATTTATCAATCATCAATCATAATGTTGCTAGCAAACATTCAATCCATTATTTTCACCCCGTGCAGTCTCGTTTCAACGGCTGACCGCGCAGGTCTGAGCGTTGTGACAAATGTGTCCCATTCAGACCACACACCGAGTGTTCCCAGAATTCCATCTGTAATCCTACCTACAACGCCCATTACTTGTGACATTGAACTTTATTAGACCGACACAGCTACCTTTCTAAACATATACATATAACTCAACTTGGGTCTGCACTGGGCATTATGTAGGCGATTTCTATGGTTATATACGGTGGTTATAAGTATAGCATTATTTAACCTTTTCATCGCCCAACTATCCTGCACGCGATGTCCCGCTGTACGCCAACGTATAAATATATTTTAATAAAGTAAGTACAAAGAAGAACTTCTATAGAAGTGCTGGCGTGGACGGCACGAAAATCTCGAACTTCTATAGAAGTTGTTGGCGGTAAAAAGGTTAAACAAATTAGAAGAAGATTATAACTATTTCTAAACCGTAAAAGGTCATAATAATAATAAAAAATAATTTAAAAAAAACACACAAATACAAATTAATTATTTCAGTTAAAAATAAACAAATAATGCTCATTTTTAACTGAAATAAGATCAACAATACAAGCTATTTTTCTATTATTTTGGTCTGTCTTATTTTTACCCAAAATTTCAGATGTCTTATTATTACCCCAACTAGCACGTCAAAAAAAAATATTTAAAAGCAATTATTTTTATGATAACTAAACTACGTAAACCAACGTAACTGTTATGCATGCAAAACTGCAGCAGATACGAAAATAATAATAAAAAATGCCAAAATTACTTTACCAAAATTTCCCAAAATACGTTTTCCTATTGTAAACAGCACATCAAAGTATCTGCAAAGAAACTGTAGGAGCTACGTAAACACAACGATATGGTGGATAAACAAATAAAAATTACAAAGAACTACCTACCACTGGGAACTGACCTTCAAGATTGTTAGCGATACACTTGCAGATTGATACATTAAAAATAATGTTAGATTAACATAAAGGTAAATTTAAAAAATCTGTAATTTTATTATTAGTTTCTATTTTTGATACTCCTACTTCAGTAATTAGACTAGTTTTTAATTTTAAATAAAACTCTTACACAAAGAAGTGGTAAAAAATACATACATAAATAATATTGTAAATCTTAGATCAAGAAAATGACATCGTACTTTTTTAATTTAATTTTCAAAATCTTAAGCAAACAAGGCCAGCTTAACTCACTATAAAACTAGCTATCCTTTTGGTCTACTAAGACCAGAAGGGTAATACCCTTCTGGTCCGTAAGCACCTTGTGGCATTTAAACAATGTGTGACTTAATACAATAACAAACGCGAGTAGATCTGTCAGTAAAACTTGTTTCACCTTTTACGTATTATAGTGAAGTAAATTAAAATTTTATTTACACTCGACAATAACTTGATCTTAAAGAAATCTTAACAGGAAAACAGTTCGAATTCTCAAAAGTATAGCCTTTTTAAATTTAAAAACATTAATTTCACAATCGTGTTTCTAAAAATAATATTTGGTTCCCTCATTTTAGCGGCATGTCAAAGGTTTTGAGGTTTGGAGTGCGTCATTACAACAGTGAGTAGTCAACTAGACTCGCCGACTCGCATTTTTTCTGTTTGATGTAACATTTCCAAGAGGACACTCGAGCACGATGTAATTAAAACTGTGCCGGGTTTACTAACAACCATTGGTTAGAGAGTATAGTTGATATTATCGAGTGTTAATTATTTTTCTCAAACCATTCGTCAAAGATACTAGTACTAAAAAGTTTACAAAAAATATCATCAACCTCGAAGAGCTCGATGGCACACTGGTTAACGCGCCAGGTCTGCGAGTGCTAATGTTAAGCAATGTTCGCAAAGGCCGGTCATAGGATGGGTGACCAAAAATGTATCATCTCGACCTCCTCCGTGCTTCGGAAGGCACGTAAAGCCGTTGATCCCGGCTGCATTAGCAGTCGTTAACAACCACCAATCCGCACTGGGCCCGTGTGGTGGTTTATAGCCTGTGTGAAACCACCACCCTATCCATCCATAGGAAAGGCTCGTGCCCCAGCAGTGGGGACATAAAATGAGCTGATGATGATGATCATCAACCTAAAAAACTTCCCACTGCTGGACTCAGGCCTACCCACTAGAACAATAATAGCACATGTGAAGATTGGGTAATAAAACCCACGCTCTAAACTATTTCGGTTTACTATTTAACCGTGGGTAACCGTTACGTTACGTTATAGTATAAAATAAATGACATCACTATTTGTGTTCAATGGTTTTTTTATCACTTTTCAAGTTCATTCAGTACTTTTTAGGTAACAATAATACGAAGTCAAATTACTAATATATATATTATTCCGAACTTTGATTACTCATTTATGTTATTGCATTCACGTATTTACTTACAAAAATTTTCTTATATTTTTAAAGATGTTAATAATTTACTTTCACACACACCAATAAAAGCCTCGGTGGCCGAGTGGCAGAGCGCTCGGCCCGATACCCGAAGGTCCCGGGTTCAATTCCCAGGTCGGGCAAAATGTATTTCGGATTTTTCGATGCATAGCCTGGGTTTGTGATCATCACCAACCCGCACTTGGCAAGCGTGGTGATTAAGCCAATACCCATCAATTGTAGCGATGACTTGATTTCAATGATGGAGGCCTTTGCCCAGCAGTGGGACAGTTATAGGCTGTTTACTTACTTACTTACTTACTTTACACACACCATTCACCACCGATTACAATAAATGCACATAAATAATAATAAAACGTAAGAGTAACAAAATTACATTCAAAAACATACGTAAAGAAAATATTCAAAGAAACATACAGCTCGCGACGTCTCAAAAGGATTGCGATACGTTACGAAAAGTCAATACAAACAATTGACTATTTAAAATATCGAATGATCGATCCACACACCTTTGGCGAAACGTCCTCTTTATGTTGCTAATAGTTTGACAGTCGTGAAGAATCTTGACTGATGGTATTCGTTCCGTGCGACAACGGTGACGAGGCAGCCATCCTGTATTGTGCCCAACTTCACGGTCTGCCAACATTCAAGATGGCGGCCTTGATCTTGTACGGTCAGCAACGAAAGTCGTTGAAAACTATACTTTGGCAAACCAAGCAATGAATTTAACAGGCGGTTGCCTAACTCTAATGATGATGATGTTATATTGAGACCGCGTCCTCGATCTCTAAGATGAGCGGAGCGGGAGCGGTGGCGGGGCGGAGAGCGGAAATGCCGGTCTTCGAAGGCAGCAGGCAAGCACATCAATCGGAATTACCGTTGCGTTAAAGTTCGTGAGCTTGCATGAGCGTTGACAAGTGAAACAAAACAGTGCAACCTATCTTTTCAAATTCTCTCAAGAAGTCCGCGTGAGGTTTTTGTAAAGCTACATCTTTACTAAGATACTCAAGGAGTTGAGGACAAATATCATTTCTCACTACTCTTTTTTATTATTATTCATCATCATCATATATTAACAAAATAAATATTGTCTATTCCATATTACTTGTAAGAAAGGAGATGTTCGTTTTTGTTCTAATGAAAGGTTTAAGTGTTTATTATATATTGCTGAACTTATTTATACATTCTAAAAGGTATTTTAACGTTTCAATAATGCAATTTACTTAAAATGAAACCATGCGGTTGCTGGCAAAAAAATGACTTGAAACGTTTGACAGTCGCCCACCGCTTGTGTACCTACCGCTATCTTGTCGCCCTGGGGGGTAACCACGAGCTGTTATAGCAGTATTATTGCAGTTGCGAAAACGAGACGCGTGTAGCGGCGAATATATTCGCGTCTCTTTTCCACAACTGCAATAATACTGCTATAAGAGCTCATAGTCAGGGGGGTAACCACGAGCTGTTATAGCAGTATTATTGCAGTTGCGAAAACGAGACGCGTGTAGCGGCGAATATATTCGCGTCTCTTTTCCACAACTGCAATAATACTGCTATAAGAGCTCATAGTCAGGGGGCTGCTAACCGCAGTGCAGGCGTCGAGGACGCGACCTGCTGACACGTAACTAACACGTGTTCAGTGACTTTTGTTGCTGACTATACAATGTGAGGAGGTCTTTTGCGCTACTGGCGCCCCAGGATAATCTCTGCTTTAAAAATAATGGAATAAGTTTTCACATAAATAAGCTTTCTATTATTTATTTATTTATTTATTTAATTTTATTACACAAAACAGATTTACAGAAATAGACGTTCAGTATTTACGTGGTTTTAGTAACAGGTAGACTGCAACTCCACAGATATGTGTAAACAACACGCTTAAACATTAAATCAAATCATTAAAAAGAAGAAAAAAACACATAAAGTTAAATTAAATTGTTATTACTTATTACTATTGTTACTAGTGTTATTACTTATTACTATAACATGATAGCGTACGAACAGTAGTTTTACCACGTGTTTTACAGTAGGAGTGTGTTAGGTAACCATTTACTTAATTAACCGTTTTCCTTGTTATAAATATCATTGTGATAGTTTTATCAATAAATCAGTGAATTTCCATAATCGCTTTGCTGTGTCTGTCGCCACAGTGCGATATCAGTCTATTGGATATAAACAAATGTTATATGTTTATGGTTCATAGGTCGTAACATTCGCACTAGATATCTGTAATAACACCGTTACATACAAATCTAAAGAGAGTAGTTATTGCAGCTTGTAATAATTCATAATTCTGTTTTCATTCTTTACCTGTACCTGTACCTTACCTTAGTACTTACTTACTTTACTAACTATCTGACATTTCTCGCATTTACATATTTATCTATTTTTAAACTAAAAAAATATGTATAAATAAAGAAACTAGATCATGTACTCGTCCGAAAGAGTTGACACTTAAACAAAGAACAATGTAAGGAGATTCTATGACGATAGAATGAGTCAGTCAGTCTGTTACTGACGTAAACAGATACAGTATACGGTGTATACATCTTTTGACCGCATCTAACATTTTGCACTTCTGATTATTACAAAAGCCAAATTTTCTTTCTTAAAATATACAAAACATACCAAAAAATACATTTCCGTGATGTGTTTTTATTTTTAAAGGTAGTGCTCATTCTTCAATTGCTAAAGTTAGGCAACTTTCATAAAGGCCGGTTATTGGATGGGTGACCAAATTGTATCATTTCTAGCTCCTCCGTGCTTCAGAAGGCACGTAAAGCCGTTGGTTCCGGCTGCATTAGCAGTCGTTAACAACCACCAATCCGCACTGGGCTTGGTGGTATACGAGTATAGCCTGTCCCCCTGCGGTGTTCCATCCATAGAGAAGGCTCGTGCTCCCCCAGAGGCAAAATAAAATAAACTGATTATGATGACGATGATGATTTCATATCAATAGACAACATAGAATAAGGAAAAAAAAGTGATGTTTTTTTTTTGTTTTTCGTTAGCATCCCCGTCAGTCCACTGCTGAACTGGACATACTAATAGTGATACCAAAATTATGTAACTCTAATAATACCAAAAACAATATCATACCATTGACAGAATTTATAACAAACCTTTTGAAGAGGTTGAGTGCTTGATTTGTAACAGACCGGCATCGGCAAACTAAACCGAAGAGCCAGTATGTGGGATGAACGACTAATCAAATGCCTCAGATGTTAAATCAATTTGTAAGCAACCACAAGGCCCTAGTACACCCAATAACTTCGGAAACAAGATAGCATCGATCACTGACCGCACAGCGCACACACTCTATTCTGAATTGCAAATGTGTCTAATGTGTAGAAGATTGAAGAAAAACTAAAACTAAGTAAACAATTATTTGAGAATATGAAACTAATGGCACTGACAACTATGAAATGCGCTTCGTTAATTATTTATATAATTAGTAAAGCCAAGTGGTACATATTAAAAATCTTCATAAATATAATTGTCGCTGCGCCATCGAAGCAATGGAAGTCCTAACTAATCTAAACATACTACAAAATATTGTTTAATATAATATTTCTTCTCGGAAGAGCTCGATGGCGCAGTTGCGATTGCTAAGGTTAAGCAACTTTTGCAAAGGCCGGTCATCGGATGGATGACCAACAATTTATCATCTCGAGCTATATCATCCCTTGATACCAAACCTACCATTGGAATTCTTGGCGTCGATATTTCGAGTGACGTTCAGTTTCGCGGTCATTTGGAAGGTAAAGCAAAATTAGCTTCGAAAAAGCTGGGTGTGCTCAATAGAGCGGGACAGTATTTCCCGCCGACCCATCGCTTACAGCTTTAGAAAGCGCAGGTCAGGCCTCATATGGAATACTGTTCCCATCTTTGGGCTGGAGCGCCCCAGTACCAACTCCTCCCATTTGACCGCATTCAACGCAGAGCTGCTCGAATTGTCGACGACGTGGTAACCTCTGGTCGGCTCGATCCACTGGCCCTTCGGAGAGACGTTGCGTCTCTCTGTATATTTTATTGCCTTTATCACGGGGAGTGCTCTGAGGAATTGTTCGGTTTGATCCCTGCCGCTGACTTCCTTCACCGCACTACACGCAATCGACTGTCTTTCCATCCACACCATCTTGATGGATGGCGATCTACTACTGTGCGTTTCTCACGTAATTTTTTACCACGAACTACAGTGCTGTGGAACCAGCTCTCAGCGGCGGTATTTCCGGACCAATACGACTTAGGGATCTTCAAGAAACGAGCCTATTCCTTCCTTATAGGCCGGCAACGCATCTGTGATTCCTTTGGTTTTGCGGGTGTCCATGGGCGGCGGTGATTGCTTCCCATCAGGTGACCTGCCTGCTCGTTTGCCTCCTTCTAATAAAAAAAAAAAAAGACAAAGAAGTTGGTCCCGGCTGCTTTAGCAGTTGTTAATAACCATCCGCACTGGGCCTACGTAGTGGTTTATGGCCCGTTCACCCTATCCATGCATATAATAGGGAAGGCTCGTGCCCCAGCAGTGGGGACATAAAACCAGCTTGTGATCATATTTTATTTTACTCGCATCCATTTATGAGATAATGAAATAATGCGAATTGTATGTGTCCATGGGAAAATAAATTCTGAAAGCCGCTGAGAAAAATCCATTTAGTATTATTATGTTAATCATTATTTTCATGCTACATACATTTAAAAGTACTTCTGTTTACGGGAATCTTGGATATCGAAATGCATGCGAGTGGTTGTCTCCCCCCCCCCCCTCCCGCCCCCCTAGACAAGTGGCATAATAACGCTAATAAAATAGAAATTAAATAGAATTATTTTTGTTGTATAGAATTGACATAAGTCAACCTTTCATTAGACGTGTACCAGTATAATAGAGAATTGGAGATATAATCAAAGAAGTCAACGATTCGTTAAAATGACGTCTGTGAATTGAAACTGAAGCGTATTTTGTCGTAAGAGTCTGTTTAGTCATTCCTGATATTCCGTCCTTCACCGTCGCATTGGAGAGGGGCCTGGCAGTGTTATGATCTGAATATGATATCGGAGAGGCTAGACACTACTTTTTTTGCCCGATTCACTGCTTTACATGTAAAACATTCAAGCGGTGAGGCGAGACTAATTGTTGTGTACTAACAATCTATGTAGGTACTCATTTGTCTGAAAATAAATGAATTTTATTTTATTTTACTTATTTATTGTTCCCTAAATGCAAACTGAAAACCGGCCAAGTGCATGTCGGACTCGCGCACGAAGGGCTCCGTAACATTATCTATAAAAACAACAAAAAAATCATGTTTGTTGTATGGGAGCCCCCTTAAAATATTTATTTTAACCTGTTTTTAGGGTTCCGTAGCCAAATGGCAAAAAACGGAACCCTTATGGATTTGTCATGTCTGTCTGTCTGTCCGTTCGTATGTCACAGCCACTTTTTTACGAAACTATAAGAACTATACTGTTGAAACTTGGTAAGTAGATGTCCCCATACTAAGAACTGAAACTCAAAAAATTTTCATCAAACCCATACGTGTGGGGTATCTATGGATAGGTCTTCAGAAACGATATTACTACTACTACTACTTTCTAATATCTTTTTTTTCTAAACTGAATAGTTTGCGCGAGAGACACTTCCAAAGTGGTAAAATGTGTGTCCCTCCCCCCCCCCCCCTGTAACTTCTAAAATAAGAAAATGATAAAATTATAAAAATATATGATGTACATTACCATGCAAACTTCCATCGAAAATTGGTTTGAACGAGATCTAGTAAGTAGTTTTTTTTTAATACGTCTTAAATCGTAAACCGCAATTTACCTTTCATTCAATTAACTCTCGCCATCAACTAAAGAAAAAAACGTCACATACTCGTACAATGCGTTGTGAAATATCTACAGTCATTTGTTTTAATTTCCCAGAACTATATCTGGCACTGGAGTTGAACATGTCAATTTGGTATAATTGCCGACTACCCTACTCACGTTTAGGGCTAAGTGGCTCGTATTAAGCAAACGAGATTACCTTGTCAGCTCCACACAAGAACTTACCATTCCTTTTCTATTAAACTTTCTACTAAACTAGATATTTAGATTATTTACATTTGAAATAAAAACGTTTAAAATATAATTTATAGCGAACTGTTATGGTTAGCTAGAATTGTGGAACCAATAGAGTGTAAGAAGAAGCAGTACAATTCCGACAAATAGCTTATCTAGGGCATGTGGAGAGGAAACGGAGTCAATGCAGCACCAACTGTGCGACTGCGACTCTCTGGCTAGGAAAATAATGGGACTCCTGGGGTCGGCCTATCCGAAAACCGAGGACCTTCAGGCTCTTTGCTCTTAAGGATGTTGCCAAACTTACGGCATCTATCTTTACATCCGAAGAGTGAAAGGATGGGGTTGCACAAAAGATCCCGATGGGTCGAAGTGTTACTGACAGAGGGAAACAGTCAGCAGGCCCCACTAAGATAAGATAAGATAAGCAGTACAATATGTTTTATAGCCGGGGCTGTTTGATGCTGTAGCAGTTTCCACAACAGAGGTTCCCAGGATTCCCAGGTTCAATTCCCGATACCCATGTTGCACTGTACACACTTTCCTATTTTTTATTTTCAACGTCAGTGGCATTGTTCCAACGTTAAGAGGTAGTATCCAACTCCTTATTGTTTGAGGATACCTGCTGAAGTGCACCTTCATTATAGATCAGGGTATGCGAATTCGCTTCCATTTTCGGTCTTATATTCACATACTAGATGATAAACGGCTCCCGTCCACGACCGATTTTTTGTAGCACCGATAATCGGACCGATTTTTCGCCGAGGTTTTAGTACCGACTTTTGTAGGACGTATGCGTTGCAACATAGAATTCCATACGTATCATTTTCACCGACTAAAAAATCAGTCACCGATTATCAGACGTGGGCGAGGGCTCCAAAAGAGTAGGTATATATCATGAGTGCCATTAACAAATTTAACTAACTATGTCACTATTAAGTGAGTTATTAGACTCGGAGACACTTACAGTTTTATGACTTCATCTACTCAAAGCCCCCGTACGGTCCGTTCTTAACCAATATACGATATATCCATAAATTATTAAGCGCAACTAATGGCTCGGTCCGAGCACTATATAGCCGCGCGGAATACCAATCAGCCACTCGTAAACTCAACGAGAGTTATTGCTGGAAGCTTTGTGAACAAAACCCACCCCCTTAGTCACCTGGTGACCTGGTTCTCAGCACCTTTGAATATTTAAACCCGGATCATATTGTGTTCGGTCGGTCCCAATGTAAATGTCGATTACCTACTTGTCTCTTCGGAGTTGGCAATTTTTTTTGTTGCCTACTTGTATACTGTATATACTATTGCTGTATACTGTTGTATAGTTATATACTGTAAAATTAAGAGTATTCAAAGAATTGTCTTTGTAATTTAATATACCTGTTATAGTAATTATTATTTGTGTTTTTTTTGCACTAGTTTTTGTCGCCAAAAAATAACATTAAAAAATTTCATTAAAATATTAGAGGTTGACAGCTAAGCAGCAGGTAGTCTGTGTAATTTCTGCATAAATCGGCTGCTGATCCCTATATTTAACGACTAGCTATGCCCCGCGGTTTCCCCCGCGTTCTATTAGTCATAAGTAGCGTGATGTATTATAGCCTATAGCCTTCCTCAATAAATGGACTATTCAACACAAAAATAATTGTTCAATTCGAACCAGTAGTTCCTGAGATTAGCGCGTTCAACCAAACAAACAAATAATCAAAGAAATTCTTCAGCTTTATAATATTAATAGATAAAGTAACAAAAATGCCGATTACCAAAAACCACTTATTATACAGTAAATATTGTCAAATTCAAATATTGTTTCTAATGTGTTGCTATTTCATCGTAATCCTATAAAGTTACCCCACATAATTATGAATTAATAAACTCCTTATGTGACTAGCCGATTAGTATCATTCAAGAAACTATACACAATAAGGCCCCAGGCCATGAGGATGTTCCGATTACACAAGGGCGAGATGCCGAATTTAACTCTGCCGATAAATCTTTGCCGAACCGAAACCTAAAAGGAAGTGGCGCGCAGCCTTGCGCTCGCGCAGGCCTTGGCCTTTCGGCGTTTTTACGCGCAGCCGTGGGAATGACCGCGCTCGGCGTGTCACCAACCGGCGGTACGGAAGGAAGTAGCCTTGACTTCTGCAACTGGTATTTACCGGTATTGTGTTCGATTTCAAATGCGCTGTTTAAAGCTGATGCACTGTCGTTATCTCCGCTACCGTCTTGGTGCCTGCCTCTTGGCGCAACTCCGTCAAACAAGTGAAGAAACTTTTGCCCTTGTGTGTTTATTGTGACTTGTAATTTAAACTCTTTACATTTTTAAAGCTGACTGGTTATGGTAATAGATAAACTTTTTAGCATCTGTTGAAACAAAATTGTTTGAAAATCTCTGTTATCTCTGAGTTGAATATAGCCAACTATGACGTCACTATTACGTTCGATCATTGAGTTTTTATTGACCTCTTTGTAGATTACAGAAATTCGTATGTAATCAAATTAAAAAGTGCTCAATGTTTGAATAATTATTATGTTATGTCATAATAATGTTCTTTTAACATCTTAAAAAAAATGGGTATATAAAAATTTATACAAATTTTAATAAAATATTTTCACACAATCACAACCCCGAGCCATTTAAAAAAACATTTCATCATCATCATCATCATCAGCCTATACTAGTCCACTTCTGGACCTCCATAAATAAACAGACCTCTCCAAATGCACGCCACCGAGCACGATCAGCAGCTACTCTCATCCAGCTCCAGAAATATATACTGACTTACAAACAATAAAAACCTATAGGTACCTATCGCATCATATAATATTCCTAAGATTAGAGAGGTTATGTAACCATTCACAACCGTGAATGATTAAAAGTTATTACATCGCAATAAAGACACATTTATTACGAGGAAGATTTCTTACCATTTACATAATCGCTTACAAAATTTCAATTGCTATAATAGTTGCTATTGCATTATAAACATCGCATGACCATGCGCTTGCAATGTAATTTCATAACTCGCTTCTGAATTCGTAGTAATTAATTGTACGGTGGTAGACTACCACCAACTGGTAAAACATTTTTGGATGATATAACTTTTTAAACAGGACATGACAGGACAGGAGTATATAAAAAAAAACAAAAAAAAAACAAAAACTTAAAAAAAAACAAAACTAAACTATCATGGTCATTTACATTAGAATAAATATTATTAACGGGATTATTACCGAATTATTATAATTATTATAAACATGGTAATAATCCCGTTAATAATATTTATTCTAATTTTTGGATGATTCAAAAGCTTTTTTCTTAAGTTTAGTTGAATAAAATAATTACTTAGACTTTGGTGAGTTAAATTAGCAATGTTCTGTAATAATGATGAAGTGATTTCAGAATTTAATTTAATTAATTTATTGTTAATTATAAGCGTACAGCCAAACACATAAAAACAAGTTATATGATCAATGCCAATCTTAAAATTATAAAAGACTCTATGTATAAAGGTAATGTATGTGGGTATTATTTTTAATTATTTATTTAATGTTAGCGCACTTCCTCTATCTCTTTCTTGGATTCTCTAACCAAAGGTTGTCTGGAAGAGATCGCTTGTAGCGATAAGACCGCCTTTGCCCATATACTAGCTTTAAGTTTTTGTTTAACTGTTGTTAACTTTAACTGTTGTTAAACAAAAAACGAAACGAGTAACGAAGCTTCTCTTGGGCTAGATAATTGGTGTGAGTGTAGGAAAGTTTATTTATTTGTTTTCCTTTTGTTTCTATTTGTGTGTGAGCATTAAAGAATGTATCTATCTATCTAAAGGAAAATTTGGCGGTTAAAGGATCATTTTCAGTTTTTAATACCTACATATGAAATCCACTCACATCTTCTCTTTGAATAATAATCTATATCTATATTATTTAATATTATAAAGCTGAAAAGTTTGTTTGTTTGAACGCGCTAATCTCAGGAACTACTGGTTCGAATTGAAAAATTATTTTTGTGTTGGATAGTCCATTTATCGAGGAAGGCTTTAGGCTATATAACATCACGCTGCAACCAACAGGAGCGAAGCATCACTGAAAAATGTTATAAAAACGGGAACAAGAGCCTAAAGAATTAAAAATGCTGCCGAAAGTCACTATTCCACGCGGACGAAGTCGCGAGCACAGCTAGTAAAAAATATAATAAAGAATTTAAAAAAATAACTATTTCATTATCGTCATCATCAGCCTATACTAGTCCACTAGTAACTTACCTTGCTCAAACATTCCACTGGTAATTATTTGTGATGCACTTGTTAAGCGTAATTGGGAGTTGGATTGTCTTCCTGTTTATTTGTAGCTGTTGTATATGAAAGGATATGTCAAACGAAATAGGATATTATCTTTTTTTAAATTGTTGTTATCTGTTGTTATCTGCTCAGGAGCTGTATGGCGCAGTAGTTAACGCGCTACTACCATATTTTTTTGTGTTTTGGCATAGAATGACGTGTAAAAATTCCATCAATAATATCTAAATGTTAGTGAAAACGCCTTTTAATCTATCTGTGAAATTTAAATTAACATATGAGTAGTTTCCGTAAGACAAATATTTAAACTTCATTTCTCGCTCTCAGCTTCCCACACCAAAAACGTTCATGAACGTCAACTTGCTAGTTACCTTAAAATATCGTTTAACATAATCCCATTGCTTATCTCAGGGATTTCTTAGAACGACTACCATACACATACAAATCATTCACAGCCGAGTTCATGTTATGACATCGGGTCAGTCGTTTTGCATCATTTGACACTATTGTTCGAATTCCTACATCATTATGCGCGTAGCCATTATTTATAAACAGATTTGCATGTCAGTGGATATAGCAATAACTAAAGCGAGGTAAGTATACAATAAACGTTGTTCTATTGCAGGAAAATGTTATTGTGTGTGTTAGCTGTTATGTTAATCCACCGTCTTTTTATGTTCGTCAAGTAATTGGGAAATATTAGAAATAATCTATTTGTTCTACGCCATTGATTGGTTATTATTTTTGAGGTTATACCTGCGTTCTGGAAGTATTCTGGAGGCTTGCGAAACGTGACATGCTTGTATTATATTAGTTTCAGTATATAAATAAGTCATTTTATGTCTCCACTACTGGGGCACGACGCACGAGCCTTAACTATGTATGGATAGAAAGAACGGGCGGGCGGCCCAGTGCGGATTGGTGGTTGTTAGTGTAAAAACACACTATGCCGAAGGTACGCGACCGAAGTTCCGCGGCTGATTTTACGTTCCGACGTATTCGGCTGATATGACACACCATAAGTGCCGAACTTACGCCCCGCCCCCGGATCTTCGTAGGCAATCGAAACGAACTTTGGTCGCGTATAATGTGTGCTCTATAAAATAAGTTGCCGCTGAACTTACGCCCGACCGAAGTTAGGCTGTACGCTATAACGCAACGTAATTTCGGTATTATGTGTCGTCAGTAATTCAAATAGCATTGCAGGCGTAATCATGCCGAACTTCAGTCGCGTAATTTCGGCATAGTATGTTCCTACACTTAAGGGCTGCTAATGCAGTCGAGACCAACTTTACGTGCCTTCCGAGGCACGAAGGAGTTCGAGATGATACATTTTGGTCACCAATCCGATTGCCATAATTTTATAATAAAGATATCTAAATAATATAAATAGTTATCCTTTTCTCAATATAAGCACTTTACTGTGTTAGCCTACAATTAATTAGCACCCTTACCTTTATTTTAAATTGTTGTGTAATTTTCGTAGGCTTAATGTATACGTTGGGAGACCCACATTGGACCAGCTTGATGGCCCAACGTGGGGGTGAGATTTCCGTTATTTAGTTAGTAATTTAGGCTTTCCTACATGAATATGATATATATTTTTAAATATTTATAAAATTTTACAAAATACAGTGAAAAAATTAAACGCCTACCCGACCCAGCCAGGAATCGAACCTGGGTCTTCCGCAATCCGGGCGGCTGCACTGACCGCTATGCTACCGGGAAGGCTGACGTAGACGCTGAATTTTGTCACTGCTTTTGTAATTTTAGAGTGCTAATAGCGGCACAGCGCGCCATCTATCCAACGGTCATTGCAACCGTTGGCTATGCAGATTCATCTTTGCAGATGAAATACCACTTTGATAACACAACGCTCTAGTAAATTTTTACTTTTTATTTTCAAGTGCTAATTGCTGCACTGAAGCTAAATTAAATATTTATAAAATTTACAAAATGCAGTGAAAAAATTAAACGCCTACCCGACCCAGCCAGGAATCGAACCTGGGTCTTCCGCAATCCGGGCGGCTGCACTGACCGCAATGCTACCGCTATATTTTTAAATATTTTTCCACTAAATAATAGGTAGGTTATAGGAAAATCCTAACTTAGTAGTTCAGGCTAAACTCAATTGGCAACTTGGTGGTATGTAACAAAAATCTGTTACCAAAACATTGTCGTCAAACCGTACCGGGGCAAAGTAAAGACGCGACATTGTATGAATGCTGCAATTATTAATGGCGTAATTACAAAGAGCATTCCTTGGTCCTTCAAATTTGTCAGAACGCTCTTTGATGATGCGGCTCATTATTTCTGGAGTGTGCGCTAACTGTCTGCAATGTATGAGTTTGTGTGTACTTTTGACTGTCTTTTGTATAATAGTTACACATATTTGTAAGTCACTGAAATATTTGTTTAAAACCTGGTAAACTGGCTTCTCAATACTGTTAAATTCTGTATAATTATATAATTAGTGTCTTACAAATAAACAAAGAATAAGGTCCGAGTAGTTATTCCGTGTTTTGTCTCTTTTACTCTAATTTGAAATGACGTTTACATGACGGGAACAAATCACGAAATAATGAAATAATTTGTAAGGCACTTAGCATTTAAATATATTTTTTATTTCGGATTTTCCAACAAAATAGGTATATCATATACTATAGGTACTTAATAAAGGTGTTGACACGTTTATTAAGTATAGCGATAAAAAAATCACATAAATAAGTAAAATAAGGTAAAATTTCCCGTTGTGTGTGACATTATACTCGTACGTTGACATAACCTTATTATATTTAAATGAAATCCTATCGTCTTTACAATTGATTTTTCTAATACGAATGCAATAAATCCTTTACTGACAGGCAAAAACTTAAAAAAAAGCGATTAATAATTATTAGCAAAGAAGCAAATTAATAATAATATTACTTGTTCCTGCGTCCTTCATTGTGAACTCTAGTTTTATTCTTACGTCCGTCACAAAGTAAAGAAACTTTGTGCGTCCGTCAACGATGCGTCTATAAAAATTACCATTGCAACTTTGTCTAGTATAAACTCACTATAATTACCTAGGATCAGCTAATTCCAGCTACTGAGTAATTATCTACTCAGCGTATCGCACTATTATCATTAAAATTACACCAACCAATTTGTGAGCCCCGTTCGTAATACCGACGGTTCAGTCGTAAATTTCTCCAACAGATAAATCTATTTCCATTATAACTTTTGTCGTTTAACGTCAAATATTTCAGCTGAGGGCAATTTGTCAATTTAATTAGGCGCAGATTAATTAACATTGGCCAGTAATATTTAGTACGGAAATACATGAAACGCATCACCGCACCCGCCGTGTTTGACGTAACTCAGTAGAAAAGTCGGGCAGTGATATTTCTTTTCTTCTACATCATCATCATCATCATCATCAGCCTATACTAGTCCACTGCTGGACATAGGCCTCTCCAAGTGCACGCCACTGAGCACGATCCGCGGTTGCACATTTGCTAATATTTTTTTTATAAAAACGTAATTGTTTATAAAAAAATTGTAAGGCAGTGTGTGTTAAAAATATACGAGTACAATAATATATTCAAAGATTAAAAATATCTTAACGAAAATCTATAATGTCAATGATTTTTGGATTATGCCAAGGTACAGACGCACATCTAACTTAAATTTGGATCGACCTATCCAAAACTGTCAAATTTCATTCATACATTTTTTTTTATATTAGCGGGTAAGCACAGTGCCTTGATCTCACCTGATGTTAGTGATTATAAGGTCAAAAGTGGAAGCGTACTTCACCCGGGGTCCTCAACAGTGAGGCACTGGCTATCTTATCTCTAGCTGCCGGAACACAACGCTACAATCATTGATGTTACAGCGACATATTTAGATAAGATGGTGGTAGCTAGCCATGCGGACAAACAAGCCCTACCACCAACCAAACCGAGTACACAAACATGTACCCCCGCTGGGAATCGAACCCGGAACCTCTGGGTCTCAACCGGTGGTCTTAGCCACTAGACCACAGAGGCGGTTTGCAACCATAGTATTACGAGTAAGACATAAGGTTCAAAGTCTATTGAAGAAATTAGACAATAGCTTGATGTGCGTCTGTATCACTAATAACATGATGCGCAGGCGTGTATACTTAGGTACTTACAACCATACGAGTATATGAAAAGTTAATAGGTATTAAAGAGTAATAAAATAAAAGTAACGTATTAATATAATTACCTACATTTTAGTTTTTTCTCAAAAAAATGTTTATGTGTATTTTGTGCAATACTCTGCCAAACCGTAAAACGGTTTGTCGGCACTTAGTACGTTTTATAGAACAATATTAACAATAACTTACTAAATAATTAAAATAACTTACAGAACTTATTAATTGATATTTTTGAGACTACATATTATAACCACATCTACTCTGTGATAAATAGATATAACCATGTGCTTCTAGTTTTTTTTTCTTTATTTGATGGCTTCGTGCGATTATCACATTTAGCCAGTGTCAAAGTATTTTTTCTTACTAGTAATACATAAACAAACAATATTTCCTTCCTGATAATGATGATGAATGATGGCTTTACTAAGTCCTCACGCAGATTTCTTGAGAGAATTTGAAAAGTGCCGTTGCACTGTTTTGTTTCATTTGCGAACACTCATGCACACTCACGAACACTTAACGGTTAATAATCCACCATTATTTCACATTAATATTCGACATAACACAAATTCTAGAAAATAAAACAAAACCGCAAGACATGACTCTTCACTTTCCCGCCAAGAACTGCTTCTAGTTTGTCAAACTATGGACACATAGTCAAATAATGCCTTCGTAAAATATACTTAAAGCAATTTCTTGTTATGTTATCATATCATATTTGGCTAATAGTGGTTTCGGTAATGCGTTTTGTAGCCAATGTCTTGTGCGCTTACCGTAATAGTTTGTATATTTAGGTGCTTCATATATCTTTTTGTGGGCTGCTTAACGGATTAGGTGCTTATGTACCCTATTTAATATATGTTCAGTTTTATCGTGTTGTTCTAGTATAATGTAATAATGTTATGTAATTTTTATCTTATTTTCTATTCGTTATATTTGGCAAATTTTAAATAATTTATTGTATTCTTTTTTTATGCCATTTTATCTTTCTTTTGATAAGTAATTTTAACAGTATTATTTGTAGATTTTTAATTTTATTTAAATGAACTGGAAACGTTAAAAAACCGTAGTTTATATTTGCGTCTACAAGGGCATAGTATGATATATATAAAAATTTCCTATTGACCGCATGCTTTACATTGTGTAACATACAAAAAAATATTCTTAGTTTTTGACAAACATTTTCGACGTGAACGTCCCATGAAAAGCGATTATCTATTGTTAATCCTATTATTACTTATGTAATAATGAGTGAGTAATAATAATTTATTCTGTTAAATGTATTTTTGCATGTTTAAGTTGTTAGCAAGACATGTGTTATTATGTTTATGGCAACTAAAGTATTCATTTTTAGTATTTTCTATAATTAGACACATCATGTTTCTGCGCATTAAGACACGTTCAGTGCGAGTTTAAAGTGTGCGAGTTGACGAATAACTAAGTTTATTGTGATATAATGAAACGCAAAAGTGATTAAAATCTTTTAATATTTGTTGCATTGGTATTTCATTTAATTATATCGACACAGTCATTACCTATATATTATCTACAGTTTATAGATTTGCTTAAGAGCGTTTACGCCGCACACTAGCGCCGCCAATGAAAAAAAAACATATCTAGTAATTAGAGATAGAAAATCAAATTATGCTCAACAAACTATCTGAATGAAGTAATTAAGCATTTTTACGTCATCTAATGAACACCTGACATGTTATGGTTTAGTTAAATATGGCGTTATAGTTAAAAGTGGCCGTAACGTCTTAGTAGAAATACAGTTACAATGGAAGAAAAGTAAAATTATAGCCTATATACCTTGACTGTCCCACAGCTTGGCAAAAGTCTCCATCACTGAAATCAAGTCTAATCACCACGTTTTCCAAATGTGGGTTGGTGATCAAAAACCCGAGCGATGCAACAAAAATCCGAAATACACTTCGCCCAACCTGGGAATTAAACCCAGATCCTCCGGATGTAGGGCCGAGCGTTTAACCACTCGGCCACCGAGGTATTTAAAGGAAAATTATAATGAAAAATGTATAACTTCAACATAAATTCATTTATAAGATGCCTGTGAATTCTTTTTTGTTATACAAGGACAAAAAATATCAATCTTGATCACATTAAGGAGGCGTTTTGAGACCACAGTTATTGAATATTTCACGGCATAAGCTTTCCTTTGACCTTTGCTCCATCTGCAATACGTCTCTTGTCAGCATAAAATTATTAACATTGAGCAGCCCTCTGAAAGTAGAGTGTCGCTTTCATTTGCGTTATACTTTTGTAACTGCTACTGTCTATGGTTCGGCATTTGTTATGTTCGGGGGTGGTTTTGTGTCTCATCGGTGATCTCGAAATTTAAAGTTACATGAAATATACTATGAAATGTGATATATTTACAACTAGTGGCCGCTCGCGGTTTCACCCGCGTGGTTCCCGGTTTCACCCGCGTGGTTCCAGGTTGCACCCGCGTGGTTCCCGTTCCCGTGGGAATATCGGGATAAAAGTATCCTATGTGTTAATCTAAGTTATAAACTATCTGTGTGCCGAATTTAATCCAAATCCAATTAGTAGTTTTTACGTGAAAGAGTAACAAACATCCAAACAAACTTTCGCGTTTATAATATTAGTAGGATATTTACAATTTGGTTGTTAAGATTTATTACTTTGTGAATAACGTCGTTGGTTACAAAATTAGTAAGGTTTTATATTTTAAGCTGTAGTAGAAGACACATCTTGTAATTGTTTGTTATACGAAATAAATAAAAATAAGATACATCATCATCATCATCATCAGCCTATACTAGTCCACTGCTGGACCTAGGTCTCTCCAGTTAAGATACATACTATTCGAAAATTTTCGGTGTCACCGGTTCAAATAAAGGGCTTTTGAACCGGGCGCCTGTGACTAATTTCCACGCTATGACATACGACTGGTCCTTTTTCTCTTATTCAATGTCACTGGTAAGTTATTTTTGACACCGAATATTATCGAACGGTATTTATCTTAAGAATAAAATTTTAAATAATGTAATTTATATTATATTTCATAGTATATTTCTGTGTTACTTTTTTTTCAAGATCACCGGTGGAATTCAAAAATCGAGCGGAGACTTTTAAGGCGCACTCTGATTGATTCTTGATCATGCTCAAATTAACAAAGCTTCTAGAGAGGTCCTAAGGCTCCTAAAGCTTCTAGATTGTAGGTACTCTTGAGGGATATCTTTGTAAAATGCCGCAAAATATAGATAGCCATCTGAGGTTAACTAACCGGACCAACTAACGTCATCATAATCGTTATCCTTAAGAGGCCAATGTCAAAATATGATACCTTTTGCACTTAAAATAAAGTTAAAATACTTTGGACAATTCCCTTTAGTTCCTACATGTCTATGCCTCCAAAAAATATTGTAACCACAATCGATTTAGTTGTAGCAGACATATCTCTAAAGGCAAAAAGGTCACTAACTTAACAAACGAGGAAATTAATGTAAATATGTTGGGCTTCAATGTAACAAACATTATCGCAAAACCCTAATAAAAGGAAAGGGTTATTTAAAAAATACTGCGGTCATCATTATCAATTACCTGCTACAACCTGATGAATCAGCATGCCTCGCTATAACGGCAATCTCATCAAAGCGATCATATTGCTGTAAGCCATCAACAAAATTCACTGTTCACACAATAGGCTATAATCGCTAGGAGAGTAAGAATAAATCGCAATAAATGATTTTGAAAAAAGTTAAATCGAACAGTCGCATATGCATTGCAGTACCACTTCAAATTTTAAGTGTGTTGTACTGCAACACACTTAAAATTTGAAGAAAAAGACGAAGCTGTAACAAAACTCTTTCCAGCAATGCGTAAAACCACACGCATATCAGACTTCATTCTGAGTTATCGCCATTGCCACCAGACGAAATGCAACAGCTGATACGAAACAAAACATTTAGTCGGAAATATTATTGGCCGAGAAATGCCGCTGATCTGCTACAGTTTCGTCAGTCATTGGCATTAATTGTTCTCGACGAGGATAAAATATCAGTGCACGCCGGAGTGCTGACACGGATAGTATTGTGTTACATGGTGTGGTTCATAGTGCATATTTTCGGGTGCGCCGTACCGTAGCCAAAGCACACCCATTCAATTGTATAGTGCTATGTGTGTGCAACGGTCGTGTCTCGTTCGCCGCTCGCGCCGCACTCGTAAAATGACACCCAGTTAAGTTTAAAAACGGTCCGCATTGTTCTGTACAATAATGTGCTGCACAAAGTTCGTCAACTACATATTCAGGAGTGTTGTGAAGTACACATGTGGACTTACCAGCCGAGAAAGTGAGTACCGTTTCCTGATTCATGCGGCCATATGATTACGATAAGCTTTTGCATTAACTATAACAAAACGACTTTGTTACGAATTATCGGCAACGTAAACAACACAGTTCTATTTATAACAAAAATGTACGTTCAAGAGCTCGACATGGGTGATCTGATGTTCATTTATCACATGTTCGACGTCTGGATTAATTCTTCTTCCTTTTGATGATGTTAACCTACTCGACAACTCTCTTATTTTCACGCATGCTCAATTCAACTTTCTAGAATCAACTTGGCGACTTAGACATGGCACATATACATCAAATACGAATATTCGGCACATCTATAGTTATGTTAATGTAAAACTGAAGCTCATTCAGAGTAAAGTATTTGTTATGAAACATAAAATATGCGTTTCGAATCGTCCGAACGATGTATTGAATTTTTACGTACCATGCAAAATGCTATGAAATTTGCATGCTCCGTTGTTTTACGAATTTTGAATTCTTATATTAAGGCTTCCTTATTTTTTTTATTATTTCAAACCATCACGTATGTGATCAAGTTTTTGTTAACAACTTTATACTTCTTAAACTTAAAAAAAATACTAGCTATTGCCTACTCTGACTGAGTGGATTAAGGATATCTAAATCCAGATGATCATATTCACCTTAGAAAGCAACCTATATAAAAAAACACTGTTAATAACATAAGTACTTACTTACTTTGCGTTTAAGAAAACTGAAAATAATATTCGTTTTTATCTTTTACTTTTAATACTTGATAGATTTATACTATACATAATACATGACAACCTTCACGAACGTAGTAAACAATTTAATATGTAGTTTTATTATAGTATATTGTATTAGTCAGTTATATTATGTCTTGGTTGTACGTTAAATTTTAATTGCAAATGTTTGTTATATTGAAAGTATTTGAAAAGGTTTGAGTGTAAAAGTCATGTTTTTTTTATATATTTTATCTAATGCTTTGAAATAAAAGCTAGTATAGCTATCTATAAGCACGTATGCCTAGTGCGCTAGGTACATATTATATAGTAAAAATTGTGTAATGAGGTAAATCTTAACCGCCTTACAAATAAACAAAGAATAAGGTCCGAATAGTTATTCCGTGTTTTGTTCTTGTCATGTAAACGTCATTCCAAATTAGAGTAAAAGAGACAAAACACGGAATAATTATTCGGACCTTATTCTTTGTTTATTTGTAAGAGGGTAAATGTAAAATCATTAAAAATGTTATTTAAAATAGCGTTAGATACAAATTACTACAACAAATAAACAACATACATATCCTTATTAACAATATACTTACTTTATAACAAAATTGGAGTATTTATACATACCTTTTTTATAATATTAACAAATCAATGTAGATTGTAGACTAATAATCATAATTGATTTTACGATGTCGATTTATAATATTAATCAATACAATAGTCGATTATCGATAGTGTCAGACATCAGTTCTGAATTTACTTTTGATAATTGCACACAAAGATACAAAAAAAACTTAACGGACTTTTACTGATAATACACACGAAATAGGCGCCCTTACTGCTAACAAGCAATCTGTTCATTGCAACCTTGGATGATAAAAATAGTAGAAAGAAGATGAGAATATACGTGCGAAATGGTTTTATCTACGGGAAGTTTAATCATAACTTATAGACCATCCATACTAGAAAAACCAGAACGCTTTTTCCTCAGATTTCATCCGCATTAAAACAATGACGTGTCGACATAGGGAAAAATCTATAATCCACCCGCAAATACCTATAATAAAATTTTTAATTATAGATAACTTCATCATCATCATCAGCCCCTCCTGACCCACCTAAGGCCTATAGATAATTTATTATGTTAAAAAGTATATTCTCACTTTCAATTATCTTTAACCTTTTTAGATGTTCTGAAACAGAACACTGCTTTCAAACTTTAATTACCTAAGCATAAAAAACCAAGCTCTCAAGATATTGTGCAAATTTTGCAAAAGCTGATAACTCATTTTATCATTTCTATCAAGAAGACTAAACCAACTTCTACATTTCTAATTTGAAAAATAAATTTAAACTAGGTTATTCATAATATTTTTTTTTTTAATCTTTTTTATTACTCAATTGGCGTACTTTTTTTGTTGTTGGAAATCTGCGACCAGATCATCCCACGGGTTGTCAGGATATGTGGGGATGGCATCCTCTCTCTTGAGTCGAGCGATCTCCTCGAGGTCACGGACCTTGCGCTCTCTAGCCTGCTTGGCTGTTGGCTTAACCGGCTTTTCCGGAGCTCGAGCTTGGCAATCCTGTGCCAGCTGCTCCTTTGTCTTCTTGCGGAGACCTTGCAAGTCCGTGCCGAGAGTGGCAGCGGATTCCCGAGTGCGGATGCCCTTCAAGCTCAACAGCGAGATCAGCATCCATCTGCTCGAGCTCCTGCCTACGCAGTTTCGCATACGCCTCTTTGAGGCCGATACGCGTGCCGTCTCCGTTATCCTCCAGATCTTCTGGATTTGGATAAGATGTGAGCGAAAACACCGGCTTTGCTCTTCTTCCTCTACCACGGCGAGAAGTACCTCGTTTTGAGACACTCGACCTCATCGACTCCGCGCCAGAGAAGTCATCAATCTGGATGTCTTCAACTTGCGCACGCGACCTCTTACGGCTCTCGCCAGCCACCTGTCTGTAGTCTGAAACGGCGGATCTCAGGAATCAGACGCCGCCATCTCCCCCCACGCGTCTGAAAAAATTATGGACATAAGCTAATCCCACGAGTATGTGAACATCTAAATGTCCCCCTGTGCAGTGGCCTCATAAACAGGGCACCCTAAGTACTGCCATGGTCGGGGGGAATTGACAGGTTTTTACGAGTTTTCTCTCGGGATTTAGAGTGTGTCCTTCATGCGGCCGGCCGATTAGGCAAGCCCTCACTCCACCACGGAACCCGCGTACCCCACAACGCCGCGAGTGCGGGGGTCGTTGCAGAAACCGCAGTGGTTTACGATGATCGGGGGCTGGCGTAGACCCCCGTTACACTGCTTTCGCAGTGTTCCCCTTCCCCCCGTTGTGACCTAAGAACCCTTAAGGGGCGGCCGTCTTTTGAAACGACGCCCAGAAGGGGCGCCGACCCACCCTTTTCCTCTCCGTGTAACGACGCCCAGAAGGGGCACCGTCAAAACTCCTTTCAAAGCTGCTCAGAAGGAGCAGCGAGTGTGCGACCCAAAGTGGGCCCGCACGTTAGAGGTGCAGGACCCAGAAGGGACTTCCGTCTGTGTTGGATTGTTAGCCGGTCAGTCTCACAGCAATCTCCTCTTGAGGAGGAGGATGCTGAGGCTGCCCGTTGCCCAGGGTGTACCACGAGGGGGTCACCCAACACACACCCCCAATTTGCGTACTTAACGTAACATAACATATCGTAACTTAACGTAGTACCCACTTACGTACCAAAAAAAGGATTTTTCACCCTTGTAACATTGTTTCACTATTTTATAACCTTGCGATTTGGATAGATCGTTAATTCCTCTACGTATGTGTAGAATACTTAGCATGCATCCGAAAAGGCAAGCGCAGACTTCGGAAAGTTGCAAAAAAATAAATGCTTGCTCCAAATGTATAAGAGGAAATTAACAACAATAATTATTTTTAGCTAACAATGTTTTAATTGAAACTTCCTCGTTCACATCCGTTAAACTTCTTCGAACTAATTCATTAGTGAATTCGAAAGTGTCATGTGTATATTGTGTATCTATAAATTAATATCTAAGTGACGAAAAAACTTTGTACTACCCCTTTTTAAGCAAATTACGCGAACGGAGAAGTGTTAGATTTGGCACAGTTTTAAGTTTATATAGAAGAGGAGTGCAGAAAGATATTATTTATTTATAACTAGCGGTTTGCCCGCGAGTTTGTCCTTTCGAATTTTTTACAAAAAAACATTTTAAAGAGATTTCCACCAGTAGTTCCAGAGATTAGCCCTGACAAACAAACAAAAATAGTCACAAACGTTAGGTACCTCTTTATGTGTAGTATGTAATGTAAATTTTGTGAATTACGGTATAATTTCGACCATTGGGCGACAACTAGCTTTATCAATGCGATAATCTTGATTGAAAAACGTCACGTTCCAGACTCGGTAGTCATTTGTTTTCGTTCTATTTGCAGCACTGTCTCTTTCTGACCGCTACTCACTTACTATGATGAGTCACCAATTGGGTTGTACAGTGGCCGTCGACAACTGTTTTTTTTACAATAACAGTTAACAGGACCACAATTTTTAAGAAGCAAACAGTTTTAGTAGAATGTGACTCTTATTACGAACAGAATAAAGCGTATATTAGGTATCTTTGACGAATAAAGGTGTTGACCTTGCTACTTATACATATAGCTATTATGTATACAGCACCAGTAAAGCTCGATAGAAATGGCTAGGGTACCGGTCGCGATCTTGCAAGTCAAGCATCTTTCGCAATGTCGTCAAATCAAATTGATGTTCAAATCAAAAACATTTGAAGCTACTCCGTGCTTAAGAAGACACGTTAAGCCGTTAGACCCAGCTTTGGTTGTAAGATAGCAGTCGTTATAACCCACCAAGCCAGCGCGGTGAATAATGGGCCGAACATCCTATGCCATGTGATATTGTTCATGTAAGAACGGATATTTATAGGCTGATGATTAATGAAACGAATGAATGCACATATATAGCATGCGGCAAACGCAAAGGCTACCAAGTTCATACCTATTTCTGCGTCTAAGTTACATGTCCATTGCTGTTATAGTTTGAAGATCTTGGAAGATCAAGTAAAATTACTGAGCATAGTCGACGCATAATTACTATGGTCTCATTGCGAAAATTTTATCTGGTTTTTTTGGCGAAAGTTAGCTGTTGTCTGTCCGTCTGTCACCAGGCTGTATCTCATGCACCGTGACAGTTAGACATCCCCGCTACACACGACTTTAAAGTTTATACTGACACCCCCCACCAACCGTTAGGTTATGAAGTTAGGTGTCAGACATCCTTGCGCAAGCACAAGGGGCCATCTGCGTCAGGTCATAACGCCAGATCAGGACACGCCGAAGCTCATTCTTCATCCGGTACTTTTAAGACTAGTGTCTCGAGCGAGTTGCCCCGGGACACGTATAGTCCACTACCTAATATCCAGATAGGTTACCGGAGCTGTAAGCTCGCTCACTTCTCGTTGCACTAAGAGCGCAACTCGCAGTTTCCACTGCTCGGGTCGTCAACTCTAAAGTCGACTACCAAATATCCTCTTTGGTGGCGGAGTTGTAAGCCCACTCACTTCTCAGCACCTATCCAGGCACCTCATCAGTTCCAAAATCCTACGCGGCTGATTCAACCGGAAACATTGCATCTAGCGGGCACCTCTACTAGTTCTCCAGACTAGTGCCGGAGATGTTGGAAGACCCACTCAATGAATACCACCGAGCAGAACAACCAACTATGGACAACCCACGTGCCCCGCAGAACCTTTCGCTTCGGGCCCCCTCAAGACCACTACTTGAACCCGCTCGCTGTGCACGAAATGGAAGCCTGGCCAGACCTCAACCAGGCAGACGAACATTCCCACTTCTACAGCACCACATAGCCACCACGAGTCCAACCTATGTCCGGGACCTGCCGGAGACGCCCGCGAAGGCATGACCGGCAGGGGGCCTAGGATACGAAACTCCCGTGGATAGTTGATAGGTAGAAATCCCGCTACACACGACTAAAGTTTATACAGACAGATAAGTAGTTAGACAGTTGAAATTTTCACAGATGATGTGTTTCTGTTGCCGCTATAACGACAAATACTAAAAAACAGAATAAAATAAATATTTAGGTGGGGCTCCCATACAACAGCCATTATTTTTTTGCCGTTTTTATAGATAATGGTACGGAACCCTTTGTGCGCGAGTCCGACTCGCACTTGGCCGGTTTTTTTAAAGCCGTCTGATTGAAATACGTTGAGATGGTTTCTAGAGGCAATGGCATTATGCAAGCGTGTCCCCGTTCTCTAGGTAGGCTACTCTTCTGTTCTCTAATAGATACTCCGAGGTGTTCAGATCGGATCGGATTAAATTCGTGATGTTGATGCAAGCGTCAATGGACATTTTGTGAATGCTTATCATCAGGTAGACCAGGCAAATTTGGTGATAGGACCTGTTGGTCCGCCTGGCTATCTACCACCATCTATATATATAAAAATCAATTGCTGTCCGTTTGTCTCGCTAAAACTCGAGAATGGCTGGACCGATTTGGCTAATTTTGATTTTGAAATGTTTGTGGAAGTTCTGGGAAGGTTTAAGCGGTGAGAAACATAAATAATAAGTAACGGAAAATACTAAAAACGACAATTTAATTTTCCAATACAAAATGATTTGTTTGTTTTGTTGTCATGGAAACCAAAGAGAATTTAATCACTTGATGGAAACTGTCAAAGCGGTACGAAGTCCGCCGGGTCCACTAGTCTCAAATAAATATGTCGCCATAACATCAATGTTTGTAGCATTGTTGTGTTCCGGCAGCTAGAGATAAGCTAGCCAGTACCTCTGTGTTAAGGATCCCGGGTGAAGTGCGCTTCCACCATCGGCCTTATCATTACTTAACATCAGGTGAGATGAAAGCCAAGTACTTACCCGTCAGGATTTTTAACAAAAGACCGAACTGTTTATTTACCATCTCAGTCGAATAAAAATGGTCTATACACAAATCGTACGGTAGGCCAAACAATTCATTCACCACCTTACGACTATTGGTTCACATACAACGATAAGGTTAATTTTCGCTTGCAACATAAAACAAGACACTCTGTGGTTCGACCTCAGTGACACTTTTTATTTACGGGAAGTGTTCTTAGAAATGTTTGACCAAACTCTTGGCCTACTCAATGTGCAGAATTCGATAGTAGGCGTCATTATTTTCCTTATCATTAATTAATTCAGTGTGGACTTTCACTATTTACAGAATCGAACATTACGAAGTAGGTAACTGTTTGTTACGACAATTCTCTTTTATTGCACAAAAGGAATAATAAATTTAAACAAGGACAGCAACATATTATTCAATCTACACATATCCTAGTATCCACTAGGGAAGGCTAGGCTAAGACGCTTATAAGCTGATTCTAAGTATGATTTTTCGAGTATCGATATAAAACTATCGATTTATCATGTAGGTAGACTATTGCTCCCTATTGTCCCTTGCACATATTTCAAGTTGGGCAACGTTAACTGTTGAATACTTATAGAGAAAACTATTAAGTTTCTTTAAATAAAAATTCCTAGCGGTTTAATAACCGATTTGCTTTTTGCAACTAGGAGTTTGTGACTAAATTACGCTACTCTCAATACCTAACTAGGATTAACAAAAAACTTGTGAACAAATTACTCAGTGGCCATAGTCCTAACTCGACATTTTTTGCCTTACTGACGGTATATACACATAACACCATAATAAGAATGGAACCTCACCGTCTGAGGATACAAAATTAACGAGAGTACGTCCCACAGCACCTATTTCACCTCGTGACCTTCAAGGTTGCAAATTGGAGTCGTCTGACGCCGTTCTGGCTTCGCAACTCAGATTGGGAAATAAATTCTTAATGCCATCACTATGGGGTAGCACTGAAATATTCAGTGTCTACAATTCACTTCTTTAAGGTCGCCAATCATGTAAAAAGATGGTTGTAACTTTATTATACTTACACTTTAAAAACTCTCGCCCCCCACTTTAAAAAGTATTATAACGGGGTTAACCGCTGGGGTCACGGGCTGTCTAAGAGACTACGAGTCACCCCATAAAAAAGGCCGGTGTAACTTGTCAAAATATAGGTATCAGGTATAAAAACATGCCTTTGATACATAAATATACTTAATAATTTATATGGAACTTCATTTACAGACTGACTTGGTTTTGGTGCAATAATTATTTTCGTCAAACAGAAAAAACAATAATTTGTAAATTAAAGGCGAATAAAATTAAAAGTAAAAGTGTTTCTTTTTAACCATTTTTCAATTAATATTAATATTCTATAAACCTATATTAATAAAAATGAATCGCTAAATGTGTTGATAATCGCAATACTCGAGAACGGCTGAACCGATTTGGCTGATTTATTTTTTGTTGTGTTTGATGAAGTCTGAGGAAGGTTCATAAGGAGAGAAAAAACGTAAAAAATACGAGGAAAATAGTAAAAACAACAATTTTCTTTTCCCATACCATCTACTCTGTCCCCAGCTGTCAAACATTTGACGTCAATCAAAACAAAACAAAGGCACGTTAGGATTATCTTTGGTATGCCTTCAAGTTGATAAGAGGTCAGATTTATTTATTTACGCACCAAGTAATCAAACAAAAATATCGTGTACCATAAGGCATTACAATAAAAATATCATCGCATTAGTTATTACTATACTAAAGTCTTTCAATGTCATTTTATTTCTATTAGATTGCGACAGGCCAATAACTTTTGACAAAACGAAATCTGTCGGGCAGCTATTAACATAAAAAAATCAATGTAACTTTGTTTTAGAGAAATAGGGCAGAACAAGGTCTGCCGGGACAGCTAGTAACAAATATAATTTTATGTTTACAGCATCTTCTCGAAGTAGCGATAGTTCTAACACATTTAAAATGTTTAAATGTTTAAAATTAATTAAATTGTATCCGGCCCAGCTTTACATCTATTTTACTTACCTTACTCGCGTAAACAAAATAATGTGCTACAGTTTACTCCAAATTGCTGCTAATTGAGATTACTAACTAAGCAACTTGAAACGTTGTTATTTATTGACTAATTTCGACTTAAAGAAAATAAACCCCAAATATTTAGTTAATTACGTATTGTCATAGAATATACGCGTAATTAAAGAATGCAATACGTATGTGTTAATATAATTAATTAGCCTTAGTGTATTGAACAGTGTGACGCACTGTTCAAACCACGCTTAAAAATTATTTACGGGTTATTCATCGAAAAATTCGAATTTCTTTGTCTGTCCTGGGAATTGAACTCAGATATCGAGCGGAGCGCTTTTCTTGTTGGCCACGGAGGCGTTTATAATATTTGTACACAGATATCGTTTTACAATACAAATATAATATAATTAATTCCTGAATATTTTACCTTGTAGCATACCAAAAATATTAAGATAAGGTATTCATTATAAATATTTTTCCTCCTAAAATTAACCAAACAACACTAAAACCTTACTACTACTATATTTGGTCACTTATTCAAAGACCAGCCAAAGAGATAGTTGTTTAACTTAACCAAAACCATAACGCGCTTGCTGTTACGCCATCAAACTATAACAATTTACCACGACGTTGAATCATTACTTTTTGCACCACCAAAAAGTGGCATTTCCCCTAGCACATGTATTTCCGACCGATCCGTAGGGCACGGGGACACGCACTTTTAAGTGTGTGATGCCGTTCCCTTTAGAAAACCTCCGAAGGTGATTCATTTCACACGGCTTGAGGAGCCCTTTAAGTTTCTCGCCGCCTCCAAGAAAGCCCGGTGAAGCTGAAAATGGCGTTTGAGGCAATCAGCGAACTCTTAAAAAGACGGACACGAATCTCGCAATAGCTGTGCTTGGACTGTTCTGTAGGCTTATAACCGATCTTTAAGTAACAGTTGCAATCGCGACAATTTACAATTTATCGTTACCAAAACACATATTCGTATTACGGAACGCAGAACGAACGCTACGGTAGCGCCACAAGCAAGCGTTTGACGTACTAAAAGTGCATGACGGACGGCGCTGAGGTAAGGTAATCAGCAAACTCTCTACAAAAAAAAACAAACAAAAACTGACAGAGCAGAGTGGTTTGCCAACCTTTCTACAAAAAAAGAAAGTCAACCTGGACCAATGTACGAGCCTTATGATGCATTTGGCCATTTTTTCATTTTAAGGCGACGCACCGCAGAACAATAAATCTCATACGGAGCGTTTGCGCCCCGTACCATAAGAAAAACTGTTTTTTTTGCTTCAAATTAAAACTATAAATTATTTTGAAAAAATGAACTACAATATTGAAGTGTGTGTTATGCTTATGACTAAAACTACTAAGAAAATTTAGATGCTTAAATAGGCTAACCAGTAGCCTGTAAAATGCAAATCTATGTTTTCAAAGAGGTTACTTTGATATTTTTTTCTCTGTTATAAAAATTGACAAATCTTGTTTCTGCAACTAACAAAATGAAGTCAATTAAATGAAAAAATCATGTCATCAAATATCACTTTCATATGTTGTAATTGTTGGGAAAAATCAAGATCCCCGTCACGTAAATTTCCAATGCGTCGCCTTAAGGGCATGTGATGATAAGGCCAATGCGGAAACGCTCATCACTCGGAATCCTCAAATACTGAGATACTGGCTAACTCATTAAGAAAAAGCACTTTTAAATCGCTTAATTAATTAATCAGTTGAAATAGGCACGAACATCATTGTTGCAATTAGCCATGGCGAGACATTGTATCTGTATAATTGAATCTGTCGCCTTCTTTAATTTAAGTCTCTGTTGTACTCAACTTTGTTTTGCATCTGCACCTTTAATACTGCTAAGTGGTAAAAGAACTTTCTGTAACTACATCTATGTAGTGGTTAATCTACCAGTCTTACATCCAGCGTTCTAGGTTTGATGTGTTATTGTATTTTAAGGTTTTTTCTAGGATTTTTCTAGCTAGACAAGAAAGTTGCTTATCTTTTAAGATTGTATTGAATAGTTATCGTCAGTTATAAGATGCTACATGATAGTTTTGGAAAGTTTTGTGCCTGATCTCCAAGCTTCAGTATGGTACCTCTGACAGTAAAAAATCTGTTAGACTGTTAGGCAGAAGATGGAAGCTTATCTCTATAACCCAACAAATCTTACTAAAATCACAGAATAAATATTTGCTAAAATTTCTGAAATGGTAGCTTAGTTTATTTTTGCTATAAGTAAGAATCATTATAATCATCATCAGCTCATCTGCTAGGCATAAGCCTGTAACGTTGTCGTTGCAATTTACACTACGTTATATTTTTATGTTATGCATTTTATAGCCTCCTTGGTAGTTTTAAAAACTTTCTGTCAAAATTATATGCACGGTTCTGAAAAAGAATACTTTGAATGTCATGTTATTGTCATGGAATTTTAATGTATTTTTGATATGATCAGTCTTTCAAAATTCTTCAGTATAATAACCTTAGATGAATGATTGCGGTCTGGCTGCACATAACATTGTTTTATAGTATCATCGACTGTGCAGTTATTATTGTTTAATGAGTGATTTGTGAAAAACCTGTGTCTATAAACAGGTTTTTCTGCTTAGTTTTAAAATTTTACCTGATTAAATATTTACCTGTGGATCTCCTGAGTTCTTAATGGCCTTTAGGCCACAAGCCTCTCTTTCCTTATGCCATTCGCCTCGATCCTGAGCTAGTCTGGGCCACGTGCAGCCCACAGTCCTGGTTATATCAGGTTATATGGTTATACAGTTTTAACAGTCACAAAAAGAACGATTGTAAAAACAATTAAAAACAAACGAATAAATCTAGCGTGTCAATTTTTCTTTCCAATTGAAATAATGTAGGGACCTTGACACCGCGGCCGAACATTATCCTTTTGTCTCAATTGGTCGGTAATCGACGGGACGTCTTGAGCTATTCTCAGATACAATTTACACTTGTCTTGTCAAATTGCACCTTAACGTGCCTTAACTGTGGCACAATGCTTGGCAGAGGAAGCTTTAACTAACGCTGCGAAGGCAAGTTCAACAAGGTCTAAATGAATGCATCAATTGAAAAGTTTGATATCATCATTATGTTTAAATGGTATCCCCAAAGTCTTTTATCTTTATTTCAGCCTAAATATAGAATTTAACGGAGATTAAAGCAAACTATTTTATACCCGACAGACGTTTTGACCGAGTTGCACCGACTCGCGAAAATGATTTTACTCTAAACTAGATTTGACTAGTCAAATTAGTGAAAACAAAGCTTATCGACACAGTTTGGTCAACTGTTACTATTTAAAAGGACACTTGTCTTGTCAAATTATAGTGCCTATAGGTATATACGTTCGACGACCTTATGCACTACCGGTAATGCATATGGCGCGCGAGGGATTAACTGTGGCACAATGCTTGGCAGAGGAAGCTTTAACCAACGCTGCGAAGGCAAGTTCAACAAGGTCTAAATGAATGCGTCAATTGAAAAGTTTGATATCATCATTATGTTTAAATAGTATCCCCAAAGTCTTTTTATCCTTATTTCAGCCTAAATATAGAATTTAACGAAGATTAAAGCAAACTATTTTATACCCGACAGACGTTTTGACCGAGTTGCACCGACTCGCGAAGATGATTTTACTGTAAACTAGATTTGACTAGTCAAATTAGTGAAAACAAAGCTTATCGACACAGTTTGGTCAACTGTTACTATTTAAAAGGACACTTGTCTTGTCAAATTATAGTGCCTATAGGTATATACGTTCGACGACCTTATGCACTACCGGTATTGCATATGGCGCGCGAGGGATTAACTGTGGCACAATGCTTGGCAGAGGAAGCTTTAACTAACGCTGCGAAGGCAAGTTCAACAAGGTCTAAATTAATGCGTCAATTGAAAAGCTTGAGATCATCATTATGTTTACATGGTATCCTCAAAGTCTTTTATATTTATTTCAGTCTAAATTTAGAATTTCACGCAGATTAACGCAAACTATTTTATACCCGACGGAAGTTTCTACCGAGTTGCGCCCAATCGCGAAGATGATTTTAGTCTAAACTAGATTTGACTACTCAAAATCACTGAAAACAAAGGGTATCGACACAGTTTGGTCGACTGTTAATATTTGTAAGGACACTTGTCTTGCCAAATTGCACCTTATCGTGCCTTAACTGTGGCACAATGCTTGACAGAGAAAGCTTTAAGGCATGTTCAACAAAGTCTAAATGAATACTTTAATTGTAACGTTTGAGATCATCATTGTTTACATAATTATGATTACAATTATGTTAACCGCCTCTGTGGTCTAGTAGTTAATACCACCGGTTTAGACCCAGAGGTCCCGGGTTCAATTCCCAGCGGGGGGTACATGTTTGTGTAGTTGGTTGGTGGTAGGACTTGTTTGTCCGCCTGGCTAGCTACCACCATCTTATCTAAATATGTCGCCATAACATCAATGTTTGTAGCATTGTTGTGTTCCGGCAGCTAGAGATAAGATAGCCAGTGCCTCTCTAGTTGCGGATCCCGGGTGAAGTGCGCTTCCATCATTGGCCTTATAATCACTCAACATCAGGTGAGATTAAGGCACTGTGCTTACCCGTAATATAAAAAATAAAAAAACATATTAGTTTAACTAAAGAATTTAATGGGTATCAACACATACTATATAGTAGGTATAGGTATCGCCAATGATACAACATACTAGATAGTTTCACACTTTTTTATACCCGACCGACGTTTTGACCGAAATGCACCGGCCGTAGTCACGAGCTAACAGCTTCCTTTTCATAATATATTTTTTGGTTTTACTTACCTTTAATATTTTATTACAACACACACACACGGCAATATTGTTCAATGTTTCATGATTTGACGTAAAACAGTTTAGATATCAAGATATTGTGATTTGTTATGACGGGCCGGTCAGTACCAATGCGTTCCATTCGAAATTAAAAACCCTCTTCAAATGTTGATACAGCGTGTGCTTTCCGAACTATGACACGAAAAGCATCCTACTCAACCGTTATAACCTTTGCCTTAGTTTCAGCCTTAAGAGCGTTTACGCCGCACACTAGCGCCGCCAATGAAAAAAAACATATCTAATATTTAGAGATAGAAAATCAAATTATGCTCAACAAACTATTTGAATGAAGTAATTTAGCATTTTTACGTCACCTATTGAACATCTGACATGTTATGGTTTAGGTAAATACGGCGTTATTGTTAAAAGTGGCCGTTAGTAGCTGTGACGTCTTATTTATCGAAACCATAACAAGTCAGATGTTCATTAGGTGACGTAAAAATGCTAAATTACTTCATTCAAATAGTTTATTGAGCATAATTTGATTTTCTATCTCTAATTACTAGATATGTTTTTTTTCATTAGCGGCGCTAGTGTGCGGCGTAAACGCTCTTAATGTTGATTAAGTAAAATATGGAAACAATACTGCGTGGTTAAAACATAGCCTCACTATACCCATACTTTCTACTGGTTGTTGCTAGGCGATTACAAAATAGATCGATAACTTATATAAATAAATAATATTAAAATAAAATTTTAATAAGATAAATTAAGATAAATTCTATTCTTTTATATATGTTCCATGCAGTAGGTATACGTTACGGCCGGCCCCATGAAGCTCATGAGAAAACGTTATTCCAATTAAGTCACTGGAGCTGTGATGACTTCCTGCTGATGCTGCTGATGTTCTTAGCAAAGTGCAACTGCTCTTATTTTTTTTTATATCTATGTAGTTTTTGTTTTGTTTTATATCAAGATAAGTTTTAATGTATGTATCCGGCAGCAGAAGCCACTTATTATAAAATTATGGCTATTCCAAAACGTGACCTAAAATATTACTTGATTTAAAACAAAGCTTTATATCTACGTGTATTTTAAAAACGTTTTGAAATCTACATGTTTAAAATAAAGTATTTCATATTATTTTCTCAATAGTTAATGAAATATCCCATATAATTTTAAACAGCATCAGCTACTTATCAACATACAAGAGACACACATACAGTACAGATTATATCTAATCTGGTGAATTATTTAAAAAAATAGATATAAAAAATAGAAAAAGCAAATTGCTAAGAACATGAGAAGCAGTGAAAAAATATTTCTAGCCAAAAACAAAGCCAAAAAGTGATAAGTCAACCTTAATAGTCATTAATCTAAGAGATATATAGTTAAACAATATATAATATATATACATATATATAAAGTCTCAGCGAACATTTAGGGAGTGTGTGTCTGTATTGTTGTGATCTGTGATGTGCCTAAATTGCATGGAGCGCTTCAGCCGCCACTACATGAACTGACCAACCGTGACGGAGAAAGCGTTATATAAAGTCAACATGCCTAGAGGTAAGTCAATATGAACGTGCCAAATAATGTTGTAACTACTGTCACCACATTACAGTTATACAAGCCTATACATCATGTTCAGTAAAGGGAATCGAGGAGGGTAATTTACCTAAAGTTGCCGACAAGACAAGTTTAGGTAAGTTTATGTTTAGGTAAATTAGCACTTTTTTATGTTACACTAGCTGTGCTCGCGACTTCGTCCGCGTGGAATAGTGACTTTCGGCAGCATTTTTAATTTTTTAGGCTCTTTTCCCGTTTTTGCAACATTTTTCACTGATGCTTCGCTCCTATTGGTCGCAGCGTGATGTTAAATAGCCTAAAGCCTTCCTCGATAAATGGACTATCCAACACAAAAATAATTATTCAATTCGAACCAGTAGTTCCTGAGATTAGCCCGTTCAAACAAACAAACAAACAAACAAACAAACAAACTCTTCAGCTTTATATATTAGTATAGATAATAAACAGACATCCTGTAAACAGTTTGTTAAGAATCGACGAATGATTCGATTTCTGACCCATTTTATACATTTTTTTTCTTAGTAAAAAAATAAACTTAAATCAATTACTTACCTAAGTCTTTTTTCGTTTAGATTTCGTATGTTTCGACTGCTGAACGAAATAGTGTCTCTAATTTACATAATTTTTATTTAGAGTCAACAATCGATCTAAGGAGCGACCGCCACTTGTAGACCATGTTTCATACAGTTATCAGAATGAGTAATGAATATTTCGCGGGTAGTTTGATTTATGTACACACGCCTGCACATCAAACTACCACAAACTTTCAAATTTCCTCAATAGACTTTGAACTTTATAACTAAGTAATATGGTTAAAAATGTATTGAAGAAATTTGACAGTTTTGGATAGGCGTCTGTACTCATTACAATTGAAAAGTCTGTGATCAAAGGAAGGCACTACGTTCACGAGTAAAGCTAAATTTCAAGAAGTTAAGGGAAAATGTCTTTATGCATATTACACATACCATACCATTTGTGGTTTATAAATAATATTTATTGTCTTACACAATCGGTTAGGTACAATTACCTATTTTAATGTTTATATGTAAATAACGCTGGATTTTCCAGTAAGTACGTCTTCACCTATTACAATATTTTTTCCTTGACAAGACAAAACAATCTCTTCTTATAACTACTTAAGCAGTTAACTGTAGGGACCATAAACTATGTAAAATATAACAAGTACATAAAAAATCGCTTCTGTTCATTCTTCTGTCCCATGTCATCAAGTTAATTAAACTGACAGGGGTAGAAGTTCTTCGATAACATGGAATTATTAAAAAGGACCCTATAGATCTTTTCCATTAATCGTTGGTATGGCATATAAGTCGACAGATGTTACTTTGACATAGTACAAAAATGCTTAAATATTTTGTACTCGACTGTTATACCTACTGTACTGTTATACCTACTGTTATACTTACCTTCTTAATAATTCTAAGCTCGATAAAACACTTTTATGTTTAGTCGTAGTAAACAATCGGAAAGCTACTTACTGGACTGTGAAGGAGATCTGATGATCGAATTAAAAGAACTATGTTTAGAGATCAAAGAAAGGTTGAATACTCAAGACAAAGATATTAAGTATATAAAAAAATTTTGCTATTCAACCAGACATGATTTGCAGGAATTAAAAACAAATTTAGAAATATTTCAACAACATTTTGGCACAACAACAGCTTCAACACATAACCAGTTAAACGTTCTATGTGATCGTAACCAGCGGCTCGAATTATTGGTCAATGATATAGAAAAACATATTAACATCATAACAGCTGATCGTACCGGTGAGCCGAATATATCACAAATATTAACGACCGTTAACACCAGTGCGAGCGCAATCGCAAATACTACCCTCGATGTATCGAAAAATTATTGTGGGGCCACAAAGTCTGCGATTATTTTAAATGACGTATCGCAGTTTGAAGATCAAGGTAAGCAGAATATCGAAGAGCTTAAAATCGCGCAGACTCCAGAGTTGCCTATGAAATCCGACGATAATTTAAATGAATGGATCACAGTTGGTAGGAATAGCGCTAAGCAGTTAAGTACAAAAACAAAGCAGGACGCCCAAAGACCAATGAGGAGTTCTACCGAAGGGGTGCCGAAGCTTGATCAGTCGGAAATAACGTTAGGAGACAAACATTATAAGAAAAAGCCTATGGAAATTAGGAGGGAAAAGTATCAGTCAAAGGAAGTGAAGAGAGGAAATAATTTAGAATTGACCGATATTAAGGGTTTAGAACGTAATAAACACCTTCACGTTTGGCGTCTGACACCGGATACTACAGTAGAAAAGTTAACATCTCATGTGAAAAGGATGTGCGGTTCGGAAGTTATAGTTAAAATAGAAAAGATTAAGCATAAGACGCAAAAAAATTACTCATCTTTTATTATAACAGTTTCTGAAAAAACATACAACAAGCTGTGTCAACCTGATATCTGGCCTTTGAATACAGAGTTTGCTGAATGGATCTGGTTTCGGAGACCAACAAACAACTACATCGATAAAGCATAGCACTATAGATTTTTTTTACCAGAACGCAAGAGGGCTCCGTACTAAGTTGGATATATTTAGTAATAATATAGATTCATCGAGCGCCGATATATTCGCAATTACAGAAACGGGATGCAATGAATCTATTCAGGATGCAGAAATTGTTCCACCGGGATTTCAAATAATAAGATGTGACCGAGCGGATGGGAGAAAACAAGGCGGCGCGTTTCTCGTGGCCACACATCGATATGAGCTGCGGAGAGTGGCGCTGCCAGGTGACGTTAACATAGACAACTGTGTGTTCGAACTACTCGGTGCGGCTGTGTATTTTAATAATAAGCATCTATTTGTTTGTTGCGTAGTTTATATTCCGCCGAGTAGTTCGGAAAATGAGTATATGATTTTGTTTCGAATTATCGAACAATGGTCTATTAAATATAAGACAATAATAGTTTTATGAGATTTTAACTTGCATTCAAGCAGCGATAATGTGACCAGTTATTATAATTATATTTTAAGTTTCTGTGAATTCGCTCAAGTGAATAGGGTAGCGAATTGTAACAATAGGCAGCTTGATTTAGTGCTATGCTCGGCGGGTATAGCCGATGGGGTAGTCGTGTGTGAGGCGGACGAGGCGCTCGTGCCGGTGGACGCGCATCACCCGCCTCTCGTGGTGACCATGCAGCTTAGGCGGCGCGCTGCGCCGCCGCCGCCGCCGTCGCCGTCGCCGCCGCCCGGGCCATCCTCTTGTTCATTCGGAAATACCCAACAATGGAACTTTGCGAAAGCTGATTATAGTTTACTGTATACGTTACTTGCAGACATTGATTGGATTTCGTTATATGATATGCGGGAGCCAGAGGAGGCGGTAAATTATTTTTATCTTACCGTCAATAATATCATTAGTGATTGCGTACCGAGCAAAAAGCCCTATAATAAAGGAGCCGGTAGGTATAAGTATCCAGAGTGGTACACGTCGGATATAATAAAAGCGATAGAACTAAAATCCAAACTTCATAAAAAGTACAAGTCTAACAAAACGATGGTAGATTATGAGCGTTTTTCTATGAGTAGGGCTAGAGTTAAACAAATGATATGTTTAGCGCATGAGCATCACAAAAATAAGGTTCAACTTAATTTAGTGAAGGATCCAAAGTCATTTTGGGATTATGTTCGCACAAAAAAAGGTACAGTAAATCGCAAAACGATTACTAAAGATGGAAATGTTTTACTGGATTCAGAATGCGCAATTGAGTTTGCGAAGTATTTCCATTCGGTCTATGGCAGCGAGCAGGCCAAGCTTGACGTGGGAGCGGCGGCGGCGGCGGGCGCGGCGAGTGCCGCTCGCGTTCACCTCGCGCAGCTGACGCTGTCCGAGGTGCGGACGGCGCTGGTGCGACTTAAGCCAAAGCGCTCTGCGGGACCGGACGGCATTCCTAATTTCGTCATCAAAGACTGTCGGGCTGTTTTCGAAAAGCCGCTTTTGCATCTTTTTAATTTATGCTTAAAGGCATCTTTTTACCCAGAACGCTGGAAAACATCACGAGTGATTCCCATACCTAAAGGTAATGGGGGCTCCGAGGTGAATGGGTTCAGACCTGTCGCAATTCTGTCGACGCCGGCTAAAGTGTTCGAGGGAGCAGTACAGCGCAGTATCCAGTCGCAGGTAGCAGCCCAGCTTTCCGACGCGCAGCACGGGTTCCGCCCGGCGCGCAGCACCACCAGCAACCTGCTCGACGCAATGGCCTACGTGGTACCTCATGTAGACGCGGGCATGCAAGTCGACGCCGCTTACTTTGACTACAAAAAAGCGTTCGATTTGGTCGATAATGATATACTGTTGTCAAAGCTGGCGGCAATCGGCTGCACTACACATTTGTTAAATTTTTTCGCGAGCTACATGAGGGACCGAAAGCAGTATGTAGAATATGCTGGGTATAGGTCTGACCCATATTTTACCAGAACAGGAGTGGGTCAAGGCAGCAACTTGGGGCCCTTGAAATTTATCATTATGATAAATGATCTGCCCAGAGTTGTTAGGGAGGCCCGATGCTTACTGTTCGCGGATGACCTCAAGTTGCTCTTAGCAATTAACGATGTTAGGGATTGCGAGCGTTTGCAAGAGGACATAAACAGAGTAGTTAAGTGGAGTCGCAATAACAAACTACAGTTCAATATTGACAAATGCTCTGTAATATCGTATAGTAGATCGCATGCTCCACTCCACTACGACTATGAATTGGATTGCTCAAAAATGAACCGGACAGAAGCAGTCAAAGATCTGGGCGTACAACTAAACGTCGAATTGAAGTTCAAGGAACATATTGCTAACGTTTGCAAAAAGGCCTACAGGAGTTTGGGTTTTGTTTTGAGGCAATCTGTCGGCTTCACAAATTTAAGAGCGGTAACCGCCCTATACAACGCACTCATTCGTAGTCAGCTGGAATGCAACGCTGTCGTATGGGCTCCTCATGAAGCAAAATATAGGATAATGATTGAGCGGATACAAAATAAATTTACGAGGTACTTATATCTAAAGTTATACGGAGTGTATCCTTTCTATCCGTTGATGTATCCAACCTTGTTCGTTTTGGGCATGGTCGGATACAACAACTTGGAAGTGAGAAGGGACCTGGCTCTCGCATATTATTTAATTAGAGTGCTGAGAGGCATAGTCTGCCATCCGACTATGTTGGAGCGACTGGGCCTGCGCGTGCCCGACGGGTACGCGGGGCGGCGGCGGCGGCCGCGGCTGCTCGCGGTGCCCCGCGCCAGAACCTGCCTGTTGGCCAACTCACCTCTGATACGGTCTCTGCACACGCTTAACGTAGTCACAGATCATATTGATCTATTTACCTGTTCGATGAGTGAATTTAAGAAAGTCACTTTACAAGTGCTCTGTTATGGTCCAAATTGGAATAAAATTATATAATGGTTAAAAAAATGTTATAACTTATAAGTAATAGAATGATATGTAATAAAATAGAATAATACAATATAATTTATAATAAATATGATAATGTTAAGTAATAAATGTAATTATAATTCTAGTTAACTGCACTATTGTATTAGGGAAATCCTGTAATGATAGCTGTATTTGATGAATAAATGAAATGAAATGTAAAAAGCGAGCTGTTACGTCACTTTTCTTCATTCGCATCAATTGGGTGTTTATAAAAGCCTTTTTGACAACAACGGTTGGGATAGACTAGATCTGCATTGGAGATCGCGTCTAGGCAAACACAGTTCGGAACGGCCCCCGTCCAGATGGAGCAACGTCGGTCTCCGCAGTGCGACTGGCAGAAAATGGAAGCGGGGAGCCGAAGATCGGGCTTAGTGTAGCGCCTTGGGAGAGCCCTATGTCCAGCAGTGTACTACGAAGTTGATGATAATGGAACCTCTTTTAAAATTTTTACTAAATATCTATAGCGTGTCCTGTCTGATGGATGCGCTTCGCGGCTCATGTCAGTGAACGGACCTTGAAGGACACCAGTGTCCCTCAAGGTTCCATTCTGTCCCTTCACGTTGTTTCTTCTGCATATCAATGATATACTTCCACTTGGGAATGTTCATTGCTATGCAGATGATAGTACAGTGCACGGTGGATATAACGGTCACCCTGCGAGTGAATCTTGCCATTGAGCTCAATCGGGTATTGAACTCCATATCTAACTGGGGTTCCAATAATCTTGTTGAGTTCAATGCCAAGAAAACACTGGTATGTGCGTTTACAGCCATAAAGTCACCATTCCTTCCCCATCCAACTCTTGAGGGCACATCTCTAAGCCTGCAGAGCAACATCAACATGCTCGGTATGACGATTCGCTGCGATCTGAATCAAAAGGACTACATCAAAGCCGTGATCAAAACAGCCTCACGTAAACTCGGTGTCTTGAACAGAGTGCGGCGATTCTTTACGCCTGACCAGTTGTGTCCTTTGTACAAGACACAGGTACAGCCTTGCGTGGAGTATTGCTCGCACATCTGGGACGGTTCCGCAAAGTATCTTCTCGATGCCTTAGGCAGATTGCAGCGTCACGCTGTACGCATTATCGGCAAAGCTCTGAAGAACTCTTTGACCTTATCCCACCTTCTCCCTTCCTCCATAGGAGTACACGTGCTGCTCTCCGGAGTCATCGCTTCACTGTCACAAATACCCCATCGCGCACAAAGAAATTTGGTGACTCGTTTCTTTGTCGCACCTCCAAAAGATGGAATATTCTACCAGCACACGTTTTCCCTTCTCCCTATGATATGGGGTCCTTCAAACAAGACGAGAAGAAGCACCTTGTAGGCCGGCAGAATGAGATTAACTGAAGCTACGTTGTTTTCACGCTGCACCAGTTGTATTCGCGTCTGGACTCCATTTTCACCTAACATCAGGTGGTGTGGAGTCATTTGCCTTGCTAAGTACCTATAAAAAAAAATAAAAAAATTACATAAAAATTTTAGTAGATATTTATTTTAAACTTGATTTTCACTGGAGCTGCTTGAGACTGGTTGATTTCTACATACATACATATTATTAAACAGCATTGTGAATGTAAAATTCAAAATAATAAATATTTCTATAACCTATAAAAAAAATCAATTAGAGTAATTATTAACGGGATTCTTACTCTAATGCAAGCGACTATGATAGTTTAAAAGTATAGTATATAGTTATAAAATTTTAATTAATTTATTATAGGTACTTTAAATGTCAAGTGACCATACAAGCCTCATGGCCAGCGCAGGTATATCGTCAATAGCATAGCGGCTGATCGAGAAGGCAATCTGATCAAATTGCCATTTACTAATCGTAATAGTTAATGCTTGTACGATGACTCGACTGGGCACGACTGCTAATTGACTGATTAGTAAGTAGAAACTACGCAGAACGATAATTGAGACGCAATGGCAAAATAAAATGGTTTTTTTGTACTTATGTTTCTCACGATGTGGAATGAGCTCCCGGCCGAGATTTTTTCAAAGGAGGATAGGATGGTTCTTCAAAAAGAGCTTGAAAATGTTTTAACTGTGTCGATAACGCGTACGTCGAATCTCTGGATGATGTTGCAAACTCAGAACAGTATATTATTCTGGGGTTGCAAACGTCTATCGACTACGGTAGCCGATTACTATAAGTCGTCCTTGATTGCCACCTAAGTGGAAATAAAATATAAAAAAAAATATTTTTAAACTAGTCTCTTATATTCGAGTAATTGTAAACGGGGTTATTACCAAGTATTTTAATAGTACCTACATACAAGGGACTGAACAGAAATAGCATTATACTGAAGACACAAAAAACGCGGAAATTATTCCGTTAGTAATTTATCTATTGTTAGTGACCAAGAGACGATAGCTTAAAAAATTACATATTTAGTTATCTTATATTTTTATTTTTTATAAAAAATAAAGTGGATTTTTTGACAGTCTCACCATAAATTAATTGGGTTAGTCCATCTATTCTACCTAACATCTGATACCGCACATCTGATTTAGATTACACCTTTGTTTTATATCTCAATGAAATTTAAACTGGCACAATCCATCCCAGCTAAACGTTCAACTCATCGTAGTATCGGCGAACAAATTAAAAATATTAATTAAATAACCATCTGTTCTTAGGAAGGCAGCCGAGTTTCTGATATTGTATTCAAGTATCAGATGTTCTTTCGAAATATTAATTTATATCTGTTGGTATCGGGCAACTTTAATTAATCCACCTTCCCTTAGGAAATTTCTTGAATGATATTTTCCAGATTTTCCAATTTTCAAAATTTTCCAGATATAAAATCAATTCAGTAGTGCTGTTAAACTGAACTTCAGTGTCTTCTTTTTCTGTTACTAATTGTCCTATTTAAGGCAATTAATACCTCGATCTCGGTGCTTGACGTTCGTGATCAGGAGCCATCCTCGTGGCAGAGAAAGAATGGTACTTACTAGATTTTTAGAGGATAGGCTCCCTCCTCTTTTTAAGCTTTTCGTGGTTGGTGTGATGAGGAAAGGGTAGAAGGCTCCCACATAACATAGGGTCGCACCGGTGTACCGGTAAGACAGAATTTTTACCTACTTAAAAAAGTTGCAATATATCGTCCTTCTAATCTAGCACAAAATAGTCAAAGCTTAAAGGTTCAAGAATCGTCAGACTCCTCAGAGAAGAAGAGGTTATTTGGTGTCCAAGACTTAATATTCCATGGAGAGTCGTGTCTTTCCAACTATGTAAAATGCCATCGGTGGGCCAACCAACGCCATTAAATTCCATCTATCCAAAGGAAACAATATGTAGTGCACAGTACAATCAGAACTAAAAATAACTCTCAAGTCTGATTTCTACGAGGGCGAAGCGAACGCAGCTGATTGGCAAGCTCCAGTTACATATACTACATGTGCCAGTGGGTTGTTTAATCGTCTATTATATCCATAGAGCAACACGGGCCTCCGATCCGTGTTGCTCTATGATTATATTTATAAAGTTAAATAAATACTCAAAAGAACTATTCTGCTTGCCTGGTGGTAGCATTCTGGCCAAAATCCTACAGGATGGAGTTCGACCTATTTATGTCGCAAATCGGTACTGTTTTGCACTGTTCCGTGTTCCGGTTTGAGGGTACAGTCAACAGCAAAGGTAACTGATGATTGGTCAAGTTTCAAAATATGAAATCAGTATGAAAATAAAAACTTTTTAAACGCATATCGAAAAACATTCGAGTGTCTACTAGTACCTGGAAACTTTGACTGTAGTTTTGTAGAAAATACCGACTTACACTATCTTAATTTTGAAATCTAGTAAACATCATCTACTTTTGCTGTTGACTGTACTAGATCCATTACATTTGCAAGGTATAGATACATAGGATATGAAGCTACTGACTCGACAATGCGTACGTGATCCTGTTGGAACTTGTAAACGTCAATATACTGCGATGACTGCTTTCCAATATGCTAGTCATATTGTAGTGGCTCTTGTGTTCTATCACAGTAACCCAATGTTCGATACCAGCTTTCGTCGTCAAAAAATTAGAAGTAAAATGTCAAACCCTGGTTGTTATCGGTTCTTACCGGTGCCACTCACTACCCTACGTCCATTTGCCGGCGTAGATAACATAACAATAAGTCCCGTACTTCAAGAGTTATTCTTAATATAGCTGGCAAGTATAAACATGTAAAACCACTATAAAGATTTGTTTGCGTTTGTAAGAACCATTTGAGTGAATTATAGTTAATTGGTAATGAGTGCAAAGAATCCGGTCATATGATGAGTTTGAGCGTGGTGTAAATAAAGCAATTGATTTTCATTTGTTTCTGTAATATTGTAAGTGACATATTTCGTACCACAGTCATTGGCCGTTCGTTTCTGGCATGGTACAAGGCCGCCTCTTTTTAGCCACATCTTTGGTCTAGTGATAAGGCTATTACAGAAATCTCGGGTTCGATTTCCATCGGAAAGTTGTAGTACTCGGTCTGTACTATTTTCTCGTATTTTAGTTTTAACTTATTGCGCCTCGGTGGGTAATGGGCATAGCGCTCGGTGAGGCCCTGCAAAATGTAATTATTTTCTATGAAATATTTTAAGCTGAAGTAAATTACGTGGTTACCATAAGTAGTTTACGATAATTAGTAATATAATTACAAAAACACAAATGTTGAAAAAGTTTCTACGAGCAAGCTTTGAACCTGCAACCTTCTGACATACCAGAAGTCATGTGTCAAGTCAAGTGGTATGTCAGAAGGGTGCAAGTTCAAATCCTGCTCGTGGAATTTTTTTCAACATTTGTGTTTTTATAATTTATTTTTTAAAAAGCTTGTGCACAAACAAACTTAAAAAACAGTCATTTTGAATAATTATTTGAATTATTAGTTATGTCGCCCAGATAATTAACAACTAATGCAAATTTCTAAAACTACCTGCCTACCTTCATCTACCTTACTCTAAGGTAATTTCAAAGGCTACTCAAAACATTGACGGCTGCAACCGTGTAAACACGCTCGTCAAAGACTGACGCATTCGCGACACTCGATCAGTCATTGTTATCAAACATACCGAATTGTTTGACATTCATCTTCGCATAAGTACCGCCCACCGTTATAATTTAAACAGTGTAGTGTAAATGCATTGGAACAATAACAATTAAAGGCGATCGCCGCTAGCTCTATTGTTAATCCTGCTATTGATTTCGGAGAGCGTTTAACCTGACCCGTCGAGCTATTGTCGAGTTACAGTCGTTGTTAAGTGGCGGTAGATTTTCCAGCACCATTGCCCGAACGGCGATTGTAATCAAAAACCCTTTGCAGTGGAAATGTCGTTTTGTATAGAGCTTTCATGTTGATCGATGACCTAAGATTTGTCAAAGTACTTAGAGTTGAGAATTGCGAGGCCTTTTACACGTTCTAAGCTTTAAGATCGTATCGATGATATGACAGAAAAAAGATCTCGTTTTAAGAACGCTATTTGATTTTAAAATATGTGTGTAAGTGTGTTTTTACGCTTTAATGGAAATTATCGATTTGCGATAGAGTTAAAAAAAAGTTTTAAAGCTGGCATGAGTCGGTATTAATATGACGAATCTTTAAGATTAAGCGCTAGGTAAAACTTTCGACTAAACCTAGATATATCTATTTCGGCGGGCTGGTTAGAACCACGATAGCTCAATTGGGAGAGCACCTGACCCGGTATGTCAGACGGGTGCGGGTTCAAATCCTGCTCGTGGAAATTTTTCAACATTTGTGTTTTTGTAGTTTGTTCTCAACAAAATTTGTGTTAAAAATTATATAAACATTTTAGATATATCTACTACACTTTTAAATTTTCGCGTTTCATAGTAAATAAAGTTTTTTTATGATATATCTATGTTAAGTACACTAAGTATAGTTTGTGTTAACACACATTACAAAAATGTATAGATACAATCTGATATACCTAGTGAAAGAAAACAATGGCATCTCAAAACAATGTAGCATATCATAACCAGACAGATAATAATTAATGTTATTTCACCAGTGTTCCCACAACAGTCGTAAGACCTTTCCCAATTACACAAACCTCTAAAATAAACATCGTCCCAAGATGGTTACTGCTTGTACAGACGGTACCACAGCCACTGAATAAATCCTTTTGGAATAACAACCGTATTTGATACTCACTCCTTCGTAATTTAAAGGTAAACCAGATAATTTATACAAAACACAAACGCAATAAGCCGTTTTGTCTAAAGGCAAATAACGGAACATCTAGTCAAATAAAATAAACTATACGTATAAAACTAACAGCTTATCGCAGAGACATCATAATTTAATAATTAAAGCTTTAATAAGCTTTTCATTAAAATTAAACAATTTTTCCAACCACGGATCCTGCAAAGGGTTTAAAACGTCATGATAAAATGAAATTAAATCAGTTTTTAAAATAAAAGCGATTAGATCCGTAAAAGTTGTTTAGTTACAAAGTGTTGTGTTCGCGTAAACGTAAAAAAACAAAAAATCTTTTCATTAAAAAAAGTGCTCATGACTTTTTTGACATCACATGAAAATAAACCATGGTGTTAAATAATACTTAAGCTGTAGTAATGCTATGTAATGATTGTGTTTTTGATGTGTAACATCGCGTTTGTAACAGCTCGCTTTCTATATACAATTTGTGGGAGTGATTTCGTGAAATGTGACGGAAGTAGGTGTAATAGTGTGACAGGAAGTCGAGGAATAATTTTGTAAATTTAAAATCATGACATATTGTGTCATTTGACTATCAAAGGTCTTTTTGACTTGTCAAATGTCTTCTAATGAGTATTTACTTCATTTTTTTTTATTATAATGTTAAAATTGCTTATTACTAAGGTGAGATGTCAAATGCCTTTTGACTCATAAGGACCACTTCCTAAAACGTCCACTTTCCATAACGTCCACTTCCCATAACGTCCACTTCCCATAACGTCCAGTTCCCATAACGTCCATTTCCCATAACGTCCACTTTCCATAAAGTCCACTTCCCAAAACGTCCACTTTTCATAAAGTCCACTTCCCAAAACGTCCACTTTTCATAAAGTCCACTTCCCAAAACGCCTACTTTCCATAACGTTCACTTTCCATAACGTTCACTTCCCAAAGCTTTCAAAGTTTACGAAACCACTGTGTGCGAGAGTACGACTTGCATGGAAAGAAAAGGAAGATAATTCAAAAGATTTTTGAATTATCTTCCTTTTACCTGACCCGGCTTGTAATGGGGTGCGGGCGGGTTCGAATATCATATGCGACTACTGTAATGCTCGCTCGCTTTTTTTTTGTAAAGTATAAACCAAAAGTGCTAAGTAATAAGAAGTAATGTTATGTTATATATATCTGAATGTAATGATCTGGTAGTTAATCTAAAAGAGATTTGGAAAGCAAAACAGTAACAAAAACCACAGATAGACGAAAAATGCATATCAGAGTTACTAATTTATTACGTGGAATAGTATTTTCGTATGTTAAGTTAAGATTTTTAGGACACGGATTATTTACAACATTCACAAATTCGAAGAAAAGCCATCCTATTTGTGCAGTGGTTACAATTTCATTTTCAGCAGGAAAATCGTAGTAAAATATTAAGTTATGAGCATATTCTTTCTGCCACAACAACAATATCCGAAATAAATGCTTTATTTCGGCCATTTGAGGTAAAATAGTTTGTAATTGGTTAAGGGTTCGGGCGCGTTATCGTCACTTACTATCAGGTGAGAATTAGCCTAGCGCTTGTCTATCGTATACATGCTTGCCTATCGTATAACCAACATTGGCCCAATACAGGTTGGTAGGTTTTACCGGTGAGAATGAAGCCTGGCGCTTACCCGTTTCATCAGCATTGTCGGCGTATAAACATCACAGTGCGGCCCATATAAACAAGCAAACGAGGCGATCGTATTACCAACATTGGCCCAATGCGGATAGGTTTAACGACTGCCGTCTTACGGCAACAGCCGGTACTAAAAGCGCCTTCCGAAGTATAGAGGTACTCGAGATATTTTTAATTTGTTCACAATTTCAGAGTTTTCTAACTTACAAAGTTGCAATTCGAACTCGCAAACCGCTTAGCCATCGTTACATTGAAGCATTAGAAGAAATTAGCTCATTTGAAACGCTTTGGCACTTAGCCAAACGGTTTTGAAAGCGAGAAATCGGTTCAATCCCCATAACTCCGTGGTACTACTGATGAACACATAAGAATAATTATTTATTCTTATAAGTTTATTGAAAAAAATGCCACGAACAACCATAATTTATAAGCTTTAAAAAAATTTTTTTTACCTACTCAACAACCTCTATCGAGCTTAACCGTTTTTATGTCCCCACTGAGATGGACACGAGACTTCTCTATGGATGAAAGCTTCAAAAGAAGAACAGACCATAGACCTACCTGGGCCCAGTGCGGATTGGTGGTTGTTAACGAATTAATGCAGCCGGAACCAACGGCTTTACGTGCCTTTTGATACACGGAAGAGTCGAGATGATACATTTTTGGTCATCCATCCGATGCAAAAGTTGCTCAACTTCAGCGCGCTAACCACTACGACATCGAGCTTTACTCTTTAACAAACTTTCCTGTTTATCTTTAATAAATGTTCGTTTTGTCGACAGGCGACGCCGATATGTCGCTGAAGCAGGGCAGCGGCACCGGCAAGGTCCACTTCGGGGGTCTGGACGATGTGTCTCTGTACGGGACGCCGGTGGAGCCCGCGCCGCCCGCGACCGACGCCAAGCAGGGCTTCCTGCGCAACCAGCTGCAGGCGCTGTTCCAGCCGACGGACAACAAGCTGGCCATGAAGCTTTTCGGCTCCAAGAAGGCGTTGATGAAAGAGCGCATCAGGCAGAAGGCGGCGGGTCACTGGGTCATACATCCATGCAGTAGTTTCAGGTTAGTAAATAAATAAATATTAGTAATAACTTTATTTTTATTTAAAACAATAAGATGAATTTTCAGCAATTAATGTCCCAATAAAGTCCACTTACGAAACATGGTAGTTTGAAATAAATATGGCGTTTACCTATGCGACAATATAAATATTAGGTTATGAAATGAAAAATTAAAATAGTAGTTATAAGGTTAGTATTAAGCAAACTTAGTTGGCATAATAATTACAGGTTTCATGGATAGGTACAATAAAACCAGATCGTCAGTATATCGTTATGTTTTAACGATCCACACTTTGGTATATATTACTTTTCATATACGGATTTCTAAACAACAACCTAGTTGTAACCTAGGTATACAATAAAGCTTTAAGTATAAAAGTTATCGAAATACTTTGGGCATCGCAAAATTGTATCGTAAAAGCCGAATGTTTACTATCAACACCCATTCCGTTTAGTTCACCGGACACCGCTACAAAGTGCAACCATGTAACAGACATTTTACGCCGGAGTCGTAACAAAACGCTCTAATGACTTTTTCGTCTGTTCACGTTCAAATTTTATTACGACAGCTGTTATAGATTTGTGTGACAGATATAGGTTTAGTTATCTGATTTGTTGGCTTCTTCAATACGCATTGGAAGCAGACTCTGAGACTTACAACGACTTTCGTGGAAAAGATACGTAACGTAAACCGCTCTGTGAATATTGATGTTTCCAACATGGCACTGATGGAATCGGGCATGCATGTATCGAATAACTAAGGAGAACTAATAAAAAGTTTATACCTAAATGGGCGGTATAGAATACCGCAGAATACACTACCTGATTACACTACTACTTGGCTTCGAGTCGATTATTATTTTATTTTTTTCCTTTAGTTGATGGCTTCGTGCGATTAGCACATTTAGCCAGTATCAAAGTAATTTTTCTTACAAGTAATACATAAATATACAAATCCTTCCAGTAGGTACATAATGATGATGAATGATAATAGAAATGAGAAGTGAGAAATGATATACCCCCCAACCCCTCGAGTATCTCAGTAAAGATGTGGGGCTTTACTAAGTCCTCGGGCAAACTTCTTGAGAGAATTTGAAAAGTGAAGTTGCACTGCTTTGTTTTATTTGCCAACACTCATGCACACTCACGAACACTTAACGGTTAATAATCCACCATTATTTCACATTAATATTCGACATAACACAAATTTTAGAAAATAAAACAAAATCGCAGACATGACTCTTCACTTTCCCGCCAAGAAGCCGAGTCGATTATTTTAAAAAGTCTACAAAACACTTTTTTTTAAAGCAGAATTTAGGGCCTAGATGCCTAGTGTTAATTTTGTTTACTATCCGTATTCATTCGATCACGTTTACGAACGAAAATTAGTATGGCATTTTAACAGCGCCTCCTGGCGACAAACGAAAGGAGTTAACATTTCGCCATACAAATTGACGTTTTCGTTAACGTGATCGAATAGCGAATGAAACTCGCACTTGGCACCCTGTTTGTATGTATTTTCACGACGTAAGTTGCACGACGCGCGACTGCTCTGGCAATGATAAAGCATATAATTGTGATTATCTACATATAGGTAGTATTAAAACATTATTTTGATAATACCTATTTATTTTTTCGACATTATAAAATTAAAATTACTTATTTAAATTGTTTCATAAATTTTAAGGCAGACTTGAAAATATTCGCACTAAAATGATTTGAGTTACAAACATATTATACACTAGCGGCCGCTCGCGGTTTCACCCGCGTGGTTCCCGTTCCCGTAGGAATATCAGGATAAAAAGTATCCTATGTTTTTGTCCAGGTTATAAACTATCTGTATGCCGAATTTCATCCAAATCCATCCATCCATTGCAGCGTGAAGAAGCAACAAATATACACACATACATACACTACACATAAACTTTCGCATTCATAATATTAGTCTGATAAATATACATACAAATGTTATGTAGAGGTTTGAACCTAAAGCTTGAAAGTGCTTTTCTTCTTACTCGCCGTTAGTGCATTGATGCGTCCAGAAAAGCTGTGACTGGAAGATGCTGGAAGTTTTAATACAAAAAGTGCTTCTTTTGTTTTGTTGTTAAAACATACGTTGCATATGTTTTTACTAACCTACGTATGTATGTTTGAATTCGGGTCAAGCACAATGCATGCACAGCATATCCAGAGGTCTTGGATTAAATTCCTGAATCGGTCAAAGCGTGTTTCGGATTTTTTGATGCATAGCCGGGATTTGTGTTCGCCAACCAGCATTTGGCAAGCTTGGTGATTTAGCCAATACCTGTCGATTGTAGCAATGACTCGATGTAGATTAGCTGTAGCCTTTGTCCAGAAGTGGAACATAGACTAATGACAAGTACCTACTTATGTATTATATGACTATTTTTCCGCATGTAATTCGATGTGTCATAATGGTCTTTATTGGTTTCTCCGGGAATTTGGCTTTTGTGGTTTTCTGGTCACAGGAAAACACTTCAAGCTAAAAATAAATCAGATACATCACCTGCCAAAGCTTAACTTTTCTTTCATTAAGTAAATCTTTTTATATATAACTAGCTATACTCGCCACTTCGTCCGCGTGGAATAGTGACTTTCGGCAGTATTTTTAATTTTTTAGGCTCTTGTTCCCGTTCTTGCAACATTTTTCACTGATGCTTCGCTCCTATTGGTCGCAGCGTGATGTTATATAGCCTAAAGCCTTACTCGATAAATGGACTATCCAACACAAAAATAATTTCAATTCGAACCAGTAGTTCTTGAGATTAGCGCGTTCAAACAAACAAACTCTTCAGCTTTATAATATTAATATAATATAGATTCTTCTTTACGTAATTTGCCACCTAACTCCTCCTAAGCGGCTGGACTGATTTGGATGAAATTTTATGAGTATATTTCAATGGATTCCTGGATGGTTTGAAAACACAATTGGACCCGGTAGGTGGCGCTATAGTACGGGTGCTCACTCAAGCGAACGAAGTCGCGAGCGGACCACTAGTATTACTATTAAAAATATCTTGTAAATATTTCATTTCGAGGTATCTATTTCTTTTTTCGTAAGAGTCTGCAAGTAGCATTCAATTCTTAATTATGGTTTACGTTTAGTGTAAAGATGAACTTCAAGCATATTAAAACTCTTTTAAATTTACACATGAACATCAACATCACATGTGAACCTCAATAAGAGTTTTCTATTGAATACTATTGAAAACTAAATGCTACTTGGGTAGACACAGAGAACGCGGCCAGCCCTCTAACCATGAGCTCTTATAGCAGTATTATTGCAGTTGTGGAAAAGAGACGCAAATATATTCGCCGCTACACGCGTCTCGTTTTCACAACTGCCTTAGTACTGCTATAAGAGCTCGTGGTTACCCCCTAGGCCCGCTAGAGCTATTGTCATTTCAATGCGGTGAACAGAGCATGACGATACAAAAAGCAAAGGACATGTAATTATGGGCACGCGTTATACTTTGTCATATCTCATTGTAAATCGACAATGGCCCGCGCGTCTGCGCTACTACTACGGTTAGATTGTGAGAAGATTGCTAACAGGTATTTACCAGATACCGATCAAGTTGTCAAACCTTTAGCTCTTTAAGATGCTAACATATTTGTACTTTACAATAAGATAGATTTTTTTTTAACTATCGTGGTTGCATTAGTTTAATATTATTAAAGGGGTTTTTATTATGATTCAAAAATAATAAAAATGATAAGAATCCCGTTAGTAATTACTAAGACAATTACTAAGATTGAAAAAAAATTGAAAAAAAAAAAAAAAAAATAAAAAAAAAAAAACTTCTCTTAATTATAATATTTATACTTAATATAGTTATGTTAAAATTATATTAATAAAGAAGTAAAAAAAAAAGATTAAAAATCTATAAAAAATAAATAAAGGTGTACTTACAACGAAAAGTCAGTCAAACCGTTGACTTGCTCCTTTACGTGACTTTTGTGTGGTTCTTCTCGATCAGGGTGTCAACTGTTTTTTTTCTACCGATTAACTTTATCTGCCTTATATGCTCTACTACGTCTTTTTATTTGTCTCTTTTCTTAATAATTAATTTTCATATTTATTATTATACGGGGTCACTTTTTTTATCACCGTCCAAACCTTCTGAGATGACTCCCGTAATACAAACGAACCCCCCGGTAGACTTAATTCACCTGGAGCAAATCACCTGGGTGCATTAAGTGCTACGCACGGTAGCCTTAGTGACCCTAGGTTAACTAACCAAACCACCAATATTCATTCGACCAAAATGTATAGAACAGCTAAATTTTATTTTCGAGTTAGTGAGTTGGTCCAATAATAAGATTTGTTCGTTTGTATCACCGGAGTCATCTCAGAAGATTTGGACGGTAATAAAAAAGAACCTGTATGTATATATTTATTTTTATATATTTTATATTTAAGCGATCCTTTGGTAAACTTTGATATAAAATACTCTTCGTAACCCTATAATAACATGATCAAACGGCAAATTAAACTCGCACTAAGCATCCTGCAGAACAAACTGCCGGCTGTAGATTCGTTTAAGCTAGCCAGTTAACTAGCGAAATCTGGCCAGCCCATTTGATTTTGAGAGCGGAAATGCTTATCATTATACCACATGATGGCTAACTGTGTGCTCTTAATAGAGATTCATGCGAAATCGCTTGTTATCACTTCCTCTTTGACAAACGGCCATTGTTGGCAAATTACAAAATCATAACTATTACTCATGTAGAATTTGCAACACAATTGACCTGATCCGATCCGAACCCCTCCGAGAAGCTAATAGGGAACTGGGACGCGATTAGTGCGTGATGCAACTTTTGACGGTGTTACGATCATACGGCGTGAAGAACCTTTAAAGTTTTTCGCTGCCCCCAAAAGAAGGCCGGTGACGGTATAAAAGCTGTCTGAGGGCGCACCAGCAAACTCTCTCAAATAAACACAAGTGATGGAGATGGAGATTGAGCCTTTTACTAGTTTACCCAGAATTCCCTGAATGCACTATTGTCTCATCACATTTGTAATATCGTGATTAGATAACCGATCTCAAAAGCAGAATTCCTGGGTTTGAAATCCCATTACACAAATTGTTTTTGGTTTGGTTGGTGGTAAGGCCTGGGGCCTTTATTAATTACATCTAACTGTATTTTCATCAACAAATTGACAGTGTTTTTTAAATAGCTAGCTTATTGAAATAATTGAATCAGTAGTAATTATAGATTTTCAACAATTTTTTCAAACATTATCTTATTAATATTACTAGTGGTCGCCCAGTGGTAATTTTATTAAGGCTGCACGGATTGTATCCTAAGCAATGAAAAATTAAAAAGATATAATGTGAGTTTGGGTTGGCATTGACAGATTTCGGCCGCTCCTCTTCCATTTTTGAAATTTTTGAAAAGAGTATCTAAGCGTGTTTCAAATACATATGCGTGTGTGTCAAATTCATGGTAGTGTGTGTAATGTTTGTTTTATTGATTTAATGTAGGTATTTTTATGCATAATTAAAAAAAAATATTAACATACGTATAACCTTCTCTATATAAACTATAAGTGTGCGAAATTTCATACTCCTCCGTCCGCGCAGTTTTCGTAAAAAGATGTACAAAGTTTTTGCTTCACGTATTAATATATAGATTAGTAATTGATGCTAAATATGGCGTCATGTTACTAAAGGCGAGAACACTCAAAATTGGTGATTTCTATGCTCGGTCTAGACCCCTTTTTGGGAGAAGTACGTGAGACTATGTTTGTATTTATATATTATCTTACAGTTTTATATAGAACAGTGCAGAAGAAAATTAGTACATTATGACTGCTCCGCATTGTAAAGTGAAAATTTAATGCTTCATAATCCTTCGGGCTTCCGAACAAAGGCAGTATTGTACGACTAATTTACGCAAAACAGTAATCAGCACGGAGTTCCTGTGAACCTGGTTGCTGCTTAACAATTAATCCCGCTAATGAGATGTGTTATTCACAAGCAGCTGTGAAACTTCATTGATTATACGTATTGTTGACCACGACATTTGCTCATTACTAAATCGTTTTAATTGATGATTTTGATTTGATAAGTAAAAGCTTTCGTTGTAGTTCAATGATGCATGTGTCTTCTGTGACCAAAACTCCTAAGATATTTCTTTTGAGGTTCTAATATACAAATATATATATACCTATATTAAATTATACGTTATTTCATTTGCCCGTCCAGTTTGCTCTAAATCTTTCCCCAAACAAGCCAGTAAACGATGTCGGAGGTGACAACTTTCGTTGTAGTTCAATGATGCATGTGTCTTCTGTGACCAAAACTCATAAGATATTTCTTTTGGGGTTCTAATATCAAAATATATATATTAAAAACTTACGCTATATAGTTTGCCCGCCCAGTTTGCTCTAAATCTATCCCCAAACACGCCAATAAACGATCTCGGTGGTGACAGCTTTCGTTGTAGTTTCAATGATGCATGTGTCTTCTGTGACCAAAACTGTCAAGATATTTCTTTTGGGGTTCTAATATCCGAATATATATATTTAAAACATACGCTATTTCATTTGCCCGCCCAGTTTTCGCTAAATCTAGTCCCGGATACGCCGCTTAACGATGTCCGAGGTGACAGCTTCCGTTGCAGTTTCGATTAGATACTGTCGACCATCCGATGCAGACTACATTTTGAATATATAATGATTGTATTAGTTACATTTTATATTAAAAGTGTTAATGTTTGATTCTGTTTCTAGTGGTTAAGTGACCGGTTTCAGATTTAGAGGTAGGTACCAGGTTTGTTTTCCAGCTAGACTTCTACGTTATAGTTTTAGGTTTGATTAGTGTACCTTGTTCTATGTTCTTAAAATAAATACATTAATAAATAAATTCTGCCTGGCTAGCTCAACAATGTTAGTAGCATTAATGGGTTCCGACACTTAGAGATGCCCTTTCACCTTAATTCTGATTGTCGCTTACCTGAAATAAAAACCAAGTGGTTCCAAAAAAGCGGTTGTAAAAAAATATACAAATATTTCAAAAGAATTGATCAAGCTACAGCGTACTTCTGGGTACTGCGATAGTCAAATCGAATGTTATTATAAGTTTAGTTACCTTATTATTATAACTAACCCAAATGAGCCATGATGCTCGAAATAAATTAATTTAATTTGAAATATTCCCAATTTTACTATTAACATTATTATATCTACTGTAGGTCAATAGTCAATTGTACACTTCACTGAATATAGAAGTAACTAACTAGCGCCCGTCCTTGGTTTCACTCGACTGGATCTTATTGCCCCCACTCGCTCAACTACCATAGAATAAAAATAACTCGATCTGCTAAAGAGTTCGAGAACTGTCTGAGGACAATCAGATGATAGTTACGACTCCTTTGTACGTATCTGTTTTACAATTCTCTGGAAGTACTGTGAACGACACTGCAAGAATCGCAATTAAAAGTTTAGATTGTCGATTTTCTTTTTTTTTTATGAAGATTTAAAATAATTCAACCTTTTCAGCCCTTTTCTTTAAATGTCAGGGTAATGTTATACAGATTGTAATGCCTGAAAAGGCTAGGTAACTACTTCGTTATCTTTATCTTACTTTTGAGACCTTGTTGCACCCTTAAATTATATTAGTAAAATAGGTAAAAGAAAATTGGTGACAAATACATCTCTTCCTAAAGGATTCTGTCACAAAATTAAACATGCACTTTGAAGTCATTGACATCACGGAATGAAAACGTTAAACGTGAAAAGTTCCTTCTACTTTTCTCCGACGACTAAAGCCATATTAGGTGACAGTTGCCGGAGTAAAACCATCACCTAAAATGACTAGGGGGTCACCTAAAACTTTGAGGTCATCGTCGGTGAAAAATTAAATTCCCGTTAAGTTTAATTAGGATTGCCTTATTGATTTTAAATTTTCAGATGTTCGGGTTAAATGCGAGAGATCGTGGTTCAATCTCCATAACCCCGTTAAGCTACTGACGTGAATACATGTTTAATTGGGTTAACGGGACTGTGATTCATGTCTTAATAGAACATTTATAATAATCTTTAAAAACAATGTTTTCCTAAATATTGTCCGTACCAACACACGATAAAGGCTAGTTAACAAACGTGTCTCAATTAATAAAATCAACAAAGCAACAATGTTCATCAGCAGCACTTGCGCCGATTGGCAGAACAATAGTGGAGCTGAACGACGACGGCCGCACAATGCGAGCTGGACCCACGTGTTTGTGCGGCTTGCTACGCGAATATGAACCTTAACTCTTGGTTAGGCAGTGGCAAATTTAAAAAAACATTAAATGAAACCTTTTTACTTGTTCTAAGTAGCTACAACGTTCTCGGTACGCTTTATAGACTTTTTCTTAAACATGCCTGGAAATGAGGTCATTATCCTGACAACCTTCTTTGTGATAAATCGAAATTGCTGTACTGGTCAAATGCAAGCGAGCAGCAGCCGGCGGCAATGTTAATGTTGAAAATCCAAAAAAATTAACATTAAACATTTGACAAAATAAACATATAATATCAGTACTGTTATTTAAAAATAGAACGAAAAGTTTTTATTCCAAATCATGACCACCAAGGAAGTATTCTACCGAGGATTTTAATCAAATTTCGAACTGGCTTGCAAATAGAAAGCGGTTTTTAGTAAAAAAATAACAAACAAATAAATAGGTAATATAATTTAGATGTGTGCAGAATGTTCATCAAATTCAACGACTGGTGTAGTTGATATGTTATACTCAAATGTGACTCATATACATACGAATTTACGTTAGTAAAGACGCGGACAGAAGTGACAAATTTACAATGTTCCCGGGGACATAAGATAGATAGATAACATCTTTATTCGGACACTATAGACACACAAAATATACAATCGTAAAAAAACAACAATTACACTAAAAACAAACATAATTTCATAACACAACTATTAATAAATACAAAAATGTGTGTGTGCCGCAGCATCTCAAAAGGGTCGTTGCTCAGCGTGGTATTCACTCGCATAGCAAGTGAATCGCTGATTTTCAGCAACAACCAGGAGTGACCACGAGGACGATGCCCGTAACAATTATCAGTAAAGTGTCCATGAACGTAGCCTTGACCGTGTAGTAAAAAACATTAAAAATTTATAAATAAAGTTTTTTTTTAATGTATAAGCTGTGCAGTGCATATTATGTTTATAATTGACATTAAATAAGATAAAATATACTTGTGACACTGTCTCTTTAATCTTTATAACTTAAAGACAGTGTCATAAGTATTTATCTTTTCATTGCCTAGACCAGTTCATGCCATATGATCACCGTCATCAGCCTTTCTCAATCTACAGCTCAAGTCATGCCCACACACAAACACTAGTATACAAATTGTAATCATTCCTCTGCCCACTAGCATTAGGTCTCGTTGAGATTAAAATTGAATGATCAAATGTATATTATTAACCGACTTCAAAAAAAGGAGGAGGTTATCAATTCAACTGTATTTTTTTTTTTTTTTTTTATTTGTTACCTCAGAACTTTCGACTGGGTGAACCGATTTTTATGATTCTTTCTTTATTTGAAAGCTGGTGCTTCCCATGCGGTCCCATTTTAATTTGATCCAGTTCTGATGATGGAATCTTTAAGGAATTGAGGAAACTCCTTAAATATTGTAGGCATACCTATAGCGATTTTAGTATTTTCAGAAGTAAGTCAAGCATTTGCATTCAGAAAGTATCATTTGATAAAGTGTAACTGATGAAAAAGACCACAGACTGCCATCGGAACTCCTCAATGAAAAGTATTTCACGTGTGGCGATACAATATCTCGATTAAGATAGTTAAGCGACTATGACGAAGCAAAGAAGGCAGGCACCGGAACTCAGTTTTTGATTTCCTACTTTGAGATACGCGTTTCTCGTTTCCTTCGCTTGTCTCATTTAAACGGCGATGTCTCATACGAGCAGCGCGTTTAGTAGGTCTACCCATATTCGCATTTGATAAATAAATCGAAACAAATCACTAAAAAAAAACCGACTTCAAAAAAGTAGACTGATAAAATTGCACTAAAAAGTAAAAAAAAATAAGCGTTAGACTTATTATAGACAATAATTTTATTAGGAAAATATATAGGTACAATTATTGTTATTTTGGAGTCGGTGCCAGCCAAAGTAACTTTAACATAAACATTTAACGACATACTATAGTATATTAAAATCATAATAAGTAGTACCTACATTCAATCTAATGCATGAAATTTTGACTACAAACGCGGACTGGCACCGGCTCCAAAAACTTCGTTGGCTGGCACCGGCTCCAAAAATAACAATAATTGTACCTATATATTTTCCTAATAAAATTATTGTCTATAATAAGTCTAACGCTTATTTTTTTTTTACTTTTTAGTGCAATTTTTTGAAATATAACGAGTTCATGTTTAATGTCGTCAGTCTGTAATCAAAAATGTTTGATTACAGTCTGACGTACAGTAAGCCATACCACCAACCAAACCGAGTGCAAACATGTACTCTCCGCTGGGAATCGAGCTCAGGACCTCTGCGTCGAGGCCGGTTGTCTAACTACTAAGACCACATAATTATGCCTCTTGAATGCAGTCTAAATCATAAGGCTTGGGTATGAAGAAAGACCTTCAATTACTGGTCGGTGACATCGAGTTCACAACTAACTGTATTCAGGAAGTGTTAATGTATAGGAGATAAGGTTACTTCACGTCCGGTACAAATCTGAGGTCCAATGTCAAGAGTATACTGCTATTATGATTATTGTATATTTCGAGATATTATATATTATTTATCTATGGTTAAAAGGTAACGTTTGTGACTTTGTTTGTTTGTATGTCAGGGCTAATCTCAGGAACTACTGGTCCAATTCCGAAAATTCTTTCACCGATAGAATGCTACATATGTTGCGGGTAATATAGGGGTTTTTTTTTTATTAAAAAAAGTTTTTTCCACACGGACGAAGTCATGGGTATAGTGCAAGTATATTATGAAAAGGATCCATAGTGGATAAACGGCATAGATTATGTAGTAGCATTGTTGGTTGTGTTCCGAGATTTAAGAGATAAGTTCCAGTTCTTAAGAGGCCTATCACAAAATGCGCGCGCTCGCGCTTTCTCAGTACTACGAGCGGCCGACGCATCGCAAAAGTGGCATTTTGTGCAGTTGTAATTACATTTATTTGATGTTTAATAATTTTTTATCGTACAAAAAAAGTATGTAATTTGAAATCTTATAAACTAACGTTAATTCTGGTGTACGTTTTGATTAATAATATTAATGGAGTAAGGAGATATTTACAGCTAATTCTGAACGTTTTATGGCTTTAAATGGGATTTTTTTTGTAGAAATTCCATTCGTATTTCGAAATCCCGACGCCGCTAAGAACTTAACCGCTATATAAGAGATATTATTGTATATTTTTCATTTCGTTTGCTTAGTACAATAGTTCAATCCATAAGCTCGAAAATTCCCGTCAGCGTAAATTGAAAACTAGCTTCGGAATTTTGGCTTTATATAAATAGATAAGGGAAAATTGCGGAAAGCGAGGCCGCTACGAATTATACCTACTAATAACTATTCTCCACCATACAATAAGTCAAAATTGTCTAAAGGTTTCAGTTTCTCTGAACAAGAACGCCGAAATTGGGCATTTTATGCAAAAATCACGGTTAAAATGTAATAGGGCCCTTAAGGGGAGAGGGTAATGGGTGAGGTGTGCTCCCATCTTTGGCCTTATAGTCACTACCATCAAGTGAGAGGGGGACAAAACAAATCCAGAATCCTATGGGAATCTGCGAGCAGATTTTTCACCCTTTGCCAAAAAAAAAACAGTGAGAGGAAGTCAAGTGTTACCTACCCATTGTTGCATAAAAGAGATTTACAACCTAAATTGTTTACCTTTTGATTGGCCAACACTATAACATAATATTTATGAAATTCCAATCATAAAAGGCAACTAACCTCCTTCTATGGTCTAGTGGTTGGAACAGCACAGCAGTCTAAGTTACAAAAGAGTTCCCAGATTTTAAAAGCATTGTTGATTAATTTTCCTTATTTACGATGCTCGACGCAAAGCTTCTACACCGTCTATATTTCTAGTAGATGTAGGTATATTTTAGAACAATTAATAAAACTTATTTGTCGGGAGAAAAAATGTTAATTTATTACAACCACAATTTCCCTATTAGACCATTATGCAGGCATGTAATTTGCCTTACAAAACCAGATGCGTTATTCATGACATGCTTGTCCGCATACTATATGCTTATATGACGACTTTATCAAAGTTACACGATTATAATATATCCGACATGTCGTACAGTCAGCCATAGAGAGCGTTCAAAAAACCCTTTATTATAGATACTAGCGGTCGCCCAATGGTTGAAATTCGACCGTAATTTTATTAAGGCTGCACGGATTGTATCATAAGCAATGAAAATTTAAAAAAAATAGAATGTGAGTTTGGATTGGCATTGACAGATTTCGGCCGCTCCTCTTCCATTTTTGAAATTTTACTAGTTTTCGTCGCAAAAAAACAATATAGAATTTCATTGAAAGGAGTTATTTAATTTTATGCCAAGACCCTGCACATTTAAAATAAGTAATACTTCAATGCGCTTTATCGTTTTTATGTAATATGTGAAACCGAACGACATACGTTGTTTTGACAACTACTTGACATTGGCAGAATACCGATGCCATCGCGAAAGTTGGTTTCAAAAGAAAGTGTCTATCACTCGTTCCTGTCGAAAACTGGTGTCACTACACCCAATTTAAAAAAATGATTAACAAAAACTTCATCCTCTAACATACCGGGTCAATTGCACCGGGTTTTTAAAGGATGGCAATACCTAAGGTGGAAGCGCACTTTACCCAGAATCCCTAATTACTGAGGAACCGGCTATCTTATCTCTAACTCGGAAAACAACAATGCTACTGACTGACATTGATGTTATGGCAACTTATTTAGACAATCCAGTTATATTTCGGTAGCTCAGTGCAAGCGCTGTTACCCAGATTGCGAAAGTTCGTCGACTTCGTTCGAACCAAGTTCGTTCGTGACAAGGCGTTTTTACAAGAGCTATTTTCTGTTTAGACCTTTAAATGTACGCTTAATTTTGTTGTTTAATAGCCTCACTTAACTGAGGTTATACGAGCTAAGCCGTAATCCTTAAAGCTCTACAAAGTAATCCATCAGTGAAAATCGCCGTTTTATCAGGTCTAGACGCTGGATGGAGATCCATGCTGAGTTCTTTGTCCTGAAAGCTGCATGTCTAAAAGAGGTGAAAGTGTACCTTGTTATTTATGGAGACATACTTAGGTTCCAGTACAAGTTTTATTCAATATTCGTTAACGTTAACGTCGTTTAAAACAAGAACTTGTATGAGATTAAAGCAGCGCCAGACCGCCCACATCCCACCTGATAATATGTGACAGCACTTCATCCGGAATCTTCAACTACTGAATTATCGGAGGCTATCTTAACTCTTGCTGTCGGGACACAACAATGCTTCTAAAATTGGCTTAGGCAACAAACAGAAAATATAGTGACAACTTGCCTGGTGGCCTTAAAACCAGCACATCTTAAAACCATCAACTGAGAATCGAGCTCGATTCCCTTGGGTCAGTCACCAGCCTGTTGTGATTCCAAGCAAATGTAGTACTGCGTTTTATAGTAGGTATAGAGGGGTCGGTATAAAAATGTGTATAAAATATAATGTTCAAAAAATAATAATGACCAAAAATAATAGTAAAAAAGTTCCAATGAGCCCCATCAAACTTCTAGAAGTTAGGTGGGAAGCGGGGGGAGAGCCCCACATAACTCTCGGGTTACCCCAAATAGACCAGTATGCAGAAATATAATGTATAGAGTTGACAGACCACACATGAAAATCAAATTGTGATGACAGATAATTATCTTAATAAATTTATTATTATGGTGCTAGTGCTTTTATCGCTGACGATACCTAGTTTAATGCCTACATCCACCAGTTAGCTTAGGTATGTGAACGAGTAACTACACGCAGTGATTATGCATTCAAGTCACCGCCACAGATATAGGTACAATACCTATTTATGTAGGTACATACATATAATCTGTAGAGAGAATTGGATTTCACAAGGCAACGCTCGCTGACGATATAACAATTTGTGTAGTGTGTATGATACTGACAGTGCTCTTAATCAAATGGCCAAAACCCGTATCAATGCAATCAGAAAAATTAATGATGAAACTGAAAACAGCTTATTATTATGACGTCGCAGTCATAATAATAAGCTGCCAGCAAACAACCACGGAGGTTCGAACACCTTTTTGACCTAAAATACACAAAAAGTACTACGCTAACAACTATTTTAACCACCATGATTGTAATAATTTAAAGTAAAAAGAGCGCCGTATGGCGACAAACTAGTAGCGGTGATTTAACGCTACAACTATTACTATTACTATGTATCCTAGAATTTCTGTATTACTATGGTACCTACCTAGAATTTTGGTTTCTTGCATTCGGTACAAAATTGAAAAAAGTTAGATGATGTTGCTTATCGACTTTCAAATATCTTGCGGTGATTGTTAATCAAAAAAGAAGAACACAGACAACTGTAATATTACACAAAAACTACGTAATCTCAATAGGTCCAAATAGTAATATATAAAGCCCCAATTCACTAATGATCGAATTGTCCCCATTGAGCACTGAGCAGGGCGATGGACGAGATTTTTTTGTGCCCATTAACTGGTGTCAGTCATCGAGCTGCCGATATAATCAACGTGAAACAAAAATGCCGAATAATCAACCTCTTATATCTGATTGGAATAAACTTGTCATGATTTCACTCGCGTTAAGTTTTACAAAGGTTTTTACATAATAATAATTTTATTATCCTGATGACTTTTTAGGAGTCCCTGGTCTCAGGGACGCAGACTGGGGTGTTGGTCGTCTCATAATTTTGAACTTGCATATTGTCAATTGTTTTTATCGGGTGCGTTCCGTTTTACTCAAAATGTGCTTATAGTATTTATTGGTCTTGAATTGTGGTGATGTGGCTTGGCTCTATATCTAAATTGTCTTCTTGTTTGTGTTAGCTTCTCCCGGTGTAAACTATTAACTTACAACAAAAACAGAACGTGTCAGTATTGTCCTGCATACGTTCCTTTATACCATTTATCGATTTTTAAAACCATCTCTGTGTACCTAGTGTACCGGTCGCGGTTTGGCTGCTCAGTGGAGGCCCAGCGATGATAGACTTGAAATCTGACGAAACATACACCTTACTTTTACTTTTACATACGATCCATGTTCTAATATTTTATGGAAATGATTAAATCGCGTTCACATTTTACTTTTGAGTACCAAACGAGATTATTTCCTTGTCAATGCTATTTGGAACAAATATAGGTAATATCAATTTACTTTAATTCTCGACAGCTGGGAACCATAACATTATATCAATGAACCGGAATAAAACGGTACCGTATAATTGTGCCCAAACATTGAAAACTCCAAACATTTCACCTTTGCTCCACGCGACCAGCCAATGTTGATACGGCTTATTCCCATGCGCTCCAAATCCATTGTTCTCTAAAATACAACTTCTTTACATTCATTCCCAGAGCTCCAATGATCTTCATATTAAGATAATATATAAAACCACATTTACCAATTTCATTCCATACAGCTCCAAAACATTCTCTAGGTACTTTGAGATTTGGGTCCCAGCAGCCCCAAGAAAAAAGTCAATACTTCAACATAAATATCGTTTAACATTTAAACGTAGCATAAGATTGATTGTGATGACTGTAACTGTGATTTATTTAAATTATTTGGTACTATTTCTTTGAATAATACTAGTATTTTACTTTTTACGAAGAATTTCTTTTGATTTTTAAGTACATTTAATCTTACGTAATATATTGAAGTGAACAAATTTTACGGATCTACTCGCGTTTATTTTACACATAACTTATTTACGTAATATTCTCTATATAATTAATAATTTAATTTGAACGTATAATTTACTCTTACGTGCACTATATGTGCGAGGACTTTGACTGTAGAAATAGGGTCGCCGTAGCCGAAATCGGCATGGATGACATCATCATCACATTTAATATGTAGGAATAACTGCAAGTGAAAACTTATGTCGATCATCGAAACTCACAACTAGAATTGCTATGTCTGCGCAGTTTCTTTAAGTTATACGTAAGCTAGTTGCGAGTTGCCTATTGCCGCAATACGGAGATCTGTTGCTCTGTCTGCATAGCGCCTAAGACTGATTGTGATAATCGAAACTGTGATTTTCAAATTGTTACTTTTTAATTTAAGTTTATCATAGTATTGATTGTGAATTTGTGATGACATAAACTGTGATTATTTCAATAGTTAAAATTATGTAAATAATTTATTCCAGTTTCATTTACCCTATATTCTTGTGTAATAATTTCCATTATATGAAGAATGTGACAAAAATTATATAAAATAAAAAAATGTTACCAATTTCACATTCAAATTGGTACCCACATTAATTTTAGCAAATATTCATACAAACCATGTCCAAAATTACCTAATAAAAAACGGACGGTGAAAATATAATAACCTTATCGGCAATTATATTTTCGAGCCGTTTGGGGTTAAAACCCTCGGGCCGTGGGGTCCGAGTGCTCATGTTTTATTTAATGACATCTACAAACGGCTGGTTGACTCTTCCCATGACCAAAAGGCTGGCTTTTACCTTGGCCAGAGGCTAAGCGTTGCCATACAACGAGGCAATGCCGCCAGTCTCTTGGGTACATTACCAGTCGACAGCGACGCGGATGAATTTTTGGCCATATTTTAGTTTAGTAATAGTTTTAGTAACTTAAGTTTCATATCAAATTATTTGTAAAATTTTAAGTATTAATAACTACTATGATGTAAAGTAAGATAATAATATATCGTTTATAAAAAACTAATATTATAATATATCATGTTTTAATTCTGTTAACCATACAGTTTGTTTTGGAGCCGTGTCGGGAACATATTAGTAAAGGTCTATAATTAATATTGTAATATAATTTGGAGCTCCTGGGAATCAATGTATGGAGATCAGAAGTTTTGAAGAAATATATTTGCATTCGCTTTTGGAGCCCTTGGGAACGATTTTAAAAAATAATATTAATGTAAATTAGTATATTATATTATTATTATATAATTTTACACTTGGAGCGCTTGGTAACAAAATCTTGGACCGGGCGGGAATAAGCCGTTGATACACCAAATAGGTATCGATTGGTTATTCATCGGCTTTGCTTAACGAGTCAAAAAACGTAAGCACGCTCGACGGCGCAAATTGCGAAATTATGTCTGTTTCCGACAAAAAAAGCGTGGATAAAAATTGGTGTAACTATTCATAACAATGTAGGTATGCTTGAAAACTTGTCAGTGATTTTAATACTTATTTCAAAAAGGTTACAAAGGGAAATATGATTCATACAGATTTTCTAGTTACTACTACTAATAATAATAAATAAAAAAAAAAATAAAAAAAAAAAATGTAAATTAATATGTAAAAAAATAAATAGAGAGATAATAATAATAGGTTTTGTCTGTGCAATTGCGGACGAAGTTATCATGACGAACAACTACCGGAAATATATCCTGAAGGACGGTACGGTCGACATTTGTCGGGCATTCCGCCGTCCCGGGGAATCACTCAGGCACATTATCTCCGGTTGTTCTCATCTTGCTAACGGCAAGTATTTGCACAGACATAACCTGGTAGCTAGGATTATTCACCAGCAACTTGCTTTTCTATACGGTCTTGTGGACTTCGAAGTGCCGTACTACAGATACACACCTGCGCCGGTTCTCGAAAACGGCCGTGCCACGCTCTATTAGGATCGAGCTATCATCACGGACAGGACTGTTCTAGTGCTGATAGATCGATCGCAACGCCGGGCAGTGCTTGTCGTCGTCACCATCCCACATGACGAGAACCTTGTAAAGGCCGAGGAGGACAAGGCCAGCAAGTACCTTGACTTAGCTCACGAGGTAACCGCCATGTGGGATATTGACTCGACAATCATTGTGCCGATAGTCGTGTCTGCGAACGGTCTGGTAGCGAAGAGTCTCAACCAACACCTTAAGAAACTCTTGCTCAATGGCTCGTCAACTCTAAAGTCGACTACCAAATAACCTCTTTGGTGGCAGAGTTTTAAGCCCTTCTCAGTACCCATCCAGGCACCTTATCAGTTCCAAAATCCCATGCGGCTGATTCAACCGGAGACATTGCATTTAGCGGGCGCGTCTACTAGTTCTCCAGACTAGTGCCGGAAATGTTGGAAGCCTACTCAATGAAAACCTCCGAACAGAACATCCAATTATAGACAACTCACGTGCCCTGAAGATCCTTTCGCTACAGGCCCCCTCCGGACCGCTACTCGGACCCGCTCGCTGTGCACGAAATGGAAGCCTGGCCAGACCTCAACCAGGCAGACGAACATTCCCACTTCTACAGCTAACCACATATACACGAACAAGGGATAATCGCTCTCAACTCAAGGGTAAGGCAATGAAGTCATTATCTGCAAGTGTTAACCAAATGTCACGCAATTATCTAGGCACGCCGCAAAGTCGAGATAAGGTTTCAACGCTTATATAAATCAAGGGCATTCAGTAAATACTAGGAAATGTAGAAACTTATCGACATCGTTTCCTTCAACTGCCGTATCGGCTATGTTTATAAACATCGTACCGCATGTGCGATTCTCAGACAATTACAATGCCTACACGATGCTAAATAACAGTTTGAATTATGAATGTATATGATTGCTTCTTAAACTCGTAGTTTGCAATATATGTACAACTAGTCTCTAATCTGATATGAAACACTTAATACTGATCTACTCGCGCTTGTTACATTGCATTTACATTGTAAGGTTTTAACTAAAGTTTTATGCTCATCAAAGTCTTTTTTTATCAAATAAAACTTCCGAACATCGAGTTAATGTTCCTTTTTTAACTTAAACCTTTTTTAGTACCTTTCGATCGTTGTTAATTTGATTTGTTAATTCATCTCATACAACCTTAATCCAAAGTTTCGGAAATCACAAGTCCTATAAAGAAACAATGTCCGTGTGCTTTTGTTTGTTGTTTGAAGAGAGTTTGCTGATGCCTCGTGCGGCATTTTAAGCGTCACCAGACTTATTAGGGGGCGGCGAGAAACTTAAAGGGTTCCTCAAACCGTGTAAAACGAAACACCGTCAGAGGATGGCATCACGCACTAGTGCGTATTCCAGTGGCGGTAGCCAAAGTAACAGAAAACGATAGCGAAGTTCGAAAAGAATAAAATGTATGGGATTGACATAAGATTGACTACGTGATTTAGCGCGGCTTATGTCAATCCCATACATTTTATTCTTTTCGAACTTCGCTATCCTTTTTTGTCCATGTTACTTTGGCTAAGCCTACTGTTCCCTACTAGATTCGCCGAGGGTTTCGGATCGGATCGGACGCCCGTGCGCGACGACAGACAGTGAAATTTTGCACGTTCTAATTACCGTACCTACAAACCACATGAGAATATAGTAATACCCGAGTATTTACTCATATGGTACAGACATCCCTTAAAACGCCTTATAGCACCTTTAGACTACGTATTTCATTCGGCTTTCGTTCAGGTACGGAAGTTCGGACAGTAGGCCTACTTTAAGGGGTTGTTTCTTCATCTTGTCAGACGTAGAAAGTTTCGCAATATCCTGTGATTAAGTAGTTTCACAGTGTTTGGGCTAACGGACATTATAACGAAATCACAAGCGTATTAGCTATTTACTAATAAGTTAACAGCATAATATGAATTCTTCTCATTAAAAAAAAATAAAAAATACATAGCTTTTGCGATCTTAACACATGACACACAAAGTTTAAAATCATCATCATCATCAATCTATACACGTTCCCTGCGCTCAGACCTTCCGAGATGAACGAATAATAACGGTTTTATCGGGATTTAACGAGTTTTAACGGGTTTTAACGAATAGCTATCTTACGACATTAAACGGGTTAAATGGCTTAACCCAAAGTACGAAGCAAGCACGAATAAGCAACCGACAGGCTTATTACCGATCTTTAAATGACAGTTGCAATCGCAACAACTTGCAATTTATCGCTATCAAAACACATATTCTTATTACGGAACGTAGAACGCTATGATAGCGCCACAAGCGAGCGATTGACGAAGTAAAAGTGCATGACAGCGCTATAAAATAAACCGACCGATTGTAGCAACCTGTGTTTATACTGTGTTCTAATAAATAAGGAGTGACAGAACGAAACATGATAATTCCACGATGTCTAACTTTTAACAAAAGGTAAAAAACCCGCAACTACTTTGCCTCAGTACATTTTTTTTAAATATGGGTTCTAATGAATGATTAATTTTAAAAACCTATTAATCACGTTTTTTATATATTTTTTAATTTCATATTATGTACGTATTCTAATGTAATAAATGGAAATATCATGTTCTAATCCGATCCAAGAAAATAACGTGATTTGGACCAAACTGTTTGAAAATGTCATGTTTTGAAAAAGTCGGCGTACCAGAAAAGTATGTTTAAAAAGTAAATTTATCATGTTTTGTTCTGATTTTGCTTATTAATATTTTTAAACATGAAAATATCATTATCTGCAGCAAACCTTAAACTTTAGAGGCTACTTACTGCATGAATTAGCATGAATGGGCGATGTAATTTTAGATTTTCTGTCGAATGTCATTGCAAACATTTTTTTTTACAAAAAGTGGAATCATCATCTTTTGTTCCGCTACTCCTCAAATATATTTCATTTCATTTCATTTCAACCGCAAAGTAGCAGTCGCAACTGGTTCCTTTTTTCGGTAATAAGCCTACGGGCTTAAGATGCCTACTAGCGACCGAAGCACGTAGGCAGAGCAAGCACTAAAAGCGGCAAAAATATTTTTTCTCCAATAAAGTCTCGCTATTAAAGTCTGTACTAAGATTTTTCTGAATTTCTTACAGCTACGCGAACGGCCCGAAGGCCTCGCCTAGCTACTCGTATCCAGCTAATAATTTAACAGCAAGCTCTTTCTACAACGTTGCATATTTAAACCGGCCGACGTGAAAATCCATTATGTTTAGCCGACAACTTGGTTAATAGGTAAAGATGTTGTTTGGTTTTCAAGTGCGTTACAAGTAAATAACTTTGTTACGCAGTGGAGTGATTAAGAAGTATTAAATTTGAGAAAGGCTTAAGCCACTTTCGGTGCCCTGCGGCCCGATAACTTAAGGTGCTGGGTTTGAGGAAAGCGTGTTTTTGGATTATCCGATGATGCATCAGATAATCCAATATCCCGGGTTTGGGATGACCAGCCCGCATTTGGTAAACGTGGTGATTAAGCCAATACAAAATTGTAGCGATTACGTGATTTGTCCCACAGCAATAGTATATAGGCAGTATATAGGCTATTTACTTTACTTGCTATAGCTATTTATATATAGATATTTATTTATTAGAATCGATACAAAATTGTTATTCAGAGTGTATACGTTTACGGGCGGACACTACACATTGTAATTAAACACTTTTTATGAATCACAGATAAAAGATCTCTTACAGCCGACTCTGTTTTTCAGAGAAAGAAACAAATTTCGTGGAAGGATGAGAAATGCACATTAATTAAATATCTATTTAAAAGCTCCAGGCTAGGCTGTCTTAATTTGCTGATAATTTAGAATTTACAATACATAAATACGTAATTCAATATGTAATTAATAATATATTCACATGACAAGACGTGGAAAATATAAATAGGTACTCTTTCAATTTCTTTTCGAAGACTGCTATTGATGAACTCTCGCGAATATAGCCCGGAAGCTTGTACCGAAGCCGCACGAAGATTTGTAATTAGAACGGGGAAAATCGAGTGGTTTAGAACGTATGTGTTTTAGAACGGTAATGTTAAAACAAAATTGTAATTCTTTTTTCGCACAACGTAGTGATCGGCAGGAACATGTGAACGACCTTATTTCCTTTCATCATCATCATCATCATCATCTCAGCCAAAAGACGTCCACTGCTGGACAAAGGCCTCCCCCAAGGATCTCCACAACGACCGGTTTTGTGCTGCTCGCATCCAGCGGCTTCCCGCGACCTTCACCAGATCGTCGGTCCACCTTGTTGGAGGCCTGCCCACACTGCGCTTTCCGGTACGCGGAAACCATTAACATTTTTTCCTCTAACCATTAAAAATAGGGGTCAGTAACAGATTTACTACTTTAGCAAACATGTTATACAGATCATAATCTTATGATCTACACCTCTGTGGTCTAAGACCACCGGTTTAGACCCATAGGTCCCGGGTTCGATTCACAGCAGGGGGTACATGTTTGTGTACTCGCGGTTTAGACTCAATTGTTCCGGGTTCGATTCACAGCAGGGGATACATGTTTGTGTACTCGGTTTGGTTGGTGGTAGGGCTTGTTTGTCCGCCTGGCTAGCTACCACCATCTTATCCAAATATGTCGCCATAACATCAATGTTTGTAGCATTGTTGTGTTTCGGCAGCTAGAGATAAGATGCCAGTGTCTCACTAGTTGAGGATCCCGGGTGAAGTGCGCTTCCATCATTGACCTTATCATCACTTAACATCAGGTGAGATCAAGGCACTGTGCTTACCCATTAATAAAAAAAATCTTCTGCTTTCTAGCTGACATTAAGTAAAATTTCAATAAAAGTGAAAACTATGTGTCGAAGACTGGGGTAACTGTATCGAACACTGGGCCACTACGATAGGTGCTTGCTAGTCTGGTAGATTAAAACCAAACCTTTTCTTTTCATCATTTTAGCCAAAAGACGTCCACTGCTGGACAAAGGCCTCCCCCAAGGATCGTATGAGGGGTATTTGCCGTAATCGCCACGCTTGGCAGGTGGGTTGGCGATCGCAGTAGATTGAGGGTAACCTACTTTTTCATTTACTAATTGCCTTTAAATATTGACAAACGGCAATTAGTTAAAATAACTGTGACACATAAATAGAATCATCTCAAGACGCAATATTAGCAATTAGGTTATCGGACAGTGCATTTAAATGACAAATGAACAAAAAAAAATCATACTAATTGGTTTGTTATGGAGAAGGGATACTAACATCTTATTATGTGCCATATTCAAGCCGCCTGCCGTTTGTTATGTATTACGTCTAAAGCCTTCTTCACAACCGGGTCCATCATGACTACTAATAACAATTTTTGGTCACCCATCTGAGTAGGGACCGCGTTCAAGCAACTTAACTTTTGCGATTGTGTAAATATAGCACAACAAAATGACGATATATATATAAAAATAAAAGTTACTTACTTACTATAAATAGCTTTAAGTGTCACTGATAATTATTTACATTATTAATCCAATTCCCCCTTACAAATAAACACTATTTAAGCATTTATTTAGTTAATCATTGTTTTGTCTCTTTTTCTCAAATTGAGAACGACGTTTGTGTGACGTTGACAAAACAATGATTAACTAAGTAAATGCTTAAATAGTGTTTATTTGTAACCCCTTATAGTATGACATTAGTTGAATATTCTATAAAGGACAATGATGCACAAGTTAATTACAATATAAAAAGATTTTCTATTTATTTTTATTTATTTGACTTACGGAGAAAGATTTTACAACTTTAACAACTGTTTGAAGAATTAAACTATAATCGATACAAAAAGAATAAAGATCTAAATACATAAACGAAATATTTAAAACAATCCTATATACCTTACTCTAAACACGAGTACCGCTGTGTTTATTTATATACCTACCTCGTGTAGTCCGTTCAATCAGGACATAATCCCGGCGATAATTCCGAAACACCCATTCGCTTGGAATGGAGCAACGAGAACACTTTTTGCCCGGATCAATTATACCCGGTTCGATTTATCAGGACGGCGAAACCGGATTGCAATGATCTATCTTCCTAACCGGGTCTGATTAACATAATGCTGATGACATGAGTGAAATGAAAAGGTGGAAAGAGCTTTCGTACTGTGTATAATTAACGAACGGACATCATTTTAGCAGACAGAATGGACGCGGCAGTATTCGAGCGGTTCTTGCACATTCGTTGTGTTGGCCGGTGAGCTGCCTGTGGGTTGGTCCTGTCCCTAGGGGTCTGTTTTTGTTGGTTTTTTTTTTGGTTTTTTTTTTGGTTTTTTTTTTTCCTTGTCCCCCGACGTGGGTCATGTCGGAGATTTTGTTATGCTTACTTTACTTGCTACGCCGGCGGCTTGGCGCTCACATTTGACATTTACTCACTTCACATTTACTTGCTAATTTACTTGCTAATACTTTTCCATTTTCCTTGCACTCAGGGTGCCCTATTTTTCTATCTTATTATATTTATTCCTTATTTTTAAACATTTCTTTTACATTATTCATGCTCTATTCTATTCTATTCTTATTCCTATTTTTTTCCATTTTTGTTGCATATCACATGCCCTAGCTCTTATTATCTATATCTTATTAACTAACTTATTACTATTACATATTATTATTTATACATTTTTGTTTTTTTGTTGTTTAGTGTCTTTGTTTTGTTTTTTTTTTGTATATGCATTTTTATTATTTTCATGTATGTGGGACTAACATAGTTTTTTAAGTTTAATTAATTTGTACTAACAATCTATGGACTACGTGGTCTGATAATAAATGATTTTTTTTTTTTATTGTAGAGTTACATTATATTAGCAAATTTCATTATTTGCCTTTAAAACAGTTACAATGAACATACACTTACATAAAAAATATGAAAAGCCATCGCAAAACGGAGACAAAAAGGACTATGCTTTACAGCTGAGGTCCCCAATATCTTTTGTCTCGTAGACCACTTGCCATGTTTTTCGGTTTTGGGTAGACCGCAGGTTGCTAAGCTAATACTTATTGCATTTTTGAACATTCATCAACATCGAGAAAAAGAAATAAGCATCCTGGGTTTCTTGCCAGCTCTTCACGGTCGAAGGCTCTCCCAAAATCCGAGCTGGTGGTAGATTCAGTAGTTTAGTTTAAACTTATTTTTTGTTTTTTATTATTATTTGGATTTTATAATTTTGACGTCAATAAACGCCTGTGAAGGCTTAAGTTGAATAAATGAATAATTGACTTTGACTTCAAATTTTTTTTAGGCTGATATCTAACTTTAGTGTAATGAAGAGTGAAATAACAATAAAAACACGTTAAGTTTAATATTTTATTAATAAATTTAAAAAAACAGACCAAAATAAAATTTTGTATGTATTACATAAAATCACTGATCATAAAATTTACCTCTTAAATGAGTGTGTTTTGTACACACGTAGAAGATACAAAGAAAAGTAGAAAACGTGTGTACAAAACACGTTTTCTACTTTTCTTTGTATCTTCTCCTTCTACGGGCCTGCAGGAAGAAATTTCAATGTGAAGTAAGCGCGCCCTTGTACTTGTCTATTCTTACTATGTTCTCCCTTCTATTAGTTTGTGTACATAAATTATAATTATATAAATAAATAAATGAGATCCACTATCGTGGACCCCAGTTTACGTCTCCCGGACCCACAATTCTCTTTTTCGCTCACATACCTACATACGCTACACAGGTCGTCGTTGACCCCTGGGGTTCGATATAGACCACTTTGGGTATTATTCCTAAAATATATAAAACGTTATAGAAAAAAATCATAACTTTAAATGTACCTTGTATGTTTTGTTTCATTACTTTCAATTTATAGTAAGGTATTTTTATATAATGGTATATTTTTTTTTTTTTTTAGGTTACATCCAAAATTGCATAACAAAAATTTATATCGAAAATATAGAGCTGGGATGCAACCCCAAAAAATGTACACAATTTGACCAAATTCGACAATTAATAAAGAAAACAAATATATATATATATATCCTTGGGGGAGGCCTTTGTCCAGCAGTGGACGTCTTTTGGCTGAGATGATGATGATGATATATATAGGTGTAGGTATAGATGTTGCGATAGGATTAATTTTGTTTTTATTATTTGGACCTTAAATTTTAAAGTATCTAACTTCTCTCCATCCCAAATTGGCTAACTTTACTTGATTAAACTTCCATTCAAAGCGTATTTTAATAACTCAATCTAGCAAAAGTATAAACAACAAAATTGTGCTTTAAAACTTTATTTGCCGTAACAAAGAATACAATAAGAGATTCTTGTATACAATGAAACCGAGTTAAACAATAGCGCCATTGGTACTAAGAAATGTAAGGAGGTAAGGTTACTCGTATAGCCGTAACATTCCCGCTAAATATTGCAGGAGCCCAGTATCGACTTTCTGGCCCTCTCTGTACAGTCAACACCAAATACATCGAAGCACCAAAATACACCAGCGATCAAAAGTACTTTGTCATCCTAACTATCCTTACTAATATTATAAATGCGAAACCGAGTTTGTTTGTTCGTTCGTTTGTTACATTTCATGCGTAAACTATTCAACCGATCATCATGAAATTCTGTACACAGTTTCTCAAGAGTATAATCAAAGACGTAGGATACTCATTGTTTAAAAACAAAAAAAGTGAGTTTGTTTGTTCGATACGCTTTCACGCGTTAACTATTTAACGATATGTTTGTCTTGTTGTCATAGAAACTGCGGTACGAAGAAAAGCGGTACGAAGTCCGCCGCTCAGAACAATAACTTTAGTTACTATTCTGAGGTCCGCCGGGTCAGCTAGTACTAAATATAAACATTACCTATATATTATTATGAGTTTTTATTTTTAACAACAAAGACTGTAATTATTTATGACTTATAATTCAACATCAGCTCATTTTATGATCCCGCTGCTGGGGCACGAGCCTTCCCTATGGATGGATAGGGAGAACGGGCCATAAACCACCACGCGGGCCCAGTGCGGATTGGTAGTTGTTAACGACTGCTAATGCAGCCGGGACCAACGGCTGTACGTAACGCTACCTTCCAAAGCACGGAGGAGCTCGAGATGATAAAGTTTTGGTCACCCATTTGATGACCGGCCTTTGCGAAAGTTGCTTAACTGTAGCACTCACAGACAGGGCGCGTTAACCACTGCGCCATCGAGCTCCTCATAATTGTAATATATATATTTGGCTTATAATTATTGTATTTCAATTTTAACGCGAAAACTACACAATGGAAAGACACTTTACGCATCTATTCGCTTTTTCTTTACATTTTTAACCGGCTCTGGTGGTTAAGACTTTCGGTTTCAGACCCAGAGCCCCCGAGTTAGATTCCCGAAGGGGGTACATGTTTGTCTTTTCGGTATGGTTGGTGGTACGGCGTGTTTGTCCGGAAAAACACGCCATCATTACCATCTTATCTTATTATGTCGCCATAACATCAATGTTTGTAGCATTATTGTTCGGGCAGCTAGAGATAAGATAACCAGCGCTTTGGTGTTGAGGATTCCTGGTGAAATGCGCTTCCACCTTCGGCATAATCATCACTTAGCAACAATTTCATACCTTTAAGGAATAAAAAAACTAAGCCGTGAGCCAAGGATTTGAAACGTCAGGATAAAATAATATGTAAAAAAATGCGTGTAGGGCTGTTACAGTATTAAAAAAATTTATTTAGTCGTATATAAGATTTTTAAACGGTATTTAACGCAATTTACTTATCTAGCTATATCATAGGCATACCTTTATATCCAAAATTTCGATCAATTTCCACTGGCCGTTTAAAAGCGGTTTGAAGGTGTATATACTTAGCCAATAATAGATTCAACGTTGACGTAAAGTTACGTATTTTACTCAATTGAGAAGGAAATATTTTGATCACTAGCGGCCGCTTGCGGTTTCACCCGCGTGGTTCCCGTTCCCGTGGGAAAATCGAGATAAAAAGTATTTTATGTGTTAATCCAGGTTATAAACTATCTGTATGCCGAATTTCATCCAAATCCATTCAGTAGTTTTTACGTGAAAGAGTAACAAACATACATCCATACTTACAAACTTTCGCGTTTATAATATTAGTAGGATTTTGAGATGCTTCCATCAATTTGATGTTAACTGTACAATGCGGAGCTAAAATAGTTTCTACAGTTCATGACTTTTATTGCAAATGGGTAATGCTTGCAAAGTGTTGAGTAGGTACTATTACATAACACAATAGGGTGCATTGTATTATTTAAACGACTGAAGCTTGAAATATGATACTAGTTAGTAAAAAGCTTTCCAATTGTTTCAATAATATTAAAAAAGTCATACAGTTTTTAATCTATAGCGATTTTGTTTAAATGTTTTTCTTAGTGGTAAAATAATAATTTTTACCACTATTATAGATGTTAGCATGCACAACATATGTGTGTCTTTAAAAAAAACAAGTAAGTGGAACGACGATCTTTGTAAGGTGGCATGAAAGACCAGAGAGTAGCCGCAGATCGTGCTCAGTGGCGTGCACTTGGAGAGGCCTATGTCCAGCAGTGGACTAGTGTAGGCTGATGATGATAATGATGATGATGATGCAAGTAAAATTATAATAAATATTAAACTGTAAAATTTTCTCAAATAACTTTGAACTCTAATATTAAATATAAAAAAATGTGATATAATGTAAACATAATAATATAATTTCATTTAATATTATATTGTAATATAATATAATGTACATAAATAATACATAATAATAATAATAACTGTATTTCTAACATTAGCCCTAAAGTACCTAATCTAGGCGGACAAACAAGCCCTACCACCAACCAAACCGAGTACACAAACATATACCCCCCGCTGGGAATCGAACCAAAACAAAAAACAAAGTCGCTATATAATATTAATACGTGAAGCAAAAACTTTGTACCCCTTTTTTACAAAAATTGCGCGGACGGAGGTGTATGAAATTTCGCACACTTATAGTTTAAATAGACAAAGTTATCCGAATGTTAATATTTTATTTAAATTATGCATAAAAATACATTAAATCAATATTTAAAACAAACATTACACACACTATCCTGTATTTGACACACACGTAAGTATATTATACTCATCAAAAATTTCAAAAATGGAAGAGGAGCGGCCGAAATCTGTCAATGCCAATCCAAACTCACATTCTATCTTTTTTAATTTTTCATTGCTTAGGATACAATCCGTGCAGCCTTAATAAAATTACGGTCGAATTTCGACCACTGGGCGACCACTAGTTATTGTTACTAACTCAATATGGACTACGGTCCGAAATAAATTATTTGATTTGAATTGAACTGAATTACCTACCTAATTACACATTTATTATAGAAAATTCACACTTTTAAATAGTCTGATGTGACGTACGAGTTTTGCGTTGTAGCTGTTTCTTTGTTCAATGAGCGTTTTCGATCATGTGCTTAACATTTTCGTTAACGTGATCGAATGGTGAGTCAAAAACACGTTGAGTTGCGAAAGCAATTCAGATAACATACAGCATAAATAATTCGTTAGTTGCTACTGCTAATAAAATAATCTGACTTGAACAAAATAATATTATTTTTACTTCATCATCAGCCCCTCTCGACCCACTGCTGGGTATAGGCCTCTCTTTGCTTATTCGCTTCGATCCTGCGCTACTCTGGGCCACGGCCACGTGCAACCCACGGTCTTGGTTATATCGTCGACCCATCTCGCCGGTGGACGTCCCCTTTTTCTGTAACCGTCTCTCGGCCACCACTCGGTCAGCTTTCTGGTCCACCTGTCGTCACTCCGTCTGGCCAAGTGTCCTGCCCAACTCCACTTGAGCTGCAATATGCGCTCGCTGGCATCTTGGACTTTAGTCCGCCTGCGGATTTCGGTGTTGGGGGACGCGGTTATTTTTATTATTTTTACCTAGTTATAAATAAATAATTTAGGTGAGGCAGGGTAGTGGCACCCAGTGTTCGATACTGGTCTTTGTCAATTATTTGCATTGATGCAGTACCTCCTAGTGTAAGGTGATGAGGCGGCTCCACCTATCGCATACGCCGCACATTATTCGACTCGAAGCAAACACCTTCTCAACAGCTCTCCTTCATCCTTCTCCTCATCTTCCCTTTGGCCTTCCTCAATGTGGCTTTCTACCCTGCCATCGGCTCCCTACAGTGAGTTACACTTTTTCCATACAAATTATTTTTTAATAAACTCGCAACAGGCTCTCAGGAACTTTTAAAAATAAAAAGTTACCAATGATACTACTTGCCGACCGTTAGTTTAAAAATAAACAATTGAAGGTGACATCTTCATCTATAACGACCAAAACAGGGTCGCAGTTCAACAAAACTTTTCAAAGTAACAACTCGCACACATTAGCTGGCAACACCCGTAAATTCCGATAGAACAATAAAACAAACATAATAAGCGCTACATATAGGACTGTCCCTCTTAATGACAAGTCTAGGAAAGTTTTAATTAAACAAGTCCACGCCAGTACAGGTATCGGCTTATCTTTCCACTTAAGTCTTATGGACCGAGCACCCTTTGCTAGATGCGAGATAGCTTGCAACTAACGTATGGTGTTGCTATCGTGTTTTCTTTGCTTCAATTAGCCGATGTAGGTGAATTTACACAGTTGGTTTTTTATAGTTTTAGTTTTGTTGTTTTCTTTACTTCATTATAATTCACATGCTCCCAGTCTTATTTGGGTTCGGAATAACATGTTTCTTCTGTCATTGGCCTCATTCAGCCGTCATCTCAACATTAACCCTATTCTATACCATAGTTCCATATTTTCTTTGGTTTTTTCATGTAGCTTTCAACATTTTTTTCACCATGCTGATGTTATGTTACTTTAAATGAAAACGTTAAAATGTATTTTATATACTTTTTTGTGAATTACAGAATGTCGCGTTGATATATTTATGCATGACAAGGGTACTTTGCATTTTAAAGTTTAAAGGTATACCTAGAAAGTCACCCAAGTATTCTTAACCAATTTTGGGCTTTTAGAAATACACCTCATTAAATTAACTAGTGGTCGCCCAGTGGTCGAAATTCGACCGTAATTGTATTAAGGCTGTACAGATTGTATCCTAAGCAATGAAAAATTAAAAAAGATAGAATGTGAGTTTGGATTAGCATTGACAGATTTCGGCCACTCCTCTACCATTTTTGAAATTTTTGAAATGAGTAGGTAAGTATATATACGTGTGTGTCAAATACATGGTAGTGTGTGTAATGTTTGTTTTATTGATTTAATGTATTTTTATGCATATTTTTGTAAAAATATTAACATTCGGATAACCTTCTCTATATAAACTATAAGTGTGCGAAATTTCATACTCCTCTGACCGCGCAATTTTCGAAAAAAAGGGGTACAAAGTTTTTGCTTCACGTATTAATATATACAAGGTGGCCGGAAGATTGACGTCCAAAAGAAAAAATTAGGTTTCTTGTGTCGTGGGGTATCCGAATCACCCCCATGTATGTTCCGCGATTTTTCACGGTTTTCGAGTTATGAATTTTTTTCTAAATTTTTGAGAATTTTCGAGCGATCAACTTAAAAAATTTCTAGAAAAAAAAGTAGAAGACTTTTTTGTATTTTTTTTTGCAACGAAATCTTCATAAGTTGTACTTTTATGCATAAAACAATTAGCTTCGTAACTTTGATGAAAATTTGGAAATGCAGGTCTCAAGAATAAAAAATACGATTATTGAATTATGACTAGAACATTAAGATTAAAATTAAAAATCTAAACAGATGACTGCATGGTTTTTTAGTGATCCTAAAACATGCGACATACTCTCAGCTTTCATAATCATTAAAAAAAAGTAGTACTTAATGAGCTACTTTTCCTAGAATCGGCTTTCAAAGACAGCCACGTGGCATTTAAAAAAAAAATCCATGTGATTAAAACAAAAAGTCTTGCTATTTTATGGTTCCTAATGTTAAATTGGTTTGTTGACTAACCAAAAATTGCCGCAAAAAAGCTAAGATTAGATAACATTTTGAGTTTTTAATTTTAAGGTTGTCAATTTGCTGATAACTAAAAATTCTTAAGAGATTAGTTAACAAAAGTTTTAAGTAAGAGGTGGTTTTGTCAATAAATCAGAGATGGTAATCAGAAAGAAAATTTATTTTTTAAATTCACAAAAGGTTTTCAAAGTGGCCACCTCCAGCAGCAATGCACATTCTACACCTTCGTAAAAAATTGCCTTTTAATCGTCTAAAAGCTACCCTATTCTCTCTCACAACACGTTCGGCTTCTGTAATCTTTTCTCTAAGTTCTTGTTCACTCGAACATTCTCGGGCGTAAGCGATTTCCTTGTAATAGCCCCACACAAAGAAGTCGATTGGGTTAAAGTCAGGTGAGCGTCGAGGCCATCTGATTGGTCCGCTGCGTCCGATCCATCTGTTGGGGTAAGTTTCATTTAAGTGGTTTCGGACTTGCGTTGCGTAGTGACACGGGGCGCCATCATTTTGAAAAACCATGGTGTGTCGAAGCTGAAGATTCACATCTAGCAGCAGCAATGGTAGTTCATTTTCTAAAAAGTTTTTGTAAATTTCTCCATTAAGTCTGGATGGCAATTCAAACGGGCCAATAAGTTCGCCGTTGATGATACCCGACCACATTTTAACACTAAACCGGTGTTGAAAAGAAGAATCTCTCGTTTCGTGTGGATTCTCGATTGCCCACGAGTGGTAATTATGAATATTGAATATTCCAAATCGCTCAAATCGTGACTCATCGGTCCACAAAACTTTATCGAAATATCCAGGATCTTCTTGCTGTTTTCGTAACATGGTTTGGCAAAATTCAACGCGCAATGGGTAGTCTGCGGGTAGCAAAGCTTGAACTCGTCGGATATGGAAAGGGTGATATCCTTCATCGTGAAGTATGGCTTGAATAGACGTTCTTAGGATGCCCAGAGCACGAGCCATTCTTCTCGTACTCGTGGACGGATTTCGCTGAACTTCTTCGAGCACTCTTTCTCTGCGATCTGGATCGACTCGAGGGATTCCTTCACGACCACCGCGTTGACCAGGAATGTGGCCTGCCATCAACGTGTTGTGCGTGTTAATAAAAACACGATGGTCGGGATAATGTGCAGGTTGCGGCCCACCACGTCGTTGAAGTTGTTCGCGATACAATCGCGCTGCTTCACGGCCGTTGCCTTGTGCAACTCCATAAAAATAATGCATTTCTGCATATTCACTTAATATGTAACTCATCTCTTTCACTTCCAAGTAAACAAAGTCCAAATCAGAAGGCAAAACAGTCCAGTAAACGAGCAAAGTAGTCAAAAAAGTAGGGCAAGCAAATTTGGGGTGAGCGATGGCGACACGAGTAGCAGTAAACACAAAGTGAGTACGACTGAGATAACATTTTAGCGTTGGCTTGGGTTGTCGCCCGCGCTACTGAGAGTGAGAGAGATGGCAATTATTCCGTCTCTATCCTCGCGGTCGACCTATTGTTATTGCAGGTAAAATAATCGCGTTCACTTTTACAACCCATGATTCGCAAGAATGCAACGCGCAGAATTGATAAAATTTAAAACTAAAATTAAACAAAATGTCAATTTTTTAGGCATTTTTTGGTTAGTTAACAAACCAATTTAACATTAGAAACCATAAAATAGCAAGACTTTTTGTTTTAATCACATGGATTATTTAAAAAAAATACCACGTGGCTGTCTTTGAAGGCCGATTCTAGGAAAACTAGCTCATTAAGTACTACTTTTTTTTAATGATTATGAAAGCTGAGAGTATGTCGCATGTTTTAGGATCACAAAAAACCATGCAGTCATCTGTTTAGATTTTAAATTTTAATCTTAATGTTCTAGTCATAATTCAATAATCGTATTTTTTATTCTTGAGACCTGCATTTCCAAATTTTCATCAAAGTTACGAAGCTAATTGTTTTATGCATAAAAGTACAAGTTATGAAGATTTCGTTACAAAAAAAAATACAAAAAAGTCTTCTACTTTTTTTTCTAGAAATTTTTTAAGTTGATCGCTCGAAAATTCTCAAAAATTTAGAAAAAAATTCATAACTCGAAAACCGTGAAAAATCGCGGAACATACATGGGGGTGATTCGGATACCCCACGACACGAGAGACCTAATTTTTTCTTTTGGACGTCAATCTTCCGGCCACCTTGTAGATACTTAAATAGTGCTACATTATACAAAGACGTGACAGACAATAGATACAAATACTTTCGATTTCCCAGGAGGGTTTCTGAAAGTAACATGAAGGGAGCAGTAACAGATATTGCAGGGCCTCCATAAATTATTAATTTGGTGGGACTTGACTAATTATTTCTACTGTTTTCAATTTCGTGTTGGTTGGACGGAGTCTCACTTGGACCACGCACAAAACCTGCATAGCGAATTTCTCTGAAGTAAGGGTTAACTACCTCCTTTACCACTAAGCTTTAAACGCACTTTGATGTGGTTTCGACGTTTCTGAATGTATACCTGTGAAATATGCAAGCAGCATTGCCTTTTCATACTGGAAAAACTTAAATATTTAAAAAAGCTTAGTTAAGCATTATTTTAGAGTGGATAATAATGCCGTGGTTTTGCATTCTTTGCAAATAAAGGCAAACATTTATATTTACGAGTCTATGATGCGACTGGTAATAAAGATGAGTGACCAATATTTAGTTCTTGATTTGCCTTTATACTTTACAAGGCTTTGTAGTTTCAGTTGCTATTAGAAGATATTAAAGAGATAGAGATTAGAGAACTATCTTTAGAACTTACAGTTTACTACCCCGGGTGTTTTTTAAAGTCTCCAACAACTTTCGTGATTGCAATTGTAAATACTAATTAGTTATAAACGAACCACCAGGTTCTCTTTTATTCAAACAGGCAGGCATCGCATGAGGGCTATTCGTAATTAAAAGTAAAAATCCCGTAAATGGGTTTCAATGAAGGCCACCCTACACCCTTTAGCCTTGCGCCTCATCAACCAACTTAAATATTGACACTGCAATCTGCCTCCGTAGCCACTTTCTAATAACGTTTAATACCGTTTCTGCATAGAGTTTTCACCCAATACTTAAATGAACTTTTTAAGCTTTCCTTTCGATAGGCGACTCATTAAAATGAACAAACAAGATATCTAATGCATTTGTGAATTTTGATGTTATTTAGTGTGTTAAGTCGCCATTGTAAAGTTGAAATTAAGAAACTTAAGAAATCCTGTCCTTTCCCACCTAAAACAGTTGTTGGAGATAATAATGTATCATTTATTCTCATCTCATCACCACTAAGACTCGATAATGGACGATTTAGAATACCAGAGTCGAGGCCTTAAAGTATTTATGTGTCCGTCAACGTCTGTCCCGTCAGAGAACGAGCACTAACTTGTACTCGTTTAATATACGTACTATACAAAGAAACCAGTACATGGAAAAGCTATTACGCGTTCCAACTGAACATAAGTACTGCGTTAGGTTTATGTAGCAATTATTATTCCAATGCGAACACTTTACTGTATACAAGTGTAGATGCTTTAAGTATAGTTCTCACAAGTCACAACTCTTCAGGATATAAAACTGAGGTATTTGCAAAGTTTTCGTATGAAAATAAACAAATTACATGTTTTACACTAACACACCGTCATCGCTGGTCAATCTCCATTTTAAGCCAACATCGCGCTTCTTGTAATGATAATATAGGCCCCCCGTCCGATCCTCTAAATGACACTACACATTTACAGAATACACTAAACATGCACACTAATTTAGGCCCAAGACACCGTACTCGTAGAACAAGGGTACGAAGAACCGGTTCACACGCGCTCTATACCAGGTACAGACATGTACCTGGGCGCTTCTCTCCTCCTCCACGGCCCGGTCTACCCGAGCCGAGGTCCATGCCTTTAGAGGCGCCCTCGGGTGGTTCCGCTCCCCGATCCGATCCGAACCCTTCGGAGACTCTGGTAGGGCACGGGGACGCGCACTTTTAAATGTGCGATGCAGTTCCCTCTAGAAATCCTCCGAAGGTGATTCGTTTCAACATAGCTTGAGGTACCCTTTACTTACCTCGTCGCCCCCAAAAACCCCGGTGAAGCTAAAAATGCCGTCTGAGGCAATCAGCAATCTCTCTCCGAAAAAACAAAATATAATATAGGTAATATATCCGCAAACCCAAGAAGCGTTCTACTCTTTTCCATCAGTGCTATAAAAGTTTTATGCGTGTTATCACATCCAAAACTAGAGACCCTGTCCAACCTTCTTTAAATAAACCGCCTCTGTGGTCACCACTAGGTTAGAGACCCGGTCTCAGACTGTCAGACTGAGATTGAGTGATTGATTGAGTTACGCCAGTTACTTAGAGATAAGATAACCAGTTCAGAAGTTGAGGATTCCGAGTGAATTACCTTCGCCCTTAGCTTAACGCGTATTGTATACAATCATATATAATCACTATAGTGAGTTATAATAACCAAGTAATAATAACTAGTAAAAGTGATGGATATCACAGTTTTCATCACATTTACCGTAACAAATTGATGGTATTTTATTGTTATTACTGTAAAGTTGTTATATTTTAATAACCTTCCATCAAATAAGATAAAAGCCAAGTGCCCGTAGAGGAATAAAAATATTTAAAAAAAATTGTACGTATAACAATCTACGTAAGAGATTTGCGGAGATAGTTATTAAGTAATAACTAGACTGCGGTAAACTATGCAAAAGGTATAAAACTGTAGTGTTGCATGTCCATGCCAGAGAGAACTAATCTACTAAATAGCTGAGCGAGCTTTGTGAATGTCTAAAAATTACATTAGCGCAGTGTCTGTCTATCTCGTTGTGTAATTTGAAATTTAACAGATTTCTATGTGTATATACTTTGCCACTTTCCGTTTCGCATCAACATTTTTAAGTATTAAAGCCTATAAACCAGGCCTTGAGGAGACCTATACCCAACAATGGGCGAATTAAGGTTGAAGAAGAAGAAGAAGACGAAGAAGAAACCAGGCCTTGATAACGTTATCAAATGAATACTTTATTATAGAAATTTATGTCATTACAATTATATTACTAAATAAAACAACGCTTAAGAAATACTTTATTTTTATAAAGTTAAATTGGTAGCGTTAATGCAGGTAAAGTTTTACTAGTACAAATATCGTTACTTTTTTCGATATCTTACGAGCTTTTCCCAATCCGCGTAGAGCGGTTAGTTCATTTACCGGTAAAAATGCCACACGGATAACGATACCAAGCATAACGTTACCTTTGCTATTAACGTTATCTACATATGATAGAGGTAACGTTATGCAAAGCCCTGCTATAAACATCCCGTTGTTGCAAGGCCTTCCCATGGGAATGATCCCGATGTGTTAAATGCTACTGAGATAGAGAGCCTCAGCACTTAGTCCAGCAGTGGATATTTATAGGCTGATAATTTAACACGTGAATTAAATTATCAGCCTATAAATATTTTGCCGATTTAAATCGGCAACGATGGCAAAAACACATACGTACCACAATAGCAGTTGAAAAGTCCGGACCATAACCAATCACGCTATCCCAATGCAGGTCGATGGGATTTAACGACTGCTATTTTTAGAAATAGCCTGTGCCAACGGTATTGCTTCTAAAGCATACATTTTCGAATGTGCACGATTTGCGATTATATTTGATACTGTAATAAATTCTAAAGTTGTCTTTACATTGGCTTACCAAAGTTTTGTCCGTGCCAAAGTTCATAACTGCTGAAAAGACATGTAAGTATACAAAGGAAAAGCTTACTGAAAAGCTTATTTTCTGAGTCAAACAGTTTGTAAGGTCGAAACTGTTTTATAAGTAACTCCCCAAGGTTGCTTCAGCCCTGAACGGCGAAAAGGCAGTTTTAAAGTTACGTTATGTAGTTCACCTCGGCTATAGGACTCTTTGGAGCAATGATGACATTTAGGACTCCCACTGTGGTACCACTTACCCAACTAGTACTCATCCCTACTATGTGCTTTTGTTATTCGATATTGAATTTGAAGGTCTTATTTTTTTTTTTTATTTGCTTGGCTTTCGTGGTCTCGAGCTATCCCCGTGAAAAGGAAGGATGCGGGTGTTTATACTTGTAGTGGGTAGGTATCCTCCCGTCGAGCTTTTCGTGACTAGATGGGGGAAAGAGATGGAAGTCCCACGTAACCTCGGGTTATCCCTGAACCCAATACAGTATTTTGTCTAGTAAAAAAAAAGGTTGAGGAACTTGGTGTTGTGCAGTGACTAACATGACGATTACGATCGCGAAAGATAAGCCATTGTCTGCATGGTTCTGACATGACATAACAATTTTACTAAAAGGATGAACAATGGTTGGCATAAGATGAGTCCTGAAGATGGCATTGCTAAATTCGTACCGCTATGTTTGCAAACCTATATTGCGTGTGGTGGGAAAAGATATAAAAGTTGTGACCTGGGATGGAATGGTAATCACTTTTCGATAACCAGTACAAACATTACAAACCAGTGTTGATGTAATCGTTAGCGATGTTTATCTTAAAACTACTAGTTTACTAGCAGTACTAGATGTACAGCAGTGTCGTCGTGCCTCCATCGAGAGTGTACACCCGACATTACAATTAATTTTATTAGCTACTGGCAAAGTGAATTATATCGATCACGCGCTGTCGCCCGCTTATATCAGACGTTCGTCATAGTAGGGGTGTTACAAGAATACCAACCGCAGCGGAATATGAATTAGAATAGCCGACATTCAAACACGTAGCCTATGAGGTATAGCGACAGTGCCTCGGTGCCTCCCTCTACCTACTCGTTATTTTCCGAAACGTGCTACTGATGTAAATGAGGGAGCAATACATCAAGTGATCGATGAATTATAGATTACTTGTTCGGTATTTTATTACGGGTACAGTGATAATAATAATGTTTTTTTCCTATTAGCTATGTGTTACGAACTCTTTCGAGACATACCCACTTTTATTTTTAAACGTTTTCTGCAGTTTATTGGAATGAAATGTTTTTTCTTCCTTTGCTGTTTTCAAAAAATTCAAAATTCAAAATCATTTATTCAGTTTAGGCTACAAGTAGCTCTTGTGAATGTCATTATGCCATCGGTTCGTAAATCTACTCTGGGCGGGAGATCTTGTACTGAGAAGAACCGGCAAGAAACTCAGCAAGTGTCCAGCTCTTTTCTCCCTTACAGCGTCAAAAATATTGGAAAATGCCCTATCATAGCAGAACACTTTCCATTACAAATAAACACAAAAAATATATATAAGACAATTACAACATGTAAAAAAACAAAATAAAAAATGTAAGTTAACAAATTTACATCAGATAATTATGTAAAAGTTTCAATTTCCACAATGTCAACCAGCACCACTACAGTACTCTAGTAAAAGTCAAAAATTGTTTAGGTAAAACAAAGTCAAACTATAATTAATAATACTAAAAATAAGATAAGTATGCAAGAGCAGACCAGCCTCCACAGGCGGCACCCGTTCACGAGCATGACGTATGAATCAGCCATCGCTTCGCTCAACCATATTTTAGGGAACGTAACGTACGTTTCCTTTCAGTTGTCATTTTTTACCGACTTCAAAAAAGGAGGAGGTTTCTCAATTCGACTCGTATATATTTTTTTTTTGTGTGTTCGCGGATAACTTCGTCGTTTATGAACCGATTTTGACGATTCTTTTTTTTTGGAAAGGAGATATCCCAAGGGTGATACCACGATAAGGAAACCAGGATCAGATTGATGACATCCCAGAGAAATCGTGGGGAACCTTCGAAAATTGTAGTGGCAACTAAGCCTTTGTTAATCTGATGATGGAGCCGAAAGACAGTCGAGGGAACTCCTCAACGATTTACAGCAATTACATGGTGTTTGGGCTTGATTAGTTTGTATTGGTGAGAACTTTACACCTAGATGGGTTGTGACTGTCATTAGGGGTCTGATGATGAAGACGAAGTACAGTCAAGGGAACTCCTCAACGTTTTACAGTAGCTACCTTGTGTTTGATCTTAACTCATTTCTATTGATAAGAACTTTGCACCCATATGGGTTATAAGTGTCTACTGAAGACAGGTGGGGTTTTTACAATAAAAAAGTTGAGATAATGGAACAACTATAAAGTTTAAATGAAACAAAATTGTCCCCCAGCCGTCCACCAACCACCCGACTTCAATAGAATTTTTTAAAACTGACATGTGTATCTAGGTAATTAATAATATGATTCCAATATTATTTCTTGCTTTTTAGAGCTGTTTTTACTTTTTTAAGTTTCCTGTTTTTAGAAGTCTGTTTTTTTTTTTGTTAAAAGTTATTTAAAATCTTTTATTCCACATTTAATTACTTACACTTTTTATTATAAATATTATCTAGAATATTGTGTTTTAAACATTTTGAAGATAATGTCCCAGGCAGGCGTGAAACTACCTCTGTAAATATTTTGGGGTTACAACAACAAAATAGCACATTCAATTGCTTTTTCATATCAAATTATAAACCTCTGCGGGTTGAAATCCAGTTTAACGACACGTTGATTCATAACCATCAGAAAGTTCGTGAATCAGCATATTCCCGCCTAAACATAAAGAGTGACAATCAAGTTTTGATAATCTTTTGAGTCATTCAACAACCTTTTCACTGGTCCATTCGATCTTTCACAAAGCGGGCGTAAAAGCTTTCAAATTTGAATAAATCATCATCATTATTTTGTTAGAATTAGAAAGAAGTACCTACGTAGTAATAAACACTGCAAATATTAAATCGATCTTTTCTAGATGATAATAATATCAGCAGTTCTGTTACTCACTCAAATGTAGGGAACAGCTGATTTTTTTGCAAAGATTTCTGAATTGGTCCACTAAAAGTTGTTCCTATTCATGAGTAGGTACTATTATCTGCTTAAGCCAAAACAATGACTTAAAATTCACCGTGTACAAGCGCGAATTGCAAAGAAATAAGTAATTCACTATAACCGTTGGATAAATGGCGCACTGGGTCGGTATTAGCACTCAAAATTAAAAATAGCAGTGACAAAATTCAACGCATACGTCAACCTTCCCGGTAGCATAGCGGTCAGTGCAGCCGCCCGGATTGCGGAAGACCCAGGTCCAGGTTCGATTCTTGGCTGGGTCGGGTAGGCGTGTAATTTTTTCACTGTATTTTATAAAATTTTATAAATATTAAATTTACTATTATTACATAGACCGACACACATTTTCCTTATATTTATCTATGTTTTTATTCTATTTTATCATGTGTATTTTAATTTATATTAATTGTTTTATTAGCTAATTGTCAATGCATTCTTATCAAAGAGAATCTAGGCTTTTTGTTATTTAGCAAATTTAAATTCGGTATTCGTTTTTTATTCCTATAAAGAAGCGGTGGCACGTTTTCAGTAAACACTAAACGGACGTTAAATTCAGGAAGCGAGCTCAGTGAAGCGAAACAAGTTGCGAGCAAAGTCAAATTCAGAGCGGATTAAATGCATCCGCCTTTTCTACGATGCCAACTGAAAAGGAAATAAAATTAGCAAGCAGGTGCGAAACAGAGTTTAAGAGATATATTCACATTTTTATAAAAGACACGGTACACACGCCTGCACATCGACCTATCCAAAACTGTCGAATTTCTTTAATCGATATTGATCTTTATACCCAAATGCTAAGGTTCAAAATAAAGAAATTTGACATTTTGTGGTAGGTTGATCTGCTGCCGTCTGTACAATGTCAGATTTAAATTATTATATAAAAAACGCGAGTCGATGCCCTGTTTAATTCCAATATGTTGTGTTTATAACCTTTAGAGAACAATGAATAGAAAAATGTCAAACTCAAACTCTTCAGCAAAAAATGGCAACTGGCACATACTAAGTAAACAATACACACATACGATCACAAATAAATAACCGTAATATCTGCCAAGCTACACTGTTAGAGCAAAGTTTACATACCCGCATACATACATGCATGCATACATGCAAACATGCGCAAGCTAACAACTAAACAAGCAGCCGCTTAGCGCATTTCACAAACATCTTGTCGCGCTTTTGTTTGTTCAGCCATTTCTCCTGCTTTACCGCGTCTGAAACCACCTGCAGTAACTAAGATATGTGAGTTTAATAAGTATTCAAGAAGCATGTAACAAAAGGGTATTCTTTTATAATGTTACGAAAATAGTTTAAAAAATATATCTTTGTCATAGAAAGCATTGTATACGTCTTGCTTTAAAGACGTTCTGTACGTTAGGCTTTCTGATCATAAAGGAAATTAACAACTATCGGATCTACCTGCGTTTATTTTACACATTTAATATTTTAGTCCTGACATTTCCAACCCCTACAGGGTCCGTGGTCTCAGGGCGAATAGAGAACAATATCCTTCCTCTTTCTTTAAATATTTTTTTTTTAAACAATTGGTCATTGACACACCTTACAAATCCATAAAGCCGCATTCCCAGTAGCGTGGTGTGGATTGTCACGACCAAAGTGACAGAACTTTATAAGAAACACTGTGACATACCTAGTCCTTATTAAAATTGTGTTGTGGCGAATCGTGTTCAAGAAAGCAGACGGCTGACGAAACATAAATAAAATTATTTCAAAAAAATAAATCGATTAGCTTTTTTATTGTTATTTTACTCTCACAACTGTTCTGTTTTAATTACAATCAAATTTAATCGAAACAGAAAAGACAATTTAAAAAAGACGAGTTGCCGCATGTAGAACTCGATTTATTTGTCTCTTTTGTTTTGATTTTGATGGTTCAGAATCGGACACAAATGTAAAGAAATTTTAAATATGATCTATTTGTGGAAGGCCCCTCTAGTTTCCCTAAATATGTTAATTGGGGATGATCCCAACATTTCCTTTTCCCTCTCTTCTATTTTTGGACAACTTAATTCAATTTAATGGAGACCCTACTCAAAATGAGTGTCACTATCAGAGCATTTCAGGAACATTACATTAGGTGTACAATCTGCCTTACCAAGAAATTAAAGTTTTTTTGTAAATGCATATAGGTATAGATAATTCCTGATATAACTCGTTGTTTTATAAAATCAATTATAAAGCATTTTTAATGTTTTGTAGCTTATTCCATTTGTGCAAACAGTTTAATTGTAGTTTTCTTAGACGTTACATTAATTTCAACCATTTCATCGGTGAAAAGGGAGAGGGTATTATGACGCTTTGCAGCTTTTTCTTTTCACCGTACCTTCTAGTTTTTATCCGCCTTTATCCGGAGACAACCAGTTTCTAACCAAGAGGTTCCGGATTCGATTCCAATCTTGAACTACATATCGTACTCGGTTAGGTTAGTGGTTAGGATTTTACCAAGTCTGCATGGTCATCTACCAGTTTGTTGCTGGGAATCGAACTCGGGACCTCTCGGCTTAAGACTGGTGGACTAACAGCCATTAGTCGCGGACCACAAACTTGCGATACCAATCGCTGGCAAGTGTTCTTTTGAATGTTGATTATTCATCAAACACTCTTAGACGCAGGACCTATCACCCAAAGCTGTCAATTATAGAAATAGGTTTCAAAGTAGTTCTCTTTCTTAAGTAGGCTTAAACAATTTTTTAAGGATATTGTAATCAAGTATGTACCTATTGTTTTCGGAAATTTACGCGAAAACACTGTATATGCATCTACTCACGTTTATTTTACGTACATGTAGTACCAATTAGTAACTTGTAACAAACCTATATACTGTCCCACTGCTGGGCATAAACATCAATCATTAAAACCACGACATCGCTACAATTGATGGGTCCATAATATTTTAAAAACGACCAGCACCAGTCTCTCTGTATGAACGGTCCTTGCAAAGAGTTCAAAACGTTAGGATAAAATAATTATGTAATATCAACGTGAATTCATCGTTTTAGTATTTAATTACAATATTAAAATCAAGTTAAATATTAAGAAAAATGTTAAAAAATAATGTTTATTTTTTATTGGAACGAAGTTCCTTATCGCGCGTTGTGAAAGGGGGCTAGACGGAAAAAATTCTTACGAAAAGTTGTCACGACACTTTTTGCTATAGTAAGCTATTGTAAGCTGTGCGGCGTCGCATGTTTCTCTGTCTGTCTCTCTCTCTTATAGAAAGCAAGCCAGATATTTTCATTTCTATTTCGCATTGAACAATGTGGTGTCGCGAAAATTATTTTTGTTGAGTGTATACAGGTTTTTTGTAAATCATCATCATCAGCCCCTCCCGACACACTGCTGGGCATAGGCCTCTCTTTTGCTTTTTGTAAATAATAAATAATAAAAAATAATAATAATAATGAATCCTGACAAAAAAAAAATAAAAAAAATAAAAAATAAATAAAAAAAAAAAATTTACAATTCCTTCACTAATTAATCGAAAGGAACTTCGTTCCATCCGGGTGTCCCTTGACACCTCTCAAGTTCTTTTTTAACACTTTTCCAAATTGTCTTTTGTTCGCAAAAATATGTGCGTATGGGCAGTAGGTACCTTTGTACTAATTTTTACCATGATCTTCTTGAAGAACTCATATACCTGTTTCTTGGCTTATCACCTCTACCTGATTTTCTACTGGAGGGCCCACAGACACAACAATGTTTTACTATAATTACCGTTTCGATAATTAATATTGATCGTAGTAACTTAGCATAATTAAGAAATATAGCCAATGATAATTATACTCTTTCGTGCTTAAATAGGTATTTCCTTAAAATTTACATTTTGCAGAACAATAGAGTCTTTGGCGTAACCACAGGCATATTAAGAAAGGTGTGCAGTTAAACACAACCTTAGATAGACACTTAAGTAATAAACGCTGGAATTAACTACTAGTAATCATCATCATCATCTCAGCCAAAAGACGTCCACTGCTGGACAAAGGCCTCCCCCAAGGATCTCCACAACGACCGGTTTTGTGCTGCTTGCATCCAGCGGCTACCCGCGACCTTCACCAGATCGTCGGTCCACCTTGTTGGAGACCTGCCCACACTGCGCTTTCGGGTAGGTACGCGGTCGCCACTCAAGGAATGTTCCGCCTCAGCGGCCATCATTCCTGCGAGCCATGTGCCCTGCCCACTGCCACTTGAGATTAAGCAACTCTTCGGGCTATGTTGGTAACCTTTATTAATAAACTAAACAAATTTATATTTATTATCAAACGACCTTACGAACTGTTTAACTTATTTCATCTTATTTTATGTTATCCATAACTTTGGCAACGTCTTTGAGGGCGAAGAGCCTGATGGCTTGTGGTTTCAGATAAGCTGATCCCTGGAGTTTCTTACTTTTCCTAGCCAGAGAGTAAGTACAGTAAATGCTGCATTGACTTCGTTTTCTCTCCACATGCCTTACTTACACAAGCTGTTTGCCGAAACTGTTTGACTTAGAAAACAAGCTTTTCAGTAAGCTTTTCCTTAGTATAGGTACTTATATGTCTTTTCAGCAGTTATGAACTTTGGGAAGCGAGCACAAAGACACCTTTTAAATTTATAACTGTATCGGACTTAATGAACACTGCAAAGACAGGCACTTTAAGCCGATTGCTATTGCTCATGTTAGGAAGGGTTGTGGAAGTTTATTATTTGAGGAAAAATTTTAAGAAAAATTAAACAAGAAAAAGAGTACTGTTTTATCCCTTTTCTACGTGTAGTCCCCATTTTTTAAACAAACTTATAGAACATTACCTTGACACGGTTTTCAAGGAATATTCCCCTCCCCCCCTCCTACCCCCTATATTTAGAGTGCCAGCTCTAAACTCCTAGTCACGCCAATCCATGACAAAAGCGTGATGAGTTATCGCCTCGACAAAAATACTTATGAGAGAACGTGATTACCACGTTAGTTAAACAAATTAACTATACCGTTACACGTGACATGCCTCAAGCAAGAATTTGGTGACAAAGTGTTACTTTGAAGGCTATAAATTAGTACTATTATCATCTTTATCAGTGTTGGTTAAGCACTTTACATTTGATAAATTACTACACTTGAAAAGTAACACTTGTCAATAATGTTGGCAAATACGAGAGTCTATGTTATTGGGACATGCAACATACTGGGATCGGTATAACTAAGTCGGGAGGGGATAAATGAAAAAAAAACATGTACATTTTTGTAGTTTTATTAACGAATGTCACAGATCATCCACAGGGAGAAAATATGAACTGACAAAATCCGCCGGCAAGAAACGGAGCAAGAGGTTTTCTTTTCTGTCTTTTGAGAAGTATTTCAATAAGAATACTTTACGAACCTACAAGTAAAAATATTAATTTAAATCTAAATTTTAAAAAAAGTATTAAATTTATTGATATGTTGGTTATTATCCGCCACAGTTGAAACATAGTAATACCGAGTTTTATATAAAAATATTTTTTTTTTAAATATTTCAGTTTCTATACCAATGAGTCGAAATGCGCCATGAAAATACAAGACCTATCTAAGAGGAAATAGGAAGGAAAAGAATAAACAACAATAAAAGGCTATACGTTATTATACCACAGAATAACTAATAGTACCTACCCGTCCGAATTTTTGCTCGGATTGGATTTAGCTCCAAAACTCCGCCTATTCTGTGAGTGTTGTATCTCCCGAATCTGAGAGTATTCTTTGTTTTTTAGTTTTTAGTTTACCTACGTTTATGAATGGAGGCTAAAATGATTTTTTTATAATTATTGTTATAGAAAACTGGTTGTCCTGAATTAAGGACGCAAGTACTTAGCAGCTTCAATTCAATTAAATACTTAAAAGATAAATAAACTAACTTAACTATAGACAATTAGCAATTATGTTGCTTATATAAAGCTGTTTAAAGAAAGAAATTTTTTCATCTTACATCTGTTTTGAGTTAAAAGTGACAATGTCTAAACATAGGTAGAATTGGAAAAGGGATCAGGCAGAGTAGTACCAGCTGGTAGTACGTAGAAGGCGGCCAGGGCACGTTCGGAGCCCCTAACTCGAGTGGAGCCCCTCAGCACGGCCCTCGACTTCGACAAACAAGTGGAACTCGAAATGTAACCAGGAACAAAGACTTGTGTTAGTAATGCTGCAATTTTCTCTGGAAGATGGTTCTCGAACCTTTCGAGATTTGAAATTATTTAAGTAGTTTTTAGGGGGAACTGATTGGCGCATGCAGATTTAGTCTGTCTGAACGTATCATACCATGACCATGCTAGGAACGTACCAGATAAAAAATATTCTTTGTATTTAAAAGTGTGAGACTATGCCCACACCGTTCCGTCACCGACAAACACCGTCGCGTACCGTGCACAGACCGTCAACAATTGTTGGCGATAATTTATATATTAATAGCGTAAGCCGATTTTTGTCCCAGTGATTATGGGACGATAGCTGCACGTAAAAATCTGGTTATGGTCTCATTTTGAAGAGCTCCAGCCGTAGACGTGCAGAAAAATAAAGAAACCTGTCATCGGTTTCGAAATTCCTAAAAAATCTGTTGAATAAACGCGAAGTTTTGCGGGCGACCGACTAGTATTTAATTGAACTCGTTATGCACGGGTATGGCGTACCATACCCGTGCATTCTAGTTGATACGTTCTAGTAGTCCGCGTCGTGTGACTTTCCATGCCTGATACTTTCCTAGCACGGTCATGGTATGATACTTTCTTGTAGGAAAAGACCTTTAACCCTATACTTGGCAGAGTTTTTTTTTGTGTAATTATATATATATTTTTTTTATAAAAAAAATAATAAAAAATGTGTTCTTTTTTCACTATCCGAAAATTTTTGTAAGCTAGTGTCTCAAATAATCCACTATGCCAACAATAGGGTTAAGGAAAGAAATGTCGATAACGGTTTCTGCTGAGCACTGACGCCACTACCCTACTAGATTTAATAAAAACTTCTTAGTGAAATATTGCAATTAAAAACGATAACCAAATTTATTTATTTATTTATTTATTTATTCATTTGGTAAACCAACAGCTAATAAACAAAGTAGAAACTTAAAAATAACAACAAAAAGCCAATTACAGGTCCTCACATATAGCAACAAATTAATGTAGGGTTATATACACATTACAAGCATAGCAAATTAACTCAATAAAAACAGAACAACACATTAACAGCACAGCACTTTAACCATTAGAAAACAACTGGCTCAAAAAACGCCTCGCAGACAAACAATTTGTGTTAAATAAATCGATATCAACCTCCTTGGATGCTGCATTGAAATTGTTAGCCGCTCGCAATATTATGAGTTCTGCCTGAAGTTCGAGTTGGCTCTGGTTTACGTTTATAATCATTTTGACTATTCGAAAGTGCTCACATTATATAGTTACTGCTCGCAGTCGGCCATTACCTATTCCGTTCAGGTTTAAACATAAAGATCGTATCGTCTTTCTTATTTCCTTTGCAAAAGAATTGTGAAGTCGTTTCAAGTGTACACTTAATTTTCCAATTTAAACTTTCACTATGGATCAGCAAAAAAAATATTTGTCTTCAAATTGAATCCGAAGTTACGATAGTGTTTTAATAAAACTTGTTTCGGAGCCGGGCGCCTCCGGGAATAACATGTTATATTTTTATGTTAAAGTTTCCCAACGTTGCTTTCAGGTTGTCACCGTTTCTGTTAGCATCGGAATAATTAAAAACGTGAAATGCTATTTGTAGCTTTTGCATGTTATGGCACTTTCGCCGCAAAGCACTAGGCCCTATATCTGCAGGTCTAAGGAGTCTGAGCGCTTATTGCAGTACTAGTGGACCCGGCGGACTTCGTACCGCTTTGACTGTTTCCATCAAGTGATTAAATTCTCTTTGGGTTCCATGACAACAAAAGAAACAAATCATTTTGTATTGGAAAATTAAATTGTAATTTTTAGTATATTTATAGTGTGATTCCCGTGGAAATATCGGGATAAAAAGTATCCTATGTGTTATTTCAGGTTATAAACTATCTGTATGCCGAATTTCATCCAAATCCATCCATCCGTTGCAGCGTGAAGAAGGAACAAATATACGAACATACACACAAACTTTCGCGTTTATAATATTAGTAGGATGACACCCTAAGACCTGGTCAACGCGAGCCAAGGTCCCAGCTCTTAGAAGCACCCCTCGGAGAATCTAGTAGGAAACGGGACCACGGCTTCATCATCATCATTATCATCTCAGCCAAAAGACGTCCACTGTTGGACAAAGGCCTCCCCCAAGGATCTCCACAACGACTGGTTTTGTGCTGCTCGCATCCAGCGGCTTCCCGCGACCTTCACCAGATCGTTGGGACCCCGGCTTGCGTGATGCCATTTCGCCTAGAAAACCACTGACGGTGTTTTCATCATACAGCTTGAGGAACCCTTAAAGTTTCCCGCCGCCCCCAAAAAAGTCCGGTGACGCTGAAAAGACCATAATTATGAGACCATCAGCAAACTCTCGCCATTTGATAAATTAAAGTCTTATTGCAGTTGCGGAAACGAGACGCAAGGCATGCCGTTACACGCGTCTCGTTTTCACAACTGCAACCATACCGCAATGAGAGCTCATGATGGTAGTCACACTATTTCCCTCTAACATCCCTCCCCCAATAAGGCGGTTGCATTCTAAGTTCTCTTTTAAAAAACAGCTTAAGTCTCATCTGCTCGCCGAACAGAAGTTAGGTATTCCGAAACGATTTTTGTAGGTGGCGTGGTAACAAAAGCGAACTAGGTAGCACACTTATTATAAATATATATATTTTATTTTCATTTTTTTATTTTACTTTGCATTTTATTTATATATTATTATATCCTTATGTCAATTATAAACATAATATACACTGCACAGCTTATACATTAAAAAATCTTTATTTACAAATTTTTAATATTTTTTTTACAACACGGTCAAGGCTACGCTCATGGGCACTTTACTGATAATCGTTACGGGCACCGTCCTTGTGGTCACTCCTGGTTGTTGCTGAAAATCAGCGATTCCTAGCTATGCGAGTGAATACCACGCTGAGCAACGACCCTTTTGAGATGCTGCGGCACACACACATTTTTGTATTTTTAATACTTGTGTTATGAAATTATGTTTAGTGTAATTGTTGGTTTTTTTATTTACGATTGTATATTGTGTGTGTCTATAGTGTCCAAATAAAGACGTTATCTATCTATCTTATCTATATATTTTTGCATTAACTTTGTCGTCTATTCAACATCTTTCTCCCAAAATTATCAATCCATCAAATACGCATCTGCGATTACTTTGGTTTTGCGTGTGTCCATGGGCGACGGTGATTGATTACATCAGGTGCTGCCGCCTGCTCGTTTGCCTCCTTTTAACATTAAAAAAATATATATATTCAAATCATCAATTTTTCAAAATTTTCAACACTATTTAAAACCAGTCGCTGGGAGCCGAACTCTCTCCTCTGAGTCTGAGATAGGTAATTTACTACCCTTTCAGCACAGAGACGGTTAAAAAGCTAGATGGCTTATAAAGCCTATGTAAGATGCTTATAATCATTTGCATGGGTTAATCCGTAAGTAAGTCTTGCATCGCGGGAGACATGCAGGTGCGCATACTAATGCGGATATGCAAAGAGAGCTCAGGATTGACCGATAGATATGTTTATATGTTTAAGCCGATGCGGTAGGGTAGTGTCTGATTGACTACTACCCTTCTACCTTTTTCTGCCGTCTTATAGCAGTGTTCTTCATTGCTGTGTTGCGATTTGAAGGATCTCAGCAAATCTCGAGAATACTAATATTGATAAATAATACATAAATAAAAATAATAATAAAAAAAAATATTTATCAGACAACATAAAGTCCATTTAATGTTAGTAACGAAGAGACTTATCACTTATGTTAGTACTTAATAAATGATTTTTAATTTTGAGCGCGTAATTTGGCACATGTGCTCGATAAATGGGCAGTCCCCACTATCGGCGATTACTAGCAGGACGTTGTTACTGCTGCTGCGAACAGCGAACTCGCTTCAAAAGTGAGCCTGCTTTTTTACGAATGATGGTCGGGAAACTGTCAACCTCTGTGTACGCTAACATGCTGGAAGCGCTGCAGTATCGCGGCAGCCCCAACAATGCCCTGAAAGCATTATTGTATTCATCTCAGCCAAAAGACGTCCACTGCTGGACAAAGGCCTCCCCCAAGGATATGAGGGGTATTTGCCGTAATCGTCACGCTTGGCAGGCGGGTTGGCGATCGCAGTAGGTCGAGGGTAACCTCAGAGAGATACTGCTGCCCATCCTCTGGAATAGTCCCTTAGTCAGCTTTTACGACACCCACGGGAAGAGATGGAGTGGTGCAATTCTTTATCTCCGGCATCACACAGGGATTTATTGTATTGTATTGGTGTAACCGTCATTCTCGAGAATACTCATATTGGTGTAATCGTGATCGCTTCAACCATCAAGCGGACCGCATGCTTGTTTGTCTAGCAATACATCAACAAGAGACTTTTGTTATCTGAAGAACTGTTAAACATAATGGTAACTGACAAGCATAGTATTTAGCAACTTAGCATTATAACTTTATGCAACTTAGACAACATGTTCTCGATCAATAAGAATGTAAGTAAATACTATAATCTTACAAATACGTGTAAATTACATCAACAAAAAAATTAATTAAAAAAATATATAAAAATATAAATTAAAAATGTAAATGAAAATAAAAAAGAATTGAATAAAAGTGTAAATGATGAGTTGGTCGAAATAAATGAATTTATTATTATTATTATGGGTACCTTGATTTCACTGATTTGGAAAATTTTCATAATTGTTTTGTTTTAAATATAATACAAATGTAGGTCGGCAATATTAAATAAAACAAAAGACAAATAAATAGAATAAAAAGAATCCCGCAGAAGCAATGCGACTGACTCTACTCGTACCAATTGCTATAGAAATACATAATCGCATGTCTGATGCCGTGTAGGCTTCACAAATATGTGTAAACCAGTCGAATTTGTCAAGACCTAAATTTTTCCGCCTCTTCGGCCGAGTGACCCGATGTTCTGAAGTCCTGGATTCAATTCCCAGTACAAGCAAAGTGTGTATATCTGATTTTTCGATGCAAGGAGTTTGTAATCACCAATTTGCATTTGGCAAGTCATAAATTGTCTTTTATAGAGCATAAATTGTAGTGTTGAATTGATGGGTTAGTTTCGTTTCGGCACCTTCTCAATTCGGCACCCATAAATTTATGAACTCGATTTTCAATCACGGAGATACAGTCACCGATAAAAAAGAGTGCTGATTGTATACATATTTTAATAAAAATACTAAGTTTACTGGTAAAATACACTGAATGATTTCGATGATGGAAGTCTTTCTTTCTTGTTTGAAAATATAGTAAAGGTAAATAGTTTTACGAATAATTTTATTCATATATTCACTAAAACTTTTAAGCTTCAATTGTTATTTTTGACTAAGTTTTCCTAAAATTTACGTGTCTCAGGATATCATTCATTTACGCTACAAATATTTAGACTATATTTTTGAACTACAAATGTGCTTTCAGCGCTCAAAGGTCAGTGGGAAGCCTTGACATTTCTGCTAGATCCCAAATGTTAGGGACAAATTCAATTTTTGGACGAGACGAAGTAGTGTCATCGTGTGAATGTTACCGCATAGTTTAAAAGTTTTAAACGTGGCTCAATGCAGATACTCGCAAACGGTCTTATAGATTACTTCGAATCTGCTTCTTTAAGAATTATTTTTTCGAGAGTGGTAAGTAAGTAGGGGGCAGATCTTTTTATTAAATCTGCTTGGCTTGCTACCACCACCTCATCTAAATATGTCGCCATAACATCATTGTTAGTTAGTTTTTGTTTGTTTTATTTAGTAGTTTTGTTATGTATCGTTAGTTAGACTTACTATCCAGGTGGCTTAGCCAAAGTAACATTAAGAAAACAATAGCGAAGTTCGAAAAGAATAAAATGTATGGGATTGACATAAGCAGCGCTAAATCACGTGGTCAATCTTATGTCAATCCCATACATTTTATTCTTTTCGAACTTCGCTATCGTTTTCTTAATGTTACTTCTTCAGCTGTTGAGGATTCCACATTCGCCGAAGGTTGAATCCTCATTTATCATACTGCCTCCAGCCTTACTGTCACTTAAAAGAGAGATCAAGAGACCATCAGGTCATGAAGGCCGATTGCGAAAAATTACGTTAAACGGTGACTAAAGTAAACATCGTTACAACTAATTTGTTATCATTGCAATTAAGTATAATACGAAACATGTAAATTAAGGTTGCAAGCCGCAATCACAACAGACGCGCGCTCCTTTGTGCACGACGAGTTATTTCGGTCGATGATGTAGCAGCCACTGCTAAATTACTGCGTTGTCAAATGCATTGGAAGCTATGCGAAAATTTGAAATGACAATATTCTGTATATATATATAGATAGATAGATAGATAGATAGATAGATAGATAGATAGATAGATAGATAGATAATACTTTTATTGCAACACTAAAAAACATAAACACGAATAAAAGAAAAACAATAATAATATTACAAAGTTACAATTTGGCGGTCTTATCGCTTTCAAGCGATTTCTTCCAGACAACCAGTCGGATGGAGAGAGCTAATTAACTTTAAGATCAGAGGTGAAACTATGAAAACATACTAGAATAAAGTGTATTTTATAAATGAAGCAAAATAATAATAATAATGATAACAATGATAAACATATACTATACCTATATAAATATCATCCAAATAAATAAACCTACTTAAACATAATAGTAGTCTCAGGTAGGAAAGTAGCAGATATGGCAGTTTTACAGCAGGACATATTATATATATATAAATCTTCTGTGCGCGTGTATGTTATTGAACTCCTTCTAAACGTCTGGACCGATTTGGTTGAAATTGTCTGTGTGTGTTCAAGTGGATTCGAGAATAGTTTAGACTTACAATTGGATTGGTAGGTGGCGCTGCTATAGGAGTCCATCATTGTATACGAGTGTTCTTAAGCGGACGAATGATTTGTTTGTTTTGTTGTCATGGAAACTGTCAAAACGGTCCGAGGTCCGCCGGTCAGCTAGTTCTGTATAAATATGTAAAAAAATATAATCATCATCCGTGTTTCGGAAGCCACGTAAAGCAGTTGGTCCCGACTGCATTAGCAGTCGTTAACGACCACCAAACTCACGTTAGCTCTCCCCGCCCGTTCTCCCTATCCATCCATAGGGAAGGCTCGTAAGCAGTGGGGACATAAATGAGCTGGTAATGGTGGTGGTAGTGAAATCATCACCTTCCCTGAGCGCGGTGATACACGTACGACGAGTTTTCCACTTTCCGCATGGTCAAACAAAGCATGTGGAAATATAGCCGTAATTTTTGCTGGCCCATTGCAGGTTGGTGGGTTTCAAAGACTAATACGTTACAACAACAAACCGGGTACAAAGGCTTACATTACAAATTGATTCCATTCGAAGAAACTGAGGGTCCTTGATAAAGGCTTAAAGTGCCTTCCGAAACACGGTGGTGCTGTAGGTATTTTAATTGAGTCACCCATTGGGGAAGACTGAGATAAAATAACACTTTACATAAAATAAATTTTGGAAAACGGTTGAAAAAAAAAATATCACAATATTTTTTTATTATTAACCCTCTGATATACTCGGTCAGGTGCACTTCCAATTACCTATGCTATATCGTGGCTCTGTCTGGCCCGTGCACACTTTATACAGGGTTACTGGAATCTCGACGTATTCTTGGCTGGACGTGATAGGGCAGTCAAATTACAACAAAAACCTACCATATGGAAGATGGCCGAAAATTGATAGTTTTCGAGATTTTTTAATTTTAAGATTTTTTACGAAAATACCCAATTTCCTCAATTTTTACCAAAACTTTAAAACAATTGCTTATTGGATGGAATTTCGTTTTCCTTTTATTTAAAGCTGATAGTTTAATAAAGCTATGAAAGTCATTAGTACCCGAAATTACTAAACATTGAAAAAATCTTAAAATTACAAAATCTCGAAACCATCCATAAAGTAAACAGCCTATAACTGTCCCACTGCTGAGCAAAGGCCTCCATCATTGAAATCAAGTCATCGCTACAATTGATGGGTAATGGCCTAATCACCACGCTTGCCAAAAGCGGGTTGGTGATCACAAACCCGGTCTATGCACCGAAAAATCTGAAATACATATTGCCCGACCTGGGAGTTGAACCCGGGACCTTCAGGTATCGGACCGAGCACTCTGCCACTCGGCCACCGAGGCGTTCACAACCATCGAAACCATCCATATGGTAGGTTAAATCTGATGTAATTTGGCTGCCCTAGTTTCCAGTAACCCTGACTTTCCATATAGAATTTACTCCTAAACATATCAATAGTGTTGTTTATAAGCTCTAGGTACATAACGAAGGTAGCGCGGCAGCTTCAAATAGGTATGTTAGTTCAAGAGTGATCGCTGCCGGTCCGTGGTGGTCCCGCAGGACCACACGTGCCCCGGCTTATATTTACGGCAGGTAAACTCCAATGCTAAACGTACTATACATAAACGTAGAGTGCATTTAGCGTTAAGAGCGTATACGCCGCACACTAGCGCCACCAATGAAAAAAAAACATATCTAGTAATTAGAGATAGAAAATCATATTATGCTCAACAAACTATCTAAATGAAGTAATTTAGCATTTTTACGTCACCTAATGAACACCTGAGATGTTATGGTTTAGTTAAATATGGCGTTATCGTTAAAAGTGGCCGTAACGTCTTATTTAACTAAACCATAACATGTGAGGTGTTCATTAGGTGCTGTAAAAATGCTAAATTACTTCATTCAAATAGTTTGTTGAGCATAATTTGATTTTCTATCTCTAATTACTAGATATGTTTTTTTTTTCATTAGTGGCGCTAGTGTTCGGCGTAAACGCTCTTAAAGCTGACTAGTATATACTGAACTAGGTTCTCGCAATATGGTTTTTCCTTTCAAGATTTTTTACTCGAATACATAGGAAAATCTAAAACACACCTGACCTGGGAATTGAACTCGGAATCACCGGATATCGGGCAAAACGAATTACCACTCCACCACCACCACCACCATGGTGCTTTCAAAGCTACAGGAAGACTTCTTAAATATGAAAAGTGTTAATGTATACCTGTGGGGTAACCACGAGCTCTTAGAGCATTATTATTTCAGTAAAACGAGACGCGTGTAGCGGCGAATATACTCGCATCTCTTTTCCACAACTGCAATAATACTGCTATAAGAGCTCATAGTCAGGGGGCTGTGCATTAGAAGAGACCTTCACTCAGCATTGGGTGGATAACGGTTGAGAAAGAAGAAGAACAAGTAGAATGTATACCTACCTACATGTTACACAATAATAGAAGTGATTGCACCACGTCGCATTATTTCCCAGTTCAGCGTAAACCGTCATTTATCAGTGCCGACGACAACACAGGTTTGCACAAAACGATGCATTAGAGAATGATGCGCTTCGCCATAGCACGCCCATTACCGTGAACTAAGTCATTAGTACCTAGTGATTACATACACTTTAGTCGTTAGCACTCCGTCGGAGACAAAGGCGATGTTCAGGTAATACGATTAGTAATTATAAACGCGTGTGCACTCGTGCTTACTATTAGGTCCTTACCTTTGAAATTGACGTTTTGTATGAAGATTTTTTATAAAATTTTATTTTTCATACTAACGTTTTTTTTAATTTTCTTAGCATCTATTTAGGTTAACACTATAAAAATTGTAGAGTAGTGTGTTTGTTTCACTAGCTAAATATAGCAGACATTAAAAAGAAAAAAAATTAAGTCCCTTCAAAGCTACAATGAAACAAAAAGGCAATTCCGCGAACATAAAAAGAAGTATATTTAAAAAAAATTGGGCGATAAAGACACAAAATTAATAATCATTGTTACTGAAGCCTAAGTAACATAGTCTTAATTAAAGGTGTATAATAAAAACCGGTATTGACTTTTAGAACTTTTAGACCTTTTAATAAGTGAGAAAAAAACGTCAATTTCATAGGTAAGGACCTAATATGACAAAACAAAAGAAGTATTCTTTAAACCCTTGAGAAGCTTGACGGTACAGTGGTTAACGCGCTCGGTCTACGATTGCTGGGGTTAAGCAACTTTCGCAAAGGCCAGTCATTGGATGTAATTTAAAGCAATAAATAAAAATAAATAAATGGTTTGGAGAACTAAATACGCAACAATCCGAAGGCGTTCCGGTCAAACACCATTAATTATATTCCAATGTATAATTCCAACCAGGTTATAAGCTAAACACTGATTTAGCTATGGATTGGTAAGTATTTACCGAACCCAACATTCACCATCGAGACTTCAGCAAATATAAACAGACCGTACAAGAGATTTCAAACTTTAGGACTGTTGATACTAATTAACTTAAATTAACTAACCTTACTAGGTACAGTAATCTGAAATGATTGACTAATGCTCACACTCAGCACATTGAACGTAGTACTATAAGTTATTCTATGACTTTGAGCCCAAAAGTCACCATGTTACATCCCACCGCAGCTCCGTTTGAAAATAAAGGAGTTACAAACCAATACAATTTCGCATTTCCAATATCAGTTAGTATTGATGAATATTTAACGAGCAGGCACGACCCCGTTACAGTTTTATTGTAGTATACATGAATATTGAATTGCGAGTGCTCTAGTCGCTTACCAGGCTCCACCGGATAAAGCCTACAGGATACAACTTATAATTAATGCTGCAATTATATTTAATTGGGACATAGTTCAAGTTAGGGCTGTCGACAATCCAGTCTTAGTGTACCTATTAGTAAAATACCGTCCCGAATAGAAACTACTTTTACGGATCTACTCGCGTTTATTTTACACATTTTTTTATCATAACGTTTGGCACTCCTTACAGGGTCCGTGGTCACAGAGAGATTGATCGTCTTATAATTCATTTGTTACGTTTTACGCAGAAAGAGCATATTATATCTTTTATTTATTTATATAAGGTACACTTACAGAGTACACATTATTACATTGATTACTTAATTATTTAGATTAATAGATTCTAATATATATTCCGAATATTAGTGCACACAACATTAATAATTATTATTGACACTACAAACTACATTTATTATTAACAAATTAAAAGATTACAAAAACAATGTCATAAAAAATAATAATAATAATAAAATAAAAACAATGAAATAATAATTACTTATTTGAAACAATTTTGAATTTAGTATGGCAGTGCGGTGTTAGGGCCGGAATTTAATAGAAAACAAAATGAAATAGTTACCATGTTATTTTCAATGATATGTTAGTATGATGCCTAGTCGTAGTACTTTGCCCGAAATTTTACTAGATTGCGCCCCCAAAAACCTAACAGCAATATTATTTATCGCTGTAATACAATATATATATATGTAAACCTAAATACCAAAAAATTAATAAGCTACATACTGCATTACATTGTACGAGTAGTACCTACTCGTAGTGTAAATGTGTTTCTCTTGTTATGAAAGTCCCAATAAAAGTCATCTTCGGTTTAAGATGGACATTGTCATTGTTCTTATTGTCAATTAAAATATTACAGCTAATAAATAAAAAGGTTTATGACAATTTATGTAAGTATTCCTCAGTTTTTATACTTGTGACGCATAATAAGTATATACTCGTACATACACATTATGTATATTTTTGTCATGTCATTTTTTGTATATTGTTATCTCCTCTCGCTTTCTTGCAATTTTTGTGGGAGTGATTTCGTGAAATGGGACGGAAGTGTGAAACAGGAAGTCAGGGAAGCGCGCAAGCGCGCGATATTTTGTAGATTCTGTAATCAATATTATGAACATGACATATTATTATTATATGTGACATATTGTGTCATTTGACTATCAAAGGTCATTTTGAAATGTCAAATGTCTTCTCTAAGGGAAGTAAGAGGAATGAGTATTTACTGCATTCTCTTTGACCCCGATCCGATCCGAACCCTTCGGAGACTCTGGAAGGGCACGGGGACGCGCACTTTTAAGTGTGCGATGCCGTACCCCCTCTAGAAATCCTCCGAAGGTGATTCGTTTCAACACGGCTTGAGGTACCCTTTACGTACCTCGCCGCCCCTAAAACAAGCCCGGTGAAGCTGAAAATGCCCCTCGGCAATCAGCAGTCTCTCTCCAAAAAAAAAAAAAAAATTTTCTTTGAGATTTATAAAAAAATATACGTCATTGCTAATTCTATATTTTATTTTCTATTGTAATATTGATTTCAACCCTTTCGTGTGTATACTTTATCATTATTTATTTTATAGTTATAAAATGATGTAATATCTGACTCATTTTTTTCAGAATATAATGCTAAAATTGCTTATTACTAAGGTGGTCTAATGTTACACATCATGCGACTACTGTAAGGCTTGTTCGTTTTTTTTTAAGTTTGTAATCTGTTGCGTAAAATTATGTATATCCATAATTACAACATTAATTTTTCAAATAAACATGGCTCATGATTCTAAAGATTTCAAAATATAACATTGCCTAAGGAATATTTTGTTTCCATTTTCGTGTAAAGAGATTCGTTAGTCCCAATTATTTTAACGAAAATATTTGTTAGCGGTGTGTACCCGGAATAACCGGAAGGAGGTTACGTTTCCCAAACGTTTATTTATATTATTATGTTTATTTATATTTAGTAATTATGTGAAAGTATTTTAACGCGAATAATTTATTAAGAAAAGCAAAACTGAAGTATTATTTTGCTGTTTTTTGTATATTTGTAGGTACAAAAAAAAATCTGTTCACTATAATCGGGACATGTCAAAAAACGTATGCGAAAAAATCTATGCCTATAAAGCACTGCCACAGAAGTACAGTCGGCGGCAGATCAACCTACAAAAATCTGTTAAATTTCTCCATTGAATATTGATCCATATAACCAAACCATAGAGTTCAAAATTGATTGTAGAAATTTGACAGTTTAGGGTAGGTTGACAGATCAACCTACCCTAAACTGTCAAATTTCTATATACTACTGGACTATACTACTATACTATTGGAACGTTATGTACACGGCGGCAGAGCCGCCGTGTGTACATAACTACAACGTACTAATCAGTTAGTTTTTGGGTTAAAACCGCTCCTACAAAATAAATATAAATTGGGTAGGGAGGTTTTTAGTGTTTGGCCATTACTCATTTTATTTAGTATCAACATGAAATAACCAATATAGGTTAAATCAATATAAAAGTTATTCCCGTACATTTTGTTAACAATTAGGTACCTACTTAGTAATCAGCTTAATACCTAATATTTGGAGATAGGTGAACACTTCAGTTACCTATACAATTGTGTAAACGAATTCAAGCAACAGATTTTAATGCATTCTGCATTGCTAAACCAACAAAAACCATAGTGCAAAAGTGAAACAGTATCATTACTTATAATAATATATATTGTCGACTAATTTTGAACGGGTCAGATACAATTAGGTACGATACGTAACCAACTGGTAATTAATACCTGTAGGCTCTGTCTAGAAAATCAGAAGTGTCGTGATAGCATCCCGCACATGAAAAATAATTTAACACTCTTCAACATAGTAAAGTGTAGTAACGATAAAAATATACAACACTATAAGTTATTTATTTCTACTAATATACGCCCAGCGAAATAAGACCGCTGCACAAAATAAAACATGTTTAAACAATGTACCTAATGTTAATTTCATAAATTTAATTAATTAATAAATTTTAAAATATATGTTTCTGCACTCCTTCTCTTTATGAACTTTGACTACTTATGCCAAATCTCATTCTCCTCCCTGCACGCAATGTGCTTAAAAAGATATACAAAGCTTTTTCTTCAAGTATAATATTTATTTATTTATTTATGGTACACAACACAGATTATAGCTAAAACATGAATAGGGTACAAAAATTCAAAAAAATTCAAAATTCAAAATTCAAAATCATTTATTCAGTTTAGGCTACAAATAGCTCTTATGAACGTCATTTTAAGCCATCGGTTCGTAAGTCTATCTACTCTGGGCGGGAGATCTTGTACTGAGAAAAACCGGCAAGAAACTCAGCAAGTGTCCAGCTCTTTTCTCCCTTACAGCGTCATAAATATTGGAAAAAGCCCTATCATAAAGGACACTTTCCATCACAAATAAAAACACAAAATGTAAAGGACAATCACAACATGTAAAATAACACAAAAAATAAAAAATAACTAAATAAAATATTTAAGTCAGCAAAAACATAATTTACCAGTTTAATTTTTTACAATATCATACAGTACTAGTAAAAGTCAAAAAAAACTATAGTTAATAATAATAAAAATAAAACTAATTGTAATGTTCAATGCAACGCTATTTTATTATCTGCAGGACACTATTTATAAGTAGTATTATGTATATGTTTTTTATTATAGCCAGGCTGTTTTATCTTCTAAATATTCTTATACATATTAGTACATACATATACTACATAGTACATATTAGTATATAAAGTATTTTGCTAAACTACAATCCAATAATGTGTGCACACATCATGACTTAAATATCTAGACTCTAAAGATGTGCTTTATGTTATAATTTATAATTTAAACAAACAAACTAAGTTTATTATATATAACTAAGTTGTATAGGAAGGTTTTGAGGAAACTTTTAAGCAATTCTGGAATCCTGCAAGACTGAGATGAAATATATCTACACTTAAATTATTATTAATGAGGTCATTACATAGGCGGCACATGCGCACTATAGGATTAAAGAAGGATGTGTTGTTTTTGCAGACTTGAAGTACAAAAGTGTGCGGATCGTTATCACGTAACCGAATTTTTAATATATTCTATTCTTCAAGTATAATTCCGGTTAATATGTCCCTAAACTATCTAAAGGCTGAAACACATAAACACGACACGACGACGTCGCGTCGTACCACTATGCGACGTCTGTCTAGTATTTGACAGGCAATAAGGTTTATACTAGCATGGCGCAACGCTTATTTTTGCGGTGCGACGTCGTATCGTGTTTATGTGTTTCGGCCCTAATACCTTTTTGTTTTTTTGTGTGTACAATAAAGTATATATATACAACGTTGGTCGGAACGGGGGTACTATGCCGAAAGGAGGGTAAAGTATATAATTACATTATAGTGTAACTTGAAAAAATAAAAATAAATAAATAAAATAACTTTTATTCACATAATATGTCATGCACTGTGCCAATGTTAGGATTTCGCTCAGGTCACCGCGCGCGTATCTCGGCACGCCTGCCCGGTCTAATTTGACCCGGATATGGGCCAGTGATCGCGAATTTGCGATAACTTATCTGTAACTGGCTGTTGATGCTAATGTGACAGTCATGTGTCTATTTGAGGGATGTATATCATGCGTTCATTGGTTCAAGGTGCATTGGAATCGGTATCACTTAATCCGACACTGGCAAAAGCTGCGATTATCTCTTCAGTAAAACCTTTTTGGAATAACATGATATATTGGATCCTTAGTTCCTTACCTATGAAATTGACTTTTTTTTCTCACGTATTAATAGGTGTATTACCAACAAACAAAATACACCTATAAAGTTAAATTTATAAGGTGTAAAGACATATAGTAGTTTTATAATAGCTATCATTTTGTCACTGTACTTTATATTGGTACATTATAAGACAATTTGGCTAATATTACCTTTACTCTTATAATTTGGATGGGTAAACGATAATAAAGCCAAATAATATGGCTACTATATGGGTTCAAGACGTGTCGTTCTTGTAGCGGGCAGTTATATTGCTTTTTAGCCACATAATATTCAAAGGCCGTATAAAAGCTTGTTATATAAATAATTATACTTATAATGGTAATGTACAAGGTAACAATGAGGCTTTTTAACTTATAGGAGCATTAATAAGTTATCTATCAAACAAGCATATTATAGCATGTTATATGGTCTTTATAAGAATTAAAGCAATCCACACTCACTAACATAGTAATTATAAGGGTTTTAGTTTCTAGATGGTCATATTTAAATGTTTCATATAACTGGGTCAAATAAAATATAAAATGGATTTACAATTGGCAATAACCAAGCTGATACCAACGTATCACCTAATGGTTCCGTAGAAGATTTTGTGGATGATAACAGCGAACCGGAAGTTTGCGAAAAAGAATTTAATAGTAGTGATAGTGAAATAGACATATTATTAGATGACGAGTTCGAGTGACGATACTCGTAGTGATATAGGAAATTGGCCAGTGAAATTCAATATATCCCATATTGCTTTGGGTGAATTATTAAAAATATTACATAACGTGATACCATACAAGATGCCATTGGATGCGCGTACATTGCTCAAAACAAATAAAGTAGAAGTATGCATTACTGAAATTGGCACTGGACATTACTGGCATAATGAATTATGTAGACAATTACAAAAACATTTATTTCGTAGAATAAAATGTGTCCAATTCCATGGCCAATTAGCTATCTTATGTTTTGTAAATTGAGATCCTCTTTTTTTAAAGACTTATCAACTTCAGCATATTGAATCATTGTTACCTATAAAATATGATATTAGTAACGGATTTTATTTGTAAAAAAGGAACCCTAACGATTGACAAAATGGCGATGGATAAGAAACAAATATTACCATTATAAGGTTTCTAATGTTATAGACTCCTTGTAGACGACGTGGGAATTGCTTTTGCCCTTATAATATATACAATAGCTTTGTTATAAACACGACTAAATAACTAACAACCTATTTTAACAAAAAATAGCTTAAATTGAAGGGCGCGTTGTTATTATAACACACGGCGTATCACATTTTCTCATAAATTTGAATTCCGAAACAGTTTTACCATAAATCAGCACCTAATCAAGACTACATAAAACAAATTAAAAACTTAACGTTTTCTTTTGTTTACAATGGTTGCCGCTGCCAAATTGTAGAATCATCACGTGTACCCGAATATAAACACGATTAACTTTTTATGAGCATTTGTTTTGCCAATGTAAGTGATATCGCACTTATTCCTAGCGATGATAAAACACGTATAAGGTTGATCACCTTTATTAACGCGTTTAATATGTTATATATAAGTGTATTGGACTTTTAACAGATTCGTTTCTAGCCGTTATAAGTCTAACTTCCTTATTACTTGCCATAATAGGCCACGTATAAGAAAAAAAAAGCTAACTATAAAGCAACTATAAGGGGGCCATAAGGCTATTGCCCCTTATAATTTGTGCCCAAATGCATTCTTATTAGCGATAATACGGCTCTTATAAGAATATTATTTTTGGCAATATAACCCATTATAAGAAGAGTTTTTGTTAGTCTTCTAAAAGTCAATACCGGTTGTTAATACATATTTAATTAGGAGTATGTTACTTAGGCTTCACGTCCCGTCGTTCGTCTCTTGTTTGGTATAACAACGTTTCGTAGAAAATCGCTTCGGCTAATTTCAGTTACAATAAAGTCATTCCACATAATTATTCATTTGATCGAATATTTGATTGTTATAATTTTATTTCAAGACCAGAACTCGAAACCTATCCAGTTGCAGCGAGGAGTGAGACAGGGAGATGTGATATCTCCGAAACTGTTCACTGCTGCACTGGAAGATGTTTTCAAGCTTCTGGACTGGAAAGGACTCGGCATCAACGTCAACGGCGTATACATCACTCACCTTCGATTTGCTGACGATATAGTGGTCATGGCTGAGACCCTGGAAGACCTCGGCACAATGCTCGATGACCTCAACAGAGTCTCTCAACAAGTGGGTCTTAAAATGAACATGGAGAAGATGAAAGTTATGTCGAACTCACGTGTTGTACCCACTCCTCTGAAAGTTGGGGACTCTGCCCTTGAAGTTGTGGACGATTATGTTTACCTGGGACAAACGGTCCAGCTAGGTAGGTCCAACTTCAGCAAAGAGGTCAATCGTCGAATCCAATTAGGCTGGGCAGCGTTCGGTAAGCTACGAAATATCTTTACGTCCAATATACCGCAGTGTCTCAAGACGAAAGTCTTTGACCAGTGTGTGTTGCTAGTGATGACATACGGGACTGAGTCGTGGTCGCTCACTATGGGCCTCATAAAAAAGCTCAAGGTCACTCAAAGAGCAATGGAGAGGGCTATGCTCGGGGTTTCTCTGCGTGATCGAATTAGAAATGAGGAGATCCGCAGAAGAACTAAGGTAACCGACATAGCCCGAAGAGTTGCAAAGCTTAAGTGGCAGTGGGCAGGGCACATTGCTCGCAGGACTGATGGCCGCTGGGGCGGGATAGTCCTGGAGTGGCGACCGCGTACCGGAAAGCGCAGTGTGGGCAGGCCTCCAACAAGGTGGACCGACGATCTGGTGAAGGTCGCGGGAAGCCGCTGGATGCAAGCAGCACAAAACCGGTCGTTGTGGAGATCCTTGGGGGAGGCCTTTGTCCAGCAGTGGACGTCTTTTGGCTGAGATGATGATGATGATGATGATGAATTTTATTTCGTATAATTATTTCTTTGGAATAATGTCATTAGATTAAATTTAAATGAGGGTATACAAGCTACCAACTAATTATGAGACGACAAACACTTCAATCTCCCTGTGACCACGGACCCTGCAAAGGGTTCGCAACGTCAGGATAAACATTAAATAAGTAATATGTAAAATAAACGCGAGTAGATCCGTAAAAGTTGTTTCATTTCAATACAATAATATCTTAAATGCTAAGTACAGCCTTCTATTTGATTGACCGCCACGGCATGCAAATGTGGAGAGTATTGTGTACATTTTAAAGAAGGAAAAACTACATCAATTTTCTAAGTAATTATTAATAACAAACTTAACAATATAAATAAGAGCAAAAAATATACAACTCATTTCAAATGCTAGTAATAATTACGTAGGGCTTACGTAGCTTTCTGACATCATCAAAAATCTAAGAAAGGTTCATGTTTAAATTAACTTTTCTAAGTTTTTTTTAATGATAATACCCGTTCGAAAACTATAAGCCGTACATTTTAAATCATCACCATCATCATCATCTTCATACTGAAGTTTGGAGCAAGTAAGTGCAATCCCATAAAGCTTGTTTTAACTGGCGATAACTAAGTCCAGTTATCGTCAATTAAAACAAGTCCACTTTTAAATGTTGGGAATTAATCATTTCTGAACTCCATCTTACAGCTTTGGAGAATTGTAGGAAAATACTTCTTTTTTCTCCTTTGGGCCCCTAACCAACGCAGGGTTCATAAGCCTTTCCTTTTTGCCTTTTTGACCTTTAGGTTTATCCGGTACTTCATGTCTACCCCAGCGATTGTCTGTCCAGCGGCTAATATGACCAGTCCACTGCCACTTCAATAATCTAATACTTCGAGCTATGTAATTAATTATGAATGCTAAAATTCTGAACGTGTGGCGTTATGTTAATGTTTGTATAACTTTGGGATAGACATGGAATACAAATAACAAGGATAAATCAAAACGAAAATAAAGACGAGGAAAATATAAATACACAAAACGGGAATACTACCGCAAATAACTAGGATTATTTCAGGACATGAGTTATTAAAACATTGTAATCATTGTTTTTTTTTGAAGTGAAAACTTCTTTAGCTGCGTTGTACACTTTTTTGTAATGGGTAAAAAATGTTAAGTTCGCGTCAGGACACGTGGCCTGATCGAAAATTCGTAAGACGGATGACAGCCGGCGCGGCGTAGGAGAGGAAGTATCCCCCTCTCTTTCTACGGCGCGGCGAAAATGTATGCCTGCTGTTTCGTTTAGGCAGCGCAGGGCGCTTGCGCGAATGTTCGAGTGCTTTTTAATGTACCTAATATAAATTGTCATGTTTGTGTACGATAGCGCAATAAATAAATATTGTATTATACCACATAAATGATAGTACTTTTAATCTGATAATTGAAGCAATTCGTGCAAAATTATTCCCTAACCATTCCAAAATATCAAAAATGCACAACGTTAATATTCAAGTTTTCACTTCTGCCGGCACTCCCGGAGTGCAACCCATCGTTTTTTTTATTGATTAGTGTTTATTGTTTCATTTTCGTTACTGTATTTTGTACTAATATTAAATTGTATGAAACTACTGCTTCTCTTTCAAATCTATTCAAATCCAACCAAATTAAATCATTGATTGCGCTAATGTGGCGGTATTGTAAAAGTTTTTGTAGTGGTTTAAAATGACATTCTAAAATTCAGTTACAAATACCACTTGTAGTCTAGTGATTTTTCTACGCCATTCCTAAAACTAATCTGTTGAAAAGTATTATTACATCCACCATTTAAAAGTAACCACCGCACACGGTCTGTACACACGTTTGAATAGGCCTACATTCAAATGCAACCTACACAACAGCTGCGCTGTCAATGTCGATTCACCACAAATGATCAATGACATTATCAATTCACAACCGCTCTGTACTATGCAGATTGGTCATCAGCAATTTATTGAAAATAAAACATCTGACGAGTGATACAACGACACTAATAAAAACAGGTACAATGAATCATAAAAATCCAATTACCTACCGCGAAATAGCGCTTCGTCGCTGAATATCATAAAAGCAAAACATGATGTTCGCAAAATATCATATTAGCAAAACACCATATTCGCAAAACCATTCTTACAATATAATTTTCTTGAAACATCATATTCGCAAAAAAACATATTCGCATAACATTATATTCTCAAATCACCACATTCTTACAATATCATTTTCTTGAAACATCATATTCGCAAAATAACATATTCGCTTAACATCCTATTCGTGATTTTTTCTTACCAAAAGTACACTTGAAGGTACAGGTTTTTTGATGACCCCTGTTCGCTGTTGTACGCATTATCATCACTAGCTCATTTTCATGTTCCCACTGATGGGGCACCAGCTTTCCCTATGGCTTTACGTGCCTTCCGAAGCAGTCATTGTGATTCATTTAATAGCGATAACAGCCTTCATATAATTCTGAGGCTAAAATTACTTTTCTTTAAAATATTTGATATGTCTACGTTTCTTATCAAAGGCCGATACCGGCTACCATAGAGGCAGCACGATGCAGTCAGCCTAAGAGTTGTGACTGATTTCCATTAAATTATTCAGTTTAACGACGCCTTAATAGGCTAGAGGATGTTCGTACGGATATCCGAGTGAAAAAGTCCGGTGGGTCGTAACGCGAGGCATGAAAGCCTTTACGGCCTTATTTATGGTATTTACTTCGGCAAACGCGCTTGTTAAATTTTTATAACCGAAGTAGTTTCTTAGTAAAAAAATGTAGGTGAGTAGTGGATAAAACTAGTCTATACTACTAAGCTACTTTGCCAACTGAAGCTTCTTTTATGCATTTTGAAACACTGAAATCTGTGAATTTGTTAAGGGTGCGCCGTCCATAAGTGACAAGTGTCATATGTTTTATTTGAAATGTCGTCGTCCATATTTATTTGATGCCGCGCGGCATGGGGAATTTAAGGTGCTTAATAAAAAATAATTATTTAAATAACCACTTGATGAATCGAAAATGTAGTCTAGCAATTTATAGTTTATCCATTGATGATTGTTTAGACAAAATCAGAGGTACAATAATTTAGATAAACTATAAGAAATCTACTAAATGCCGCCACTCGTTTTCATGATTTTTGCTCAACTTTAAATGATATTGTAGAAAAAACTATAGCGTGTTATGAATTTATGGTTCTGACAAATTGTAAACACGTTCCCTATGATACTAAATATATATTTTGTTCATTTAATACGATAGTATTTTCAATTATATCTACTTAACCGTAACTGCATTTTTGGCATTTTTTGTCGGCGCACCCTTAACAAAAATCGCATTATCTCGCTATAAAGTGGAGGAGCAAATGGCGAAACAATTTCGGTGACATCTCCCACGGCTCTTGGTACGATTTGTTAGTTGATATCATAACACTGTGCGCCAAACTAGACCTCGTATGTTGGCAGTGGGCCACAGTGCAAATATAACGACCCAAATGTCTCCGTGGCTTATTTTTTTTTAAGTTGGCTTCAGATGCCTTATACACACGCCTGCACAACAGACTATCAAACACACCAGCACAGACTGTCGAACTTCCTCAATTGTCTTTGAACTTTAAGTAAATGTAATAAGGTTGAACATTTGTTAAAGAAATTTGACAGCTTTGGATAGGTTTACATCACCAAAGCTCCACTTTTAATCTATAAAGTGTGCTAGTAAAAAAATAAGTAGGTACCTGGATGACCAAGCTTTGCTAAGTTTTTTTTTTTTTTTTTGGTAAATCGTGTTTTTTAGAAATTATATTTAGATACGAATTACATACTGATGAAATATGAATAATAGTTTTCGATCTAACCAACATAATAATAAAAAATATAAAAAATAAAACAATACATAAATAATAAAATAATCATCTGGACTCGAACCGGGGGTCTTCTGGCACATGAGTAGATATGTACATATATCTACTCTACTTATGTGCTTCTGGTTTCGGGACCGCCCGATTTCTCACCTGAGCTATTAAAACCTTATAGATTATGGCGAAATTTACCTTCGTATTCTAATGATATTGATGCAGATTTTCATTGCCTAAAAACACGGATAAAATGACGTTTTCAAAAAATTAAACCTAGCTAGATCGATTTATCGCCTCCGAAACCCCCTGCATACCAAACTTCATGAAAATCTTTGGAGCCGTTTCCGAGATTCAGATATATATATATTTATATATACAAGAATTGCTCGTTTAAAGGTATTACATAACGTGATTTTAATAAACTGTATACGAGTACATGTGCTTCGATTATATAAAGATAAAATGAAAGACTCGGTGATTGTTTTGCATAGTGAATATAGGACCTTGAATATACGTTACAAAATAACAGAGGACCAAATAAAAATTATGCCCTTACGATTTGTATTAATAGGTGTGAAATGGGTAAGTTAAAAGATTTGGCAACTATTTATTGATGTTCTAATTAAGTAATTAATTAAGTACACATGCCTGCACATCGAACTACCACAATACAAATATTCCTCCAATATATACTTTTCCTCATTGATCTATGTGTAAGGTATATGGTTAAACATTCATTGAAATTAAAGAAATCTGACAGTTTTGGATAATCTGATGTACAGACGTCCGTCTGCACAAACTTAGTGCTCACAAACTTGTGATATTTTAGGTATGATAGTTACAAACATTTAATAATTTATTGTTAGTTATGAAAATACATTGATATTTATACAATAAATGAGTATAAAATACACATCGGCAGTTGCATTTCGCACGCAGAAAGGTGAAATGTCCATAAAAATGTTGTTCCTCTCATACCATATTAATAGATTTTTTCACAGCTCCAACCTCGACTTTTATTCCCGTAATTTCGCCAAATGTTCCACCTCCCCGGTCCAAGTGCTTCCGAACGACTCCCAGAACGCCTGTTTGGTAAATTGTGGGAAAGGGGTATTAGGACTTTGGTCGTACCACAGTACGTAAATATTTTGTACGTTTGGGAAAATGACATATGGCAATAATCATCTTTATTTGGTGCCATGAAAGTTTACAAATTTAAACATGACGCCTTTAACTACAATACATTAGAACTGTGTCAACAATTTACCTACATCATCATCGCCATTATCATCTCAGCCAAGAGTCGTCCACTACTGGACAAATGTCTCCCTCAAGGATCTCCACGACCGACGACCGGTTTTTTTTGGAAGTTTGCGTACATAGTAGTAATCCTAACTATACTAATATTATAAACGCGAAAGTTTGAAAGTATGGATGGATGTTTGTTACTCTTTCACATAAAAACTACTGAATGGATTTGGATGAAATTCGGCATATAGATAGTTTATAACCTGGATTAACACATAGGATAGTTTTTATCCCGATATTCCCACGGGAACGGGAACCACGCGGGTGAAACCGCGAGCGGCCGCTCGTTATAAATAAATAAATCTATAAAACATAGTTATAAAACATTAATGACAATTATTTAGTAATACACCTTCAACAGTTACGGATCACAATTATCGGTAATCGAATCTTCGTTATTTGGAATACAGCTCCAATCTTGAGTCCGTTACAGACATATTATATTGAAAGCTTTTAAAGTTAGTACCATAAATGTAATTAATTGGCCATCGGGTAAACCCAAATTTCAAAAGTTCCTATTTTTACAGCATAGAAAGTAGCTTAGTGCCCCGGTCCATGTTCGCAGTTAAAAATACATAGAATCATAATTTTATAATAATACTCGTATAAGTCCTTCCTTACTAAAAAACGATCAAAATCGCATAGCCCAAGATACTGGACTTACAACGCTAATATTTTGCAAGTTCATGACGTAAGCAAGTTATGAGACGGTATTCTCCAAATCTCACTCGGGCCACGGTATGGGTACTTACCTGGACAAATTGAAACAACAAACTAACTTATTGACCCTTAACAAGGTCTACAATGAATTGCGAGACATATCAACAGCACTTTATAAGAGTATCATGTGTCACTGGAGAATGTTTGGTAGCGTTATGAGAAACCGGATGAGCAACACTTCAGAACTGTCGCTTTCTGGTGATCCAATTGAGTCGTACGAGTAAACATTCCATTCGTATAGAAAAATAGTGTTTATGTTATGATACTATACCAGCAAACAAATACTGGTCACGACAAGGCGGTCACCGTAGTCGTCGTCTGTATATCTACGTAGTGTTCCTTTGGGCAGGGTTTTCCTATATAGACGAAGTAAATCTATTGTACCATCTTTTGCACAATTGTTGACGTTTTAAAATACAATCACAAAGGGTCCAGGAAAGGGGTCACCTTATCTTTAAAGATTTACTATATCTACTGCGCGAAACAATGAACACCATAAGTAAATTTCTTTAAATTCAGAAAGCAACATACCCTTATATAGGGTCTAACAATATCAATAAGCGAACGTTTAAGGGGAGCATCTATACATCACACTGAGCATGCTCACCAAATTTGTTCCAAAACTACAGGCTCGTTACCAAGATAATCAACAAAACATTATCATAATTCACCAAAAAATACACCCTTTCTAAACCCGTACAGCTGTAGGTACTACACGCACATAAAGATAGCCGTGTGTGTATGAATGTCATACAATGGTTTTTCAATTGTGTGCGTGTATCTGTACACTATCTTTTTATTGACGCTTGCGTGCGTGTTAGTAAAGATACAGCATGTTTCATGATGTGCATTATTTTAATTGATTTAGTTTGTTAAAAAACATAACTTTGAAAAATCGCTATAAAACTGGAGCCCATTTTTTGTCATTTTATTCAGAATGATGTATAGATACCGCCCTTAAACGTTCGCTTATTGATTTTTTTAGACCCTGTATAGTACTTTGTAGAATAAAATAAAATACATTTCTCTGAATCAAAAATTATACAGTTTTACAGAGGTAACTGCTTGACTTTCATGAAGTTTTAAAAGCCTACTTTGAAACGTAGCTTTACTTTAGGAATTCAGTTGACCTACCTGGGACGTGGGATCTGGGATAGATTTCAACTGACTTTACCGCAGATAAACTACGAGTAGAAGGCACTTATTAAGACATGCTGTGGTCGCAATAATTATACTTATTACAGATTCTTCGGTTTTATACTTTTCGCATTTTAAATATTGGGAAAACCTGTTAAGGCATTAGAAAACTCATAACGAGCCCATAAGTTTAGGCTGCTGGACTCATTAATATGAGATATTTAATGTGCAATATACAATAAATATATTTAAAAAAATAGTGCTTGGAAATACATTGCTAGAGCTGCAGGTCATTTTTATTTATAGGTTTTTTTTTGTCTTTAATTAAGTGATGTTTGTTTTGGTTTTTTTTCTTTAATGGAGTAAGATAAGTTATCTTTAAGTTTAATGATTATTATTATCGTGATTAAATATTAATCTCTATACCTACTGTTTTTGCAAACGCTCTTGGATCATTGACTTACTTCTAACTTAGCTAACAAACAACCACCAAAATAGTTTGACCAAATATAACTTCAAAATGTAGGATATTTTTGTGGCAAACAAGTCAAGTCAAATAAATAAAGCTACTTAAATGCTCATGACTGTTCCACTGCTGCTATAAAGTAATGTATCCACGCAGGGGACATCATTATGATCAGATTAAACGGCATGAGATCACTCGAGCAATTGCGAACGAAATCGCCTCTCTATTAGGTAATTGTGGATGTGCACGTTACCATCAGGCCACTAGATTTGCCACACAAACGCTACAAGTCAAACAAGGAGTCATGACTGTAGATTCTTTAGATTCAGCATAAACAGTTTTGAATAAACTCCTAAACCGAAATTATGCAGAAAATGTTCGTTATTGTTCGGCAATATGTAGCTTGGTTTTGCAGTTCGTAAATCCGGTTACAGGCGTTGTAAACGACATCTGAAACAAACAGTAAAACCGATTAGGCTCCGACCGATCAGGCTTCCTGGTTGAATTCGTTTAGACCACCCAGTGGACTCAAGACACGTAGACACTTAACTAACAGACTGACAATGTTTTGAAATAAAAGATAACGGATTTACATCAGTTTCTATAAACCTCAAATTCTCGCTAGAGAACAACGATTCATCCCTACGATGATACTCAAGGCTATTAAAATTAAAAAACGTCCTAATTTCAAAAACACAAATTTAGAAAAAAAAATCCACGAGCAGGATTTTTTTTTTTCATCATTTATATTTTTGTAATTTGTTCGCAACAAAATTTGCGTTAAAAGTTATATAAACAAAACAAGCATTTTATCCTAATTTCAATAGAGAAGATGGTTGGAATTTACCACCAGCCTGGGATCCCATTATTCAAAATATTGAATCCCAGCCCCAACACCATACTACTGTAAGCTCTTTCTGTGTAAAACGGAACGCACGTGATTAAATTTAAATGAGGGTTTATAAGCTACTGACTAATTATGAGACGACCACAACCTCAGCCTCTCTGTGACCACGGACATCAAAAACTATAAAACAAAATCGCAATGTAAGGGGTAATTTAGCTAATTTTATAATGGTTCTATAAAAATGCACTTATGATGTCTTATTGCTATCTAAGCATTATGTTAACCAATAAATGGCCACAGATAGTTTAGTATACCGATTATTGGAAGTGAACGATTGACGTCCACAATTTAGTTTGCTAACTAAACAAAGGTTTGTCTTTCAACAAAACAGCATCACTGTGGCGTGTTGACTCGCCAGCTCGTGGCACTGTGCTGTCCTCCCACAGCCAACAGTGTAGCCACTCGATTACTCACCTGTCCAATCGAATTAACAAGCAATTTGCCACTAAACTGTCGTTTTATAGTTAGATCATTCGCTTCTAACCCGCACTGCGCTTTGTGATGCTGAATTTATATCTTCCGAGTATTCCGAGAATTCACCGTTGAAAATCGCAATTGTATAACGATATAACGTCCATTGTAAACTATAATTGTCCTAATGCTAGACAAAGGCCAAAATGATGGAGTCATTGAAATCAAGTCATCGCTACAACTGATGGGTATTGGCTTAATTGGTGATCACTAAACCATGGCCCCATGCATCGAAAATTCCGAAATACATTTTGCCCGATCGAGGAATTGGAACCGGGACCCTCGGGTATCGAGCCGAGCGTTTTGCCAATCGGCCACCCGAGGCGTTGATTTGTTACGTTTAGCAGACCAAATTTATTTGCAAACACATGTTACAGTTATGATTATTGTAAGAATCAAATGTATACTTATTTTTTTTCATTTGTTGACTGATTTCTTTTAGAATGTCAGAAGTATTAGGATAGACTTTTATAATTTTAACTTTGTTGTAAGCTTCGAGAACATTATCTGAATTGTATAAAAGAATTATTTAATGAAAATAAAATTAAATATCTTTGGATTCATTTATAAGACGACAGTTGATATCCGCTCTACTATGATACAGAAATGACAGATACAACATCAATAAAATGCTCGAAGTTAGCAAATTAAAGTACCAAAAACGCTGTCATGCCTGTAAATACTTAAAAAGTTAGTTTCAAATCTTTAACTAACCATGAATAATGGGGCTTTAGGTTCTAAGAACTTGTACGTCACCGCTATCGTTAGGTGGAGTTTATTGGGAAACTTTGAAGGAACTTATCATACTTTATGACAAGAATTTATTTGGAAATTTAACCATGCAACGTAATTTCTACAGGCATGCTTAAAATAAATAGTGTTAGAAATTCTCAGAGTACCTACGTAAACCCGAACAATCATCAAAATGTGACGGCTAATGATGCACACTATGCTTCATTAGCTGCTCGCATTTGGGCTCCATTTCCGCTTAACATTAAATAGAGATGTGACATTTTCCTCCCCTATTATAATAAGAAAATGTATTCCCAACCAATTGATCAAAATCAATGGGGGCAAATTACAGCATGATATAATAACATTGCTATTTTAAAAACAAGTCTACTAAATTAGCTCTTAATTATTGCGTGAGTTTAAAATAGGGATCTTATTGTATAATAAAAATAATAATTTTTTCCTTATTTCTTAGAGAAAGCTTTTTCAGAATCAGTACCATTGATCGTCTATTGAGAACTTTTTTTGTTTGCAGCACTGAATTCAAAGACTTTTCTCATTTGTTACAGGTTCTATTGGGATCTGTGTATGCTACTGCTACTAGTGGCCAATCTCATCATTCTGCCTGTTGCCATCTCCTTCTTCAACGATGACCTCAGTACGCGCTGGATTGCCTTCAATTGTCTCTCGGACACCATATTCCTTATAGATATCGTTGTTAATTTTAGAACAGGTACGGATGTTTTTATATATTTAAAGCATTTATTTAGAATTGCAATACATGAATAAAGACTGCCTTCTTAAGTAATAACGAGAAATATTTATGGAAATAATAGAAAAATAGCGGCCTTGCAAATAAGATATAACGAGTAGGTATATATTTTTGACATTAGACCATTTTTTAAATTAACGAAGTTCTATTATCTTTTCAGGAATTATGCAGCAAGATAATGCAGAACAAGTGATATTAGATCCCAAGTTAATAGCGAAGCACTATTTGAGGACATGGTTCTTCCTTGACCTCATCTCTAGTATACCACTAGATTATATATTTTTGATCTTCAATCAGGTAAACGTACGTTGCAATTTGGCCGTGTTGTTCTTATTACTAGTTTTAAACCTGTCTTTTATGTTATTGATTCTGTTTCAGCTTGGGTGTTCATTTGTTTAATAGGCAATATTTTTGTTGTTGTTGTGTTATGTATGTTTTGGTTTCTCATTGTGAACTATTGTCCAACTGCCACGAGACCCTACGACATCGTGTTTGGTTTATTGTAATTTAAAGGTTTTAAGAGAACATGTAAAGGTTTGATTGTCGCACACTAGTTTCATTCTTCATCAGAAGATTTTCTATTTGTTTTTTAACTCACACTACAATGTACTACTTGCACGTTTGGTAACCCATATGATTCCTCAGGGTACGTCTTCCTCGATTTTCCTGAGTAGCATATTGTTAAGATCGTATGGGATATCTACTTCTTTTATTAATCTTAAATTTTAATATGCACCTTCCAATTGTGTGCACCAGCTGCTGGTAATAATTATTTCTTTACCTCTTTCTTGCACTTAATTGTTATCGAAACTATATTCTTTTCTCAATGTATTATTGTGAATCTGCTATCTTAATATCGATAATTTTGCACGACGTCTTCAGTTCTTCAATACTTCTTTTCTTGACTATATTCTTTCTAATCGATTTGATTCGAGCATGGTGTCTTATATGCTTTTTCAACTAATGAATTGTTTTCTGTTTGGGTATTTTAATTACAAAATACAACTTGTTTTGTGACACCTCCTACCTGGATTTTTTTTCGACTTAATAATACAACACGACCAAATTGTAACATTTATTTTCTTCGGACAGATTTACACTAACAGGCAGTGCAATACTACTTAACTTAGATTACATTAATATTGAAGCTAGATTTATATAGAATGCCACAAGCTGTCGATAGGCCTTTAATTACAAAAGCTTTCACTGGTAATCGATAATAATGAACCACTTGATACTCTAGGTACGGAAAATGTAAATTTTTAAAACATAATTATAATATGTTTAATTGTTACGCTTGAGCACTTTTCTTTGGCTGACTGATTTATATAAATCTTTTAATATCAGCAAGAGCATGTCTTCACTTAAAATTTTAATATGGAACGTTGCCGTCTTGATTCTCTGCTCTGAAGCTGCTTAGATTAATCGCCAATGTGTCTATATTTGTATTAACATTTTTGTTCGTGTTGACAGGACTTTAGCGAAAGCTTTCAAATTCTCCACGCGGGTCGGGCGCTCAGGATACTGCGGTTAGCGAAGCTCCTCTCGCTGGTGCGGCTACTGCGTTTGTCCAGGCTCGTCCGATATGTATCCCAATGGGAGGAAGTATATGTAAGCCATCATCTCTTCTACACTGTGGGTACACTGGGTTGCCACAGACTAAATAACCCTAACACTGCTCTAACACATTACGCTCACATTTACTAACACGACATGACTAACTAATGCTACTAAAACTTCCTGCAATATTGGATTAAACAATGGTTTAAATGCTAATTAAATTATGACCTTGAATATAATAAGATAACTTGATGATTTAAGATCTGAAAACTAATGAGAAATAACGTGCTATAATATTTTAAATATGTTCTAGCTGTAGTGATCCTAATGACGTAAATGGAGTTGTGTTGTAATCCTGTATTATACCATTGATCCCACCCCCACTGTATGTGAGCCCACGTCCCGCTCTGCACTTCTCTACTGCTTCTCTGCAAGCTTCTTTCTGCCTGAGCACGCTCTCACTCGTGACGTCTACTCTGTCTCTTTTCTCTGCGCCCGCGCCGCGAACGCAACGCCGCGTACGCCGACCCGAACCGTTCCCTGGCCAACATGATATTATTTGCGAAATTGTTCATATTGATTTGCAGCTTTTTCGAGCCTTTTTAGAACTGATGCGCTGACGCCAAAAGTTAGTAGTCCCCAACATAACAGTACCGTTACAAAACAATAAAATAATACGGGACTCTTGAATAATACAGTAGATTAAGCACTACAAATAAACACAATTCGCACATATTAATAGTTTTATCAGCATCATCGTAGCATAAACTTCGTCATAACTCTTTTGAACGAAAATGAAATGTCGCGACAGATAAATTAGAATCGGTTAACAGTAGAGTAGCATAAACGGAACGACGGATGTGAAGCGGAGATTCAGAGAGAAGTGGAGTACGGGGAGGGTGGTGACGACATCGCAGTGACGGTGTTGTGTGCAGATGAGCCCCGCCCCGCAGCCGCGTGACGAGCCGGGCGACGCGGACGGCGGCTCGCGCGACCTCGCCTCGCAGGTGCAGCATGACCGTCCGCGCCCTCTGCGCTCCCTAGCGTAGGGGCCTAGCCCACGTCCCGCTCGACTCGGTGTTAGTGCATCCTGTGTGTCCGCACGCGCCCTGCCCCGCTCGCCCCGCACACCCCGCGGACCTTCGCTGAACCCTGCCCGCGCTCTGGGCGCGCCTGGCTCTCTTCCTACTATCTCGTGTTTCTCGCTTGTTTTCTAGATCTTGCAGAATCTTCAAAAAAAGCGCACGGAACGGAGGGGACGTCTCAGCTCCGATGTTACCAAAAAGAAGGGTGGCACCAAAAGCAATCTGATCTTCAAGGTAACCTGGGTCGGCACGAGCCGGCGCGCATGTGCTCGTTCGCCCGCTTAGCATGTTGCCGGCGGCGCCGGCCGGCGTCCTAGTCTGCGTTCGCTTCGCTTACTCTCTTACTTTGGCGTTTCTGTTTCCGACCCTCGTCCCTCCGGCGGCCGCGCGGGCGTAGGCGCGCGAGGGCGGCGGGTCGCGCGCCCGCGAGGCGGCCGCGGTCGCGCGACCTCGCCGCGCCGCCACCACGCATGCTCGCTCGACGACTCGTTTCACGCGTTCATATTTTATTTCTCACAATACTTTAATAAATCATCGGTAGAGAATCATCGCGATGCTTGATCTCGAGCGTCCTTGTCGCGCGCAGTCCGCACGGCTTCCTTTAGAGGCGATGCTTAATTTGGAACCAATGATAATATTTCTCGTTCTACCCGCAGTTCCTCAACATGGCATCGGTGTTCATGCGGATATTCAATCTAATCTGCATGATGTTGTTAATCGGCCACTGGTCTGGCTGTCTACAGTTCCTCGTTCCTATGCTACAGGGATTCCCGGCAAACTCTTGGGTCGCGATAAACGAACTGCAGGTAACAATAATTTGTTTTTCTTATTATCTTAAACTAACCATTTTTTAAATGACGAATTGAAAATAATCTTAGAATCACGCAAATGTTAAGCGTGCGTCATTGTCAACCTGAATTCGCGCTCGACAATCGAAAAATGTGAATTTAAAGTTGCCTGTTTTTTCGCACGACGAAGCTCGCTCGCTCGACATAACTGTTATAATAGTTGGGAGAATAAGATAAGATAGTGGTGCTTAGCTGGGAGAGAACAAACCTATGATGATAAAGTCAACCAAATTATCCCGCAAGTAAAATGTCTGTGTTGAAGAAGTACCAGACCACAAAATTTACAAAAAATTGCATTCAGAATTGACTTCTTAATCTAATAAGTTGTTCTTCATTGTCATTCCAGGAAGCGTTCTGGCTGGAGCAATACTCGTGGGCGCTGTTCAAAGCGATGTCGCATATGCTGTGCATCGGTTACGGCCGGTTCCCGCCGCAGTCGCTGACGGACATGTGGCTGACGATGCTCTCCATGATCTCGGGGGCCACGTGCTACGCGCTCTTCCTCGGACACGCCACCAATCTCATTCAATCCCTCGACTCTTCAAGAAGACAGTACCGTGAAAAGGTAAGATTCTTAATCTGAGAAAAGATACGAGGTTCATACATATAATAGTAGTAATACTAGTTAGGAGAGGAATTGAAATAGAAATTGAAATAGAAATAATCTTTATTTGGTACAGTGCATGTGTGAATGCACAAATAAAGATTTTAAGATTATAACAATTTTCAATTGTTATTAAAAATGAAAGTAATGATAATTTGTTACCCCACAAATTACCAACATAACAGGTATAATTACAACTAGGAATCCGTTTTGACAAACGTCATGTCGAACCAAGCATTGACAGTTTGTTGTTGTAAACACATACCCTCAGATCATAATGATCTGAGCACATACCTACCTTATCGTTTATGACGTGCATGCGTCCAAATGCAGCTGCCCCTTAATCTCTAAAGACACATCGATGTGCAGTTGCAAAGGAATTTAAAGTATCCAAGTATCCAAGATACATTCAGACCATTATTTTAGCTTGTCGGGTCAGGATTTGATAGTGTTGGTACAACCCACTTATTAGGTACATTTGATTTAAAGAAAGCAAGTGGGGTACTATCTCTTCACGAAATAATGAAAGAAATTGCAGCTTCATAATCATCATTAATTACGTAAATAATCTACTCATTTTACTATATATATTCATTCTAGTTACTGTTATCTTATCGACCAAATTTCGTTTAATCTGTATAAGACTTTACTGTAAGTTTTTAGTTAAGAGTGAACTTAGAAATTCATATTTTAACCGTTATGAACACCTGTTCGTAATTATTTAATATTCATATGAAAAATCACAATTTGTTCTGTCACTTAACACATCCTGTGCCTTATCTAATCATCACCCATCAAATTGTCGACAGTCAAACTTCAAACTTTGCCAAAAAGCGATTTAAATTCAGTTTCTAATTACCGACCACTAAAGTCTACATTGCCTGTTTCAGAGATTAGACGTGAGTACAGAGCAAAATGTTTGTTCGTGTGTCATTGATGTTATTATTATATGAGCAATAGTCTTCTTCGCCTCATATCGCACTGAAATCTCATTGGTTCACATAGTGTTAACGGGTGTTCATAACAGTTTTCTCATGGGCCGCACTAACAAATGTCATCCGCTAAATTCTTGTAGGTTCATCAATATTGTGTGTTCAGTAGGTTGCAGAGTTGTCTCTAACAAAGCTACAAGCACGATGTGGAGTTTGCAGTACACTAGGGTTATGTGTCGATGTAATTTATGGTAGCTTCGGTTTAAAATCAGTGATGAGACTGACTGACCTGACAGAAGGTACGGTGATGATCCACTATCAAAGCCAAAACTTTCAACGTCGTAACTCATCACAGGCCCTCATAACAGAAATTTATTTTTTCTTGATACTATTTCTAGGTGAAACAAGTAGAAGAGTACATGGCGTATCGCAAGCTGCCAAGGGAGATGCGGCAACGGATCACGGAGTACTTCGAGCACCGGTACCAGGGCAAGTTCTTCGACGAGGAGCTGATTCTCGGCGAGCTGAGCGAGAAGCTCCGGGAGGACGTCATCAACTACAACTGCCGGTCGCTCGTCGCGTCAGTGCCGTTCTTCGCGAACGCCGACTCCAATTTCGTTTCGGATGTCGTCACTAAACTACGTTACGAAGTCTTCCAGCCTGGTAATAATAACACTGACTATTATGTTTTTCAAGTATGCCTCATTCAAAGCACTTCTTCTTCCTCTTTTCGTGTTAGCGACATCGACATCATCATATCCTCCCGATCAGAAAGCAAGCCCGCTTGTCAGCCTCGATCTAATCGTCCATAGTACAGGAAGTACTTCGACTATTAAGTTTTCAAGAGGTACATAGAATAGATAGTGCACAGAAGCATTAAAAACTGTTGGAAGAGCTGGATTTTCAATTGGTATATTATTAGATTAACCTTAATAAGTTAATCCAAAGGACCAACTTATTAAAGTTTGATTAGTGATGTCCAATAGCGTTACCAATTCTTTTGGATTAAGTTGGCATGGTTGGTCAAAAACTTCTGTTTGAAATACGAAATTTAATTTTTTTTAATTAATATTCAACTCACTGGAGCTCGATGGCGCAGTAGTTAACGCGCCCGGTCAGCGATTGCTAAAGAAGATTGGCAGACTCCCGTGTATTTTCAGAACCACTTAAAGGCTTAGCGTGCCAAGAAGTGAATAGTAAGATTTCAATACTCTAATATAGCTTATCAAAAAATGTAATGGTGAGATATACTTTAAAGCTGGGGATAATAAGTTGAATTTATAACCTAACCTCAAAAAAGCCCAACGTATTATGCATGTAATAGTAGTTCTAGTAGGAAATGTAACTATTATTACTGTTACCGTGTTGTTAGTACTATTATTACTGTTATCTGCTTAGATAGGAACGACAGCAAGTATTTCGATCTACTTCAGTGAACAGCAGTAGATAGATGGAAAGGTACTACAATCAACAACAGTAATACATAGAAGGGAAGGTGGTGAGTGTCAGATCCGCCGCGGGACCTTCTACCTATCCTATATAATAGTTCCTATTAAGTTAAGTATTCAGTTTTAATTCCTATATTCTAGATAGTAGTATTATTTACAGAATTTAATAATCTACTAATAATAAAACAAGTACGTAGTGTTTATTTTACAAAAGAACAAAATGAAGCAAGGGAGAGAATAAAACTCCTAATAACCGGCATATCCCACGTTACGAAATGATGCTAATCTTGTGTCACTGTCAACAATTTTTTTGGGTTGCCAGTTTGAAACGAAATGATAATCGATTAAAAGTTCAAAATCATTCTTATAATCGATCGATTTAAAAAATCAATATAGATATTGCGCAAAATAGAACCGAAATAACGGTTTTTGACTTTTCTTAATGGATTTAAATATTTAGACATCTTTATTATAAATACATACCTAACAAATTGTATTTTAGGTTTTCTTTAAATCAGAATAATCGATTCATAATAATACTATTATTCTATGGCAGCACAGGATGATTGACATGTAAAAAACGTTTTGTTTTTGCAAGATAGACTACATAAGATTAGCGTTTCGTTTCAGGGAAAAAGAAGATACTACAATCATGTTTTTCCAACTATTTCCAGCTTCCATTAAAACATTCTAAATTGAAAAATAACTACCTCATCACGATCTTTAAATTTCATATAGTCAGATTTGGGAATGATAACTTTTAACTGTTTTTTCCCTGTGTGGTGCCGGGGATAAAGAATTGCACCAACCCATCTCTTCCCGTGGGTGTCGTAAAAGCCGACTAAGGGACCATTCCAGAGGATGGGCAGCAGCATCTCTCTGAGGTTACCCTCAACCTACTGCGATCGCCAACCCGCCTGCCAAGCGTGGCGATTACGGCAAATACCCCTCATATCCTTGGGGGAGGCCTTTGTCCAGCAGTGGACGTCTTTTGGCTGAGATGATGATGATGAACTTTTATGAATTTGAATAGGTGGTTCCCAGTTTGCCATTCTTCTTTAAGCAATTTTCACCAAAGGCCGGTCATCGGACGGGTGACCAAAAATTTATCATATTGAGCTCCTCCGTGCTTCGTAAGGCACTTTATTGCTCCGTCATTGGATATTGGTCCCAGTCCCAGCTGCATTAGCAGTTGTTAATAATCACCAATTCGCACTGGGCCCGCGTGAGGGGATATAAATGAGCTGGTGATTATTTTGATTCAACTCACTACATAAAAATAAGTGTATTTAACTAAATTGTTTTAAATATATTTCAGGTGATATCATTATAAAAGAGGGAACCATCGGTAACAAAATGTACTTCATTCAAGAAGGTATCGTAGACATTGTGATGGCCAACGGCGAGGTGGCAACCAGCCTATCGGACGGCTCATACTTCGGCGAGATCTGCCTGCTGACGAACGCCCGCCGCGTCGCGTCGGTCCGCGCCGAGACCTACTGCAACCTGTTCTCCCTCTCCGTGGACCACTTCAACGCCGTGCTCGACCAATACCCGCTGATGCGGCGCACGATGGAGAGCGTCGCCGCCGAGCGGTTAAACAAAATCGGAAAGAATCCCAACTTAGTGGCGCACCGCGAGGATGACACCACCTCCGAGGGGAACACGATCAACGCGGTGGTGAACGCGCTGGCAGCGGAGGCGGAGCACGTGAGCCTGTCGGACGACAGTGTGGCGCGGCTGTCGGAGCGCTCGCTGGGGCTGGCGCTGCAACCGCTGCAGGCCGCGTCGTGCCGCATGGCGGGCGTGGCGCTGCCGGGGCTCGGCGTGGCGGCGGCGGCGCTCCCGCGGCCCAAGTCCGAGCACGACTTCAGCGCCACGCCCACGCCCCACCTCGCCTCCACGGCCGCCTTCCACAAGTCCGACGCGGGCATCGCGCCCTGACGCCGCACGGTGTGCTAGTGCCCCGCGGCCGACCGATAGCAATACTAGGCTTAGTGCGAGCCCAGCGCCCGCGCGGCGCCGCCTCGCTAGTTGTAGCGTAGACACGAGTATTATAGCTGCGACTTCGCCGGGCGCGCACGCACAGCGCCGCCCGTTGAATCTCATTTTGTGATCTTATACTTAATTCTCCTGTGTTATAATTTAGGTTAAATTTTATATCATTGACGCTGTGAGGGATCGACGAATACGCGACGTATTCCGATTGTATAGATATACCTGTTATATATTGAGAATGATACTATTGAATCTTTATAGAGATACCTTGCCATTAAAAGAGAAAATAATTATATAGACTAGACTGAAATGTAAAGATATCACTATTTTATGCTTTGTTGGCGTATGAAATAGACCTCTATTGTTGATGCGGAGTATCCGATCGCAGAGATATAAACGTTCGAAGTATATAAACGTTCCTGATAATCACGATTCGAAGATATTATATTTGAAGTTGTTTATGAAACGTTAGATGTTGGATCGTGGGAAATGTAGAGCGTGGCCCGTGGCCGCGCGGCGCGGGCCGGCGGCGATGCGTCATCCGGCTGCGAACCGAAAGGTCGAATTTGAACGAAACTATTTCCATCTTTTTCATAAATGTTTCGTTGTGGAAGAATCGTGCGTTCGTTCGGTTCGCAGCGAATTCGGTTCGCCCCGCGCGTCTCGAGGCGAGACACGCACCAGCGACGCACAATAAACGAGCCTCACGCGCGATTTAATAGCACACGGTTGCTTTCTTCATTTTAATTATAAGTAGTCATATCTACCAATCTACCAATAATTGACATATTTAGCGCCACATTCTCTCGGTTTCCTAAGTAGAGGTGGATCAGTAGCGCTTCGAATATTTTGAAAGTCGTTTCTTTGTGTAAATATTGTATGTCGAGGATTCGCTAGCGTTGTCATTGGAAGTGAAGTGTCGGTTGCGAACCCAGCCAACGAATGAGAGAGACGTTTATCTTCTTTTTCACTGAATGGGTACAAGGCAAGAGAAGTATTTAGTCTTATTTCTTTTTCTTATAAAAACCAGAATGTCTTTCGTTTCTCTGCTTATATAAGAGAAGGAAAGTTCTGTTCTCTCTCGTTGGCTGGGTGCGTGCGACACAAACGGCGCTGCCGGCGTCGAATCCACAGAATGGGAAAGTACAGAATGTCAAGTAGGTACTCCAATTAGGTGCCTACGTTCGTCTATAGTGCTTGCGCATTGTATTCCAAACAAAACGCGCCTGACTCGACCCGAGGTTGTCTTTACTTATGCTTCATCGCGCTTCGTATGACAGTCGTTCTGTACCTATCTGTTCTGTGGCCAAGCGGTCCAGTCAATTATTTCATGCTCTCGCTACGCGGGACTCTGTCTCGGTTCTCGATGCACTAATACACTTCATACCTTGTTTTTAATTAATTGTAGGTAAAAAAATAATTTATTGTCGATAGCGATCATTTCGTAGGAGTAAGTAGGCCGGAGCGTTAACAAATTCGGACGAATTACGTATGTGATAGGAAGGGGGGCGCTTGCAAGGCGGTCGGCGCGGCGAGCCAGTAGCGTAGGTAGAAGGACTGCGCATGATTACATGCTTCTCTTTACACACGATTTATTATATCATTTACTTCTTCGGTAGCTACCTTAGTTGACGACTCCGACTTACGACAGCTTGCGCAACCGCTTCGAAAGTTTTAAATAATTTTAAGTTAGATATAACTTAGGTAATATGATTAACATATCCTAGCGATGTTGAGACCACCCGCCGAGCCGACCGCCGCGCGCGCACCGCCTTGGCACGATCATCGTTGACTATTTCTTATAGTGTCATGACAATTTGTAAAGGTGGTTTTGCAAATGTTGACTTTTTAGCCAAAATATAGTTAATGAATGACGAACCAATACGCAGTAGCTTAATAATTGTAGATTGACGCAGCCTAGTTCTCGGTTTTTCGAATAACACCAATAGTTACTTTGTACTTGTAAGCTATTTATATACAATTGGTCTTAGCAAAATGACTATCTGTCAATTTATCTACAAGGAGAAAAATATTATTATATTGTTGCGTTTAATCCCCAGAAGCATTTATTTAAGCAGTTATTTTATCTACCTAACATTACCGCTTTTGTAAATTATATAAATTTTATAGAAGAGATCTATTTTTATTGTGAAGTTGAACTACTGGATGTAAGTAAGAATCTATACAAAACCAAAATATGTTTTATTTAAAGATCTGGACTGTTATTTAATGAATGTTTTACTGATTTCTGGTATCTAATTTCACCAAAAGTGCTCATCGCTGTCAAGAAATTTAGAAAAAATGCATTAAACAATGAAGAAAACCGCTCAGTTGTCTTATTGATACGACTCAAAGTATTATCATCATCTTGCTAGCTGGATACCTAGTTAGTGTGAGAAAATTCACCATTCAATGGTAGATAAAACTCGCTCAAGTCCAGGGATGGGCAAACTTTTCCTTCGCATGACAATATTTACTAACAAAATCTATGGCGGGCCAGGCTATTGAATATTTGGCTGTATTTTTCGATAAATAAATACCTTTTTTGGAAAATAAAAATATTGATAGGTACGCATTTTCTGAAACACACACGCACTTACATTTTTGTTTGATGGTCGCGGACCGGACTTCAATCATTCACGGGCCGGAGATGGCCCGCGGGCCGTAGTTTGCCCATCCCTGCTAGTCACTCAGGAGGCGCTGCTTCAATGCCTTTAATGCCATACAAATCCTCGTATTCTACAGACGCGGAATATTGTAGAGACGAGACGCCTGCACTGGCTATCCTGCCGCGCAATTTATGAACGCAGTAAAGAACATGTGAACAGTTTCGAGAAAATAGATCGTAATGTCAGCACCTCAAATATCACAATCACAAACACAATAAGTTGTACTTACTGATGCGTTCATAAATTGTGCGGCAGTATCTAAAACTGTAATTTTTTCAATCAATTTTCAACATAAAGTAAAAAAAAAAAAGAAAAAAAAAAAATAAAGACATAAAGTTCAAAGTCTATTGAGGGAATTTGACAGTTTGTAGTAGTTTGATGTGCCGGTGCAGGCGTCAAATTAATGAAGCCCTGGACTGATATTTTACTAAGGTAAGTGTACCTACAGCCATCACACATAAAAGCAAGTTACAGAAACATTACTGTGGAAAGGATAGATGGGACTGTTATAAATAAAACAAAGGACAGCGACAGTGAGCAAAAAATGTATTAGGTTTAAATTTAGTTCATATAAGCTAATTATTAGATGGCACCATCGCTACACACAGCTACCAGATTTATAATAAAATAAACTGTTTAATCACCAAAACGCATGAAACAAGTAACAAGATCTCCATTTGGCAAGCGTGGTGATTAAGCCATTAGGTACTTGTCAATTGTAGTAATGCTAGATGTCAATTTTGGAGGCCTTTGCTCAGCTGTGGGACAGTTAACGGCTATTTATTTACAGCAAAAGCGACGAGCGTAGTTTCGCTGAAAGTATCAGACTTTATGGTGTCAATAGTTTTATACCAAAATGAATTGCAAAACCACAACAACATTTGTTATAATAACTCCACCGAATGTCAACAAAAACTTCGCATCCATAACGAACAGGCCACATGGACGAAACTTCTCCAACTTTGTTTGGTTGTTACGAAGAATGTTTTTGAATATACTCCGCTCGTACTCTGAAACAGGAAAGAAGGTTAAGACGACACCTCGATTTGTGAACACACAAAAAGGCTGATCCTTACTCGCGCTGTGATAAGGTCGAAAATCAGTAGCTCCTGCGAAAACTGAGACCGCAAATTAAAAGAAACTAAAAAATATTTCTAAAAAATATATTGGTTTTAGTTATCAAAATATGCAGCTACTGAATTACGAATATTGATGTTATCAATGTTTTGAGTGGTTTCCAAGCATGTAAATTAAGTTATTTTGTTGTAATTTCAACAATAGTGAGTTTTAGTGGTGTTTTCAAAAATAATAATGATCGAATCAAAATTCTACAATCGAGTATTTGATGAGCTAGGTGTTTTCAAAAATAATTATGGTTGAGTCAAAATTATACAATCGTATATTTAAGCTAGCAAATTCAAGATAAAGACATGAATTTACCTTTCCCAACATTTCAGATTCGTTAGTCATATACTGTATAGTATAGTTAGTTAGTATACTCTTTACAAAAAATTTTTCAACATTTGTGTTTTTGTAATTTTTTCGCAACAAAATTTGCGTTAAAAATTATATAAACATTTAGTATACTCTTATGCTATTGGACGAAAGTTGGTGTCGCCAACTTTTTCAGTGTTTCGCCTTAAACCCATTTTTTAAGGTAGGTAATTTATTAAAATATCGATATAACACTTCGTAGGTACCTACTTCAAAAAGTATAAAATTGTTTTTTTTTTTCTTTATATGGCTTAAAAAAACAGTCAGTATAAAATACAACATAATGTAATTTTACACCAATAACAATACATTATAATAATAAACGTCAAGCAAAGCTAAGCTACAAAACCTTATAAATAGTAGGTACTACTATACTCAGGTTGGTTGAGAGAGGTCTATTTCAGAGATAAGTCTACCTTTGCTCACCGTTGTGTGCACATTGTTTTTTGTTTGTGTGTTTTTGTGCAATAAAAGAATAAAATATAATTAGTAATAAGCCTTAACCTTTAGTTGAGGATACCAAGCGAAATACGCTTACACCTTTCGCCCTAACATGACTTAAGATAAGATGAGAGGTGAAATGCTAAGCATCTTTGATTGAACAGCTCAAGTAGTTACTACTTGAACGTGCCAATACGCAGAGAGATAGCTGGCAAACTTAAAACTCGAATCATCATTACCTGAACAACCGCTCACGGACTTACTGCAAAGCATCTCTATTTTATTAACTTCAGCGTTGAACTGCTCGCATTCGATACTCAATAAGCTCTGGTAAATCAAACTCTTTGCAATAAATACCAATAATGGAACCACTCTAACCTGTAAATCGTCAATAATATTACAATAATACGTGAACAAAAACCTTTGTAGGTACCACCCGCCCCCTTTTTATGTCCATTACAATCACAGATATATTTGAGAGAGTTTGCTTGTTGCCTGAGACGGCATTTTCAGCTTCACCGGGATTTTTTGGGGGCGGCGAGAAACTTAAAGGGTTCCTCAAGCCGTGTGAAACGAATCACCTTCGGAGGTTTTCTAGAGGAAACGGCATCACGCACTAGTGCGTGTCACCGTGCCCTACTAGATTCCCCGAGGGGTTCGGATCGGATCGGGTCACGCACTGAGGAGAGTGAGTTTTTTTCACAGTTTAAATTTATATGGAGGAGAATTGCTAAAAGATAATGATATGAGTTACATTACATTATAGAAACATTGTATATTTAGTAAATTACATCATACCTACTAGGTATACATTACATGTAAGGACAACCACTAAATAAATAAATATTAAATAATAAATGCTAAACCCTAGTAAATAATTAGTGTTACATAAATATTAGTTAGGTAAAATAACAATGTAAGATATGTTTTTCGGAAGTGGGAGCTAGTTCTAACACAGTTTTAACTTCTGCCGCTTCTAACGTACACATTTTTTTCTGTACTGTGTGTTAAAGATTTAATAAAAAAAATATTATTATTATTATTATATTCGTAGATTTCTTCTCTCTTTCTGTTTAAGAAAGAGGTATATTATCTTTCTCTATGGGCTTTTTCCAAGTAGTTATAGGGAGTTAAGTGTGTTAGCATCGTCGTGTGTGCGAGAGTGAGTGTGAAAGCTGAATGTTTATTAGTGAATGTGAACTTAATTTATCTACTGGGATTCAGAAGACAAAAACTTTCGGACGATCCTGCATGTATTAAGAATTGCCGCCTTCTGCATGATGATGTATGTTCGTGGATTAACGTTTAGTGTTTTTTATTATTATACTCTATATTTATTTTCTTTCACAATATTTTAATATAAAAACAATAAAACATTATAAAAACCTAATCCTAGAGTACCGCCAGCAGCGAGGTAAGGCCCAAGCTACCGGTGGTCAGGGCTGCAGAGTGAGGAACCTCCTGACAATACGTGCCGTGTCAAGGAGTACTGCCTTTTGCATCTGACCCTTGACCCAACCTTTCAGCGAGAGCCTCTCTAGGTGTTGATCGAGGCTCTTGGCTAAAAGACCGTTTGCCGAAACGACTATCGGTACAATAATGGTTGAATCCACATCCCACATGGCGGTAACCTCGTGAGTCAAGTCAAGGTACTTACTGAGCTTGTCCTTCTCGGCTTTCACGAGGTTCTCATCATGAGGTATGGTGATATCAACCAGTATTGCCCGGCGCTGGGATCGGTCGACCACCACGATATCAGGCTTATTGGCTTATTTCTTTACATATTAATTTTCATTTTTAAATATTTTCTAAAAACAAAACAAACATTTAAAAATATAAAAAATAGGGGTCCGCCGGCATCGGGACCAGGGTCCAAACTACTGATTAGGGCTCCAGAGACAGGAACCTCCTCACAATGCGTGCCGTATCGAGGAGAACGGCAAACATATTTCACTTTTTGGGTTCTTTAGCTCTTACAATCTGACCTCTTTCGTTAACTGATCGAATGGCGAATTTAACTCTCTAGACACCCTGTATGGTATTATAGTGTTAATAGGCCAAAGCCAGAGTGACCGTGATGTTTGATGGTGACATAATTTTTTCTATATCCATGACGTTTGTCGTACGAACGCTTCAAAAATACGGTAATTCGGACAGCGGCAGGCTTATTACCGATCTGTGACAACCCGCTATACACTACTTTAAAGTTTATACTGAAACCCCCTACCAACCTTCCGGTTACAAAGTAGGTGTCAGAATAACCTTGCGCAAGCACAAGGGACCATCTACGTCAGGTCATAACGCCAGATCAGAACACGCCGGTACGCATCCTTCATCCAGTACTTTTAAGACTAGTGTCTCAAGCTTGTCGCCCCGTGGACACGTATAGTCCACTACCTAATATCCAGATAGGTCACCGGAGCTGTAAGCTCGCTCACTTCTCGTTGCACTAAGAGCACAACTCGCAGTGTACCACTGCTTGGGCCGTCAGCTCTAAAGCCGACTACCAAATGTCCTCTTTGGTAGCGGAGTTGTAAGCACACTCACTTCTCGGTACCCATCCAGGCACCTGATCAATTCCAAATTCCTACGCGGCTGATTAAACCGGAGGCCTTTGCATCTAGCGGGCACCTCTACTAGTTCTCCAAACTAGTACCGGAGATGTTGGAGTAACTACTCAGTGAAAACCACCGAGCACCACACCAACTAAGGGTAACTCACGTACCCCGCAGATCTTTTCGCTTCAGGCCCCCACCGGACCGCTACTAAGACCCGCTCGCTATGCACGAAATGGGAGCCTGGCCAGACCAACCAGACAGACGAACATTCCCACTTCTATAGCTAACCACATGCCACCACGAGTCCAACCCATGTCCGGGGCCTGCCGGAGACGCCCGCGAAGGCATAACCGGCAGGAGGCTGGGATTCAAACTCCCGTGGTACCCTTGAAAAGACAGCCGGACCCGTAGTTCCAGCTGCCATACCCTACCTAGCATAAGTGACAGTCGTAATCACGACAATTTACAATTTTTCGCTACCAAAACACATATTCGTATTACGGAACGTAGAACGCTACGATAGCGCCACAAGCGAGCGATTGACGAACTAAAACTGCATGAAGGCGCTCTAAAATAAGCCGACCGATTGTAGCAACCGCAACTAGTAGCAGTCGCGTTGCCATTGTGCAATTAGCAACTGGTTGCTTTTTTTGGTAATAGGCCTGCCGAACTATACGCGAGTACACGCACGACTAGGTACCTACGCACCTAGTGTGCAAGATGCCATAGTAGTCAGAGGATCGAGAATTCGTGTATGTATCGTCCTTACTCGTACTAGTTCGTATGACTCAATTCCTACGAAAACGCATCCAAGTGCCGCTGGAAGGGATAGAACTGAAATTGAATTTGTTGAATATATGCTGCAACAAAAAAGTAGGTACGCCGAATTATTAAATACTTACTACAAATTGGCCCTCTAATCCAGTGTTGCTGTAAAAATGTTTAAATAAAGAAGTTAGAACTGATACCCAAGATAGTGCATCGCCGAAGCTCCCAATGACATAATGGAAGACCTACAAAAAATAAATAATTATTAATTACTCATGATAAAACGAAAACAAATACTAGAAATGGATGAGAGTTCAAGTTTTCTTTTTAAGTAATTGTTCGCAATATTTAGCAACATTTAGAATTTGGAAAACAATATTTATAAAATTTATAAAATACAGTGAAAAAATTAAACGCCTACCCGACCCGACCGATTTTTTTTCACTGTATTTTATAAATTTTATAAATATTTTATTTAGCTTCAGTGCAGCAATTAGCACTTGAAAGTAAAAAGTAAAAATTTGGAAAACATTAGTTACTTATACTAAAAAAGATAATAATAATTAAACGTACCAATGGACCAAAAATTTGTTTAAATAGCACGTAAGACTCAATTATTTCTAAATATCCTCTATACATCCATTTCAATGATATATTATTCCTTTTTGAACAGTCACTATTGAAATCAAAAGCATTTTCAACCTTTTTTGTCCAACCAACAACATTAAACCTTATCATTGTCATAACTCGAATAGCACAAATAATATTTATATCAAAATTCACACATCTAAGTACACTAAAACACAGAAAGTATATCGGCAAACTGGTTGCGTGTGAAATATTCAATAAGATGATCAAGATATAAATTAATATTAAACTAATTAAGTAAACCCAATTAAATTTTATAAGGATATGAAAATTTTCAGTACAGTTGAAGTATCTACTTGCACACTGTATTCTACGCAACATTTGACCATATATTTTTGAATGGATGCAGGTGCTGCGAAAATTTAATATGAAGCCTACACAATGCCAAAAATTTGAAAAGGCACCAAGTAAATCGAGTGATGTTTGAACATACAGATGTAGGATTAACACATTGGTTATGGATACACAAACAGAAAAGAGGTTTCCACAAAACGATAGTAAACAGATCGTAAAATTGTTATGCGTTACAATGCCTTTTCTTATTCGACATTTTGGATTGAGACAGAGGCACTGAATGAAATGTAGTGGTTGAATTATTTTCTGTAGTTGGTAATCAATGCTGTTAACTTCTTTGCATCTTGCTTCTTTGTGTTTCGTAATTGTGTGCATTTTTTTATCTGTTTCATTGCCACCAGTGTTTGCTGTTGTTTTCATAATAATAGGTATATGGTTTCAACACACAGTAACAACTATTGTATCCAATCATTTCATTTAAATCATTGTTAGTGATCCGTTTTACACCAAGAACCTTTATATTATATCAATCTAAATAAATATATTACGTGACTTTTGAGTAACTAAACTTTGTCGAATGAATTCAAAAGTTTTTATTTAGTTGAGTGGACATTACATAGCGATACTTTTATAGGTACACTCTAGATCTTAGATAATCCACGCCCTTATAGAGACACTAAGGTCGCTTTCAATTTAGACGTTTCGTGTCGGACCGCTGTCGAGCGTTTTCATATTAAACGCCTGCCGCACAACAGGCAGCCGCACACTTGTTTTTTAATATTATGGAATGCAGTGCAAACGCACTATAGCGGTCCGACACGAAACGTCTAAATTGAAAGCGCCCTTAGTGTCTCTATAAGGGCGTGGATTATCTAAGATCTAGAGTGTACCTATAAAAGTATCGCTATGTGATGTGAAAGCGCCCTTAGGGCTCTTTCAAATTAGGCGTTTCGTGTCGGACCACTGCCGTGCGTTTTCATATTAAACGCCAGCCGCACGACAACCGCACGACTGTTTTAATAAGGAACGCTTTGCAAACGCACGGCAGCGGTCCGACACGAAACGCCTAATTTGAAAGAGCCCTTAGACTTAAGTGATTGAACAGGCTTACTGATCAACTGACAGTTTCCATTTTACCAAGGTTAGCAGGGTTTCGTAGGAGTGTAGTTTATTTATTTATTTATTTTAAAACTTTTGCAACATAAATTACATCCATGTAATAAGTCCGCATGCGGACTTAATGCCTCAGGCATTCTCTACCATTCAACCATAGGGTGGTGGAGTGTAAAGATCGTTCTAAAGTTCTACCGAAGACGTAAGAGAGCAAAACAGATTGTTAGTTTGTGTTGTTTATAGGGCGTAGTGACGGCAAAGTAAAACTTCGTTGTGGTCTGGATGAATACTTTTATTCAAGTGAGAAACGTAATTTTTTTAAAGATTGTTGATTGCCTCAAACGGCATTTTCAGCTTCACCGGGCTTGTTTGCGGGCGGCGAGAAACTTAAAGGGTTCCTCAAGCCGTGTGAAACGAATCACCTTCGGAGGTTTTCTAGAGGGAACGGCATCACGCACTAGTGCGTGTCCTCGTACCCTACTAGATTCTCCGAAGGATTCGGATCGGATCGGGCGAAGAGTTCGGATCACAAATGTTGAAAAAATTATATAAACAAAACAAAAACATTTTATAAATAACTTGCCTACTTCTTAACTGGTCTTTAGTATTTGTAAAAATATTATGACCGGATGATAATGACGGTAAATGTTGAAATTGAATGGGCGCCTTTGGCTTTTAAAGTAAAAAGTAAATAGTTTTGAATAATTTTGGCGGGCTGGTTAGAACCACGATAGCTCAATTGCGAGAGCACCTGACCCGGTATGTCAGAAGGGTGCAGGTTCAAATTCTGCTCGTGGAATTTTTTTTAGTTTTTTTTTTTTAAATGTTATACCTACAAATTTTTACTTTTTATTATCAAGTGCTAATTGCTGCACTGAAGCTAAATTAAATATTTATAAAATTTATAAAATACCTGACCCAGCTCCTGGCTCTTCCGCAATCCGGGTGGCTGCACTGACCGCTATGCTACCGGGAAGACTGACGTAAGCGCTGAATTTTGTCACTGCTTTTTTAAATTTTGAGTGCTAATAGCGGCACAGTGCGCCATCTATCCAACGGTTATTGCATCCGATGGCGATGCAGATTCATCTTTGCAGATGAAATACCACAAATTTGATAACACAACGCTATAGTAAATTTTACTTTTTATTTTCAAGTGCTAATTGCTGCACTGAAGCTAAATTAAATATTTATAAAATTTATAAAGTACAGTAAAAAAAAAATTAAACGCTTACCCGACCCAGCCAGGAATCGAACCTGGGTCTTCCGCAATCCGGGCGGCTGCACTGACCGATAAGCTACCAGAAAGATTCAATTTTGTCACTGCTTTTTAAATTTTGAGTGCTAATAGCGGCACAGTGCGCCATCTATCCAACGCAACACCATCGGTTGCAATAACCGTTAAACTATTCGATGGTAGGTGAAACTCGCTCTAGTCACTCAGGAGGCGCTGTTTCAATGCCTTCAATGCCATATAAATCCTCGTATTCTACAGACGCGGAATATTGTAAAGACGAGACGCCTGCATTGGCCATCCTGCAGCGCAATTTATGAACGCAGCAGTAAAAAACATGTAAACAGTTTCGAGAAAATAGATCGTAATGTCAGCACCGCAAATATTACAATCACAAACACAGTAAGTTGTACTTACTGCGTTCATAAATTGTGCGGCAGTATCTAAAACTGACATCTTTTTTAAAAATATTTTCAACCATTTAAATCAAATTAAGATTAAAATGCTATTTATATAAAAAATACATAATTTAACTTAGTAAAATTATAGCAAGTGAATAATATTTACGTAATGTTGTTATAAGAAGTGTATTTAGACCAAGTAAAAATTATATCCTATGAACGTTATATCCTTTGAAATTTGTTTATTTGTAATAGTTTGAAATGAAATTCATCCCTTAAAACAACTTAAGATTATCTCAAAACAAAATTATGAATGTTAACAGTTATGCATAGTAAAGTTATGCGTTTTAAAGTATGCTTAATAAAATTATGTCAAACAAAAATATAGATTTTAACGATTATGATTTTTTACATTATGCCTTTCAACAATTCTGCGTTATTATGTTTATGCATAATAAAGTATTATGCCAATAAATATTATGCTTTTTGATTTTTATACCATAAATGTATGGCAATCGAAATTATGACAATAAACAGGCTCATACTACAGCTATGAAACATACACAATACACACCTATAAATATTTGACAACCAACCAAGTGACAAAAGACATCAAATGTTATACGTTAACAATAAAAGTGTCACCGTTCAAAATTGATTGTAGAAATTTGACAGTTTTGGGTAGGTGGATCTGCCGGCGTGTACTTTCAAATTAATGAAACCCTGGATTGATATTTATTAACGTAAGTACTACAGCCATCACACATAAAAGCAAGTTACAGAAACATTACCGTGGAAAGGATGATGGGACTGTTATAAATAAAACAAAGGACAGAGACAAGTGGGCAAAAAATTTATTATTTTTAAATTTAGTTCGTTTAAGTTAATTATTAGATGACACCATCGCTACACACAGCTACCACAGATTTATAATAAAACAAACTGTGAAATCACCAAAACGCACAACAAGAACTCCATTTGCCAAACGTGGTGATTAAGCCATTACTTATCAATTGTAGTAATGACTAGATGTCAATTTTGGAGGCCTTTGCCCAGCTGTGGGACAGTTAAAGGCTATTTACTTACAGCATAAGCGACGAGCGTAGTTTCGCTGAAAGTATCCGACTTTATGATGGCAATAGTTTTATACCAAAACGAATTGCAAAACCACAACAACATTTGTTATAAAAACTTCACCGAATTTCAACAAAAACTTCGCATCCATATCGAACAGGCCACACGGACGAAACTTCTCCAACTTTGTTTGGTTATTACGAAGAATGTTTTTGAATATACTCCGCTCGTACTCTGTAACAGAAAAAAGGTTAAGATCTCGATTTGTGAACTTTTAAAAAGGCTGATCCTTACTGGCGCTGTCATAAGGTCGAAAATCGGTAGCTCCTGCGACAACTGAGACCGTAAATTAACCGAATCTACAAAAATTTTTTTTTTAATTATATTGGTGTTAGTTATCAAAATATGCAGCTACTGAATTACGAATATTGATGTTATCAATGTATTTGAGTGGTTTCCAAGCTTGAATTAAATATTTTTTGTAATTGCAACTTTTTTTTTTTTTTAGTTCATGTCGGAGATGTTAGCTACTGTTACCCTTTGCCATTCTATTTCGGCTCCTATTCTAGCGGCTTGGCGCTTACATTTTCATTGCACAGTTTGTGCGCTATTTCCTATACTATTCTATGTTACTTTTACTAAAGACTTTTCCATTTTCATTGCACTCTAGGTGCCCTGTTCTTTCTTTCTTATTCTATTTACTACTTATTCCTATACATTTTCTTTGCATTTCTTATGCTCTATCCTATTTTATCTATTCTTATTTGCTGTTTTCCATTTTTATCGCATTTTATATGCCCTAAGTCTTATTTTCTATGTAAAATCAACATTTTTTTTTTATTATTTTTTTTATTGTGAGATGGGCTTGCCTCTGGCCTCATTCTAATCCCTAGGGCTAAGAAGAGGCCGACTTTCTGGGCTTTCTGGGCAAGCTTGTTCCATCGAACAAGCTTGCCCAGAAATAGCCTATTCACTCGGGCTTTAAAAACTTTGGGGTTATATGCACTCGGGAACACAGACGCCGGTAGAGAATTCCACTCTTTGGCTTTGAACATTAGTGATTTTTAGTGTACCTATTTGATGTAATAGCGAATTCAAGATAAAGACATGATTATTACCTTTATCAACATTTCAGATTCGTTAGTCATAATTATAGTATAGTAGTATTATTAAACCACTCGACGAAAGTTGGTGCATTTTTTTAGTGTGTCGCCTTAAACCCAAATAATGGTAATGTGCGTGTTGTTAATTAAAATATCGATATAACATCCACTTCGTAATTTAAAAAAGTATACTAAGATGATTTTTTTTACTTTATTTGAGTTAAAAAAAGTCAGTATAAATTACAACATTATTTAAAAACATTATGTTACCTTATATAAAGGTCACTGTGCCACCAACAATAGATTACCTACTTATTAATAATAATAAACATCAAGCAAAGTAGCTTATAAATAATTAGTACTGTAAGTACTTAGGTTAGTTGAGAGAGATCTCTTTCAGAGATAAGTCCACCTTAGCTCACCTTTGTGTGCACATTATTTTCTGTTTGTGTGTTTTGTGCAATAAAAGAATTTAATATAATTAGTAATAAACCTAAGGCTTAGTAGTTAAGGATTCCAAGTGAAATGCGCTTCCACAGCGAGTATGAGGTGAAGGCCAAGCTTACTTGTAAGGATTTTAATCAGCTTTGTAAGGTACATGCTAAGTATCTTTGATTGAACAGCTCAAGTAGTTGCTACTTGATCGTGGCAATACGCAGCGCATAGAAATGGCTCGTAAACTTAAAACTCGAATCATCATTACCTGAACAACCGCTCACGGACTTACTGCAAATCATCTCTATTTTATTAACTTCAGCGTTGAACTGCTCGCATTCGATACTCAATAAGCTCTGGTAAATCAAACTCTTTGCAATAAATACCAATAATGTGAATGTCATCGGAATCACTGTAACCTGGAAATCGTCAATAACCATTACAATAATGGGACAAATGCAAAAAAATTGTACATTTCTGAATGCGTGAACGTCCTATTAGAATAAACGTGCAATACATAACTTCTTTTCATATATTTTTTTAAATACGTTTACAAAATTACATTATAAACAAACTAAAAGAAATAAATAATATTTTCCCGATAAATCAATTAAATAAAAATCAAAACATAAGGACACGTTTAGTTTTCTTCATACAAGTACGCGTGTCCTTCTCGTCCGTGTTCAGCTTTGTGTATGGGAAAAAAATACAGGTGAGTGATTTTATACTGTTAAATATTTTTAGTTATTTATAGAATACTACATACATTTTAATACTTTAACAATAAATCAGGCCTCTCTATTAAAAACTGTTTTAAATATCATTTTTAAAGCCGTCCGTAATTTCTTTCATATTTGTTATTCATTTTTGTTTATTGTTATTTAGTAGAAAAATAAGTTTTTACCTGGCAAAACTAAAATCATAAATAACGTCTGTAGGTGGCGCTAGTTCTGCACGACGGTCATTTTGCTGGAGTTCTGGTTAGACGGTCTACAAGAGTTTTACTAAATTGTGCGGGAAAAATACACACAATTAGTTTCATCTTGATAACCATTCCATTAAACTAATTGGTTAGTGTATGTTTAGCTTTCTATATTGTTATTTCAAGGATACCTCATGGTTTATTTAGAAACATATAAACAGTTTGATTCAAAGACATCTCTTAGTATTTTTCACACATTTTAGGTTAATATTATGATCGGATGTTAATGACGGTAGTTGTTAACATTGAATGGGCGCCTTTGGCTTTCAAAGTAAAAAGTAAATAGTGTTGAATAATTTCGGCGGGCTGGTTAGAACCACGATAGCTCAATTGGAAGAGCACCTGACCCGGTATGTCAGAAGGGTGCAGGTTCAAACCCTGCTCGTGGAAATTTTTTCGACATTTGTGTTTTTGTAATTTGTTCGCAACAAAATTTGCGTTAAAAATTATATAAACATTTACATTTTAGGTTGTACACACAAGTGTTTTGTTCCTTTTTGTTACGAATTTGTTACATTTCTTTGTGACGTAACAAATATGAAATAACAAATATGAAGTAAAGTCGCACTCACATTGTAATAGTTGACTTGGATTACTAAAGTTAAAATATTATGATCACAGTCAATTTTAAGGTTGATTTGCAAAAAAAATGTTAAGTAAGTCGAAAGTAATACAAACTAGACTTGCTGCCATTCTTTATTAAAATAATCAATCAAGATACTGCTTTTACTCATTAACAAATTTACCTTTCAAATACACAACATGAACTAGTCCTTATAGTTCATCTTTGTTATGTTTTTGTAACATCAAGTTATTTTCATCTTTGTTTCCTATTTGTTATATGTACATTTTTTTTGCATTTGTCCCTAATACCTACGTGAAGAGAAATCTCTGTAGGTACCATCCCCTTTTTACGCAAATTGCACGCACTGTTTTTTTTTGACGACCTCCTTGGTCGAGTGGCTTGCACAAAATGCACACCGGTTTTCATGGTAGCCTCAAAAAAGCTTCATTAAGAAACTCGAGAAATGGTTAACTAGACAACGGATAAACATACTTAATATACTTAATATACATAGGAAACGCCCAGACCCGAAACGATTTAGAAAAACAGGTATTTCTAAATTTATCCGACCGGGGATCGAACCCGGGACCTCTGAGATGGCGACACCATGAAAACCGGTGTGCAAGCCAGTCGACCAAGGAGGTCGTCAAAAAAAATTATTAGGTTAATGTTAAGGATTAATGAATAACAATTGTAAAATATGTTTCTCGGAGGAAAACGGAGTTTTTTCTAGTGGCTGCGAAACAGTTTTAAACTGCTGCAAGCTGCAGCAGTTTAAAACTGCAGCTATCGTACACATTTTTTCTGTACTGTTTTAATAATTAAATAAAAAAATATTATTAGTATAAGTAGTCGTGCGTGCAAACATAATTCATTTTTGGGTTTATTAACTCTCACAATTTGACCTCTTTAAATGAAGATGATGAAATGATGATAATGTTAAATGATCTAATGGCGAATTTAACTTTAGACACCAGGGTGTACCAGGGCCTATAATACCATACAGGTATGGTATTATAGTTTTAATAGGCCAGAGCCAGAGTGACTGTGATGTTTGACTGGTGACATCATTTTTTATATCCATGATGTTTGTCACACGAACGCTTAAAAAATATGGGATTTCGGATTTCGGCAGGCTTATTACCGATCTTTAAGTGACAGCCCACTATACACGACATTTAAGTTTATACTGACACCCCCCACCAACCGTTAGGTTATAAAATTAAAGGTGTCAGCCATCCTTGCACAAGCACAAGGGACCATCTGCATCAGGTTATGACTTATGACGCATCGTGCCCCTCCTTTCACCTCGGGCCCCACTAAGACCGCTACTCAGACCTGCTCGTTGCGCACGAGATGGAAGCCTGGTCAAACCTCAACCAGACAAATGAACATTCCCACCTCTACAGCTAACCACATAGCTACCACGAGTCCAACCCAGGTTCGGGCCCTGCCAGAGACGCCCGCTTAGGCATAACCGGCAGGGGGCTGGGATTCGAACTCCCGTGGTACCCTTGAAAAGACAGCCGGACCCGTAGTTCCAACTGCCATACCCTTTCTATCAGGGTCAGTAGATAGGGACATCTTTAAGTGACAGTCACAATCGCGACAATTAACAATTTATCGCTACAAAAAACACATATTCATATTACGGAACGTAGAACGCTATGATAGCGCCACAAGCGAGCGATTGACGAACTAAAACTGCATGAAGGCGCTCTCAAATAAACCGACCGATTGTAGCAACCGCAACTACTAGCAGTCGCGTTGCCATTGTGCAATTAGCAACTGGTTGCTTTCTTCGGTAATAAGCCTGCCAAACTATACGTGCGTACACGCACGACTAGTACGCACCTAGTGTGCAAGGTGCCATAGTAGTCAAGTCAAAGGAACGAGGATTCGTGATGTATCGTCCTTATTCGTACTAGTTCGTATGACTAATTTCCTACGAAAACGCATCAAAGTGCGGCTCGATAGAACTGCGTCGACCGACAGGGACATTTCAACTGAACCACCGAACCGTTGAATTTATGCTGTAACAAAAATGTAGGTACGCCGAACGATTAAGTACTTACAACAAAATATCCCTCTAATATAATACCAGTGTCGCTGTAAAAATGTTTAAATAAAAAAGTTAGGACTGATACGCAAGATAGTGCATCGCTGAAGCTCCCAATGATATAATGGAAGACCTACAAAACATAAATTATTAGCAACATTTAGAATTTGGAAAACAATAGGTACCAATACTAAAAAAGGTAATAATAATTAAACGCACCAATGGACCAAAAATTTGTTTATATAGCACGTAAGACTCAATTATTTCTAAATATCCTCTATACATCCATTTCAATGATATATTATTCCTTCTTGAACAGTCACTATTGAAATCATAAGCATTTTCAACCTTTTTTGTCCAACCAACAACATTAAACCTTATCATTGTCATAACTCGAATAGCACAAATAATATTTATATCAAAATTCACATAACAAAGTACACTAAAACCTAGAAAGTATACCGGCAAACTAGTTTCGTGTAAAATATTAAGTAACATGATCAAGATATAAATCAATATTAAACTGATTAAGTAAACCCAGTTCAATTTTATAAGGGTATGAAAGTTTTCAGTACAGTTGAAGTATCTACTTGCACACTGTATTCTATGCAACATTTGACTATATATTTTTGAATGGATGCAGGTGCTGCGAAAATTTAACATGAAGCCTACACAATGCCATATATTTGAAAAGGTACCAAGAAAATCGAGTGATGTTTGAAAATACAGATATAGGATCAACATATTTGTTAAGGATACACAAACAGAAAAGAGGTTTCCACAAAACGATAGTAAACAGGTTGTAAAACTGTTATGCGTTACAATCCCTTTTCTTATTCGACATTTTGGATTGAGACAGAGGCACTGTATGAAATGTAGTGGTTGAATTATTTTCTGTAGTTGGTAATCAATGCTGTTAACTTCTTTGCATCTTGCTTCTTTGTGTTTCGTAATTGTGTGCATTTTTTTATCTGTTTCATCGCCACCAGTGTTTGCTGTTGTTTTCATAATAATAAGTATATCGTTTTAACACACAGTAATACTATCAACTATTTTGCCCGATTTAGTTAAATCATTTTTAGTGATCCGTTTTACACCAAGAACCTTTATATTATATCAATCTAAATAAATATATTACGTCAATTATAAAAAAAATGGTTATATATGACTTTTGAGTAACTAAACTTTGTCGAATGAATTTAAAGGTTTTTATTTAGTTGAGTGGACATTACATAGCGATACTTTTTATAGGTACACTCTAGATTTTAGATATTCCACGCCTTAACACGTACTTAGACTTAAGTGATTGGACAGGCTTACTGATGAAGTGACAGTTTCCATTTCACTAAGGTTAGCAGGGTTTCGTGGGAGAGTGTGAAAAACGTTCTAAAGTTCTACCGAAGACGTAAGAGAGCAAAAGCAGATTGTTAGTTTGTATTTGCTAAAATGTAACAGCAAAAGTCGATGACAAACCAAACCTAGCTAGTATTGCTAGCTATTAGTAAAAAAATTAACACAGTTTGCTAAATTCATTGGGAGAGCCAATTTGAGGACGTTTGGGTAAACATATTGCTAGTCAACAACAGCATACCTATATTAACATATGCGTTTGTTATTTACCGCCAGATATGTCTGTAGCGGAACTTGAAGAATTTTATATTAACTGCCAAAAAAACAACTATACTGATAGGTGATTTTAATACTCCACACATGTCATGGTCAGCTGTTCATGGTTCATACATGCTTACCCCGAGCGATTTGTCTGATCGGAAGTCATTTCTCTTGCAAGAAACTATGTAATTATATAATCAATAGTAACAATCTGTTGATAGTGCATCTGTCACATTAACCGATCCATTAAGCAAAACAGACAAACATCGTTAAAACCGTCAGGTGAAATACGATTAAATTTTTCAAAACTATTACGAAACGAAAGCGTTAAGGAATCTCTTAACTTATGTAATTGGGAGCAATTACTTTCTTCTAACGATGTCAATATTTGTCTAGATATTTTTTATTAAACCGTTAATAATGTTATCGAGCAGAATACACCGAAAACATCAAAAAGAACTTTTAGTTTTCCGTCATGGTATAGTCATTCATTAATTAATTGTATAAAAAATTTGGAAATCCGCATGACTATGACGTCTTTAGTATGCTTCGCCGACGATGTAAAACATTAATAAACGAATGTTATAACAACTTTTTTTCGAGCGTCGAAGAAAATCTTGATAATAATATCAAATTGTTTTACAACTAAACTAGTTCGGACAGCGTGCAAATTTGTGAACTTTTTGCAAAATATTTTGGATCGGTTTACGAAAACTACCCTAGTATCTCGGGTCACACATGCAATGTTTCTACTAATAACTCTGATGTAATTTCCAATCTAACCATAACGGAGGAAGAAGTACTTAATAAGTTTAAACAATTAAGCAGCTATAACGGCGCGGGACCCGATAACATACCTTCAGCTTTTACAAAAGCATGCTCCAAAGAGCTTAGTCTCCCATTAACAATTATTTTTAATAAATCCCTCCATTCTGGTGTATTCCCTGCATTATGGAAGGTTGCCCATGTCGTCCCTATTTATAAAAATGGGTGTAGATCTGAATGTGAGAATTATCGATCCATATATCCATATATCGTATTTTATCCTGTCTCGCTAAAGTATTTGAGTCGGTTATATACGGTTATATTTATAATCATGTGAAGCAATCAATTTCTGAAAAACAATTAGCAATCCACTATTAGTAATCTCCTAGAATATAAGAACTATTTATGTAACGTTTTTGCAGCTTGTGGCCAAGTGGACTCTATATACACAGATTTTTCTAAGGCATTTGATAAGGTTAATCATTCAATTTTATCTTAGAAATTATACAAATACGGTATTCAGGGTAATCTCTACAGATGGCTATGTACATATCTTGCACATAGAAGTCAATTAGTAGCTCGGGATACAAGTCTGCTGCTATCGACGTGACCTCAGGTGTTCCTCAAGGTTTCCATTTCTCCCCTTTGCTATTTGCAATTTTTACTAACGATCTAATTGACCGACTAAACAGTGAATGCCTACTTTATGCAGATGACCTTAAAATATTTACTAGTATTAAAAACATTGATGACTGCTGCACTCTTCAAAAAGACATTGACATAGTTAAAGATTGGTGCGTAATCAATAATATGTACCTAAATAATAATAAATGTTTTGTCATATCTTTTACAAAAAAACGAGTACCACAAAATTATAACTACAAATTAAACAATTGCGCTTTGTCTCGATGCACTACTGCAAAGGACCTTGGCATTATTTTTGATGATAAACTTTCATTCCGTCAACATTATGAACATGTGTTAAAAAGATGTAATGGTTAACATCGACATATTTTCCATGAAAATACATGAAATTAAAAAAAATGTCCGGGAAATTCCCGGCACGGCATCCCCCACTTATTAAAAAAAATTCATAAAGTTTATTTTCATAAAATTTTAAAGTCAACATTAACCTAGAATAAGTTTTCAATTTGTTATATTTTTATTTTATTTTTTTTCACCATTCCTATGTATTGTATTTATTTAGTTTTTAATTAGATATAGTTGTAGATTAGGTAAACTTTAACATGGACGCTTATTATTAATCGTGTTGTGTACACATGTTTTAGATAGGAATTTAGCTCTTATACAATTTATCATGCATTTTTGTTATTTTTTAATTTCTATCTGTTTTGTGTACCTAATAAATAAATAAATAAATAAACTCAAACCAATGAAACGAAACAGTAATTGTGTACCAACGAATATTCATTTATAAATATTCAAGCAAAAAATGTATTCTTAACTTGTTAAAATGTACAGCAAAGTCGTTGATCAAAACCTAACATTATAAATGAAACAGAAGAGTAATTGTATACCAACAAATATTCAGACAAAAAATATTCACATACTTTTGAAAATAAATATTATTTTTTAACCGACTTCAAAAAAAAAGAGGAGGTTCCAATTCGACTGCATTTTTTGCAATGTTTGTTGTCAGAACTTTCGACTGGGTGAACCGATTTTGATGATTCTTTCTTAATCTTTCTTAATTATTTATTACCCTCCCTTCCCTCCCTCCCTCAATTGTTCCCTCAATTCTATAGCGATTTTGGAATTTCAGCAATAAGTCAAGCATTTTCATTCAGAAAGTATTATTTGACGAAGTGTAACTGATGAAAAAGACCACAGATTGCCACCGGAACTCCTCAATGATAATTCTATAGCGATTTTGGTATTTTCAGCAATAAGTCAAGCATTTGCATTCAGAAAGTATTATTTGACGAAGTGTAACTGATGAAAAAGACCACAGATTGCCACCGGAACTCTTCAATGATAAGTATTTCACGGGTGGCGATAAGATATCTCGATTAAGATAGTTAAGCGACTATAACGAAGCAAAAGAAGGCAGGCACCGTAACTCAGTTTTTGATTACCTACTTTAAGATAGGCGTTTCTCGTTTTCTTCGCTTGTCTCATTTAAACGGCGCTGTCTCATACGAGCAGCGCGTTTAGTAGGTCAACCCATGTTTGCTTTTTGATAAATAGATCGAAACGAATCACTAAAAAGCAAGAAATCAACAAAAAATTTAACAAAAAAAAACAGATTTCAAAAAATTAGACTGAAAAAATTGCACTAAAAAGTAAAAAATAATTGCGTAGTTTAGTTTGTTCAATTTACTTGCAATTTACTTTTATTATACTCAATCTTATATTCTTAAAAAATATGCGAAAATATGCCATAATTATACTTAACTTCACATTTAACAGAACAACACAAACAAGCAAATACCAAATATTTACTTGCAACCCACTTAGAGAAACAAATAAAAATATTTTTAGACTGCTTAAATAGACAATCATTCATCTCTTCAATTCAATCAATCAAATTCATGATTCAATCAATCATTGTATTATGAAAATATATAGGTACAATTATTGTTACTTTTGGAGTCGGTACCAGCCAAGGTAACTTTAAATAAACATTTAACAATATACTATAAATAATCATTCATCAAGCATTTGTAGTCAAAATTTCATGCATGTTGCATGAAATTTTGACTACAAACGCGGACTGGCACCGGCTCCAAAAACTTCGTTGGCTGGCGCTGTTAGCTTTTAGGTATTACATAGGTAATGCTAAGTATTCTGTTTATACTTGGACGCCCAAGGTAACCACAGTGCCAAAGTGCCAAAGAACAATTGAATTTCTATTGTGTCTGGTTTAAGAACAACTGAGTGGTTAATAATCTCATTTACTAACAGAACTACAAGTAAATTACAATTTATTATTAGGCATATCTCCACTGCATAATAATAACAACTACCTTATTTAATAAAAGCCGCAAATGTCACATCGCATTTTTATATATTTGAAAGTAACTTAATAATACATAACATGGTAGTTCCAGGTTCTTATTTGTATACAGTCAACAAAACAAACTGTAAAATGACGACTACGTATGTAACAAGAACTTCAGAAAATGTTATTAGAAGCTTAGCGTCTACCACAAACAATCCAAAGGGGCGGAACTTGCTAAACCTCGTTCGGTTTATACGTAGCATATTCTTGAAAGTAGTGTTCTCAGATCCTGCAATTAATCTCACATTTTACTTATTAAATTCTAACGTTTTTTTTTGCATTTCAAGTCAATTTCACCATGTGTGTGTGCCTGCGATATTTATTTGCTATTCAATAACGTTAACGAAAAATAGAATTTGTATCTATGGCCAAATGTTTACTTTCTTCTTTTCTCTTCCGTGACACACTGTCTATTTTTTTATAAGTTATTTTATTTTTTATTTTTTTTAAAAGGAGGCAAACGAGCAGGTGGGTCCCCTGATAGAAAGTAATCACCGCCGCCCATGGACACCAAAACCAAAGTTATCGCAGATGCGTTGCCAACCTTGGAAAGGAGTTGGATCTTGGGGAGGGAGTAGGAATTGGGAGGGGGGAGGGGTGAGAGATGGGCCTCCGGTACTTTCACTCACCGGACGAAACACAACAGTAACGAGTGCCGTTGTTTCACGCCGATATTCTGTGAGAGGGTGGTGTTACGCCGGGCGAGCCGGCCCATTTCGTGCTGCAACGCAGCGTGGCTCTACCACTCAGACAGTTAATTTGCTATTGTATTGTATTTTGCTGTTTGTCTCTAAATAAAGGTTTTTTTTTCTTTCTTTCCTTGTCACCAGGAGGCGCTGCTTCAACGCCATACAAATTCTCGTTTTCGTTAACTTGATCGAATGTTGAACAAATCACTAATGTATTACCAAAAGAGTTATCAGAGTTGTTTTTACAACTTATGTACTACTTTAGCTTGAGGTTGTAACCTATCAATACCTCACAAAACACTTAAAGTGGTAATAACTGTCCCAATAGCACTATTGTAACTATGTATTATCACTCAAATATCACTATTCTTTAACCCATAAATCACTTTAAGCTATAAAATCGTGGGCCCAAATAAGGTTTATAAGAAAGTTAAAGTACGCTATATCACCAATTGTTAGTGCCTTTATGGCAACTTAAGTTTTTAAAATTCTACTTTAACACTCATGTAGCACTTATTCTTATTACCAAAATGTTAGTTGGGCGGTTCGATTCCCAGTAGGGGGTACATGTTTGTGTACTCGGTTTGGTAGGTGGTAGGGCTTGTTTGTCCGCTTGGGTCTTACCCACCAACATCTTACCTAAATATGTCGCCATAACATCAATGTTGTGTTTTGGCAGCAAAATATAAGATACAGCCAGTGCCTCAGTAGTGTTCGTGTACTCGGTTTGGTTGGTGGTAGGACTTGTTTGTCCGCCTGGCTAGCTATCACCATCTTTTCTAAATATGTCGCCATAATATCAATGTTTGTAGCATTGTTGTGTTCGAGCAGCTAGAGATAAGATAGCTTCATTGGTTGAGTATCCCGGGTGGAGTGCGCTTCCACCATTGGCCTTTATCATCACTTAACATCAGGCGAGATTTATTTATTTATTTGTTTATTTTAAAACTTTTGCAATATATATTACATGGCGGACTTAATGCCTGAGGCATTCTCTACCAGTCAACCATAGGGTGGTGCAGAAATAACAAGGTAGGTGCAATTGAGTGAAGACAACAATTTAGAAATAAAAATAATATATTATAAAACGCACAGTATATACCTACATATATACAATTTATATAAATATACTTATATACACAAATATAATGTATATTATTACATTAACTACTTTTACAAATATAGAACAAAAATAAACATGTAATACATAATTTATAAATAGGACGTTACTGAGAAGATTCTGCCAAGGTTTTATCAAAAAAGAGCATACGGACTTTCTTTTTAAAAGCGTCACGACTCGTAGCCATCCTGATTTCAAGAGGTAGCGCATTCCATAGGAGAATTAACTGAATAAGGAAGGACGAGTGTACAACGCCAGATGTATGGGAAGGACAGAGAAGGAGAAGATTATTAGTAGATCTGAGATTCCTACTATGAGAAGAGCAAAGGTATAGAAAATGAGGAGTGAGATAAGAGGGAGCATTTGAAGAATTAAGCAGTGAAAATAGCGTCGTCAGGGCTCGTACATGCCAAGATGAAGGCACTGTGCTTACCCGTAAGATAAAAAAAAACATGGATTGAAGGCTACAACTACAAGTGCGTAGCTTACCCGTGAAGATTTTTTTAAAGGTTTCATAGGCGTTTATAAAAATGTTTATTTGTGATATCATTCGGTAGATCTTCTGAGATGTTGATAATTTATTGAATATTGATTCGAATATTGTTTCTTTTAATACAAAAAGGTAAGCACCTGTATGTGGTTTCACAATTTCGTTGCAACAAATTGCCACCATTTCGTCTACAGCTATGTAAAACTGTTCGCATTCCACCCCCAGCATTGTCTGGTACAATATGTTCTTCATTAGGTAACTCAATATTACTAGAGTCATGAAAACGACTAAAGTCTGAAAGAGATAATGTCTATTAAGTAAATACTCAAACGGTTTTGATATAATTATATATGTTTTGAAATAAATTTAATCTTCGCAAGGTGGCTGGCAAGAGCTGGATGAGAGTAGCCGCAGATCGTGCTTAGTGGCGTGCACTTGGAGAAGCCTATGTCCAACAGTGGACTAGTATAGGCTGATGATGATGATGATGATGATGAATGTCTGAAAATCATCTAAAAATACATCAAATTTATCGTTCTATGGAGATAGTATATTGTAGCTGCATAGGTAAGTATGTTTATTTTTGACTTTCTAAATTGTGTGCATTTTAGACTTTCATTTATATCATTTCACAATAAGCACCCTTATTTATATTTAAACTTCCTTGTCCCTTTCTATGACTTCAAACTTTTCTTTATGACTTCTTGACACGAAAGTGAAAAATCACATTTGCGGCTATATTAACAAGAAATTGGGGTATAGCTCGTTCCTCTTAAAAGCTTCTCAACTAGAGGCCCTCGGGTGGTTCCGCCGTTATTCGATCCGAACGTCTCGAAGCATCTAGTAGGGATACGCTTGCTTTTTTTTGAGAGAGATTGCTGATTGCATCAAACAGCATTTTCAGCTTCACCGGGCTTATTTGGGGGTGGAGAGAAACTTAAAGGGTTCCTCAAGCCGTGTGAAACGAATCACCTTCGGAGGTTTTCTAGAAGGAACGGCATCACGCACTAGTGCGTGTCACCGTGCCCTACTAAGTTCTCCGAGGGGTTCGGATCGGATCGGGGAGAATACGCTTGCGTGATGCCATCCCCTCTAAAAACCTTCTGTGGAATCCTTTAAGTTTCTCGCCGCCCATAAAGCGTCCGGTTACGCTGTAAAGGCCATAGGTGGCTAACAACTATCTCTATCTAAAAAAACCACCTTAATACGCTTTTGTTCGAGTGAGAAGGGAGAAGCAGTTGGGACATTTAAACATAGGCTGACTAATATATAAGCATTTAGCACTAAAATGCTACTACTCAATACTAGAGTTTATGTCAGACAAAGACAATAAATAAGTTCTTTTTATTTTTAATTTTATATTTTGTTTAAATTTACTATTATTATATAAGAATAGTTATAATTTTGCGATGCCCTAACAGGGTTTGTAACAGGCCATCATATACTATTTTATTACTTTATTACTGTATGAAAGTGATACTGTATACATAAGTGCAATAAATAAATAAATAAATAAATAAATGTGCAAATTAAAAGGCCCTGAACCAGGCAGTTGGGAGATTTAAGTATTAGACTGATGAGATAATATGTGCAAGTTTTAGGAGGTAGGGTAGTGGCACGTTTGATAGACAGAAATCAGTGATCGACAGTTTTTCCCCTCTGATCATAAGAAGTAGGGGTCAGCAACGGATTTAGGAGTTTAGCCAATTGAATTCGGACGACCTGTTTCGTAACTGTCATCTAGTAAAGTTTTAATGTACCTAAGTAATTCTATATAATTTTTGGCAATGAAAACAGCAGTGCTATTCTCTAAGCAAAACAGCATCGACCTCGACATTGAACTCGCTCATAACTTGCAAGCGAATGAATGTAGACTTTATTACTATTTTAAAGTAGTTTGAAATTAATTTGCAAGTTATGAGCGAGTCGAGTTCGACGCTGTTTTGCTAAGAGAATAGCGCTGCTGGTGTCGGACAATTAGTGTCACCACCCTTATCAAGTTTACTTACTATGATTTGAAGCGACGTATAAATGTTGAGTTCCGTCAAAGTCTTCACTAGAATTGTTCCGAAGGCAACGTAGACCAGTGCATAAAAGAAACTACCTACAACGTAATACAACACCTACGAAACAAAAAAGACGTAAAGGTACTTTATTTTCATTATAAAGTCACTAATAAAATATTATTTTGAATTTACACACCAATGGGCCGAATAGTTTCTGATACAATTCATATGACTCTAGTATGTCGAAGTATATTCTATATGGTCTTCTTTCTGTATGCATTCTTCTTACACGTGAGTCAATTTTGAAACTCGTATGTCTATTTTCTATTTCTGATATCAAAGCCAGAAGACATGTTTTCAATAAACTCATAATTTGACATGCATAAATTATATCTACGTCGAAAGTCATTATGAACACAGTACTGAACATCAAACAAATAATGGTAGGATCCGTGCCGTGGTACACGAAATTGCAAGTCCAGATGAATACGAAAAGCAATAACAATATAATTATATTAAAATAAGTCCTCTTCGTAACATTATTTAGTTTAGACATGCGAGTGTCACCTATTGCTCTGTTTGCGGTCTGAATTTTCAACACCATTTTCATATAACTTCTACTATTACAGCCAGCGATAAAACTTAGAATAAATCCGATGATGCGCCACACAGTATCGCATATAAGATATAACTGATATATGACTATGTTGTCAGAGTAACTTACTGCAACATAAGACATTAAACAAGTTATTGTTATGAAGAGCACTTTGCCACCAACGGAAAGAAATACATTATTTTGTGTAATAACACCATTCTTCAATTTGTATTTTGAAGAAAATAAAATATTTTGCATCAAATGCAAAGATCGAAGTGCCATTTCAAGATCCTTATCAATACCGTCATATTTTCTATAAATAACCCTTTGTTTCGTCATTGTTCAGAAATGTATGATTTGAAACTGTTCTAAGGTAAATGCCGTAATAAGTAATAAAAGTAGGTTAATACGAAACTTTGAAACAGTTTCTTTCCACTAATAGAATATTTTAGTAGATGCCATTATGATAATTGAGAAGTCGTTACCGACCGTCATATTTCATTAGAATTAAATCCATTACAATTTCATTAGAAATTAAAGTTACTTTGATGTATTTGCTTACATTAGGTACCAAGTAAGTAAGAAAAAATTATAACGAGAGCATTTTATTATATCTAAACTTAAACGAAACTCAATGCCGTTGTATAAACTAGCTATTTTTATATGCCGTGATGTCCTTTAGATCCAGGAGGTGATCCGGCAGGGCGTTTCTACTTGCTTGCTAACTTATTTCCACTTGAAACTTAAAAATGCCGGGGTGCCCAGTGCGACTTTTATTAAATCTTGCTCTTCGATCATACATAGGCCACACCGAAAAGATCGGGAATGGAATTCTTTTGAATAAATTATATTTGAAAAGTATTCTTTCGAACTTAATTCCATTTTTGAAAAAAAAAAACAATATTAAAAAAAAGAGTGGTAGGCATTTCAAATTAAGAAGTCAGTGAGAACTTACGCGGCCACATATTTTCCGTGCGATAATTTTTACAACTTTCGCCGAGGTTTATCTCAAGAACAATGTCTTGCCTAGCTTGTTTCTATTTATGAACTTGAAGCACCTAGTAAAACGATTATATATCGATGGTATTCTGCGTTTCGTCGAGGACGTTCATCTCTTACCACAGTTCCCTTTACTGGTCGGCCAAAAACAGCGGTAACACAAGAAAACATCGATGCTGTACGCCAATAATAATTAATACAAGAAGATAGACATGTGACATACGAGCAGATACGGGCTTCTCTCAGCATTGGTATGACAGCCATTCAAATAATATTGCATGATGAACTGGGTGTCAGGAAGTTAGTTTCCCGCTGCGTACCCCATCGTTTGACCGAAGTATAGTCGACAATAAAATTGCTTTACCACCTTAGAAGTGAATTTTGTTTGCATTTAATAAAACGACAAGTTCTATTTTTGTTTAAAAGACCAAGTGACAGATACGTTGTCATCATTGACAATGAGTCTTAGCGACATTTTATTGTAATGGAAGTTTTTGTCAAAAGTGATAAAGCAATTTCGTGGTCGACTATACAAAAGTCAGCTCGTGTTAAGGCGACGCATCGCTAAACTATAAATATCAATAAATAAATAAATAAATAAATACGGAGCGTTTGCTCAAATTAAAACTACAAATTATTTAAAAAAAAATGAACTATAATATTGAAGTGTGTGTTAAGACTAATCTTTTAAGAAAATTTAGATGCTTAAATCGGTCTGGTTTGCCTGTAAAATGCGAAACTATGTTGAGGTTACTTTGATATTTTTTTCTCAGTTATAAAAGTTGACAAATCGTGTTTCTGCAACTAACAAAATGAAGTCAATTAAATGAAAAATCATGTCATCAAATATTACTTTCATATGTTTTGTAATTGTTGGGAAAAATCAAAATCACCGCCACCTAAATTTCCAATGCAATACTCTGCAACGGCTCGATAGAGGGAGCTCAAATGCTGTTTACAATATCGTCTCGGGTGATGAATCGTGGATTTATTCAATGAGCCCGAAAGAAAACACCATACGACTGTTTGGGTCTACGAAGCCAACAAAAGTAGAAAGTGCGCTCTCGTAGCGTGTCGAAAAAAATGATCGCTTCGTTTGTATCGAAAACCGGACATGTGGCTACGATTCCTTTACAGGAATGGAGAACGATTGCTGCTAATTGGTACACAACAGTTTGTTTGCCGGAAGTCATACGAGAACTTCATAAAAGTAATCCGAATCGTCGCATAATCCTTCACCACGATAATGCGAGCTCCCACACCGCTCGGAAAACAATCACGTTTTTAAATCAGGAAAACGTGGAGTTGATGGACCTTTCTCCATACAGCCCTGACCTGAGCCCCAATGATTACTTTACATTCCCAAGAACTAAAGATTTGCTACGTGGTCAACGGTTTCAAGGTCCAGAAGAGGCAGTCGAAGCTTACAAATCGGCCGTTTTGACTATATTCACTACAGACTGGAATTACTGTAACAATAATTGGTTTGAACGAATGCAAAGGTGCATCGATTGTCACGGAGAATACTTCCAAAAACAATGAAAAATAATGTTATTGTATTATCTTTGTAGTTTTTTCTATTCCCGATAATTTCGGTGTGGCCCTCGTTATATTAACGAAAATGACTGCCATACAGGCACGGAAGCAGCGACTCTTAGTGAAAAAAGAAAAAAGTAGTCAAAAAATACATATTTATTCTAGTTTTATTTATTATTCGATCACGTTAACAAAAACAGGAATTTGTCTTGCATTGAGCAGCGCCTACTAAAATTTTGCCATACCAAATCCTGTTTTCGTACATTAACTACATTCTGTGAAAATTTGAGCGGGATGGTTATAGTACAGAGTCGGGGTGTATAATTATGTACACACGGCGGCAGATCAACCTACCCAAACCTGTCAAATTTCTCCAATGAATATTGATCCTTATAACCAAAGGACAATATTCAAAATTGATTGTAGAAATTTGACAGTTTTGGGTAGGTTGATCTGCCGCCGTGTGTACTCTGTGGTTGTAGTATTCACTCAGAATAATAACTATCACGCTACAATCGACCGATAAAGACCTACAGAAAAAAGTGACCAGTGTCAGTGGCTCAGTCTGAGGTCAGTGGCAGGTCGCTGACACAAAAGCATTCTACAGCTTCATGCACACAGGATATTTTGAAAGTGACCTGTGACAGGTCGCTGGACATTGGAGCGGTTCAAAATTCAAAATTCAAAATCATTTAGGTACCTATTGAGTTTAGCTCTTGTGAATGTCACTACGTCACGCGTCTTTGATCGGACTGGTCCAATCATAGCAACTTCTTATGTAGAATTTTTATTTTGTTTGTTTCTCATTTCAGCATGTCAAAACGTGGCAAATATTATGCATGGAACGAAGAGAGCATGAAGCTAGCACTACAAGCCTTGAGAAAGCAAGAAGTCGGTTTAAATACTGCAAGAAGGATGGTGTACCAAAAGCTTTTAATTTTAAGTTTAAATTTTTTGCTGTTGATATTTGGGGCTGTGAAGCCTCGCAAAACGAATTTGTGATTAAGATTATTAATGTTATGTTTTGTAATTTTATTTATAATATTACAATTGATAATATTGTAAAAGCTTTAAAATGAAGACTGATTGATATTCGTAGCATTGCCATTACTTAATTAAGCTTTGAGTGAATAAATAATAAAAATTAATAATTATATAGCCTTTTATTTGTTTGAATTCTTATGGTTGCGTTGAATGGACCACTGGAAGACATTTTTTAAGTCCAATGATAGCAACTCACTGGTTCAATCGAAGAAACAGTGGTCCAAAGAAAGAAATCATGGCAAGGCCACTTTTTTCTATTTTCTCTCTTTTCGGTCACGTCAAAAAATCTGAAACGTTACATGTAAATTCTTGTATGTAATTCTTATAAAAATGTTAAATCACGTTTCTTCTAATCATCATATTTAAGCTGTTATGTCAATTCAAAGTTAAGTGGTTAACCTTACCCTACGTATTTTATTATTTCGTCTCTTGGATCTTTATTAATTTGGAGAGCGCTAATGTTTTCATCGTTAAAATCACTGTTGCCGTTTGTAATGTAAACCTCTCCCTGTCGTTTATTAGACAGAAGAAATTGTGCTTCGGAAGGCACGTAAAGCCGTGATCCCGGCTGCATTAGCAGTATTTAAAACACCACCAATCCGCACTGGGCCCGCGTGGTGGTTTATGGCCCGTTCTTCCTATCCATCCATAGGGAAAGCTCGTTTCCCAGCAGTGGGGATATAAAAAAAAGAGCTGATGATGATGATGATGATGACTCATTAGCCTTAATCCATATTTTTTTGTTGGAAACCGGGAAACTTTCTTGCTAATCAATCCCCAAACCCCAGTTTTTCCTTGGCCCCCTGCAGAATCCTGGTAATGATCTCCACCGTTGCCGTCTTCCTGGTGGTTGTAAGGGATAGGCGCAACAGACTGTATACGTGTGTCATTCTTTCTGGTAACGACGCCAGTCATTGAAGCTGTAGATAAGACGCCAGTAGGAATGACACAGAAGTAGTAAGTTGCTCCATACCTTTGATATTTCTGTTGACATTTTTTTTTCATTTTGTCTCACCACCGCCCGTCGCGCCATTGTTGTGCTTCAATGTTGTTGCAATATTTCTTGGTAATAAATAGTGCGTCATACTTTTTATGTATTATTTTATGTATTTATCCGTGCGGAGACGGAGAAAGAATACTATTCTCCGCCCCTCTTCTCCGGTGGGTGTCGTAAAAGGCGACTAACGGATTTTCGAGCTTCCATATGCTCCACTGCGTGGTAGGGCTTGCCCGTCTGGTTAGTGACCACCGTACGCATGGTGTAAAATCCGTCAAGTGACCGCTTGTCATTTTTATAATTCACCTCTTATTCATCAATCATTTAAACTAGTTATATCATCATCATTGAAAATGTTACTTATGATTAGGCTGCATGTTTTTGATCCCTTGTTTATTCATAACGGGAATTGATATTAAATGAAAACCCGTCACTGTCAATGTCAAGTGAAGTGTCAAGAAAGTCACACATTGTTGATTTATTGTACTGTACACATACATACACACAGCTCACTCGTAATTCTCGAATTAATTATGTCCACGCGTCAATATACAAAATAAGTGCAATTCTTCGTGATGAGATATCGTATTTTAATTGAACAATTTTATTAATTACGCCCTTGTCCGTAAAATAACAACTGCTGACAATAGTCGGCAGATCCTCTTTTATCTCGTGCTTCCAATAAAGATGTCTACAAGAAGGGCTAGAATTAAAGCAGTTACATCTCTACCACCAAGAAGAAAAAACGCAGATAATGCGGACAACAAAGCAAAACCAGCGCAGACAAAGGAGGACTTACAGAAGTCTAATAAAAGCCCTTTAACTCCAAAGTCGGTTGTGGATAAAAACGATGAAGTCACTGAGAAAACGAAGTCCCCACCAGCGCTTCTGCCACTATATACAACCTACAATTTGCATAGTAAAACAAATTCTCCACAAATTAAACCTCCTGAAAACCAAACTGGCATTAAAACCCCAAAGCTTTCACAAAAGGTGTCTGTCAATACATCTGGTTCTTCATCCAAATCTGTTTTTGCATCTCCTCAGCCTAGAACTGATAGCCCAATTAGAAACACTTCCTCTCCTTTAGTGACTACTCTAAGAACTACAACAAAAACATTAAATGTTGGTGCTTTAAAATCAATAACTCCACAAAGGAAGCAATCTGATGTGAAGGAAAATTTTGAACATGCAGCCGCTCAAGAAACTATAAAAAACATGATTGAAAAGCCAAATGCTGCTAAAGTTGACAACAAAAGTGATGTACCAGATGGTAAAACTTTGATCATTAAAATATTATCTATTGAGTAAACATTTTTCTGTTAAGAATTTCTTTTCAGTTGGCCAAATTGAAACATAATTTTAAATGTTTATTTAACATTTTTGATCTATATACTTTAATTATCTTAAACAAACGTAACTCTATTTCAGAATCCAAGTAAAAATTCAAAAATTCTTAATTAAAAATAATTTATTCAGTTTAGGCTACAAATAGCCCTTGTAAATGTCACTATGCCATCAGCTTGTAAGTCTACTCTGGGCAAGAGATCTTGTACTGAGAAGAACCGGCAGAAACTCAGCAAGTGTACGTTATGTACCCTTGTTGGGAATTAGACACTGGACTCTAACCACCACTGATACCAACTGTGTATTCTAAAGACTACATAACACCAGTCTCTGAACTACAGAAGTTTAATCAGCTTCTAATTTGCAGATTACAGTGTGCCAAGTGTGCCTGAGAGTGTTTCTGAAGATGCTGTTATGGATGGCATTGTACCGCTACAGCACACACGCAGTGCGCCCAAACCGATAGACTTACTCAAAAATGAAATAATTTCTGAGAATGCTGAAGTACTATTTGATCCAATAGTACCTTTACCGTCACCAAGTAAAGTCCGCCCGAAGCTACGCCCCGTGCCAAGGCTGGCTCCCCTTAGGAGGAACAGTATACAGGTATGCAATAGAAAATATCACTATTTGTACAAGTACACATAATGCTGGGTTAAATAATACACCGAAGAAACAGTAAAATTCCTTTACTCGGAATAAAAACAATAATAAAAATAGGGATACATGTCATTGCGCGGCCTTCGCTGGTGTCGCTGCGTCCTCCTTGCTCCCCCTATTGCTGTTAGTATGCATAACATCCTTGCAAGCTGTACAATAAGTAATATATCTTGATATTCATTTTAACTATGAGTAATAGAAACCCTACTTGTTCTTAGAGTAAGTATGTTCTTGACTAATAACTGTAAATGTGTGATTCACAGTTATAAGTCTACATTTACTATATAAAAGAGCATTTTGAGAATTGAAGTGTAGGAACTATGCCGAAATTACGCGACTGAAGTTCGGCATGATTACGCCTGCAATGCTGTTTGAATTACTGACGACACATAATACCGAAATTACGTTGCGTTATAGCGTACAGCCAAACTCGGTCGGGCGTAAGTTCAGCGGCAACTTATTCTATAGAGCACACATTATACGCGACCGAAGTTCGTTTCGATTGCCTACGAAGATCCGGGGGCGGGGCGTAAGTTCGGCACTTATGGTGTGTCATATCAGCCGAATACGTCGGAACGTAAAATCAGCCGCGGAACTTCGGTCGCGTACCTTCGGCATAGTGTGTTTTTACACTAAAGCTCTCTTTTATGCACCTAACTATACTGAATCCATTTATGAGATCTATTTATTCAGATGATTTCTTCATATTGACCAAACAAACAAGCTATGTTGTAACAGCCACTTGCTCTGAACAATATATTTCGTAACCATTCACCTTTGAATAAATATTTGAATATGAAATGATAGATGGCATTCATATGGCACATAAATCATCATCATCACCCCATCCATAGTCGTCACACTGCTGGGCTCAGACATTTCTACATTGTAAAATTAGGCCTTATAGCAACTAGCTGAAGGGGGATTGGTAATTATTGCTATCTTAGGATAAAATCAACTGGGAACAACAGGATAACATGAAGTTCAAGTATTTTTTATTAGGTCACCCATCCTCATTTTCTTTTGTTTATGCTTTTAACAACTTAATGCTTTTTGTAACTTTGATGCAACTCGAACTTGAGCTAGCGGGATAAAGTCATCTCTCGATGAGACGGCTTATGTGGAAAGCATTAAGCCTAGCGTGTTAGGCCGCAATTTCGCTGTAACTGGGCATGTAGTGGTGCGTTTTGAGCGTGCAGCATGCACGTTACTAGTTTTCTGTAGAGCGACGCGCCTTGTGTATTTACATTGTGCAGCCGTCCAAATGCAAACGCAGTAACGCTCAACTATTTACAGTAAAAAAAGTTTAGTTTACCTCCCAGTGTGCAAAACTGGCTACAAAGCCCTGTTCTTTGAGAAGAGCCCGCAACACCGCCTCTGTGGTCCTATAGGTCCCGGGTTCGATTCCCAGCTGGGGGTACATGTTTGTGTACTCGGTTTGGTTGGTGTTAGGGCTTGTTAGTCTGCCAATGTTTGTAGCAAAATTCAAAATTCAAAATTCAAAATCATTTATTCAGTTTAGGCTACAAATAGCTCTTATGAACGTCATTATGCCATCGGTTCGTAAGTCTACTCTGGGCGGGAGATCTTGTACTGAGAAGAACCGGCAAGAAACTCAGCAAGTGTCCAGCTCTATTCTCCCTTACAGCGTCAAAAATATTGGAAAATGCCCTATCATAAAAGGACACTTTCCATCACAAATAAAAACAAAAAATAAAGGACAATCACACATATTAAAAAAAAAATAAAAGAGAAAATATAATAATATCTACATTTGCAAAAAATCAGTTACCAGTTTAAATTTTCACAATGTCATACAGCACTAATAAAGGTCAAAAATTGTCTAAGAAAAAAACAAAAAAAAAAAAACAAAATTAAACTATAGTTAATAATAATAAAAATAATAGTATGCAAGAGCAGACCAGCCTCCACAGGCGGCACCCGTTCACGAGTATGACATATGAATCAGCCATCGCTTCACTCAACCATATCTTAGGGAATGTAACGACCCGACGCACACGCCACCACCGCAGAGACACTAAAGAGAGCATGACACACTCAAGATACTCTAAATAAAAACCTAATGAAAAGTTTAACGTAACATAAATATTATTTGTAAACTGTAGGACATTGCTGATAAAGGCTATCATATCAGCGCTAAGATATTTTTAAAGTAATTATTGATCCCAATAAAATAAAATAAAGAGTAGTTTTATTTTTTTATTATAACCAAGCTGTTTTGTCATCTAAATATTCTTTGACTGTATAATAACCTTTCTTAAGTAAAGAAGATTTTACATGTTTTTTAAACTTATCTAAAGGTAAATCTTGTACAGTACTAGGTATTTTATTATAGTAGTGTATACCTTGCCCCAAGAAAGAGCCAAGAACCTTTTGCAACCTGAGCAGTGGCATTACAAGTTTTTTCTTATTTCTAGTATTGAAATTGTGTACATCACCGTGTTTAGTAAAAGAGTTGATGTTGCAACGCACAAAAACTATGCAATTATAAAAAAACTGAGATGCAACTGTAAGAACACCAATTTCTTTAAAAATATTTCTTAAAGTAGTTCGGGAACCTAGTCTATAAATGGTTCTTATTGCTCGTTTCTGCAAAATAAATATAGATTCAACATCAGCTGCTGTAGCCCACAGTAAGACACCATACAACATGACACTATGAAAATAGCTAAAGTAAACTGTTCTAGCAGTTTCAACGTCTGTTAATTGTCTAATTTTTCTGATAGCATAAGCAGCAGAACTGAGTTTACCGGACAATTTCGATATATGAGGATTCCATTGAAGTTTTGAGTCAAGTGTTATACCTAAAAAGACTGTTGAGTCTACCAAATCTAATTTATCACCGTTTATTCTAATATCAGTTGGTTCAGTTTTAACATTAGGTAGTGTAAATTTAATACATTTTGTTTTTTTTGCATTAAGCTGTAGATTATTAACAGTAAACCAACTGAGTACTTTTGCTAGAGCATTGTTTACATCATCATAATTATTCTTACACCTAGTAACATTAAAAATGAGTGAAGTATCATCTGCAAATAAAACAATTTCACAGAAGTTCTCCACAAAGAATGGCAAGTCGTTAATATAAATTAAAAATAGGAAGGGCCCGAGGATTGACCCTTGCGGAACTCTCATTTTTACAAGAGATCCAGATGATTTAGTTCCATTGATATCGACAGTTTGTGTCCTAGAACTGAGATACGACTCTATCAATTTAAGTGCAAAATCATTAAGACCATAGTAGTGTAACTTCATCACCAGAGTCCTGTGCTCAACGCAATCGAAAGCCTTGGATAAGTCGCAAAAAACTCCAAGAGCGTTCTGAGACTTCTCCCAGGCATCGAATATATGTTATATTAAAGCAACACCTGTGTCAGTAGTGGAACGACCCTTTGTAAAACCATATTGTTTAGTTAAAGTATGCCATTAATTGTTCGAGTATAAGTTTTTCATAAATTTTACTTAGTACTGGTAATATTGAAATGGGCCTATAGTTACTAGGGTCTTCTTTGTTTCCTGATTTAAATAAAGGTATAACCTTACTGAATTTCATAAGTTCTGGAAAGATACCCTTATTGATACAGTAATTAAAAATGTCTGCAAGATAGGGCGCAATAGAAAATATAATATTCTTAATTACCTTAGTACTTATGCCCCACAAATCACTAGTGTTTTTCATTTTAAGTGATTTGAATGTTTTTATAATATTCATAGAATCAATGTATTCAAATTGAAAAGACAGATTAGATTTTGGTACATGTTTTTTGAGTAAAGATTGTGCAGCTTCTGGTGATGAAGCTAAATTTGAAGTTGTTACCACTGGTATATTTAAAAAATAGTCATCTAAAATATTAGCAATATTTAAATCCGAATTGACAAGGGTGTTATTAACTTTCAGAGTGAAAGTATTGTCCCGTGGTTTAAATTTACCTGTTTCACGGTTTATAATGTCCCAAGTGGCTTTAATTTTATTGTTAGAGTTTTTAATTTTGTCTTTAATGAAATTTGATTTTGCTAATATGCACACTTTCTTAAACATTTTAGAATAATTTTTTACTTATTCTGTAAAACTAAGGCTATGGTTGCATTGCCTCAAATTATATAACTCATACAGTCTATTTCTACTGATATAAATACCTGCTGTAGCCCAATCACAGAACTTAAGTTTTTGGGAATTTTTAATTGTTCTAGTAGTAAAAACTTGGTTGTATTCTGTTTTTATAAAATCAAAAAGATTACTATATAGTACATCTGGGTCATCATGTACAAAGGGTAACGCATCAATTTTACAAACTACATTATTTTTGAAACACTCCATTCGTTTCTTTGTTACTGGTTTACATTTTACTATTTTTGGCTCATCCTTAATATCAAAATCATAGGTCACTTTTAAACCACAATGGTCAGACGTAAGATTATCAAATACTGACTTAGAAACAGGGTCATAGTCTGAAAAAACATTATCAAGACAAGTGGCAGAATGTGAAGTTATTCTAGTAGGTTCGAGAAATAGATTCATAAGATTAAAGCATTTAAATAACGCAACAAGACGAACACTCATTGAGGTAATTTCTAGAATATTTATATTAAAATCTCCACATACTAAAAAAAATTTCTTTTTTAATTTTAATTTTCTAAGTACGTCCTCCATTACTGATTCGAAAATACTGAAGTTGCCCGATGGGGGTCGGTATACACACACTATTACGAAACTATTGAACTCCACACACGATAGTTCAATGTTACGCTCCACTGAAAGGTTTACAATATCGTTGCGATTTTTGTATTTAATATTACTTCTTACTAGTATTAGGGAACCGCCGTGTATGGCTGTGCTTCGCACGTACGCGCTTGCTCTTTGAAAATTGTTAACATGGAATGACGAGTCATGACTTCTTAGCCAATGCTCAGTTATACAATATATATGAATAGTCTGACTTTTTGCAAACAGTTCTAATTCTAAGTCCTTGCCAGCCAAGCCCTGAATGTTCTGATGGACAATATTAATGAATGTGGACTTGGCTTTTGTCTTAGACCTTAGTTTAAACCAGAGGTTGTTACCTTACTACTAGTTTTAAAAGTTTCATTAGTAGAACTACTAATGGTTATGTTATTATGTATAGACTTAATTATAGCCGCTATAACTGTATCCTGTAAATTATAAGCTAACAAATTAGCTATTTGAGTCCTAGACTTCTTAGAAAGATACATAGTATCTGAAGTCAAACTAAAATTATTAATAAATTTATTAATATCAAAAAATAAAATGGTGTCACTATGACGACAAATCAAATTATATAATAATAAATTAAGTCAAAAATACGTTTATTTTGTTCCCAGGTTAAATTTGTACAATAGGGAAAAGCGCTAATTATTAGCCTGCAATTTGTTTCAGATTGCAGGTTTAACAAAATATTAATATTATTTATTATGTCACGTTTTTTTACTTGTGAACTTTCACCACAATAAAATAACATGAGATGCACTATTTAGCGTGTGCTGTGTTAAGTTACGTACTATAGTATTCATTGATTTACCTGGGGTACAAATATTTGTAACTAGTTGATTTTTACTTCCATTTATAAGCAACCCTAATCCCTGACCCATTTTATCAGAGAACATAACTGTTTTACTAACTAATTTATTGACATTGTTTTTTTGTATTGGGGCTGGAATAATCTTATTATTACATTTATATGTTTCTGGACAGGCTGATGTACTGGGATAGAAGACAGACAAGTTATTGGAATTTACCTGAAAATTATTGATTAATGATGAAGACTTTTCATTACTGTTAATTCCATTATTTATTAATGAGTCATACCGATCAGCATTGTACTTGCACATATCAACCAATTCTGTGGCTGATCGAATATGTTCCTCAATCTGTTTTTGTGAAGTTGAGTATTTTTTATTAATTATGTCAAGTGACTCATGTAACCGTTGAATATCAGTCTGTAATTGCTTAGTGTCCCGGTCATACATTTGCCTACTTTCTATCAATTTACTATTATATATTTCTAAAGAATCAATAAGGCTTATGCGCTCCTTACGAAGAGCAATGTTTTTGTAAAAACAGTTGTTTTTCTTAATTAATTTCTCAGTTTTTCTTATGAATCTATTTATTTTTACATACTTCTTGATTTTTTTCTTCCCCAGACTATTTGGTTTAAGGTTGTTATGCGGAAGTTGCTGTACAGAAATTCCACCAGGCGATGCCATTAAATAATGACTGAGTCTGATCCACTTCAAGCTGTTTCTGCGACTCGACAAGTTGAGAAATTTGATGGTTTGCCGCACTAAGGTCCCTTTCCAACTCAGTGATGCGGTCCAGTGCCCTCTCATAGGTGTTGTATTGCTGCTCAAAGGTGGAGATCACATCTTGAAGTTGGTCACGCTGGTGAAGCACATCTTGATGTTGAATGTGTAGTTGGCCTAATTCATTTTTGAGCTGTGAGTTTTTGTCAATTATGGATTTTATTTCCATCTCACTCTCATCCCTCTCCCGTAACAGCTGATTGTATGATTCCTGGGATACTTTAAGCTCCTGAAGTGCCTGTCTAAGCTTTAGCTCAGTACTTTGTGTAGCAGCCTTACGGGTCAGCATTTTGTTAAGTATGTGGTTTATTTTCACCTGAAATTTGTAAACAAATGGTTAAAATCTTATTTATTGCAAATTTATTTGTTTATTTACTTTTTGTAAGAAGCTAGTAAGAATATCATAAATTTCAATTATAATTTTTAACTAGTGGGGGTAGATGTATCACACACATACAAATAGAAATAAAAGGGGCTATTAGCTTTTGTGTTGTAATTATTAATTAATTCTACTGATCTACAATTAAAACAAATTAGGTTTTAGGTATTATTGGTATACAGAAACGGAATGAAAGACAAAATATGAAGAAAAACAAATAGGTAGGCTGCTATGTAGTTGGTACTGATTTTTACAGTACAGTTGCAATTTCTTTATTAGATTAGTTAGATTATGTACACCGAAATTCCAATGTCACTTTTGCAGTTTAGATGCACATCTATTAATGTTTTTATTATGTTGAAAAATAACAATGAATTGGCCTAATACATTGACACTTACAAATCGAATGAAGTGGTTACGGAAGTTTTACACATAAGTTTTACACATAAGTTACTAGACAGTAGCTATAATAAATAGAATGAAAACAATACTTCCCCGGTTTTAGTTGCTGCAGTCCACAGCAAAAGTTGTTTTTTAACAACTTTAAGCAAACTATTTATCAATCAGTTGGCGATGACAGTTGGGAAATTCAAGCATTGTTGTGTTCCGGCAGCTAGAGATAAGATAGCCAGTGCCTCACTAGTTGAGGTTCCCGGGTGAAGTGCGCTTCCATCATTGGCCTTAGCATCACTTTACATCAGGTGAAATCAAGGCACTGTGCTTACCCGTAAAATATAAAAGAAAAAAAAGAGGCGAGCGCGACCGGTAAAAACAAATGTATGAAGTACGCTATGACGACCGACGGACGTGCCGGCGGCAGCGGCGAGCGGTTTTTGAGAAATTCTGGGAAGTCAAGTTCTGCTAAATGCTAAGCAAGAATTTGCGGCCAAAGACGTTTATAGACTAACCCCCTTATTCATAAAAACTATTTAAGCATTATTTAGTTAATTATTGTTTTTCTCAAATACAAAATGACGTTTGTGTGACGTTGACAAAACAATATTTAGCTAAAAAATGCTTAAATAGCTTTTATGAATATAATGAAGTATGCTATATATTAATACGTGGAGCTACCATTAGTAATTAATAACATTTTAATGCTTTCTATCGTCAAGGGGAGCGCCAGTGAGTCTGAGGACGAAAGCCGGCGCGCGCTTCTCTACAGCGGCGCAACCACGCCGGCGCCGCCACGCCAGCGGCACGACTCCCACACCTCGCATAGCACGCTGCAGTCAATCAACAATAGGTACGCTGATATGTGGAAAGGAAATTGTTTAGTGGCTCTTATGAGGTCACTTTGTAGGGTAATGGACTGTCGAAAGGACAATCTTTATTATCTTAATCGACATTATTTATTTTAATCACTAAAAATATGGGCCAGCAACTGATTTTAGTCTTTAACAACGATTGAATAGAAACCACCTGCTAGCTCCTAGCTGTCTTATAAATATCTTCACTACATAGTATAAAACAAAGTCGCTTCCCGCGGTCTGTCTGTCCCTATGTATGGATGTATGCTTAGATCTTTAAAACTACGCAACAGATTTTAATGCGGTTTTTTTTAATAGATAGAATGATTCAAGAGGAAGCTTTATATGTATAAATACATGCATAATATAGTAGAGAAACACTGATAATGATAAATAAATAGAAATACGATTTGTTTGTTTGTTGTCATAGAAACTGTAATAACGGTACGAAGTCCGCCGGGTCAGCTAGTTATATATATAGGTAGTAACTAACTCTTCTGTGCGTGCGTATGTTATTGAACTCCTAAACGGCTGGACCGATTTGAATGAAATTGTCTGTGTGTGTTCATGTGGATTCGAGAATGGTTTGTTTTGTTGTCATGAACTGTCAAAGCGGTACGAAGTCCGCCGCCGGTCAGCTTCAATCTTCTGTGCGTGTGTTTGTAATTGAACTCCTTCTAAACAGCTGGACCGATTTTAGCTTTAGATTAGATTTTAGATTTTAGCGATTTTAGCGCTGCAATAGGAATCCATCATGGGATACGGGTGTTCTTAAGCGGACTAGTCATCAATAAAAATCAATGTTATTTTTTGTCTACGAAAACTTTGTCGAACACAAGTGCCACTACCCTGAATGTTTTTTTTTATTATTATTTTACGAGTAAGCACTTGGCTTTTATCTCATCTGATGTTAAGTGATGATAAGGCCGACCAACGACGGACATTATTGTGGACATTCATACAATTTGTATTTTTTATTGGCATTCAATAAGTTGTCCGTGTAATGATTATAAGCTTTTTATTGAGAATGCTATTGCAAACAAATTATAGTAATAGCACTCAAAAGGTACAGCGCCTGACAAATCCCGCTTTTGGAAATATTGAACACCTTTTCTGAAATGCATGTGCGTGTGTACACAAAAACCTTGCTAAATCGGGACCTTTTTAACATTTTAGTCAGGGATCAAAGATTCCGTATTACAGCTTTTAAATAAACCCAATTTGTTATTAATATTGTTAATGAAAATTACATTGAAGTGGAAATCTATGTTTATGTTTAGCTTTGGTTGTTCCAGGGATGTGCATCGTATACGAAACGACTCCGTATCTTCGAGCATTAGCCAGGTGCTGGCACAGCCTCCGCCGGCGACCTCCCCGATGAAAGAGAAACAATTCAACAAGTAAGATTCAGTTCGAATCCATATTGGGGTGGTGTGCAAACAAAAGAGGTACCTTAACGAACACTCAATGTGTCATAACTTTTTATTGCTTTTAAAGTCTTAGTAGCAGTAAGTGAGGTAAATTTTTTAAAGTTTATATTTTGTTATTGCCTTACAAAGGTAAGTGAGGTAAATTTTTTAAAGTTTATATTTTGTTACTACCTTACAAAGCTTAAAAGTGTAGTCAAACTTTAAAAATACTACTTAGAACATCCATACGCTTTTCCGTTTTTTATACTAATAAGATGATGCCTAGCATTAAAGCGGGTTGGGTGTTGTTTAAAGTTGTAAGTTTACTTTGTTGTTTTTTAAATAAAATAAATATTAACAGAAAAAAACCCGTCTTCTTAAAAACTTACATAGAAAATGTTAGATAGTTTCAAATTTTCAACTCGATTTATATTTTGAATCTATGTCCAAAACCACGATATTGCACGAGTTTTTTTTTATTTATTTTTTTGCATTGCTGTTATACTATGGATTTTTTCACGAACATTAGTTTTAAACAGGATTAAGTGCAGCAATGGTAAGCATATGGTAATACATGGTCATAGATATATGATTACCTGACAAATTGCCACAGGGCCCGTCGACAGGAGATGACCCGCCGCATGACAGCTATACGCCGCCGCCGCGAGACGGTCAAGCGCGACGCGCTCACCATGTACGACCTCATATTCTACAACCCCACCACCAATCCCATAATGTAAGTAAAAAACGTATTTTAATATTTCTCCTTAGCTATGCAGTTTCTTTATATTTGGCGTGTTAAAGTTCCTTTTAGCGCAATGTTATGTTGATGTATGATGGTTCTTTTTTGAATGCACAACTTTTTATACCCAATTAGTGTTGAGCAAACAATTACACATAAGTATGTGCAATGAAGAAACTTAATAAAAAATAATGTGTGGTATAAATTAATTATCATGTAAAGTAAGCATAGAGTCATATATTACAGTTCTATATATATATATATCTTCTGTGCGTGTTTATGAAATTGAACTCCTAAACGGCTGGACCGATTTGGATGAAATTTTTTGTGTGTTCAAGTGGATTCGAGAATGGTTTAGATTTACAATTGGACCCGGTAGGTGGCGCTGCTATAGGGTTCCATCATGGGATACGGGTGTTCGTCAGCTAGTATAACAGTAAAAAGGTATATACTCGTCGTAATAATTAGCAGTATATAGACGAAAATATTCTATAACATTTTGTAGCTTCAGTGTAACACTTCACTATTGCTATTGTTCTTGTGAGGTTTTTCCCAACTGTGGGACGTTTATAGACTGATGATGACGATGATGATAATGCTTAAGACACAGACTTACGTCAAACTAAGGTTTCGTTTCTACCAAAGGACGTTTGAACATATAATTTAGAACATGTTATTATTTAACAGTTCCGACTGAGATTTTAATGATGACATGTTTTTTTACAGTCCCGACCGAGATGAGATGGAAGCCAAAGAGGCGAACAAAAGAGACGAGGCAGAGCGCGAAGCGACGGCGCCGGAGCCAGACGAACCGCCCGCCGGTGAGACGCCCGTGCCCCAGATCAAGATCGGGCCCAACGGACAGATCATACTGGACGAGACTAGCTTGGTGAGTCCGACTCGAAAGCATCGGAGAATCTAGTATGGGACGGGGACACTCGGTGGTTTTTTTAACGGTGCTGACTGAATCATGCTGGTAGCACAGAGGGGAAGAGCAGCAGTTTTCAGTTGGTATACACTTCTTTCCCCTTGGAAGTCTGTGGGAGAGTCCCCCCGTGCCAGCGCAGTGGTATGCGTTATGCATTTTCTCATTTTTTAAATAGGCTCGAGAAACTTGTGATACGAAACGCTATCTCACGGTAACATTCAAGACCAACAACGTATGAAGCAAAAGGGGGGTACGCCTTTCAAAATGCCTAGCCTTTTCTCAATGCCACTAAAAAAGTTTTATTATGGACTTTTTAATTATGGCTTTTTATTTCTATTAATTATGAATTATGGCTTGAATATTGCACCCCTTTTGCACCGCAAAAGGGGTGTAGTTACAATATAAAAAAATTTGAAAAGGCCCAATTTAACTGATATCTTTTCTGTTCCTTTGACCACAACAGAGTAGTTGTCAGATTAGTTAACAGATTTTTTTTTGTTATTCAAAGAGACATTTCTTTAAGCTTTTATTTAACTTGCAATGTATGTATGTTTGTTCGGGTGGAATCTTGCAACTCAATTTTGAAGCAGATATCTTCAACCTATTGAGCTGAAATTTTGTATACATGTTCAGTTCGGATGACAATGCATGGTTAATTGTGTGACGTCATTCTAAATCCAAGATGGCGGTACACCCAAGATGGTGGATTATTTATTTTTAATGCATTCTTACAATTTGAGTATCAAATAAAAGGGCTTGCTGAGAATAACTCGAAAAAAAAAAAGTAAAAACCTTTTTTTTTTAAACTTTTATTTAAATGCGTTTAAAAGAAAAAAAACAACTTTTACTTTAAAACTTTTACTATCAACTTATAACGTCATTACACAATATATATTATGTAAAAGGTTGTCGCAAGATTTACTTATTTAGATAAACAAGTAAATTAAATAACTTGATGTGATCGATTTTAACTATTGAAATTTTCAATCTAAGTAATTACGAAAATAAAAATAAACGCGAGAATTAAGTAGGTACTACTTAAATCTCGCGTTTATTTTTTTCTTTTTAACGCATTTAACTATAAGCATGTTTTTTTAAAAAGGTTTTTAGATTTATATAATGTTTATTTACCAAACTATCGGTTTCAGGTGATAAAACAAACGGACAGCAAACGCAAGCTATCGTCCGTAGTGCGGGAGGGCGCGTGGGGCGGCGGCGGCGGCAAGTACACCCGCTCGACTCGCACGGCCGACTGGAGCGCGGCGGAGACGGTGCGCTTTTATAGGGCGCTCGCCGCAATAGGGACGGACTTCACGCTGATGGCTCCGCTGTTCCCTGATAGGAATAGGCGGGATTTAAAGATAAAGGTTAGTTTCTTTGCGTTTAAGCTTTAACGCCATAATAAAGCGCAGTGAAGTCAATGCGCTTCTACAGCTCTTTCGCCGATTTAGGTCCCCGTTTACTTTTCCCTGACAGGATTAGACGAAACCAGAAGATAAATGAAGGTACGTTTGGCTTGTTATGCCTATGTATATCCATAATCTATACTAATATTATAAAGAGAAAAGCTTTGTATTTTTGTATGTATGTTTGTAACGAATAAACTCAAAAATTACTGGACCTACTTAAAAAATTCTTTCACCATTAGAATGCTACATTAGCGCTGAGTAACATAGGCTATATTTTAAAAAAATGACCACCCGTGCGAAGCGGAGTCGGGCCGCTGGTCAGAAATAGAAAGTAAGTAGGTACACGCACTCGAGTCGCACAGCCGACTGGAGCGCGGCGGAGACGGTGCGCTTTTATAGGACGCTCGCCGCAATAGGGACGGACTTCACGCTGATGGCGCCGCTGTTCCCTGATAGGAGTAGACGGGACTTGAAGATAAAGGTGAGTTTGGCCATATATCCATAGCTAGCTTCGGGCTATGTCGGTTACCATTGTTCTTCTGCGGATCTCCTCATTTCTGATTCGATCACGCAGAGAAATCCCGAGTATAGCCCTCTCCATTGCTCTTTGAGTGACCTTGAGCCTTTTTATGAGGCCCATAGTGAGCGACCACGTCTCAGTCCCGTATGTCATCACTGGCAACACACATTAATTAGGTATACCTACTTATTTCTGAAACATAATATTACTTGATAACAATCAAATGTATAAATAATGTGATTTTTTTATGTAGGTTTTGAAATGCTTGGTTATTTACTTTATAAAACTAAAAAGTTTGAAATAAAGCAAATTATTAAAATAAAACAAAAAACCCGACTGCTAAAACAACTATATAAAAACAATTATTACTCATAAAAACCGGAGTAACATAAAAAATAACTGCAAAGAGAAAAAACCGAAAAGAAAAATAAATAAGCTCAATGATCCAAGAATTAAATTTGAGCAATGTTGAATGCAACGTGTAATATGTCCTTGTCCGATACCTATACATAAATAATAAAATCTATAATAAATGAATATTTATAAATACATTGAATATTGATAGCTGTCGCAAGCGGGGACAATCACCAACCGTGACCAACCAAAGAGAGTGCGGATTTAATTGAGCTAGCAATGGCCGCTTGGTTGATGATTGTCCCCGTCTGTGACAACTATCAATATTCAATGTATTTATAAATACTCATTTATTATAGATTTTATTATTTAAGTATAGGTATCGGACAAGGAATATTTCACGTTGCATTCAACATTGCTCAAATTGAATTCTGGGATCTTAGAGCTTGTTTTTTTCTTTTCGGTTTTTTCTCTTTGCAATTATTTTTTATGTTACTCCGTCCGGTTTTTACGAGTATATAATTGTTTTAGCAGTCGGGTTTTCGTTTTATTTTAATTAGACAATTCATAAAGATTATGTGCTAAACTTTGTGTTAGTATACTTTAAGGGCATCTTTTATAAGTACTTTATCTTTTTCACTCTTGTAATCTCTTACTGCTTTTGTGCTTTCTGCCTCATTTTCCCGGTTCCTTTAATAATAATTACAGCGTCAAAAATATTGGAAAATGCCCTATAATCTAATATAATCATAGAATTTAAAGTTACAAAGTAGCAGGCCTATAGATAAATACCTTATAAACTAACATATACATACCAATATACAATTTTTGTTAGTAATATAAAACTTAATATATGTTAGTAATAATATTATAACTTATAAACCTCGCAATTCCAGTTCAAGAAAGAGGAGAAAGTGAACGGCGCCCAAGTAGACAAGGCGCTCCGCTCAGCCACGACTTGGGACGCGGTGCGTTTGCAAGAAGAGTTCGAAGAAGAACGCGCCGCCGCCGCGCAGAAGGCTAGGGAAGAGAAGGAACGACTTGTGCAGCAGCGAAGGGACGAGGTGGAGCGCCAAGCGAGGGCCAAGCAGCTGCACGTGCGCAAGAGTAAGACCTTTTTTGGTGGTTTTTTTTTTGTAGCTTGTAGGGGTTGCATATTTAGCCAGTGCGGCTGCACCAAGAGTTCGAAGAAGAACGTAGAGAAGGAACGACTAGTGCAGCAGCGAAGGGGGCGAGGTGTGAGGGCTAAGCACCTGCACGTGCGCAAAAGTGAGGCCATATTTGGTGTTTTTTTAGCGGCTTCGTGCGGTTTGCATACTTTTGCGTATTCGAGAAGGAACGTGAAGAAGGAACAGCTGGTCCAGCAGCGAAGGTACAAAGTTGAAGGCCAAGCAGCTGCTCGTGCGTAAGAGTGAGTGGTTTTCGGTTTTTGTTTATGGTTTAGCCAGTTTGCACATTTAGCAAGTGTCAAAGTTAGGGACATCCGGCTGCAACAAGAGTTTGAGAAGGAACGACTGGTGCAGCAGCGAAGGGACTAGGTTGAGCGCCAAGGTAGGGCCAAGCAGCTGCACGTGCGCAAGAGTAAGACCTTTTTGGTGTTTTTTTTATATATTTTTTATTAGGTTGCATATTTAGCCAGTGTGAATGTAAGAAAAGTTCGAGAAGGAACGCGCCGCCGCGCCGCCGCGCCGCTGACAAGCAGGTAGGTGGATGTGCGCAAGAGTGATGCCTTTTTGGTGTTTAGTATTTGTTTGTTTTTGGTTTAGCCGGTTTGCATATTTAGCCAGTGTCAATGTTAGGGATATCTCACAAGAAGCGACTGGTGCAACAGCGAAGGGACGAGATTGAGCGCCATGCATGGGCATATCAGCTGCAAGTATGCAAGATATGAAACATTACTGTGTTCTCACGCGGACTGGTTAAGAGAATTTGAAAGTGACGTTGCACTGGTTTGTTGTATTTGCCAACACAAATTAATAATTGATAAGACACACATTTTAGAATATTGAACAAAACTGCAAACACGACTTCACTTTCTCGCTAAGAACAATGGCATGAATCCTATAAAATTTACATCCAACTATAAATAAAACTTATCATTTCGTTAATACTTTACAGGTAAAGGTTCTAGAGCGATAGAAACATCAGTCCATAATACCGTATCTGCCAACAAAGAGATAGGCAACATAGTGACAGTCGACGACATCATTCAGCGAGCGCAGCAAAAGAAGCTGGCGTTGGCCAAGAAACGCAAAGAGGCCGAGGCGAAGCGGAAGGCGGCCAAAAACGCGACCTCACCGCTATCATCATTCGCGACCTTAACTCTGCTGCAGAACGGTAAAATTCCTCCACCAAATCAGAGCCGCGCCAAAGATATGGTGACTATATCGAAAGTGGCCGCGAGGACTCCCTCCCCTACGCCCATCAACTTGAATACGGTGACGTCGATACCGCCAAATATAGAGTCCGGTTCGCTTGTAGTTTTGACGGTCAACGACCCTAATTCGCCGTCAAAGAAAATGCTACAGACCTACATAGCTCACGGCGCGGGCCGGTTAACCCCAGTCGCGTTACCGCCCAACTTTCTCAGTACAGTTGTTGGTTATATGAAGAAAGGTACCCCCAAAAGCAATTCTACAGGTTCCCCACAGGTTATATCGCCCGGCAACACCCAAGGCAGGACTACCCCCAGTGTGATTCAAGTGAATCCGAGTCCGTCTAAACGCCAGCGTCACAACTCATACACTATAACGAATCTTTAGCATTTGCTTATGGTAGTTATTAGGATAGTGTTGCCAATCGTAAAAATATATCCGAATGGTAAGTTCTTAATATTGTTTGGATACTTATGATAATAATTTTTTGTGCATATAAAATCACTCTTTTTAATTGTGAATGTAAAAATATAGTTAAAGAATCACTTATTTTATAAATGTAAAAATGTAAATGTATAAATATGGTAAATTATAAATTTTGAGTGATATCGAATTTTGTAAGTCGCAGCTGGTCGTTATTTTTGTACAAAGAAATACTTACAGTAGTATTATTTGTCCAGATGCTGTCATTAGTGCTAGAATGTTTTGTTTTTGTTTATTTAAGTTTCATAATAGTTTCCTTATTACAGTTAAGATTATGTTAATCGCTTTAGTCTAATGATATATACGCAAAACGATGAAAAATTATATTTAGTTTTTCAACTTATTGGGCCTTAGTTATAAATAAACAAAGTACATGGTCGGAATAAATATTCCGTGTTTTGTTCCCGTTACGTAAACTTAATTTCAAATTAGAGTAAAAGAAACAAAACACGGTTTATTTGTTCGGGGTCGGGGTAAATCAACCGGCATAGCAATCCATACATTTCAGCAATTCAACACTTACCACCTACTTGTTTGTACAGACGCATAACACATCAACCTATCCAATACTGTCAAACTCCTTTAATAAATGTTCAATCTTATGCCTTACACAGAAAGTTTAAAGTCTATTGATGACAGTTTGTGGTAGTCAGATCGCAGGCGTGTGTACATAGATTGTTGGTTAGTATTGGATGGTATTGGTTAGCGGAAGATAGATAATATTGTAGTGAAGGTTAATCAAGACTGATGACAACTAGAAATGAGATTGTTATAATTGACTTGTCGTAGTAAATTGTAAATAGTATTACAATATTTTTGTTTATATAACAACACCTATGATATACACAATGAAATTATTATGGTGTGATTTTTGTAATATTTTTTTTAGTGTTGTAAAAAATACCACATATAGCTTTCATAAGTTATGGTTTTATAATATTTTGAGGTCCGTACAGGGCTGACTGGTTAAACGAGTTCTCAAACTAATATTATAAAATACAATAGATAGACAAATCTAATTTTTATATTTGTGATCATTAATCTGGTTCTGAAAAACTTCAAATTAACTTTAATCACGAAAATAAGGAAACTGCTAGTAAAAGTACTCCGACACAGGGCTTTGATACCGTTTAACAATTGATATCGATACTTCTGTCAAACGAAGATACCAGTAAAAAAAAGTAGCGGTAAGCTAGGTATCGTTACCTGGGTGACATTTTTACCGGTAAATTAATAACCGCTCTACGCGGCTACCGCCTTGCCTAAGGTGCAAAATTTAAGGAAAAAAAGTAACGTTACTTCTCTAGATAACGTTACCTGCATTATCGGTAGCTATCAAATTACTTTTATAGAAATAACGGTACTTATAGTGGGAATTTGATACGGTATCAAGCCCTGCTCCGACACAGAGTAATGTGAGGTCATCTATTTTTTTAACAATACTATGTAAGTATTAGCATAATTTTACATTAATTGTTGGTATGTCAAAGAGCAATATTTGAAACTGTCTAATTTGGCAAAATGATATAATGGTAATGTTTGTTGTACAAAATTACCATTATTTCATTGTTTCTTTGCCATTTTGGCTGTACTGTACGTACATAACAAGATAAAATGTTATCAATATACGTTTTCCAGAAATTATACTTTTATTTGTTTTTGCTTCTACAACTCATTATACGGGATATTTGAAAATAAGTGTATAATCCCGAAACAGCTATGCAACCAAGTAAAAGAACACTGATAGATCGTAATTGCAAAACCATTTTTCTCTTCCATACCAAAACTCAAATTTATTTTATTACATTATTTTTGTTCAAACCGTGCAAGCATGTTTTGATTTCTGTTTTTTGAACCATAAGATCAAGAAATATCAGCAAGAAGTATCAGCTGGACTGAAGGTAGTCACTGCAATTTTCCTCATAACTGGATTACCTCTTATTTTAAAAATCGAATGCAATTTGTAGAAATACAACATACAAACTTAAATACCATAACTATTGTCAGATCAGAGAGAGCAATGGTGACAAAGTCTATCCCCCAGGGTAGTGTAATCGGGTGCTTTCTCTTCCTAATGTACATAAACGATTTGCCTAAAAATATAAATGAACAATGCATATTATTCGTAGATGATATGTCAGTTATATTGTTCACTAAAAATGAAACAGAAATAAATAAAAAACTACAAACTACTATAGATGAGATCACCTCTTGGCTTAATGATCATAATTTAATATTAAACTGCAATAAAACTAAATTAATGATTTTCAAACCATACCAAAAAAAAGCATTAAATATAAATTTTTCTATAAATAACATTAAACTTGATTGTGTCGATAGTGTTTCACTGCTAGGCATAAAAATAGATAGTAATTTAAACTGGAAAAGCCACATAGAATATATACAAGGCAGATTGTCTAGATTTACATACGCTCTAAATGAAATCAAAAGATGCACAGACACGAACACAGCCAAAGCTACGTACCACGCATATGCGCACGCGTGGCTGCGCTACGGCATCCCACTGTGGGGCAACAGCACCAATCTGCAACAGCTATTCGTTGCCCAAAAGAGATGCATTCGCATATTAGCAAATGTAGACACATTAGTTAGCTGCAAACCATATTTTAAACTATATAAAATTTTAACTGTAACTTCATTATATATATTAGAATCATGCAAATTAGTGAGAAAAAATATTGACTTGTTTCAGAGAGCTGAAAACAAAAGCGTAAGACTCAGACAAAAAAATAAGCTACTTCTACCTAAAACTAATTTATCTATAGTGAGATCAGGACCTTATTCCATGGCAGTACAATTATATAATTCATTACCAAACACAATAAGAGAAATAGAAGATAATAAAAAATTTATAACATCCTTAAATAATTATTTAATAGATAAATGCTTTTATAAACTAAATGAATATTATACTAACGTGTCATAAGTAATACCTAAATAAGAAACTTTTGTTTTTACCTGTATATTATATATCTAAGTTGTTATACCCTTGCAGGGTTCATGTGTTGATCTTTACCTATTTTTTTTAACACCTCTTATGTACCACATGTGTAAGCAATAAAGAATTATTACTATTAAAACAACCTCAACATATCGGCCATGTGGTGCTGTCATGCATGTTTACAATTTTCCTGGTCGCTATGCACGGGACCTTATCTACCACGGGATTCGGGATTATGCAGGTATTACCAAACAAACTTTATACTTAGTGCCTTAGCGGTACCAAATGGTACCAATTTGTATAAATTGTTTCAATTATTTTTTACTTATAGCAAGTCCTAGTTTTTGTGTCAATTACTATACAATATGTTGATTTGCATTCTCGCCATATTCATAGCAGCAGTCATATGCTTATTACTAATAAACAATAAAAAATATGAAAAAATAATTCTGTAATTGTATTTTAAAGATAATGTAATTCTGAATGTGATATTTGTATTTTATTTGAATTTATTTACTTTATTGTTAACGTCCGTCCGTCCGTCCGTCTGTCACCAGGCTGTGTTAACGTCCGTCCGTCCGTCCGTCCGTTTGTCACCAGGCTGTATCTTATGAACCGTGATAGGTAATTAGACAGTTGAAAATTTTCACAGATGATGTATTTCTGTTGCCGCTATAACAACAAATACTAAAAAACAGAATAAAATAAATATTTAAGGGGGCTCCCATACAACAAACGAGATTTTTTTTGCTTCGTTTTTGTTCGATATTGATAATGGCAACAGGTAGACGCTTGAAATAGTCACAGAATATTAAGTTATATATTGACTTTAAAAATAAATAATTAAATTTAATATTTAAGGGAGTCTCCCATACAACAAACGTGATTTTTTTTCCAATTTTTTTCTCGATCTTAATAACGATTACAGGTAGAAACTTATAATATTTTTATAGATAATGGTACGGAACCCTATCGTGCGCGAGTCCGACTCGTACTTGGCCGGTTTTTTTTATTTTTATTAGGCTTCGCTATCGCATTATGGAATTCCTGTAATGATAGTTGTTTTAAGTTGTAGTTGATCGGTAAGTTGGTAGGTACCTATTGTTAGTATATTTTTAATTGTTTAAATATGCAATTAAACAGTCTACATTGCAAAATAATATTGCACCACAAGGATGCGTTTGGGCATGCGCACCCCTATTTTCGTCGGTCGACGACGACGGTCGCTATTCTGATTTAGGTACATCAAAATCGTTTTCTTAATCAATCGATTTCTTATTGCTTGTATTTTTTAGGTATTAAGTATACCAATTAGTTACGACCAACTGTAAAATTATGGCGAAAATGTAAATCTGCACGTAGTATAGGTATTCCCACGGGGTAGCATTTAAGTCTGATCGCATGAACGGTCAACATCTAGTTTCATTAAAATTGGCTTATTGGTTTGAAAAAATAGAGCTTTAAAGTTTGTATGAATTATGAAACTTAAATGGCTCCATTTGAATAGATGGCGCCCTAACACAAGGCGCAGTCATATCTTCGTTACCGCAACGCCCGCCTCACTAAGCAATTTACAATATTTCTGTGCAGGATGTTCTCAAGATATCAAGTCTTTACCATACAAGTACCTAATGGAATTTAATCAAATTCAGGTGAATGAGCGTTTACTATAATTATTATCTAACAATAGACTTCCTCTGTGAGTTCAACTTCTTCGTCGTGCAGTGTGTTTTGATGCAAAGTCCGGATTTGTTGTAATCGCCTTTTATTTGGTAGAAGTAATTGTTAATAAGGCAAAATCAATCTCGATTTCAATGATGAGGCCTTTGCCAAGCAGAGTAGTACAGTGTATACAACCTTATTTTTAGTTTATACGAAAATCGAAACGGGTCAATATTTTCGTTTTAAAGAATCAGTACAAAAAAAATTCAAATAATATCTTAAAAACTCACGAAGTTACAAGCTTTTTCTGCTGTCCCGTTGTCCACGTGCGAACGTGGTCACATATAGCACGCGACACTGCACTTATTGATTACATATTGGTAACGTCGCACTGCCGCGGAAACGTTATTATCACCACACACAGCTTGCGTTCGTACCATTTCTGTATACTGAGCGTTGGTGTATCGAAATCCCATTTTCTCGATACGGAAACTAACACTGCGCGGGAGCAAGTCAGGAAGGACGCGCGGGGCGCATGCGACACACACCGGTCAATAGCTTTCGGGCGACTGACACGGGGGGTGGGGGTGGCGTGCGTCCACGTGTGGAGCCGGCGCGTGCCTCGATTGGTGCACTGTGCGACCTTGCGCCCTCTCGCATCCACGTGACAAGCGATGCGCGCAGCCGGCGGCGCACGAGTGAGATTTTTTTTAGTAGGATGTACTTTATTTGAGATTTTGTAAATATTAATTTGGTCAAAATGTAACATGGTATAAAAAATGTTGAAATCGATTCTATTACTGATTGTGAACAAAGTTTTCAGGTTTCGTATAAACTAAAAATAACATTGTTTAAGTACAACCTAATTCTTACAATAATTGCGGAGACAAACAGCTAAACGTTCCATCAGGGTGCCTAGTGCGAGTTATCTTTGCCATTCGTTTACTAACATTTTAATTCCCCGCGTTTGTCACTATGAGGCACCGCTTCAATTCCATACAAATTCGCGTTTTCGTTAACGTGACTGGAGGCTATTATTTTTATAGCGAAAACAAAAACAAAATGAAACTTCTGAATGTCACTTAATACATTTAATGTTACTCAAAACAGTCTTTATTTAAACGGCATACATTCACTCAGATCCGCTGGAGTCGTGTCAGTGCGCTTCTATGACCTCGTGAGGAAACCACTGCGATGACTCCAGGTTGTCCCACAGCGATAATTCTGGGTCGAGAAACTCCTGGTTCATTTGTTCTACATCTATAGTTGTCTTGTGGTCTGAAAGTTAAAGTTTTGAACATTATGGCACTGGTCTGGGTCCACATATACACATAAATGTTTATCAGCTTTTGTAGTATAGTGGTTAGCCCACTAGTCTCCCAGACCAAAAGGTCAGAGATAAGGTAGCTCGTACCTCAGTAGTTGAGGATTTCGAGGGTAGTGCGCTTCCACCATCATCACTTAACGTCGGGTGAGATGAAGGGACTGTGATAAGAAATTAAAAATAATAAGGTCTCAGGTTAGAATCCCAGCGCAGGTATAGTTTGGTATGCTACCAACATGTTTTAGTCTGTCGCTATAACAACAAAGTTGGTAGCATTGTTGTATTCCGATAGTTAAATATTGTTCAGTACAACATGAACATAATATATATTTTATAATTTTTAGTCTGGCAATAATATTTAACTTTTACGTGTGGTAACACCACACTAACTTCTTTCCCCTTTCTTGAATTTGTCACTTAGCAACCAACACGTTTAAAAGTATGTTAAATGTTTTAAATAGTAAAATCTATATATTTTACAAGTTCCCTTTTTTTCATTACCAACAAAGATGGTGGAAGATGTTTTATAAAAAGGGGTAAACCAATCATAGACAAGCGTGCATGAAGGGACTGAGATACGTGTGAGTGAAGTAGCAAGTTTTTGTCTTGTATTAATTAACATCTAAGGGACAAGACATTGTTTAGGTATAAAAGTTAATGTATTAGTTACATTATAGGATTACATTGTAGTTAAATTTTGCTTCAATAATTATAAGAATATTTTCAATTACCATCCATGTCAATGACATAAATAACAATTGAATTTGTTATAAAATTTATGTAACAGAATAGTTGTATTTTTAATTATGATCGAACTTCAATGCACCTAAGATCGTTTAATTGCAATAAGTAAAACACACACCAAAGACCTAAGTAAATAAAAAAGAAGTGGATAGATAGATAGAAGTGAAATGAAAAATCTTCAGATTATTACATACACCAAACTAAACAGAGGTGCGATTTGAACCGGTGCAAATAATTCACACACTATAATATCGAGTGCTTCCACTCATATTCAAAATCACAGGTGATCACAGGAGGTCACATTTGACACTGAAAATTCTCAAGTATTTTCAAGATTACCTGAAAGAGTCATAAATCGTACCCCAGCTTGCAATAACAATACAATGTCAACCCACGGTTCCCGAACTTACCAACTAGCGCCAAATCGTCATTCTGTGCCTTGACGGCTGCCGCCTGCGCCGGTTCGGCGACGGGCACTGTCTGCGCCGCCGCCGCAGCCTGGTCGCCCTGCCCATAGTAGCCAGACCACGCTGAGTAATTTTGCCAATAGGCGGACGGATCATAATATTGGTTGTACTCCTATAATCATAACTGCTCGTCAATACCACTGTTTATGTATCACTAAATGCCATGATGCAACGCTGTGGCAACGCCAAGGCCTAAGCGGATATTTACATAAACGTAACAGTTATGCTTCGTTAGGATAACTCATTTAGCAATGGCACACTATTTCAATGCAACGCGTCTAATCATAATCAGTATTCATAAAGCGTATTATTACTTTTCAATTAAGCTGACTTGTTCAAGCTAATTTCGCAAATCATGGTAATTTCTAAATTTCAATCCAGGCAACACTGTTTAGCAATAGAAGTCATGGTAAGTGACTATAATGATCAAATCAATAAAGACTGCACGCAACGACTAGTATGCATTATACACTAAAGGTACCAGATGGTATGCATTGGGTTAAAACCATTTTCGGTTCATTTTTGAAGAAAATGTGTCATTTAAAAACCATCTGGTAACCCAAACATGTTTAAAAAATAATACAAATTACAAACATACAAATGTGTTAGGTTCATATGCAAAGACATAATATGTGGTACATAAGGAATGTGCAATGGGATTATTACGATGTAAACAAATTCTGTATAATATATTAAACTTCATTACATGAGTTATTGATAAACATGTAAGTTTTAATGTTTTTGTATCAATTTTCCAAATTACAAAAATCAGTAAGTATAAATTGTTTTACAATGAAGTATGAAACTAACACAAATAGTACTATCAAAGAGTAGCTTAGCAAATGCAAAAAATGCAATGGCGAAAATTAAAAATAAATGTAGGCAACAGCTAACGGCGAGCATTGGCTTACTAAATAGTAATTATTTAATTATTTCAAATGCTGTGAAGTTTTGTCATAATCAGTAATTTCGGCTCTTAGATGTTAGTACTTTAAAGAGTTTACTGATGAAACTGATACATTTGTTAGAAAACGTAAAACAAACTGGCTAAAAAGGTTTTTTGTCTATCTTTCGGTCTTATTATCAGTATTATCAGTTTTAAATCAGGTGTAACTCCAGTTCACCTTTTAGAATAATAGAGTTTAAGTCCAAAGCTAGTATGTCACTAATCCTTTATTCAATGTAAAAATCTTTCTTGTTTCTCATTCACATAAATAAAAGTTTGCAAATTCAACCTTAACGCGAAAGTAATAAGACTTAAACCCATCACAGCTTTCATATCACAGCATTCGCCTTGCTTGCCGTTAACATGCCTCAATGCATACCGTCCCACTGCTATAGCTAGCGCCTGTGGTCGTAGTCCCAGAGTTACTCTGTGTGGTCACTGCGCCTTTAGGTTTGGGCACGGCTGTACAGATCTTTAAAGGTTTACTGCCGAGGCCCGTGTATCCATTCATGGCATATAAAGCGTTACGTTGCTCCTCCTCGTTGCCGAACCTAACAAAACCATACCCTTTTGTGTAACCTGAAGTATCCAATATCACTGAAAAAGAGAATGCAAAGTGAATATTTGTGTATCTTTTTAAAATTAGATTTTGACCGAAAAAGTTTTCTTGAGGAGTTGGCGGGAGGAGCTCGACGGCGCAGTGGTTAACGCGCCAGGTCTGCGAGTGCCGAGGTTCGGCCGGCCATCGGGTGGGTGACCAAAAATTTATCATCTCGAAATCTTCCGTGCTTTGGAAGGCCGTAAAGCTGTTGGTCCCGGCTGCATTAGCAGTCGTTAACAACCACCAATCCGTACTGGGTCCGCATGGTCGTTTATGGCCTGTTCTCTCCACCATCCTTAGGGAAGACTTGTGCCCCAGCAGTGGGGTCATAAAATAAGCTGATGATGATGAAAGTTTTCTTTCCCTTATTTTTACTGACTTAGGCGCTCCGCAGTCAGAGCAACTTGGATCTCCGTATTGCGGAAACAGGCAATCAAAAAAAACCTGCACAGACATAGCAACTCTGGGTTGTGAGTTTCGATGATTGACAATAGTTTTCAGTTCGTGCACTCGTTGATAGAATCAGTTTCAAATTGTCGCAACTAGCAACTGTCAAATTTGTACTACATAGTTGTGTCAAGTTGCTGGTTTCCCTGACTGGCAAAGACCGACTGTTGATCATGGATTTGAAAAGTTTATTTAGAATCGCAGCAACCGTAAACTGTGCCTTTAAAGTTGCTACAACTGAAACCTTTATAGAAAACATTATAAAAGTTCCTTTATCGAAGTTGATAGTGTCAGCAACTAAAGTTGCCTGTCTGCTCAGCGCCAAAGCAGTATAAATACGAACTAAAATAAGAACTATATAACGTATTAAATAATTCGAATTCAGATTTTTTTATAACTACAACAAGTGTTATAAAATAGCGCTCCAGCACTATTGCTGCACTTATTTTTTGCACCATCAGCCAGTACTTAGATTTTGCCCAGTACAGCAACAAAGTCATTGAATAATTTAGCACAATCACACAATAATTTCTTATATTTCTTCACATTAGTAACAAAACATACGCTGCCATAAAACTACTAGCTACAAAATAAGAGGAAAACTGTTTAAAGCTACTGTATTAATTTAAATGGACTTGTAGAGACCAGCGAACAACTGATTAGATGATTGTGGTCATTTGAATGTATGGGATTGTGTTTTCTATTGGCGAATCCTTGGACCATTAATTCTGCCACGACTGTATTAATGGTCATTTGTAGGAAATGCTCGATAAAAATAGACTGGGAGGGAATAAAGAGATACTAATCAATTGATTCCAAATGTATCTTTGGCATTCAAAGTCAAAGTCAAAGTCAAATATTTTTATTCAAACAAACTAAAGTTTGTTTGAATAAAAATATTTGACAAGTGCTTTTGAATCGTCCAAACATTTTTTTACATTCATGACATCTATTTTTTAGCTGTGGAGAAGAATGGGCGCAAGAAGCTGGGCGCTGTTGGAGTGATTGGAGCATTTTAAGCCCATGCTATTTGTCTTCAATGTAATCAGACACTTTATAATAAGCTTTTAATTAATTACTTACTTGGCTTTAAGTAAATTTATATAATCAAATGACACCAAAAAGCATATAAATACTAAACTGACACTATGGAAAAGATATGTGTTGACTGGGCTTGACATTATAGGGATTATATGTAGAAAATTTAACAACAAATTGATAAACCAAAACAGAACAGCCTGTTTAGTATATGAAAAAAAAACATACTGCATGCTGGGCCTAAAAAAATTTACTCTTACATTCGGTAACAAATAAATTCAAGGGTTACCATTCCAAATGTCCTACTCAACTCAACAAACAAGGTCACTATACTATGTGACACAGGACACAGCCCCTGATATAGCTGAAGTATTTGCGGATCAGTTCTCGAGAATCTTTGAAATAAAACCACAGAGCCAAGTACCAATTTTAGACCCGCTATTTCGAGATGTGTGTGATGTGGGAATATATGGGAAAGTACTAACCTGGATCGAGGTTTTCCTACAGCAAAGAACCTTACAAGTAAGAGTAGGTGAAATGATGTCACACCGCCAAGAGATACACAGTGGTGTGCCGCAAGGCTCAGTTCTCGGGCCCGTGTTGTATATAATATACACTTTTGATCTGTCACACTGCCTTCAAAGTAACGTCAGCATCTTTGCTGACGACACTAAAATATTTGCCAACCCCGCCTTCAAGACGACCTTAACACAATTGTCAACTGGTCGAAGGACTGGCTCATAAATCTCAATGCTTCGAAATGTACTGTTTTGCACATAGGCAGTCGAAATCCCTGTCTGTCTTATAAATTGGGTGATGTACAACTAATGGAGACCAAGGTGCAGCAAACAGACCTGGGGGTGAAGATTACAGAGGACCTGAAGTAGGAAGAGCATATAGCTTCAATCACCAAGAAAGCTAAAAGTCTTATCTACCTCATAAGCAAAGCCTTTGGAGTCATTACACTAGAAATGATGCTTCAAATTCACAAAACTTTTTTAAGACCCATCTTAGAGTATGCATTTCAGGTCTGGAGCCACTATTTTGTTAAGGACATTGAGCTCTTGGAAAAGGTACAGCACAGCTTCACTAAAATACCACGACTACTATAACGGCGATCATATAAGGAGCGATTACAAGTACTGAAACTCACGACTCTAAAGGATCGCAGAGACCGTGGAGATCCGATTGAGGCATTTAAGATTTTATACAGACATTACCTTCAGAATTGGGACAAATTATTTATCCGAAACGAGAACACCCATTAAGAGGCCACCACTTCAAATTATTTACCAGTTTCTCAAATAACAACCTTCACAAAATATTTTCTGAGCAATTGTGTAGTGAGTGCGTGGAACAAGCTCCCAGAAGAAATGGTCTCAGCCAAAAACTTGAACCAATTTAAAAACAGACTCGACAAATATATTCTCAATTAAATAAAATAAAAGATGATATCATAACTAGTAAGGATATTATTATTATTATTATATTCCATAATTATTTTCATTCTTAAAACTAGATTTTTACAATATTTTAATATAAAAACAATAAAACATTATAAAAACCTTAGGATTAGGTACCACCAGCAGCGGGGCAGGGCCCAAGCTACCGGTGGTCAGGGCTGCAGAGTGAGGAACCTCCTGACAATACGTGCCGTGTCAAGGAGTACTGCCTTTTGCATCTGACCCTTGACCCAACCTTTCAACGAGAGCCTCTCTAGGTGTAGATCGAGGCTCTTGGCTAAAAGACCATTTGCCGAAACGACTATCGGTACAATAACGGTTGAATCCACATCCCACATGGTGGTAACCTTGTGAGCCAAGTCAAGGTACTTACTGAACTTGTCCTTCTCGGCTTTCACGAGGTTCTCATCATGAGGTATGGTGATATCAACCAGTATTGCCCGGCGCTGAGATCGGTCGACCACCACGATATCAGGCTTATTGGCGATAATAGTCCTGTCCGTAATGATAGAGCGATCCCAGTAGAGCGTTGCATGACCATTTTCGATTACTGGCGCAGGTGCGTATTTATAGTACGGCACCTCCGATTGAACAAGGCCGTATCCAAGAGCGAGTGGTGAATTATTCTGGCTACTTGGTTGTGTCTGTGCAAATACTCTCCGTTAGCAAGATGAGATCAACCAGAAATAATATGTCGGAGTAATTCTCCTGGACGGCGGCATGCCCGACAGATGTCGACCGTACCGTCCCTCATAATATATTTCTGGTAGTTCTTCGTCTTGATAACTTCATCTTCAATGGCACAGACAAAACCCCCAGTTAGAGCCCGATAGTAGCGTCCGTGTAGCACCTTGCTCTTCCATATTATTATTATAAACTAGCGGCCCGTCCCTGCTTCACACGGGTGGACATTTTATTTTTATATAGCCTATGCTAGTGTTAATGTAGCATTCTAATGGTGAAATAATTTTTTAAATCTGTCCAGTAGAGAGTGGTTTGTATAGGAAAAGAAAATTGTTGTTTTTACTATTTTCTTCGTATTTTTACGTTTTTTCTCTCCATATATGAACCTTCCTCAGACTTTATCAAACACAGCAAAAAAGAAATCAGCCAAATCAGTTAAGCCATTCTCGAGTTTTGCGATTAGCAACACATTTAGCTATTCATTTTTATTTATATAGATTATCAGGCAGGCAGTTGAAACTACTGATAAGTGCCTGTATTATACACCAGCAGAATACAGGCACTTATAGTTAACTGCCTGCCTGATAATTTATAATAATAATATCCTTAAGACCAATCAAGTAGGCCGACAAGTATTGTTACAAATGCGGTTTTAATTAAGGATGTTGCTGTTATGTTAATTTTGTTGATAGTGCAAAAAGAAAATTTAATACCTTTAGCAGTCTTGATTGAAGAATACTTGGAAGCGAAAACTCTGTAAAGTGAATAGTCATCTACATCGGGGCTGAGATCACCGACCCACACTGAAAACTCCCGCTCCTGTTGCATGTTTGCTCTGGCTTCTCGAGAAGCAGTGTTTAACCGGAATCTAACTACTGGAAACGTTCCCGGGATGGGTTTGCCATTCAGTTTATGCATGGCGTCAACGGACTCTTCGTCAGTCTGTAAGTATAATGTAAAATCAATTTTATTATTAAAATAAAACTATGTTGTCAAAAGTGTGGGTTGCACAACTGCACGTGGCCCAGACTAACACAGGTCTAAGGCAAATAAATGGCATTAGTGAAGCAAAGAGAGGATGATGAAAATATACAAAAATACCATTTTTGATCAAAAAAAATATGTTGTTTTCTATTTTTGTATGTAATGTTTTAATGTGTTATGGTCCTAAATAAATGTTTTTTCTATCTTTCTTATACAGTATCTTAGTAGCTGTAGTAGCTGTCTAAACAATATTGGACAGGCTACAGCCATAAGTTTAACCTGCTTGGAAATGTTTTATTATTTTACCCGACTGCGTCAGTAGTTACCCGATTTATGTATGTATGTATGTATGTATGTATGTCTGTTTCTTTGGCACGCTCTACAGCCCAAACGGCATGGTGGGTTTTAACATATGAGGTGTCGTTAGATTTGTTGACTGTGGAGTGACATAGGCTACAAAAAAAAAAAGATTGGCAGGGTTAATGTTTAAAAAAACTCAAAGAACTTGTCAGTCAAAAGTACTAGACGTCAAGAGTTTATGCGCTATTTTTTTGCTATTTAAAAAAGTAAGGCGTTTTAATATAATTATTTTATGTAGGTTTTGAAATGCTTGGTTATTTACTTTACAAAACTAAAAAGTTTGAAAAAAACTAAATTATTAAAATAAAACAAAAAACACGACTGCTAAAACAACTATATCAAAAATAACTGCAAAGAGAAAAAACTGAAAAGATAAAAACAAGCTCTAAGATCCCAGAATTCAATTTGAGCAATGTTGAATGCAACATGAAATATTTCTAATACATTGAATATTGATAGTTGTCGCAGATGAGGACAATCATCATTCAAGCAGCCGTGGCTAGCTCAATTAAATTTGCACTCTCTTTGGTTGGTGATTGGCCCCGCCTGTGACTATGCAGAAGGTACTTATCATGAAAACTACGCTTTAGATTTCTATATATGTATATGTATATATACATATACATATAAACAAAAGCAAAAAGGGAAAATTTTTACAAGTCCTAGCTCCATACAAAACATGATCGAAAAATCGGCTATGTCTCGGACCCCCTTTGTTTCATCGATATTTTTGCACTTCCTTTCAGTTAATAACAGCTTAACTAAAAAAAAGGGCAAAAAAGGACCAAAGAAGCAAAAACATTTGGGCCTAAAGCTTCAAATTCCATAGAACAAATTAACTGAAAGAAAGAGCAAAAAAGGACCAAAGAATTAAAAACATTGGTGCCATACAAATAAACAAAGAGTAAGGTCCGAATAGTTATCCCGTGTTTTGTTGCTGTCATGTAAACGTCATTTCAAATTTGAGTAAAAGAGACAAAACACGGAATAACTATTCAGAGCTTATTCTCAGTTTATTTGTAAAGGAATTAGAGTTTTATTTACAACAGCACACAAACGCTTGGTCGGACTAAGTGGGTTAATCAGTAATATTAATTTATCAAATAAAACAAATCTTTAGATACCTGGAAATGAACGAAAGCATACCCAGCAGGTTCCCCTGTGAACTTATTACGCATGACTTTTACAGCCAGAGGACGCTGACCCATTCGATGAAATGCAGCCATAATAAAACTTTCCGTCATGTTGGGTTCCAACTGAAACATGTAAAATTAATTTATGGAATCAGGTGTTACTTTCCATAGTACAAAAAAAATGTAATAAAAATAATATGTAGTGTTAATTCCGCTAACTCACTCGTTTATAAAGCTTGGATGCAATACGCACGCACCGCCCTCCCACCCACAGAAAGTTTGCACATGCAGGAGAAACAAAACGAAAATGCACACCAACCACCACCACCACCGATAACCGATAACCCGACACGTATTTCGCCCCTTCACGGGGCATCCTCAGGAGCTGTTGACTGGTCGAGAGCTGCGCACCGACTGTTACGACTACACAGCTCCCGGTCGCTTATAATTAAAATTCACTACTTTATGCGTTTACCCCAGACCACATCCACAAATATGTAGGAAGTCTGACTTATGTAGGCCCTATATCAGATAAAATTGCTAATATCCTTAGGAAAAACAAAATCTACTTTTAGAACAGACCAGAATGTACGTCACCTTTGTAACGGCAAAGATTATTTAGAAAATTTCAGAAAATCCGGTGTTTATAAATTTGTTTGTAACGACTGTGGTTGGGGTCTATGTAGGTCAGACAGGCCGAAATTTTGACATTAGATATAAGGAACATGTTGCCGCGTATAGGAATGGCCATCCAGAGAAGTCACATTTCACAAAACATTTAATTAATACCGGCCATTCCTTGTGCAACAATAACAGTTATAATATTTTACATGTTTGTAATAAAAGTTTCCGCTTGTGTGTGTTGGAGCAATTAGAAATAATGAAACATAATATTGACAGTCATGCACTGTTGAATGACCAAACAAATTTAGTTTCATCCCCATTATTACGTATTGTCGCGGGTAATATGTCACAAATGTCGAACAATAACGCTTTATAAGCGGCCGGGAGCTGCGAAGCCGTAACAGTTGGTGCGCAACCACCAACAGCCAGGCAACAGCTCCTGAGGAGGCCCCGTGGAGGGGCGAAACACGTGTCGGGTTATCGGTTATAGGTGTTGGGTGCATTTACGTTTGCACCCATTGTTTCTCCTGCATGTGCAAACTTTCTGCGGGGGGGACGGCGGTGCATGCGTACTGTATCCAAGCTGTATAAACAAGCGAGTTAGTGGAACTAACAATACATATTATTTTTATTACATTTTTTTGTACATGTAAAATAACCAAATCCTATAGTAAAATTGTAATTAGCACATTTGTAGACTTAAGTACAGTACAACATATTACACACAATTAAAACTAAAAATACCTCAAAGTTAATTTCCTGCCAAACCTATTTTGACAAAGGATACTCTTATGGCAGGATTAATAAACTTAGAAATACTACTTCATCTAAAGGAGTCATTAGATTAATAATTTGCAAACTGCAATAGGTACAAATATTTGCAAATATTAGTTTGAGTTTTATGAGAGAAAAACTGGAGTACAGAGATCGGAGCCTATTACTTATTTGTAGATCGTAACATTTGTAAATAGCACATAAACTTACACTACCCATCCATAGTTGGCACTGCATTGCCATTATTTTCCAAAAAACTAGTAAACCAAAACTCTTTTGGCTGTAGACTTTTTTCAGCTTTCTTTAACGCTTTAACTAAAGAACATGCACCAACACTATTGACTGTTTGTACTTTGAAATAAATGGAAAAATGATTTTCGATTCGAGTTTGTGAATTTCTTGGTTGACAATTGAATTGAATTGACAAGAAATTGAATGAACTGTTAAAACCTCTGAATAAGGAAACATATGGAAATGCTACAACAACATGTAGATACTTAGCTATGCTATAGTTTAGAAGACGAAATAATATACATGATGGCGTCTTTGTCTAATGTATGCAATAAAAACGAGCCAGAGTTGGCTCGTTTTACACAACACACAATACACAACAATTTCGCTATAATGGCAACCTTTGTCGTGACGTCAGGCCTGTGCCGTGTCCGCCATATTGTGACGCCGATGTACTTACGACTTCGTTGTTGACAAAATTAAGTTTTAAAGATATTTCTAAGATTGTACTGTGATTAATTATGGTGAAATAAAGTGAAAAAACAATACTGCGCAATGCCTAATAAGTGCAGCATAATAAATTGTGGTGCAATAATAAGCCGAAATCGGCCAAATTTAACATTTCACCGGTAAGCTATATAACCTGTTGATAAACCTTGTTAATTCTGTAGATAGTGGTAAAAAAACAGTTAAAATTATTCTAAGTAAAGACCAGTATAGTATTCTGTCTAACTTATAGGAAAGTAGAACAAAATTTAGCAAAGAATTTGGCATTTTGGTTTTGTTTACATTCTATTTGTTTGGACTAGTAGTGATGTTCTTGTTGTATCGCACAATTTATCGATTTGTTGCAGACTTCAGTATATCATTAGATCATTGGTTTCAAATTATCAATTCAATATCAGAAATGCGCGAACTTCTGTTTGATTTAACGACTTTAACCTCTCCATATGCGGATCGGTTACATGTAACCGCTGCAATATTCGGTCAACACCCGGACGGTTACATGTAACCGCACCCGACCACGCGACTATAATAATTAATATCGATAGGTTAGAGTATACTTTTGTATGAAGATGTTTGGCTATAGACAAACTAGAGTAAATTTGCTATATTAAAAACACAAGACAAGGTTATTCTACTGTCGTTTTTCGTGTTGGATGACAGTTCGAACATTTGTCATTTGTGCATCAAGGTTACTTAGTGCATTGAGGAAAAAACTGGAAATACTCATGTAAGTAGTGTTTTATATTAGAAACTGTTGTAAATCATCTTGCTGAGTTTATAGTGAACGTTTTTAGCTATAAGTTTTCAACGAATATCGTATCTAATAGTGATTTTTAAATTTTCGATTTCGGAGTGATCCCAGAGTGATTTTAGTGCGTAAATGCATGTACAGTTTGTTAGAAATACAGTAAAATGAATAAAAACAGTGTATGAGTAATGGAAACTAGTTTACACAAAGAAATAACGACATTTATTATCATTTTTATTGAAATAAAATTACGACCGTTTCATGTACTGACATTCGAAATGGCCGAAATTTTTTGCCATACCATTTTGGGCTATATTTGTATAGAGCTTACGGCCATACTTGCCGGCAGACAGTGTGAAATTTCTTTCTTAGTAGTAGGAGGATAGTGTCGATAGCTTTTACGATAATATTTTGTTATTTTCGATAGTAATGGTGATATTCTTGTAATGTTTCTAAATTTACTTTTGTATTGAGACAGTTATATAAGTATGCTATATTGTGTTATTGTGTATAAGTATGTTGTATAGCATATTATTTTATGTTGTTTGTTTGATTTTGATTATAGAATGGCTAATTGGAGAATTGGGAGAGATGAGGAGGCTCCAAGCGACTTTTGATATTTTATACGACGAGGCCGACGCGGAGGAGGAGCGCGAGGAAGTAGTCAGTGATGACGAGGTTAGTAGAATTTATTTCATCATCATCATCATCAAATAATCTGTTTATTGTGTTTATTGTGTTACAAGGATTGTGCTAGGATTATGCGATCGTATGGCGCCGGTTATTTATTTCACCATCACCACCATCATCACCACCATCATCATCATCATCATTATCAAGTAATCTGTTTATTGTGTTTGGTTTGTACTGGTGATGTGTTTATTGTGCTAGGATTATGCGATCGTATGGCGCCGGTTATTTATTTCACCATCACCACTACCATCATCATCATCATCATCAAATAATCTGTTTATTGTGTTTGGTTTGTACTGGTGATGTGTTTATTGTGCTAGGATTATGCGATCGTATGGCGCCGGTTATTTATTTCACCATCACCACTACCATCATCATCATCATCATCAAATAATCTGTTTATTGTGTTTGGTTTGTACTGGTGATGTGTTTATTGTGCTAGGATTATGCGATCGTATGGCGCCGGTTATTTATTTCACCATCACCACTACCATCATCATCATCATCATCAAATAATCTGTTTATTGTGTTTGGTTTGTACTGGTGATGTGTTTATTGTGCTAGGATTATGCGCTAGGATACGTATGGCGCTGGTTATTTATTTCACCATCACCACTACCATCATCATCATCATCATCAAATAATTTGTTTATTGTGTTTGGTTTCTACTGGTATGATTGTAGTAATAACTGTTTCACTTTTTTGTATGTTTTAGGGCGAACCTTCGCCATTGGCTCCTGCCTACTCTCCGCTCACATCTCCACGACGCCATGAGGAGGTTGACTGGATGGAGGTCAGTTACATATACATATATACAACCGCTCCGTTCTCCGAGCACTTCGACTTCTCAGCGTGGCTGCTGCCGTGGTGGAGGAGAAGAAGATTTTATTAAACATTTTTTATTGTATTTTTATTTGTATTGTATCATTTGGTAACGACATAAGTATTGTAAATGTCGTTACTTCTATAATAAAAACTGTGGAGTTAAAAAATAGACGTCCTGAATGGGTACTAGGTAAAAAACATTGGACGATTTTCAATATTATTTCATTATTTTTACAATTTACTATTTTTACAATATACAATTTTTACTTTCACTTTGACTTTGACTTTGATTTTATACCTATGATGATGATGATGATGATGAAACAAAATAAAATTGAGACTGACATTGTACATTTCATTTATTCATATAAACTAGTAGCTTACAAAAATAACATAAAAAACAACTATCGATGACATTACAAAAAGTGAAGTAACACCCCTAGTTCATTTTTTGCTTTCGTAGGTCGTATTTCAAGTGTTGTTTTTGTAAACATCTCGGGGTTTTTTGTTACATTGTTTACACAATTAGACAGCATGGGTGCTTGTTCTTTGTTTTATGTACTACTGCGCGTTTATTTCTTGTGATTGAGGCCATAATATGGTTCGTAAAGTTTGATCATGTATGACCAATAAACTATTTCTATAATCACATATATCTTGATACCTGCCGGAAAGGAAATTTATCAATTAGTAAATTGCCGTTTACAGAATGATAAAATATGATCTGGTTGCAACGTAATCATTATTTTTGTGAACATCGACGATAGGTATTCGCCATTTTGCGAATTACGTCATCGGCGCCCGTGCTGTCATTTTTTTGGCATTGGACTTGAAGGGTTAAATTCAGATACTCTTCAAAACAAGCAATAACGAGAGTGCGAGAGTCAGTTCGATATTGGAAGTTTGAAAGGCTTTTTTTGTATACAGCCCCTTCTAAACTTAAGGAATTTCAGAAAATGAAAGCTGATTTAATTGATTATTTATTATAAGTTTTTTTTTTGTTTTCAGACTGCCACAAAGCAAACTTAAAAAGGAAGGTCATTGGCAAGGAAAATATAAGATCTGATTTAAAAAACATTGACATAATGTTCCTTACATTTTCATGAAAGCTCATTTAACAGAACTGGATGTTATTATAAACTATAAGATGATGCAGTACTATCTCTGTTTTTACAGGTGAGAATAATATTACATGACATTTTTTTTTGTTTAACCCTTAAACAGGCAGAATATATACATTTCTTTTAATATTTCAGTGATTATCAGTGATTGCAGTAGGTAAATTGATTTTTGTTATTTATATTATAAATTCTCATAGAACGAGAAACAATTGGAAATTTGAAGAAGTACATACTTAAAGTAAAGTTATAGAGAATTTTACAAAATTAAATTTCTCTAAAAGTTCATTTTCATAAAGTTAATACTTTCCGAATTCTAAGCAAAAAGTCATAAGATAAATTTTTTAGTCTTTATTTTTAAAGTTCCGTTTAGAAATTTTGTTAGCATACCTCGTGTTCGCATTCACTCTTACAAGTTTTCTGCAAAAAGCATAAGCTTCTGTATTATATACATATATTTCAATGTTCAATTTTGTAATTGAAATGTACTCATTAGTCCTGCCTATTACAATAACAGTTAAAACGTATTTTCTTTACAGGATCAAGCGCTTAAGGAATTGAATCGATTACAAGAGAAAGTTTTTAATCAGAAGAAAAAAATAAAATGCTTGAATGAAACTATCCGTTGGCAAAAAATTAAAATGGCAAAGTTAAAGAAGTTATTAAGGAGCTAAAAGAAAAAAATCTGATGACTCACGAAAACTGCATACTTCTAAAACAGTGCGCTCGGCCAAAAGACTTAATATTAAGACAAATTAGTCAAAGCCAAAGACTTGTATTTTATAATTAACCAAAATGACATGTACCTACCTCAATTATCAATTTAATTAATAGTTTTCTATGTATGTATATGTATGGAGGACTGAGACTAGGACGCAAACGATCACATCTCACGTACACATGTGAACATTTTGACAAGTGAGGATGAACGAAAGTATTGTTATTCGAGCTCTCTCTTTTGGGAATAGATATTGCTTTTGTAATATTTTCTCTCAGATTGGTAACGAAATCGTTAAACGTTTCCTGTTGTTCGCAACCGAAAAATTCTCCTGGTAGTTTAATCGTGGCGCCATATACCAATTCGGCGGCACTGAAACCAGTATCTTGACGAAAACAAGCACGAAGTCCCAATAAAACGGTTGGTAACTCTTCCATCCAGTTGGTTGTATTGCCTCTTGCGATCAATGCTGTCTTTAGCGTTCGATGTAAACGTTCCACCATGCCATTCGCCTTGGGATTATATGGAGTAGTCCGTATCTTATGAATACCCATTAGCTTGGCTAATTCTTTGAAAAGGTTTGACTCAAACTGTCTCCCCTGATCGGTTGTGATCATCTCAGGACATCCAAATCGCGATATCCATCCTCCGTAAACGTGGCGTGCGACTGATTCGGCTGTAATGTCTTCAACTGGAAAAACTTCGGGCCATGAAGTGCATCGGTCAATCATCGTGATTAAATATCTTTTATTCTGAGATACAGATAACGGTCCTACAATGTCTAAATGAACGTGAGCAAAACGTTGAGCAGGCATAAACTTTCCGAGTGGCGAATTTGTATGTCTAAGCACCTTTGAGCGTTGACATTGTAAACATGACTCACACCATTTGTTTATATCCGTATTCATGTTAGGCCAAATGAACTTTGTATTAATCATTTTTCTCGATGTATTTTTTCCGGGATGGTTTAAACAATGTATGCCCTCAAATGCGGTCTTTCTGAATTCCTGAGGTAAGAACGGTCTTGTTTTTCCCGTAGAAACGTCGCAATACACCGGTATTCCGTGTTTATTTGATGTGGCCAAAATCATTTTTAATCTCGGATTTTTAATAAGTTCTTGGAGTTCGGGATCTAACTTTTGTTTAATAGACAACTCTTTGTAATCTATGTTGGACGGTATAGTTATTTCATCAACTGTCCTTGAGAGTGCATCTGCAACTACGTTGTCGTGACCGCTAATGTGACGTATATCGGTAGAGAATTGCGAAATGTATTCCAAGTATCTCACTCTACGTGGTGTGTCATTTAGTGACGGCTTTTTTGAAAATGAATGAACCAACGGTTTATGATCCGTGTAAATAATAAATTGCCGACCTTCTAGTAGTCGTTAAAAATATCGGACTGCTGCAAAAATTCCTAGCAGCTCCCGGTCGTAGGTTGAATACTTCATCTGAGCTGTAGTAAATGCTTTTGAGTAAAATCCTAGCGGCTTCCAACCTTGTTTACATTTTTGATGGAGCACGGCGCCCATACATTTTAAACTCGCATCAGTCAATAAGGCAAGTTCAGCTGTTGGAGAAGGGTGCGTCAAAATTGCGGCATCCAGAATGTTTTGTTTGCAACTCGAAAATGCCGATTCCGCTTCCTTCGTCCATTGAATAATAGAATTGTCATTTTTCTTTGTTTGCTTTAAATAGTTGTTGAGAGGAACTTGATGTTGGGCAGCTAAACGTAGGCTTCCTCGATAAAAATTTAGCATGCCCAAAAATCTTCTAAGCTCCTTAATGGTTTTAGGTTTAGGAAAATCTTTGATCGCCTGCACTTTCTCACTTGTGGGGCTGATACCATTGCTTGAAATGTGGTAGCCCAAAAAATCCAATTCTTTCTTCCAAAATTCGCACTTTTCCAAGTTTATTGTAATGCTGTTCTCTTGAAGTCGCTTAAATATAATCTCCAAGTGTTCCTCATGCGTTGATTCTGTAGAACAGATCAGTAAATCATCTACGTAAAACAAACACGAAGTCTAAGTCGCCAAATATTGAATTCATAAACCTTTGAAATGTCTGTGCAGCATTACATAGACCAAACGGCATTCTGGGAAACTCAAATAGTCCAAATGGAGTAATTATCGCTGTTTTTTCTACGTCTGCAACCTCAATGCAATGGAAAGCTTTTTTGATATCAATTTTGCTAAATAAACACTTTCCTTGTGCGACGTACGTGAAATCTGTTAACCTTGGCAATGGATATCTGTCTGGAACTGTGGCTTTATTAAGCATGCGATAATCACCGCACGGTCGCCAGTCGCCATTCTTTTTCTTTACTATATGCAGAGGACTGGCCCAGGGGCTATTGGATGGTCTACATATTCCCATCTCCATCATTGTTTGAAATTCTTTCTTGGCCACCCGGTATTTATCCGGGGGTAGAAGTCGCGCACGAGCATATACTGGAGGGCCTTCCGTTACAATATGATGTTGCACTCCATGCTTTGGTTTGCACTTAAATGCTGTCGGGTGGGTCACGTCTGCGTACTTCTCAATGATCCGCCTAACGCTATCCGGAAGGCGGGAGTTAATAGTAGTGACGCTGCTATATCCTTCCGCTCGAGAAACAGTGGCTGGAGTTGATAATTGTGTTAGCTTATCAATCAATTTCATGCCATGAATATCTACCAAAAGTTTGTGATGTTCCAAAAAATCTGCGCCCAATATTGACATATTTACGTCTGCGATAATAAAAGTCCAGCGGTAGGGGCGTCGTAACTCTATGTTGAGCGAAAGCGTCTTTTCACCGTATGTCTTGATAGGGGTGCCATTAGCTGCGTATAAATTATAACTGTCAACTTGCACCTATCATATTATGTCACACATTTGCGTTCAGAATAAAGAAGTATTATCGGCGCTAGCGAACAGAACAAGACGCGGAATCAGCATTATTCATTTACGCGCAGTCTGCAAGGTTGAAATTACTATTACTATACCACTAAGTTATTGTTTGTAATTTTAATTAGGGTTCTTTGCATTGTTTTTATTAATGTTATTTTGTAATTTATTGTTGCAGGGCTCCGTGGTTAAATAATAATAACACAACTGGTTAATGTATCGGAGTATAATTTCTGACTAGTTTTAATAACTAAAAATACAAGTATATATATTAATCTATAAACAAAGAAATTGGCGGGGGAGATTAGTTGACTGTAGAAAGTCACGAAACAGGAACTAATAAGTTTTGCTTAATTTACATAAAATGTCTCTATATTAAATCACGTTATTAATTATCTCTATTAAATATCACGAACATTACGTGCTATGAATATTGTGCTGTCAACTAATCTCCCCCGCCAATTTCTTTGTTTATAGATTAATATATATACTTGTATTTTTAGTTAGTAAAACTAGTCAGAAATTATACTCCGATACATTAACCAGTGTGTTATTATTTAACCACGAAGCCCTGCAACAACATAATTTATTGCTTAACACACAGTTTCATTACTTTGCCTAAGATAAAGTGACTAATTATGCGTTTTAATTACATTGCCCAGTTGCTATGGAGCTTGTGTATATGGGCCGGCCTTTATTCATAGTGACTAGATTTCATAAGTTGCCCATAACAATATTGAAAAGCGAATTAATATAAATAAATAAATACGAATTTTATTTTTATTTTTGCAGTACCTATTCCAAACGATATCCTTCTCAATATCTCCATTGCACGGGTACCGGTGTACCATACTATATAATTATATACAGGATGGCAGAAAATGATCAGCCCTGGAGGAAAACTACCTTAAAATCCTTTAGCTAGAACAGCTAGATCATTTTACTCAACAGAAACATTCTTTTATTTTAAAAAGATACAGAACTGCAATCAAAGATTTTCTAAAATCTTTTATTTTTTTATGTACTTCGTACGGAATCACTTTTCTTTTATTTCAAGGACTAAATATTTATTAGAGAAATATTATCCTAAAAAATACTTAATGCTATCGATTAGTACAATAAATAGAGAGTTATTATTTATTTTTATTTTTAGCCGGTTTGATTCACGGGCGAAGTAAATCAAGCAAATTAAAAAATCTTGAAAAGCACTTTTGTTTCTTATTAAAAATAAAAAAATGTTTCCTTTAAGTAAATTAAACTTACTAAAGGATTTAAGGTAGTTTTCCTCCAGGGCCCATCATTTCTTTCCACCATGTATATATTTCCACTAATACTGAGATAAAATATTAAAACATTTAAAACCCACTATGACTAAGGTAATGTCAAAATAGCCTTCAGTACGAAATCAACAAGCTTCATCGATAGTTTTATCGACAGATAAATGATGAAATCGTTAAGTGTACAACACCAAGCCGCCATGTTTAGCTGCGGTAATACCTAATAGGTATACACGTTTTTTTTCGTAGGTATGGCATTTCCATAGGATTCCTTATTCAGAGGTTAAAACAGAAAAACATGAATGAATGAATGAGTGTCAAATAACTCCAAATATAATTAATCATTGTCTATGACCGTCAAGTGATCATCAAGCAAGTGATCGATTCAATATTTAGTCATGAAAATAATCGATTATTTTGACAGCTGCTATGAATACTCAAATTAATTAGTAATATTAATTATGCATGCTAGTGCTAGTGTCTAACTAGATTAGTAAAAATACTACTAGCATTGAAGAAAAAAAATTATAAACAATTTTTGAGAATGAAAAAGTGCATACATACATACATGCACACTATTGCATTGCTATGGTAATAAACATGCGTCATCACCATAAAGAAAATTGATCATCACTAATCAAATCAGTAATCAAGCACATCAAGCATACATCAAGTAACAGTGCAAGCACAGATAAATCGCGTAGATGAAAGTTTTTAAGTAGTTTTGTGCCTCTAATTTAATTAGGTAACTGAAAACTGTTTTACAAGACAAACTATAGAAGATAAAACCGAAGATTGCAAGTAAGGTTAGGTACATCATTTTAACTTACCTATTACAGTTCTGCAACCATTCACATAATCTGTTATCAGGTCAAATAGAACATTTCTTTAATGTCACGATTTGATAACATGGACGCTTTAGAAAAGCAATTAGCAGACCTACAAATGGCAACTTCCTTGAATACAACTGGAAAAATTAAGAAAATACCACCAGCGGTACCACCTAAAAAGAAAGCACAGCCTCAAGTTCCTCATAGTACAGTAGTTACTAATATGCAGGAGCCATCATATTCCAAGATGCTGTCATCGTCAAACAACAATACTGCCACCTATAACAATACGCCTGGAAATAATCGTACCGCGTATTACGCAAATGTAAGTCAATATGATACAAATCGTCCTAGTCATTCTCCAAATTATAATGTTCCGATGACAACTACAAGTCAAAATACCACATACGATAACATGCCTTTACATCGGCGAAGTGATGATGAGTTGCCGCCTCCACCTCCTCCACCACCTCCATCTGCATTGCTTTTAGCGCAAACTAAACCATATAATGTAACCAAACAAACTAATGAAGATTTCTTACCTCCTCCTTCACCAGTTAGTTCTAACTACAGTGAGCTGGTGCGTGCTACTACGTACTTGAGTTTCAACCAGGATCATTCTTTTGCTCCTACATATCAAAATGAATATCCAGAGTATGGGGTTTCACAGGCATCTACATATGAATCACTCTATGAACCAATAAATCCAGTTCCTCATACAAAATTGTCAACTCAGTCTACTAAACATCCCATTACACATTCACGAAATGATATTGTAAGCCCAGATAAATCTCTTCATAAGGAACAAGAAGTTGATGCTCTTACAAATCTTCTAGTTCAATCTATAACAGATAGTCAAGATTTGGACGTTTTTGGAATTTGTATAAAATGCAACGAAAAAGTTGTAGGGGAAGATTCAGGGTGCACCGCAATGGGCCATATGTACCATGTGAAATGTTTTTCTTGCTATCAGTGCAACATAAATTTACAAGGCAAGACTTTTCATGCCGTTGAAGGACAGCCTTATTGTGAGACAGACTACTATGAAAGCCTAGAAAAATGCTCAGTATGCTATAAGCCGATCTTAGACAGGATTCTACGAGCAACTGGAAATCCTTATCACCCCACCTGCTTCACATGCATTGTTTGTGGGAAAAGTCTGGATGGCATACCATTTACAGTTGATGCAATGAATCAAATACATTGTATTGAAGATTTTCATCGAAAATTTGCACCACGTTGCTGTGTCTGTGAGCTTCCCATTATGCCAGAAGAAGGAGAAGAAGAAACTGTTAGAGTCGTGGCTTTGGATCGTAGTTTCCATGTACGCTGCTACCGCTGCGAAGACTGTGGCCTACACTTGTCATCTGAAGCGGAAGGTCGTGGTTGCTACCCGCTAGATGACCACATTCTTTGTAAAGAGTGCAATGCTCATCGTATACGTCTTCTGACTAACTATATGACCACTGATCTTTGAGAGAATGTGTCAAGAACGCTATTTCGTTATTACTCATATGCATAAAATATAATCACCAACCAAACAAAATACGTAGCATATTTATAATCATACATAATGCGTATGTCATCCAAATTATTTATTGAAATAGAATATTTGTTTATAAAACATTTATTCGATATTTATTGTTGTAGTGGGGTTTTGTTGAGCTCTTTAGTTTTAAGACAAAATAATGATATATTGTTGTCTGGTTGTCAGTTATGTTGACAAATGAAAATGAGCCATATATGATTTTTTTTTATTTTCGGGTAATAAAATGTAGGTAGGTAACTACTACTTAAAAGTGGTTCTACAAATTATTACATTAAATTGTTTACTATTCAAATTCAATTATGATCGTTAGCATTTATTATTTTTGTCATCATCATCGTCATCATCGATAGCGCCAGTTTCCTATCTTATTTGGGGTCGGCGCAATGTCTTCCTCCATTTTTCTTGGTCAGCCGTCATCTCAAAATTTGTCGACAAATATCTGATAATATATTTACGAAGTTGTTTATGGTGAATTCCAATGTTCATGTTGTACTATTTGTAAAAAAATATATTACCTTGATTTAAATTTTATTGCAATAGGTTCTTAAGAGGCCTATTACATCTCAACTGTGATTTTTGCGTAAAAAGCCCATTTTCGCATTTTGTAATAATTTTCCAGTTGTATTTATCGTTTTTATCGAAATAGGATAATAAATTCATGCTTAGTATTTCAAATTTCCACTCTGCAAGAAAAAGCTGAGTTCGGACGGCCGGCGCATCGCATTTTGTAGTAATTTTGCAGTTGTATTTATCGTTTTTATCGAAATAGGATAATTAATTAATTATAAAATATTTGTTCATCATGAAGTAACAATTTTTCTGGTATAAATTTTGCTCAATAATATTATCGTAGATAGGAGAAATTCACAGCGATCTTAAAGCGATTTTCGATTTTTTTTGGTTTAGAATAAGATTTTTTTTCTATGTAAAATCGATGATATCTAAAAATTCCAAGGCCACTACGAACTATTCGACTATATAAGAGATAACATTGTATTTTTTTTATTTCATTTGTTTAGAACAGTAGTTTAATCTAGGAGCTCAAAAAAGTGCATTCGCGCATTTTATTAAAATCTTTCTCTGCTATTTTGGGTTTCATTAAAAAGTTAGGCAAAATTTACAAAAAGCGAGGCCGCTACGAACTATGCCAATAGCTATTCTACACTATTCAATAAGTCAAATTTGTTAATGTATTTTCGTTTCTGAGATCGAGAAGGCCAAAAATGGCCATTTTACGCAAAAATCATAGTCAAAATGTAATAGGGGCCTTAAATAAAGTATGACTGAAAGCATTTGTCAATCATGTTGATAATGTGGTTTTAATATTTATAACTTAACCGTTTAAAGGACTAACTATTTATATGTTTAATTAATAATGCAATTATTTATGAAGACATGAGTTTATGTATACCTATAATGAATGTATTTTAGTATTACTAGAAAACTGTGTGCATGCGTCAATCTTTAAAAGTTTTGCACACGTTGGTGCGTGCAATGCTACATGAGTAGGTATTTTGTTTTCCTTTTATACTATTCTACTAGATATGGAATTGATTAGATAAGTTATAGGTAACGTTATACTTATTTATTATAGACAAAAATATATTACGTGATATTACTTTGTTAGGCCTATTTTTTATTGACTTAATTATAAGTAGGTACCTGCATTCTTTCTTTAACTACCTGTTATAAATGTATGTTTCAAATATTTATAGTTGTATTAAATTATTTAATGAAGACCATTACATGTTATTTTATGTGTACCTAAATAACAAGAGCTTATTATATGTAATAGTTTTATTTTCATTTAAACTCGTTTTACACTGGACTTTACCATGAGACAAAGTTGCATCATTTTATGTAAATCTATTATAACTATAAGTGTACATTATCTACGCTTAAACATAACAAATCAAAATTACGAAAAATGTAATCAATACAATACTTAAATCAAATAGTTAATATATTAAACAATACTGGCTTAATTTTGTTAAAGGTCAAAGACACTAACATCACAGTTTCTCCTTGATTTCTTTATCTTCTTACATAAAAGGGTGCTATATAATTATAACATCTAATTTAACATATTAGACAATATCATCTTTTAGAACGTTAAATAAACAAAATAATAGGAAACAATAATTTTTTATAATATTCTGCAATATTGAAAAACTTTTAACGTATGATGAAAGATATACATACATATCTAATGTATGAATATAGCTTATAGCTCTAGATAACTTGCCCATATGCATAAAAATACAGTCTTATGACATAGTTGTATAAAACGCCGTAATAGCTAAATTGATAAACTACATAATAATAATGAGATCTTTATTCAATAAACTTGAGAAACAAAGATATTTTAATATTACTTAGGTATTATAGGAAAACTCAAAGTTGTATTATACATATATTATCATAAGATGAATGAGAATGTTTTCCCGAGTTAAAAAGAACCCTATGGCACAATTTCCACGAAAAAAAAGTGTGCAAAAATTAATTTAGAGCATATTGAACAATTTCAAAAGTCGACAAAGAGTTAACCTATTCGTAATTATTAAATGATGAAACTAAACAAAAACTAACTAATATTAATACACGTTTTCACAAAATGTAATCTAGTGGTATCTAGCTATTTAATGTCTTCTGTGAGATATTTTTATTTATTTTTATTTATAGTTTTTACTTCCAGTTTCTTGTTTAATGTAATTTTTTTATCTACAATGGTTTCGAAATTGTTTTTTACATTAACTATAGTATCCGGATGAAGAGTAGCGTTTTTAGAACGATGACATAACATTTCTTCGTCCGAATTCACGTTAATTTTAGGTTCAAACCTTTCTCTTAGAATAGAAAATTTTCGCCGTGGCCGACTTCTTGACATTTTTTTTATATTGTTAATTTTTGGCACACTTTCGGTTACAGTGTTAGCACTTGAATCTTTTTGTATCAACGATTGTAGTGATGATGAATTCCGATTGGAGGACAAATCTTCAGCTGAACTGTGAGGTACTGAATTTTCAGAAACAATCTGCCAGAGTAAATCTATATCTTTATTTGAAAGATCCTGAAGATTTTGCTCGGGTTTATTATTAATTTTCTTATTTGGACTTCTTGAGCCATTAAGTGTTGTTTTTTGACGCCGTTTTACATTTGTACTGTAAACTGAACGCGTATTTGAACAGTTAACATCGTCTGAATGAAATATATTTGCATCTTTTTTAGGAACTTCGAATTTTGTGCCATGTGACACGCTCATTAAATTTTCTTTTTCCGGAAGTGATTCCATTATATTACTAGAATTGAATTTAGAAGGTTCCTTCCATAAAGCTCTTTTTAAATTTGATTCTATTTTATCTGGCGTATCCAACATTGGAGACTCCCAGACATGATCTCTCCTATGGTATACATTTCTTGGTGAATTTGTGACGGTAACCTTTCTAATTTCATCTATTGTAGCCACTAGTGAACTTTCAGAATTCAACCTTTTTTTGATTGGTTGATCTTTATCCCCTAAGTCATCTAATTCTTCTAAAATTGGTTCTAAGTGGTTTGGATCTTTAGTGACTTCTGCTAAGCATGGCTTTGCCAAAAACGTGTCATCAATGGAATGACACATCACAGCATTAACGTAGTCTTCCTGATTTGTCCTTTCAAACTTAACAAATACATTCGAGTATGTTGGCGCTTTTCTAGGAAAGGACGGAGCTGATAATATAGCATTTCTCAGCTCCTGTGACAAGCAACTGCTTATTTCTGAACTTTCAGAGGTAAGTGTGTCACGTCTTCTATCTCTTACTACACTACCGTCGTGTAACCAATTTTCAATGTCGGAATAGCCATTCCACGATCGCAAGCCCCAAGCCTCTCTGGCAATATTTACGGCACAAATATTCTCATAGTCATGAACGGAAAGCATTTCCGTAGGTGTATCGAGATCACGTTGCTTTGATATAAAAGAATCATTTCCCAAAAAGCTTTTGCTTTTTCCTTTTTTAGTATACATTTCTTTTAGAATATCTAATGCTATTCTTTGAATATTTTGGATATCTGCATCTTGGTTTCCTACTTTTATATTTTTTAAGGCACTTAGACATAGTTTTTGAACTATATTTTCGTTAAATGTATTGATATCTGAACTATTTATATCGCTGAAACTCAAATCTAAATCCATATCGATAGAATCTGATGAAGTTTTCTTATTAGAACCATCTGTATCATGACTAATTTCCGAGCTGTGGTCAGTTTTAATGCTTTTCATATAGTTTTCATTCACTATATCAAGATTCACATTCGGCAAATTATCTCTTAACTCGTCCGAAGAGCATATTCCACGCCTTTTTTGCAAATTAAGATTATTCAAAGTAATTTCATCTATTGAACTTTCTAAACTATCAATAGATGATAGTTTTAAAGCTAATTCTGTCGGTGAGCAAATTGTCCGTATTTTGTAATTTTTTGCGGTTTTTTTTAGATTGTCGCTGTAGTCTGTATCTTCCCCGGATAGAATAATTGTTTGTGGTGTATTTTCAACTGTGTAAAACTCTATATTCGAAACATCCATACTGTTATTTCCAACTGGCACTGAAGAAAACGTTGGTGTTCCTGATCTCGCAATCCAGTGGTCTAACAAAAACTTCTTATCTGCATTATGAGTATCATCCTTAGATATTTGTTTTGAAACAGTAGAGTCCCCCCTAAAGAGAAGTAACAAATTAAAGTTTAAAATGTCTTGCTCACTTACAGTCTTACAGTGAAATACTTCAAAAAGAGCCATTTCAAATTCTGTATTCCATACAAATTTTCAATTTTCATTTTTTTTCTTTTCAACCAATAAGCCGATATTAATGAAACTTTCTAAAGATTGTATGGGATACCGAAATGTGATGGCTCTTATACATTAAAATGGCTTACCTGCTATTTAAAGCACTTACTCCTTTCTGTAAGCTTTTAAATGATCTCAAATCACTACCGTTTTTATCTAATCCTGAACTACTAGCTCCATTTCCTAGATTGGCTTTATTGTTCAGTTCTATTTCGTCTCTCCATAATATGGGTCCATTGATATGAAAGTATCTGTAGTATGCAATCATACAGCAAACTCCTGAGTAAATATAAGTTAAAGGTTTATTTTCCCGATTGATTGATTTTAAGATAATGTTTACCATAACATTCAATTACTTACCAATTATTGTTCCTCCCAGTATAAATGTGGTAGTCACAATAGACCATGTTTTTTGTTGTTGCTCATATTCAGAAAACAAATAGAATAAAAATAAACTTCCAAAGTTTTGAGTAACAATTAAACTGTAGAATGTGAGTAGCCGATATCTAGTGGAACCTTCTTTTAAGTTGATGTAGCAAAAATAATAAACAAAACCCATTACCACATTGTATAGAGTTTCTTCTAGTTTATTGTGACAAAATGTTGTCTTCTGAATTATAATCCAAAACGTCATGGCAGTCCAGTGAAGAGCTGTAATTCCAAAAATGTGTTTAGGTACTATAAATTTATATTTTTACCTCGTACCCAGGTTCAGAGATAATAATCCTCAATTATTTTTCAACTCGTTTATGGGACCTGGTAAATACCAATATATCACATACCTACCTCAAGACTTCTAAAGGGAGCAGCTGTTAATATGGGCAAAAACTGTTAAGTAGCCGAAATACTAATATCAAAATTATTATAGTTATTAGGTATACAGTTATAATCAAACTTTTTTCAAAATTGGGACTGATGCTTACCCAGTGGAATTAAACTCCATAATCCAAAAACAATAGTGCATAGTAAAATACTTGATATTCTACTAAGCAACATGTTAAAGTGCCAGAGAAGTTTTAATAAAAACGATTTCCAAAGAACATTTTGGTTACAAAATGCCTCTATGCTGTAAATATAGTTACCACATCCCCAAACTATTGACGCGATAGAGGCTGCTAACGCAAAAACTGAAAAAGATAACTCTTGTTATTGTTTGATTAATACTATTAAACCTTATTAAAATTCAAAGTTTGAAATAATAACAAAAATACCTTTTGTGTCATAGTTTTCATTCAAGATTATAATAGCGTAAGATTGTAAGATGACTTGTGGAACCGTGCCAGTAAATAAATACAAAAAATGTAATAAACTTAAGTCATTCCGCTGTGATATCAACTTTTGAGTCTTGATAGGCTCTAAATTCTTACAGGCAAATACTTTGTGCAAAAATTTTATATACCTGTAAAATTACAAATGTTTAACTTAACATCATCGTGTTTTTTTTTAATGCTTGTTTGTTTCACGAAAAACGTAAAAAGAAAAACCGGCCAAGTACGAGTCGGATTCGCGCACGAAGGGTTCCGTACCATTATCTGTAAAAACGGCATAAAAAGTCACGTTTGTTGTGTAGGAGCCCCTTAAATATTTATTGTATTCTGTTTTTTAGTACTTAGGTATTTGATTTGTTGTTATAGCGGCAACAGAAATACATCATCTGTGAAAATTTCAACTGTCTAACTATCACGGTTTATGAATACAGCCTGGTGACAGACGGACAGCGGAGTCTTAGTAATAGGGTCCGTTTTACCCTTTGGGTACCCTAAAAATGGGTTATCCTAACTAATATTTTAAATACGAAAGTAGGTAAGTTTGTTCTTCCCTCACGAACCAGGAACGAATTAACGGGTTTATTGTAGAGAGTTGCTTAGTTAAAAAACCAGAGAAGGCCATTAGCTACTTTTTATCCCGGTAACACCGGATTTATACTTCCATCATAATTAATTGATATAGTTAATAACTATTTTAATTTTAATCAATTTTTTAACTATCATTATATCGGCCAAAAAACGTCCACTGCTGGACAAACGCATCCCCCGAGGATCTCTACAACGATCGGTTCTCAGCTTTCTATGAATCACACTAATATTATAAATGCAAAAGTTTGTGTGTATATTTGTTGCATCTTCACGCTGAAACGGATGGATGGATTTGGATGAAATTCGGCATACAAATAGTTTATAACCTGGATTAAAACATAGGATACTCTTTATCCCGATATTCCCACGGGAACGGGAACCATGCGGGTGAAACCACGAGCGGCCGCTAGTATATAATAAAACGATTTATTTTAACATTACATACTTCTTATAATACTTCAAATACTTATTTAAAAAAAACATTACAATATCTTTCCAATCCCCAAAAGTTAATAAAGTACCTAGCACTATTATATTATCTTTCAAAATTAAAATATTAAATCTAACTCACCTCTCGAGAATGCCGACGAGGCAAATGTGTGTAATCCAATGTCTTGCACTGGACTTTTCATTACTATCATTTATAAACCATCTCATAGAAAAAAGGTTCGTTATTACATTTGGGACAAGAATAAAAATAAAAGTAGGAAGTGCCCAATATAAACGACCAGCGGCAGCGTTACAATATTCAGCAAAAATCAAAATATCTGAAAATAAATAAACATCTGTGTTTAACTTTAAGTAAGTACCTATATTTAAGAATCAAGTAATAATCAGTTACCTATTCTGGTCACAGAACAGCTTAATCAAATTTTACACACCTGTTGTCAAATCTGCAAGTATGGTAACAAGTGATATAAACACACACAAAACATTAAGAACAGATAAATGTTCGTCTTTCGAAGTTGTTAGTTTATTTTCCATTTTTTGATTTTCCAATCTGCATACTTCAGCCATTTCACAATTTCATCTCATGAATTTAAGTAAACATAAATTGGTTCTTACAATACATAGCGATTTGCGATAAAGCTTGCATTACAAACTGGTATAACAACAAAAAAACTTTTCGACGCCGCCGGATGCTTTCATACAATAAAAGCAACCAATCAGAACAAACCTGCTCAGACGCAAGTTTGGACAGGTAAAAAAAGGATAAAGGATCATTCGATTTCGATAAAAATTTGAATGACGAGCGAGTGAACGAATCTGTCTGTCATTCATCTGTTGTCTACGCCCCATGTTCCAGAAATAAATTATTTTTTTCTGTATATGTACCTAATCAGTAAATTATAAATAAAGTTATAAAAAAAATATATCACTTTAACCAGGCTGGACGGCAGCTCTTTATTTAATTATTGTCTAAATGGATATTGGATTCAAATTCAACCATCAAACTTGCTAGGTAGGTACCTACCATGAGATTTATTCCACTTACGTCTACTCGCTATCGCTAGTCCTCAGAACATTAACTAAAGCTATTATTGTTATTGTTCTGTAGGCCGATTCTATTAAATAACTGCAACTACACTGCAGCGTTGCGTGTGTCAAAATTAGCAAATTTTGACGTTTCGGTATTCTGTTAAGCAGCGCTGCTGCCGAAGTGTTGCAGGGACGGAGAAATAACGCAAATAGGTATTCCACTAACAAAACTGCACTACACCTGCACGTTTACTGCAAAATAATCGTATTCCATTAGAATATTTTGACATTTGTGTAGTAATGAGTCTTAGAGGAATGATTGGTGTCGCTGCGCTCAACCGCAGCGAAACCAATCATTCATCATCTAAGGACAACAGTATTGGTGCTGTTATTGTGTAGGTTTATTGAAGTAGATCGTGAGTAAGTTTTGCACAGCGTATTATAAGCATTTTGAAAAGTTAAAGTAATTTTTTTTTTAAATTTAGACGGTTTTATTGAAAATTGTACTAAAAGCTATAAAAAATGCTATTTACATATTTACGCAGGTTACGTGCGCTCAACGATTTTATTTTTTACTTGTACCTGTACCCAGGACCTACCGTATTATTTTTTAGCTTTTAAATAAAAACCGTTTAACTTAAACATTTTTTTTACTCATTTTTATTATTATAAGGTAACATTAGTCCTTTTAGTTTTATTGCAGCATTCGTGCAGCTGTAGTGTAGTAGTCGCGCAGTTGTAGTGTAGTTGTGGTGTAGAGAAATTTAATAGAATACGTCTATTTCCACGGCACTGCTCCTACACGCAACAAATGCGTTAACGAAACCTATTCTTATCTATGCGTTAACGTGCAGTTGCAGTTTTTTAATAGAATTGACCTTTGATTATATACCTGTCATAGTCAAAGGAATTGACCTACTGAGCGCTAGTCGCTAGCTAGATATCTACCTACCTTTTAAATTTTTCATCTGTGATGGGCAAAGACCTATATCGTTTTATAGGTCTTTGGTGATGGGAGGGAGTTGCAAATAGAAGAAATTTAGCCATAAGTATCTTTACCTAGTTTGTGGCCATACCCAGTGTTGCCAACTTAGCACTTTCAGTGCTAGATTTAGCACTATTTTCATGAGTCCAGCACGAAACAACAGTATACAGCACCTAGCACTAAATAGTAAGTACTCATCCACTCAAACGTCAGGAGACACTTGGGTGTCCAAAAAGTATTTTGAATCTTACGTCAGACACTTGAGTGTCCTCTATGGGCAAGTGATGAAAAACGTTCTAATTGATTCTAAAAAGCACCGTGGCGCCTTTGTCGTTCGTATTTAGGGACAGGGCACAAAATATAAATGGCTTTACAGGCGTTAGAACAGCATAAAACGTACATATTTTTAATAAACTAAGGAATAAAATGAACTTGGACTCTTTAAATTCGATTATTCATATCCGAACAGGGGGGTAATCACAACCTCTTATAGCAGTAATAGTGCAGTTGTGAAAACAAGACGCGTGTAGCGGCGGATATACACGCGTCTCTTTTCCACAACTGCAATAATACTGCTACAAGAGCTCATAGTCAGGGGGCAGGGCTTAAAAATTTTAACAAGTCTTGCCATACACACGAAATTCCCCGAGATATTAATATAGGCAAAAAAGAAATGTACACATTTCAATTAAAAAAGTCGGCTGAAAGCCATCGTGAACAACCATCCACTTCAACGGTACAAGGAGAAGAAAACACGGCAGCGGATACAGATGACAGTGAAGATGACTGGATATAGATTTAAAATAATACAGCTACATTTTGCTTATAACTTTTTTTTTTCATTTTACAATAAGTAATTTTATTCATTATAAATAATATTATATTATTTTATTTCAAGTAAAAAAAAAGAAATATTCCCCAGAGATATACTTTCTCCATAGAGACACTTTTAATAAAACTGCGCTTTTATTCCTGTAAGATACACTTTTTTTAAACCCTACCAATTTGTCCTCTTAGATACACTATTAGGTACTTATTGTTGTGTACAAAATAATTGCTGAAGATAAATAATTTGAATGTATAAACCACAGCACAGGCACAAACAATCTTTTACATACATGTTGCACTAGATTTAATATTTCCAACATAAAGTACCAGGCTACCAAACTATGCAGGAGATTGCTTATTATTATAAAATAATATTATTATAATCTTTGCTATGTGTATACGTATTTACAAAACTATATTATTATTTTACATTAATAAGCAATCTCCTGCATAGTTATGGTAGCCTGGTACTTTATGTTGGAAATATTAAATGTAGTGCACTAAAAGCTTTAATTTTAGTCTATTAATAAGATTTATTTATTTTTCCTTTTTATCTAAAACACATTTATATTTATGTGTCCAAGCCGAATGTGTATCTTACAGGAATAAAAGCGCAGTTTTATTAAAAGTGTCTCTACAGGGAAAGTGTATCTCTGGGTAATAATAAAATAAAAACTAGCACTATTTTTGAAAATTCATATCATAAATAACTAGCACTTTTTCAGATGTCAATTAGCACCTATTTGTTTGTGGTATTGTGTTGGCAACCCTGGCCATACAATAGAGAAGAAGAAAACAGTAGTTTTTTTTTTGTCAACTACTCAACCAGACTTCTTGGCGGAAAAGTGAAGAGTCATGTCTGCGGTTTTGTTTTATTTTCTAAAATATGTGTTATGTCGAATATTAATGTGAAATAATGGTGAATTATTAACCGTTAAGTGTTCGTGAGTGTGCATAAGTGTTGGCAAATGAAACAAAACAGTGCAACGTTACTTTTTAATTTCTCTCAAAAAGCTCGCGTGAGGACTTAGGAGCGTTTACGCCGCTCACTAGCGCCGCCAATGAAAAAAAAAACATATCTAGTAATTAGAGATAGAAAATCAAATTATGCTCAACAAACTATCTGAATGAAGTAATTTAGCATTTTTACGTCACCTAATGAACACCTGACATGTTATGGTTTAGTTAAATATGGGGTTATAGTTAAAAGTGGCCGTAAAGTCTTATTTAACTAAACCATAACATGTGAGGTGTTCATTAGGTGACGTAAAAATGCTAAATTACTTCATTCAAATAGTTTGTTGAGCATAATTTGATTTTCTATCTCTAATTACTAGATATGTTTTTTTTTTCATTAGTGGCGCTAGTGTGCGGCGTAAACGCTCTTAGTAAAGCTCCACATCTTTACTGAGATACTCGAGGGGTTGGGGGGTATATCATTTCTCACTTCCCATTTCTAATATCATTCATCATCATCAATAATCAGATCAGAAATATTGTGTATATTACTTGTAAGAAAAATTACTTTGACACTGGCTAAATGTGCTAATCGCACGAAGCCATCCATCAACTAAAAAAAAGAAAAAAAGAAAACAGTACCTAAATACGTTGATTTGTTTGTAAATTTAATGAATGTTGAAATGTTGATTACTTTAATAGGAATAAAAGCCGAAAACATAGCGTAAAGTTAATACCTTTAACAAGAAAGATAATAAGTGTTAATAAATTACGTAAAGTTTGAACTATTTTAGTGCGTCCTATACCAAAAGCAGCAAGCAACATCAAACTTTTTATTGAAAATAAAGATATCTTTTCAAAATGCTGCAAGATGCTTTAATAATTTTATGGAATGCTAAAGAAGAAGATACAGATGGCGAGATTGTAAGTTTTAAACTTTATTGTAAATCCTTTGTTTTAATCCCTCTACCATGCAGCAGACAAAATGTTCCACTGTTTAAAATTAATCACACTAATTTATTTTGTTTGTGTACCTAATAATAAAATAAATATATAACATGTTTAAGAACATTTTCAGACAAAATCATCTGTGTATGCTGAACAAGGTGATGCCGAAATATACAACAGAATATGTGATATTGCAAAAAGCCATAGAAAGATACAGAGTTTTATTGAATCTGCCGGGTTCCATGGCAGGAAATCACAAACAGGTAGGTAATAAACTATTGATAAATAAAGCAATTCACTTAACACAGGTACTTCATAAATGTGCATACAACATAATGATAAAATAAATGATATGCCATTTATTCCATATCCTATACGTACACTATAATTATGTGTTAGTAAGATTTATTTAAAACCAAGAACCACAGGAGTACCACAGGTAGGTAAATAATAATAAATGTATTAAGTTAAACATAATTATTAAAATCGCCTCATCCATTAAAAAATTACAGCTTTGAAGATTATTAAATCCATTAAGCCATAAGAGCCATTTCACATTTTAGTATCCCATTGCTTTTGTGTTTTGCACATAAGACTTCCAATTTCTAGCGTTATAGTAAATGTTATACTTGTTACACTTACAATACCTACAAAAGTTTAGGCCTGTACTTACATTAGGTACACGCACAACTAAGGGTTTATGGTGTTATATTAATTAGTAGATTGGGATGCAACATGCATATCCTCTCGTCGTCGTCGAGTCGAAAGAGTGGCCAAAAGCATCCTCTCGTCGTCGTCGAGTCGAAAGAGGGGCCAAAAGCAGCATAGTGGACAAGATCTCTCCAAGAAGTATTATCTTGGGCTAGACGGATCTAAAGTACAGCCTATAAATACTTATACTATAAAATACTGAAATTGCTGTTGATGTGTTCCTTTCATTTTCGTAGAGTCGGGTCTGAAGTGTTATGGACTATATGCACAAGCTCTGACAGAAGGCTTCACTGAAGTACTTCAATCATACAAACAGACATTGGTTGAAGTGGAAGGTTTGGTGATAGGCAACCACAAATACACACTTTCATTTGTGTATAGTTATGTTGCCAAATTCAGAGGTTTATTTAACACATTCAATAAAATCATAACTACAATAATGGAGAGGCGACTGATAGGCTGCCAGATATTAAGCCTGATCCATCAATACATTCTGAATGGAAATGAATTGGTTCATGAAGCCATTGTTGGGTAAGAATCACTATATGTTTTTTAACTAATGACAGGGCTTTCTAATGAAAAATATTTGTCATTCATACAGATTTATAACTTATTTTTCATAAGAAGTTTAATTGAAAACTAGAAAGGTACCTAGATAGAAAAATGATTAATTGGTACTTCATTCATCATCACTAGTGATCAGAGTAGGTAGAGCTATTTAGGTTCATTGACCGCAAATATTGATGTAAATATGGATATTCCACGGGATTCCGATAATAACTCTGGGATTCGATTATTATAATTATTTTTATCAATAAGTATAAAAAATGGTATATGTAAGCACATTTACGCACGAGCGACGTTGTCAATTTTACATCAGCAACACGTTGCCAAAGTTTTTGTGAAACGCGCGACGTTGCCGCTTTGTTGACACTCGTCGTGATATCGCTGCATTATGCGCTCTTGCTCACACGTACAGGGAGTGTCACGGGTGTGGGTGGCTAGACTAGAGTAACGCTCCTGTTTTTGTCTATTTCTGCCACACTGGCATTTAATTGTTTACCGATAGTAACATGTTGTTTAATGTTATCTCACTCGATTACTTCGGTTCTCAGAGAGCTTTTCAATCATGTTTCGATTTTTAAGGAACAAATAATTTGTATGGTATGTTCTTGTACAACTTCAGAATGAAAATGTTAAATGATTGTTGATTCGAGTTATGATCAGAAAGCCTAACTTGCAGAACGTCTTTAAAGCAAAATGTCTAAAAGCAATGTCTAAGTTGTATAAAGTCTAAGAAGCAAAATGTCTAAAAGGTAAATTGCCTTAGCAGCATTACGTCTACTATGTTAAAATGTCTAAGAAGCAAAATGTCTAAAAGGTAAATGGGTTTAGTAGCATTACGTCTACTATGTTAAAATGTCTAAGAAGCAAAATGTCTAAAAGGTAAATTGCCTTAGCAGCATTACGTCTATACCTATATACCCATAAAGCAACGCGGCTTCCGTGCCGGAAGGGGTACCCATACGAATTCCCCTCTTTTTTTTTTTTTTTTTTTATATTAGAAGGAGGCAAACGAGCAGGCGGGTCACCTGATGGAAAGCAATCACCCTCTATCAAAGTACAAGCCCAAGTGGGCATAAATAAATATAAAAAAAAGTTATAACGTAAGAACAGTTCATTAATTTTATAACGCACAAAAAAATATACCTATTGTTGTCAAATACAGAACAGTTTGGGTACGGAACCCTAAAAATAGACTCGATTCTATTCTACTTAAATCACTTATTCACTAACTTGGTGATTGTTTACACGCGTAAATTTAAATCACTTGCTTATACTCAATGTCATGTAAACAACCAAAGACTGTCTGCATTTTAGTCATTAGGAGGAAATACTAAAGTCGACTGAATTGAAAAATATGTATGAAAGTAGACAAAATCAACGTTTGGTAGTCCCCTGATTCCTCCATCCCTTCATTAAAAATTAAAGAAAGGCTTGGGCTGTGTCCCTGTTTTACTTTTTGTCATAAATTAATTATTTAAAAAAATATGAACCTTTATACCTTAAAAATTGGCCAGATTTTCCGCTGTTTTTCGAAATTCGATGAGATTATATAAAAAAAAGTTAAACATAGGGACACAGCCGAAGCCTTTTTTTATTTTTAATGAAAAAAGTAATTAAATCGGTCCAGTTTTGGAGGAGGAATCAGAGGACTACGAAACGTTGATTTTGTCTACTTTTTATACATAATTTTCAATTCAGTCGACCTTAGTTCCTCTTATGCATAGACGTCTTGCTTTAAAGACGTTCTGCAAGCTAGGCTTGCAGAACGTCTCTATTACGATCTGTATTTTAGTCATTAAGCATTGTAGAAGTCTTGCTTTAAAGACGTTCTGCAAGTTAGGCTATCTGCATTTTAGTCATTAAGCATTGTAGACGTTTTGCTTCAAAGACGTTCTGCAAGTTAGGCTATCTGCATTTTAGTCATTAAGCATTGTAGACGTTTTGCTTCAAAGATGTTCTGCAAGTTAGGCTATCTGCATTTTAGTCATTAAGCATTGTAGACGTTTTGCTTCAAAGACGTTCTGCAAGTTAGGCTTTCTGATCATAACTGGTTGATTCTTGTATAAATAAGAATAGAATAAGAAATTGTTACATAAAGAAATATTATGTGGTTTAATTAATCAAGTTTCTATCTATTTATTCTACTATCCTTAAACCCGTCCTTATACTTATAGGAAGTGTATGCTTTCACATTCATTCGGGGAATATCCATATTATTCTATCATATGGCAAGTACATAAAATAGCTCTACCTACTCTGATCTATGATCATCACACACAATCACAACACACCATCATAACTAAATTATGTTGCATTTATTAACTCTTTTAAAATCAGCAACACACAATTTTAAGTGATGCTCTTGTTGCTGGTTGTGGGCCCTATATGCATAATTTCCACTTTAGTTATACCAGGACTATTAGTTATTCTGTGGTTATACACAGAAAAGAAACTAAATAAAACTGACTTCAAAAGTGTTTTTAAAATAAAAAAATATAATAACTAATGATTTATAGCAGGATACAGATACGTTATGTTACATGTCCATTTATGATAGGGCATTTTCCAATATTTTTGGCGCTGTGAGGGAGAAAAGAGCTTCACACTTGCTGAATTTCTTGCCGGTTCTTCTCAGCACAAGGTCACCCGCCCAGAGTAGACTTACGAACCGATGGCATAATGACGTTCATAAGAGCTATTTGTAACCTAAACTGAATAAATGATTATGAATTTTGAATACTTAACAGTTGTTTCAACTACCTGCTTGATAAATTCAAATAACTATAATAATATTAATTAATTAATATAAAATCTTTTAAGTCATTTCTTAATAATTAACTAATTATTTCTTGCCTCTTATACATTTGTTTATTTATCAATTTACAAAAAATACACTAGAGCAAGTAAAGTTCATTCAAGTGCTTTAAAACAGATCTGTTATTTATGATCTAAGGATCTGAATTTGATGTTAACAGTCAAGTTTTAACTAATTCTGGGTTGTAATTAATCTATGATCTGATTTTTATCAATAAATAATATCATTTATATCTATAAATGATATTATTTATTGATAAAAATCAATATTTAACTTTGAACTGACAGTACCTACTTTCATTACAGTTGAATTAAAGATACCATAATAAGGTAAAGTAATTATTATTAGGTACCTTTGATTATAAAGATGGGAGACACATAACAAGAGCTGTCTTTCACCAAGACCCACCTATCCTTATAACAATGACCACTCTGCCAAGAGAGGCCAACTAAGAAGAACTTTAAACATTTAATTACCTATGTACCTACTTATTTTTCAGAATATTCTCATGTGTCAACAAAGTATTTGTGAGTCAACTTTGTACTTGGCTACTGTATGGCGAGTTGAAGGATCCATATCAAGAATTTTTTATATTTCGAAATGAAAATGATGAGCCCTCCGAAACATTGCTTTCGTCGCCATCAACCAATACTTGTGACAAATCACTTGTGTCAGCTGTAAGTAAAACATACACCGTCACTTTTTGATCGTTTTAATCTCGTAAAAGGCTTATCCGGTGCATGCAACACTGTCGATTTGTAAAGATAAAATTAAAAAATATAGGTAATGATTTTTATTTTAAACTCGAATCAATTCTCGCTTTAGTGAAAAAACGATGCGAATTATTAGAAGATCGGCGCTGGTGCATCGGTACACAGATAACATTCAAAGAGACCGACACTCATCAATTTATGACCCATTTCACCAATGACGAGTAAGCGCAATCCGCGTGGACTCATGCAAATTAGCCAATGCTAGGTCAAACTCCGCCCCCAAACCCCATTTGATTGGGAGTGCGGAAGCCGTTGGCCCCGCGCACCCCACGCGCCCTACGGTCGGCAAGTCGGCACTTGTAAAAATGTAAACATTGCGGTGCATCGTTGTTTACTTATCGCGCGACAGTAATGGCGTCACGGATTTACGGGTACTCCAACTTGGAGTTCGTTGCCATGGCCATAGTGCAATTTTACCCGATCGCGGGGTACGATGCGCAAGCGCCTAGTCGTCTGTATATACAGTGAACCGAATCACTTGCAGTCTTTACGACGACGAACGGCGCGGCGTGGTATTCGCAACCCGCAAATTCCATCAAGACAGTAAATTGTTGCTTTTATCATAATTCTTTAAATTTTACTAGGACGCGGAACCTAAACACAAATACAAAGACATTTATGACGGTCCTAAGCCCGTAAAAGTATGAAGGAAAATTTGGAATCATTAAATTTGTTTACATGAATAACAGCTGAGCGAGCTGCGAGTCAATAACCTAACTTGATCGAGCGAGCGAGGCTGTAGTACTATTATTTATTCTGTGGCGAGGCGTAGTGCACCGACGATGTAGGTATCTTACCTCGTGGCGCTACTACTGGATTCATGCACTTAGCGAATTTTACATTAACACTTACTATTTTCTTTATTTTAAGAGATATACTTAATGCAGTTTAAGTTGTGTTAATGAATAGTACTTTGTTAGTTAAACCACCCGTCCACGGGATTAAAATGTTCAAAAAGTGATGATGTATATATATATTTTTTAGAATATATTTTATACTAGATGACCCGGTGAACTTCGTATCACCTACATGTATTGGTGAAAAATATGGTCAAAACTTAAACATTTCTTGGCCAACATCCAAAAATATAACAATTGCTTTCAAATGACGTCGTTTGGCGCAACGCACATTGTATAGGAAAATTTCATGCCCACTTTCAAGGTAGTATACCATAATTATTGTTTTTGATAAATTATTAATCGTGGCAATTTTACTTTACCACATAATCTAGTAGATTCACCGCTGTATTTTAACGCTTTACAATATTGACAAATGGTTGTCATTTTCCCAATTTTTACGGCACAATAATCTATTTCCGGGTCGTAGTGGAATGCTACTCGTTCCAGGTTTACAGGAACACTGCGTCTGCGGAATCGCTCTATTTCATTGTGTCGTGCACTCGTGCTCGCTGTTGTTGTGTTTGGTGTGCCCGAACTCGTTCCATTCTTATCATTATCTGTCTCTCGCTGGTCGTCAGTGCGGTTTGCACGTGAGTTAGCTCGTCACACATTTGATTGACATCGCGACCTAAGTCAGGTCCTCTTCTCCTTGGCATTTTAAAACAATAACAGTAATACAGTAAATAAAGATTTCGCGCACTGACAAACTGATGATAGATTTTAATAATTGTCTTCCTATTTATTTAATTATTTTCTTTTTTCGGCTGCATTAGTAGTTGTTAACAACCACCAATCCGCATTGGGCCCGCGTGGTGGTTTATGGCCCGTTCTCCATATCCATCCATAGGGAAGGCTCGTGTCCCAGCAGTGGGGACTTTATGAGCTGCTGCTGAGATGATGATGATGATGATGATGATGATTTTCTTTTTACGACAACTAACTGACACTTTTACACATTTTTATTTCTGAAACAGAAATGTTTTGTATTCCAACAAAACAGACCAAAGAGATCGGACCTCACACTACAGCTATGAAACATACACAATACACACCTATAGTGCCACAAACTTATCTGACCCGGTGGCCAAAACTGGAACTACGCGTCTGCCATTTTATAATGTCATTTTGCTGTCAAATTGATGTTGTTTGAAGTTGTGCACGACGCGTAGTGTTTATTTCGTTTTTTGGTAGATTTATTGAAATAAATAATGCCGAACGCATTGAAAGTGACGCAAGGAACATTATTTTAAAAGCTTTAGCTTTTATGCAGGAGGAAAAACGTGTCGAACCGCCATTAATACCATTCGAAAAATTGTACGAACGAGTTGCTGCTGCTACAGGTTAGTGTTGCCAGCTGTTGCTTTGAATCACCCCTACCCATTCATTTTATTTAGTTTTATGTTTCTAAAGTAAATTATATTAATGTATTGTATTAATTGTGCTTTAAATTATTTTTAGTTTAATTGTTCTATTCGGATAAATTTCTGGCTGAATAATTGCTGTAAACGTTGTGAAATAATCATTTATTTATTTATTATAAGCTATATCTATCGTTTTGCTTTCTTTATGGTATATATATATAAAAATATGTGTACTATTTTGCAGGTGTTAGTGAACGGCTCGTACGAAAGTTGGTTAAAGAAATGAACAACAACAATGAACAAGAACAGGCTGATGCAACGGGTTCAAAAATTTCTACTCCGGGGAAAAAAAGAGAAAGAACAAAGGGAAAGATGATCCAATAGAGATAATCCAATAGAGATGATGAAGTTCAATGAAACGCCATGTTGCAGAGCATATTACTGGAAAATCAAATGCTGAAATGCCGTAGTTAGTCGAAGATGCTTTTAACAGAATATCACCTGAAGACTATATGAAAAAAGACGCGTATTTAGACGAACCCTTCATTATTACTTTAGGGAGTGACAGTGAAAGTGAAAGCAGTGATTCTAACAATGAAATGACCGAGTTCGATAATTCAACCACAGGCATTCCTGAAATCCAGTCTCTGAATTACACAAATGATTATCTATATGATCATAATTATAACATTAAAATATAATTCTATAAAAATGTGTTTTAATTATTGTTCCTAGTTACGTCGTGTTGTAAAGGGTCTTTCAACAAGGACGGGTCGATGTTAAAATTGAATAAAACTGGATGTGTGTGTGAGATATTAACGAAATTTTTTTTTTATTTGAAAGGCCTTTTAATGCTATTATGAATAGAATATAACATCGTTCAAATATCCGCCGCGGCTTCGATATGGTGGCACGAATCCGAGAGGTCCAATTTTCAATGACTCTGCTGCATTGATCCGGCTGAATCTGAGCGATGGCCTGCGTTATGTTGGCTTTCAGGGCAACGGTCGATTGTGGGTTATTGGCATAGACCTGTGACTTCGGAAAACCCCACAAGAAAAAGTCTAGCGGGGCCAAATCACACGATCTTGGTGGCCAATTCACGAGATAACCCTACCCTCAAACCGTTCACGCAGAATGTCCATTGTGTCGTTCGCTGTGTGGCACGTAGCGCCGTCTTGCTGGAACCACATGTCGTCCACGTCCATATTGTTCAATTCAAGCCCAAAGAAATTGTTAATCATTGATCTTTAGCGCTCGCCGTTGACGGGGATGGTCTCGCCAACGTCGTTTTCGAAGAAGTACGGACCAATGACGCCGCCAGACCAAAATCCGCACCAAATAGTAACTTTTTGTGGATTCATTTCCACCTGGTGAACCTCATGTGGGTTGTGGTCATCCCATATACGGCAATTTTGCTTATTAACAAAACCATTAACAATACAAACAATTTTTGTATTGTTTTGTATGTGCTTTTGTAAATTGGACCTCTCGAATTCGTGCCACCATTCGAAGCCGCGGCGGACATTTGAACGATGTTATATTCCATTTATAATGGAATTTATGGGCCTTTCAAATAAAAAAAAATTAGTTAATATCTCACACACATCTAGTTTTATTCAATTTTAACATCGACCCGTCCTTGTTGAAAGACCCTTTATAACAATGTCTAAAACAGCAAATAAATATTTTGATCACTCCTAGTGCACTTGGGCGATGTCATTATTTATACCCTACAAACTGCGGAAATTATATTTAGTAGCAACACTAAATTCAACAACAGCGACGCTGTCACCGGGTCAGATAAATTTGTGGTACCTACTGTATAAATATTTGACAACCAACCAAGTGACAAAAGACATCAAATGTTTCACAGCTAAAGTCTAATCATTAATTCACTGGAGTAAACTGACAGATGGTAATGTCACATTGTAAAATTATGTTGCCACATTTATTGTACTAGTGATGCGTTTCGTTCATTGTCATTCAGATCACTCACACAAAGTCAGTACGAACGTTTATTATAAAAAGGTGCTTAATTAATTATAATATAGGTAGGTATATGTATGTCTTTTTGTACCGAGATATTTCACCTGACAGTTTAGTTGTCAGTGTTTGTTTTGCTTTGGGAGCTGTTATTATTCGAAAATTTTGAAAGTACGAGTATTTTAATTATTGCAATTTTTTACATCATCCATCTTTTTGTAAGAAAAATACAGATTTAACCACTGTGTAGGAGTACCATTTACTGCATAACAATTAAGACAAAACAGAATACTATAAATTAATAACGTTGAAATGGAGATATTCTCAACAATATAGTACCGTTTTACGTCAACAATCATTCGATCCCGTTCCAAAATGAAAAATCACTCTAACCCGTTCTAAAACCATTTTTTATCACTTTCTCACATAGCACAGACAACAAAATCAAATTTCTAAATGTAAACAAATTACGCCACCAACTAATAATCAAGTAAAAATAAGCCGTAAAAATAATAATGTTTCATACCGTAAGACGTCAAATTGAGTGCGGGCAGACTCCGACTCCGACCGGTGCAACTGTCTCGTTTCCGCACACGCTGTTCGTAATCTGTTCGCTTTACTCTCCTTCAGTGAAGTGTGAACTAAATGATATACTTGCTAAGTGGACTAGTCCAATTGAAGGATTCATTTATGCACGACTCTTCTCTATAACGACGAATAAAAATATATCCATTGCATTTTTGTTTAATTTTATATAATTCGAGTAATTCGCCTTTTCAAAGTTATCATTTATTGGCCTTTAAAGGTACCAATGCTAATATTTTTATATCGATTAAACAAAACTGGCCTAGGAGATTTCTTAATAAAGTAAATAAAATGAGTAATGTGATTTGATTTAATGAGAATGAATGAGTGAGTAATTGATGTCAATCTTCTTGTCACAACACTATTTTCTGTTCATCAGAAACTGGTAACACCGTAAACGTCAGATTACTCCAGTGAATTAATGATTAGACTGTAGGAATATTTTGTTGTACGTACCGCTTTGACAGTTCCATGACAAAGAAATAAACATATAATTTTGTATTGGAAAATTAAATTGTCGTTTTTAGTATTTTCCGTTACTTATTATTATATACAGGGTGTCCCAAAAATGGCACGCCAGGCTGACACTGGAGATAGCTTAGCTATAAACCTATCAGATAAAAATAACATGACTCTAGTAAGAGTCTCATAGTTTTGGAGAAAATGACACTTTTTTATGTTCTTAAAACTCCACTTTTAGTTCGTTTTAAACCTATCAGATAAAAATAACATGACTCTAATAAAAGTCTCATAGTTTTGGAGAAAATGCCACTTTTTTATTTTCTAAAAACTTCACTTTTATTATTATTATTTTTTTTGTTTTTTTTTTGCCTGCCGTGCCTGGCGTGCCATTTTTGGGACACCCCTGTATATAATAATAAGTAACGGAAAATACTAAAAACGACAATTTAATTTTCCAATACAAAATTATATGTTTATTTCTTTGTCATGGAAACTGTCAAAGCGGTACGTACAACAAAATATTCCTACAGTCTAATCATTAATTCACTGGAGTAATCTGACGTTTACGGTGTTACCAGTTTCTGATGAACAGAAAATAGTGTTGTGACAAGAAGATTGACATCAATTACTCACTCATTCATTCTCATTAAATCAAATCACATTACTCATTTTATTTACTTTATTAAGAAATCTCCTAGGCCAGTTTTGTTTAATCGATATAAAAATATTAGCATTGGTACCTTTAAAGGCCAATAAATGATAACTTTGAAAAGGCGAATTACTCGAATTATATAAAATTAAACAAAAATGCAATGGATATATTTTTATTCGTCGTTATAGAGAAGAGTCGTGCATAAATGAATCCTTCAATTGGACTAGTCCACTTAGCAAGTATATCATTTAGTTCACACTTCACTGAAGGAGAGTAAAGCGAACAGATTACGAACAGCGTGTGCGGAAACGAGACAGTTGCACCGGTCGGAGTCGGAGTCTGCCCGCACTCAATTTGACGTCTTACGGTATGAAACATTATTATTTTTACGGCTTATTTTTACTTGATTATTAGTTGGTGGCGTAATTTGTTCACATTTAGAAATTTGATTTTGTTGTCTGTGCTATGTGAGAAAGTGATAAAAAATGGTTTTAGAACGGGTGTCGCATGTTTAGCGCCATCTGGCACCGTCAAAGGGAAATAAATCTATTATGTTGCAAGCAAACTAGACAATGTATCACGAGTAGCGAGTAGTTCCTATATTTCCCGCAAACAGCGACAGCCCGCCAACATATAAGGGCATGCGCGCCCGCCACTCGCCCTCTTTTTCCCCTATTTCTCACGGCTGCAAGGTTGAGCACAATAAATCTATTTTGCTAGTTACAGGTGGTTTCACTCGTCCATTGCTCCTTACAACGGGTTAGAGTGATTTTTCATTTTGGAACGGGATCGAATGATTGTTGACGTAAAACGGTACTATATTGTTGAGAATATCTCCATTTCAACGTTATTAATTTATAGTATTCTGTTTTGTCTTAATTGTTATGCAGTAAATGGTACTCCTACACAGTGGTTAAATCTGTATTTTTCTTACAAAAAGATGGATGATGTAAAAAATTGCAATAATTAAAATACTCGTACTTTCAAAATTTTCGAATAATAACAGCTCCCAAAGCAAAACAAACACTGACAACTAAACTGTCAGGTGAAATATCTCGGTACAAAAAGACATACATATACCTACCTATATTATAATTAATTAAGCACCTTTTTATAATAAACGTTCGTACTGACTTTGTGTGAGTGATCTGAATGACAATGAACGAAACGCATCACTAGTACAATAAATGTGGCAACATAATTTTACAATGTGACATTACCATCTGTCAGTTTACTCCAGTGAATTAATGATTAGACTTTAGCTGTGAAACATTTGATGTCTTTTGTCACTTGGTTGGTTGTCAAATATTTATACAGTAGGTACCACAAATTTATCTGACCCGGTGACAGCGTCGCTGTTGTTGAATTTAGTGTTGCTACTAAATATAATTTCCGCAGTTTGTAGGGTATAAATAATGACATCGCCCAAGTGCACTAGGAGTGATCAAAATATTTATTTGCTGTTTTAGACATTGTTATAAAGGGTCTTTCAACAAGGACGGGTCGATGTTAAAATTGAATAAAACTAGATGTGTGTGAGATATTAACTAATTTTTTTTTATTTGAAAGGCCCATAAATTCCATTATAAATGGAATATAACATCGTTCAAATGTCCGCCGCGGCTTCGAATGGTGGCACGAATTCGAGAGGTCCAATTTACAAAAGCACATACAAAACAATACAAAAATTGTTTGTATTGTTAATGGTTTTGTTAATAAGCAAAATTGCCGTATATGGGATGACCACAACCCACATGAGGTTCACCAGGTGGAAATGAATCCACAAAAAGTTACTATTTGGTGCGGATTTTGGTCTGGCGGCGTCATTGGTCCGTACTTCTTCGAAAACGACGTTGGCGAGACCATCACCGTCAACGGCGAGCGCTAAAGATCAATGATTAACAATTTCTTTGGGCTTGAATTGAACAATATGGACGTGGACGACATGTGGTTCCAGCAAGACGGCGCTACGTGCCACACAGCGAACGACACAATGGACATTCTGCGTGAACGGTTTGAGGGTAGGGTTATCTCGTGAATTGGCCACGAAGATCGTGCGATTTGGCCCCGCTAGACTTTTTCAGTGTCAGCCTGGCGTGCCATTTTTAAGACACTCTGTATTATATTATTTATGTTTCTCACTGCTTAAACCTTCCCTGAACCTCCACAAATATTTCAAAATCAAAATTAGCCAAATCGGTCCAGACATTCTCGAGTTTTAGCCCGACTAACGGACAGCAATTGATTTTTATATATATAGATTGACAATAAATATGTGGACTCAGTTTATTATTCATATGTTATGGTATATGTCTCTCTCTCTCCCCGACTATATGTCCCACATGGTGGTGGGGTCAGCCTTCCTTATTGTTTTTCTTTACTTCGCTCTATCCTCGACATCCTGTTCGGTTACCTGGCAGTCCCTCATGTCCTTTTGCACTTCTTCCATCTTGTCTTGGGTCTTCTTTTCGATTTTGGACCAAGGACAGAAAGATTCAGTGCTTCACATGCTCGTATCCGTACCATCGCAGACTACTTTCTTGCAGCTTGTCGGCGATATCGCGGACGCCCAGGTTTCCTCGCACGTACTCGTTGCGAATTTTGTCCAACTTGTGACGCCACACATCCACTGAAGCATCTTCATTTCAGCAACTTGAATGGCTTGGACATGCCCCTGGGTGACAGCCCACATTTCACTTCCATACATTGGGACAACTCTTATTAAACTTTTGTAGACCAACCCTTTAAGTTTTACTGGCATCCTTTTGTCACAAGTCACACCAGTAACTTCAACGCCATTTGAGCCACGCTGCGGCTATCCGGTGCTGAATATTGCATTCGATGTTTCCGGACCCGTCGCACAGTGGGGCCAAAACTATACATTTGTGATAATAATTAAGCATTTGTTATTTTTTTGCCAGATATTATTTCTTATTCAAAATATCATAAAATTAAAAATATATAACGGATTTTTTTACAAAATATTGATTTATTAATCTAAAAATGTTTATTACTCGAAAGTCGAATCTAGATTAGGCTGTTTAAATATTTCTATTGCATCTTTAAGGAACTGGTTTCGTGTCTCAGAGTTATTTAATGTTCTTATAGCTGTCACTAATGGGTCAGAAGAAACCAGCATCCTGTTTATAATATCACATAAAGTATCTCTTCTTGAAGTTTTCTGCTGTAATGTTCTCTAAAATTTTTAAAACCTTTATTTCGGGCTTCCAATGATTCTCCACTCAAAAGGCCAATGGGCACCATAAAAATTTGATACAAATTTCATAACCGTGGATCAGTATTTTGTGCACAGTAGTGCTCATTGGATACCACGAATATATCTGAACGAATAAGCGCGCAGTATTTAAATTATAAAGTTTAAATTTCTCTTCATCCAGCTCAAACCCACTTGATATGTACTGCAGAATAACATGAAATCGTTCGATTAATCTTTGATCGATCCCAGAAATTTCAGCGGAAATTTCACTTTTTTGAAAGAACTGTCTCGCAACGTTTACTAAAAATGTCAAAAAACTATGGCACTTGATGAAACACATAGCATATAAATGCATTTAAATATATAGACCTTAAAAGTTGAATTCTAGTAAGACATATAGAGGTTGATGTGAATTGATTGATTTGAACTAAATATTTTAAATTAAATTAAAAAAAAAACCGGCAACTCTCCCGTACTTCTGAATTCATAAAATGATTGCAAGACCCTTTATAATGTTGTACTATTGTATATTTCTGCGGGAGAAATGCCGTAAACAGAAATAATGATTTTTATATAATAAACACTATAAAAATCCATATCATTTTAGTTTAACTAGTTAATACATAATACTTAACAATCTATTTTTATATTTTTTAGAATGCGTAAATCTACATACGTCCGTCTACAATTTCCTTTTTAAATATTGTAAATAACTTTGATAGTTTCCGAGAAATTTAACAATGAATTCAACACTAAAATTTTGTATCACCCAGCTTTGACGAAGAATTAGCGCCGAATGTGAACTTTGAACATCAATACACATAATACAACAGAGAGTAGAGAACAAATAGAATGAAGTCAACATTGTGCATACCTTCAAGTATAAAAAACAATAATAATATTTACATATAATCCTATTTGATTTCATTGACTTCTTATCATCACTATGTATGAGAAGGCCCCATTGTGCGTCGATCATATTCCCCAGATATTTGTATAGATAACACTTTGCGGCCGGTTGTCCATCGATGATAATTAGACTATCGTCAAGGCCTTATTAAATGCGAAGAACTGGGTTTTCGCGACACTCAGCACTAAGCCCCTGGATTGTAATTGGTGTTGCCATAACAAAAGTACCTCTTGCAATAACTCTTTGCTTTCGGTGCAAATATTAGCTATATCGTCTGCGTAATGAATGTCCACAATGCTTTATCCTGTGCAGTTGTGGTTAAAGTGTCTAATACCAATCTATTCTAGTCTATTCATATGTTATATCTTTTTCAATAATAATTAATAATATAGTGTTGTGGATGGAAAGTAATATAATATTGTATTTGTAAATTTTTTGCAGTTACAAGATACAACCTTGGACTGTGGATACCATCTTTCATCGAACATGATACCGTATTTCATGCCACTATCTCTGGCTCAAGAGATTCTATTTATTGGGAAAACAGTAATACTGTTCAGTTTTGATCCGAGGAAAGTTAAGAGGAGTCATAATTTCACCACGAGAACAATGTTGCCATTACAAAAATATGGCATTGATTCGAGAAGGTATTATTAATTTATTATAAAAAAACTTCTTGTTAATAATAATAATGTTAAATTAACAAAAATGTTTTTACTTAGATTTACAATTTGGGAAGAGAAAGAAGCAGAGTTCCACAATAAATTGCAAGCACTAAAGAACCCTGAAGTGTTTGAAGTTGCTAATTTACGTGGAGTTATAAGAGAAATTAAAGAGTGTGTTACTAAGGTAAGTCCATATGATATAAGTTGAGTGGTAAAAACACCGGTCTCATAGATCCAGAGGTTCTGAGTTCTATTCCCACCAAGAGATACATATTTTTGTGCTCGGTTTAGATGATGACTTGTTTTAACTTAAGTCCGCCCGGCAACTATCTTATCTAAGTTTGCTGCTATACGTACATACTGTTCCAACAGTGTTTCCAAAATTGCTCAAATGCGATCTTTAGCTCCAAATACCTCGGCAACGTGACACTTTAGAAAGTACCATATTACTGGACATATTTCGTTTGTTTAAGGGCTCTTTCAATTTAGACGTTTGGCGTTCGACGACTGCCGCGCGGTTGCACTTGAATCATATTACACTTGGCAGTCCAACACCAAACAGCTAAATTTAAAAAGCCCTAAGTGTCTACATTTCAGCCACAGCCACTGTATGCACTGGATAGGCATTTCCTCTTTAGTGTGGGCTTCGCTTCTCCGCCATTCATTGATTTAAAGTGGCTTAATCCACCAGTTATAACGTGCACCGCAATGGCGGTGGATGACAACATGGCGGTTACAATAAAGGGGTTATTCTCTTTAAATATTAGGTTGGGGAAAAAGTCTTCGCATATAGTATGTATGCACTTGTAATAAAATCTCTTTGGCTATACTATTTGTATCTGCCCCCCGACTGCCTAACCGATCGCTTTGGACTACGCGTATAGTTACGGTCGGGCCCTGGCTGGTTCTGGTAGCATTAAAAGATTAAATTTTAAAGAAGATAATTCCAAATTCAAATTAGGAAAATGTATGATTTTCATTTGTTTTTCCTACTGTCAAGATGAGTGAATATATTGAAGAAATTCGATACATTTTAAAATTTTACTACAAAAAAGGTAAAAACGTGAAAAAAATTTGTGATGTTTATGGCCCTAGTGTAGTGTCTGTGAGAGTTGCACAAATTTGGTTTAAGGGTTTTTAATTCGTAAATTTTGATGTCTTAAGATGCACGTCGCTCTGGACGCCCTATTACGGATAAAATGGATGCCATTTTTGAAAAAGTGGAGCTAGATCGGCATATCAGTAGTTACGACGTAGCTGAAGAACTGGGAATTGACCGCAAAACAGTTTTGGCGCATTGAAAAAAACGGTACACAAAAAAGCTCGATATCTGGGTACCCCACGAGCTCACTGAAAGAAACGTAATGGACCGTGTACTCATTTGTGTTTCTTTATTACGACGTAATGAAACCGAACCATTTTTGATGAAGCTGATAACCGGTGATGAAAAGTAGATCACGTTCGACAAGAACGTGCAAAAAGGTCGTGGTCAAAGGCCGGTCAGGCTTCACAGACTGTGGCGAAACTCGGGTTAACTCGCAACAAGGTGATGCTGTGTGTGTGGTGGGATTGGAAGGGCATTATTCATTATGAGCTGTTACCACCAGGCAGAACCATGGATTCTGGAACTCTACTGCGAACAACTGATGAGATTAAAGCAAGAAGTTGAGAGAAAGCGGCCAGATTAATCAACAGAAGGGGTGTGGTTTTTCATCATGATAACGCACCTCTCACATCTTTAGCCACTCAGCAAAAATTAAGAGTTTGGCTGGGAGGTGTTAATGCATCCGCCGTGTAGTCCTGACCTTGCACCTTTAGATTTCTACCTGTTACGGTCTCTTCAGAATTCTTTAGGCACTGTCAGGTTAACATCACGAGAGGATTGCCAAAACCATTTGTCGGGGTATTTTGATTAGAAGCCCCAAAATTTCTATAGCAATGGGGTCATGTCCCTACCTACAAGATGGCAAAAAGTTATCGAACAAAATGGCACCTACATACTTAAGTTAAATGTAAATAAACTATATTAAAAAATGTTTTGAATTTTCTTAAAAAATGCGAAGAAACTTTTTCCCCAACCTATTATATAAAATTGAACCTTATGCTTATAAGATTAAAATAATCCGTTAAAAACTATTAATTCCTATGTGCTAGCATCTATGGATAGTGGCGGTCGAAGAGGCTCACCTTATACATGAGCTGCAGTTGATGAAGGACTTCTACCTGCTTGGGCGAGGGGAGCTGTTCCTTGAGCTACTGCGGCTGTCTTCGCACATGCTAGACAAACCTACCAGTAGAACTTCTAGCAGAGGTACGTCAGCGACAAAATTATCTAAGTGTTCAAGAATATAAACATCTGAATGTTTGACAAAAATCAACAGTTGCCAAGGTAGAAAAAGTTTAGGGTTGCTATTTTATGAATTTTTATTATCTGACCTTTTTTATTATTTATTACAACGTTTGTGTATGTTTAAAAAATATATTAATACATGGAAAGGTTTCTTATTTTGTGCTCTTTTCAAAAAATATAATTTCATCACTGTAAGAATTAAAGGGCCCAGCCTCCATACAAAAATGGAACATCTCCTTTAACTCTGACGAAGCAACGCAAATTAATGGCTACAATTCTTCAGTATTCAAGTGTTGTGGTTTATTAGACAAACTTGATATACACTGAATAAAGTATGTATTTCCAGCTAAAAGGATACGATCTACATCAGATGTATTCCATTGTGAAACAGACTGCACTTCAGAGTAAGCAATAGCTGTAGTAGACATGGCTGTGCATTGACGTCCACTCGAACTCCTAAATCTTTCATTACCTTGATGGAATGTCCCACGCAAAATAGTCTTATCGTCATCTATCTAGGAGTTGAGCTCGTGACTGCACTTGCGTCGGACGCGTTACGTTACGTTTCGTCTCTCTTTACGCTTTGCCTACCCGCGACCGAGATTATCATGGCACCAAAAAAGTGTACGTGCTGTAATAAAAATATTACGTTAAAATCTCCGGACTTATATGTAGTAGGTGTAATAAAACTGTGCACTCGACAACTGGCTGTTCAAAACTAACCAACAAGCAGCTTGCAGCCCTCCGGAACTCAGACGGTCTAGAGTGGAGCTGTGATGAATGCCTGAGCAATGTATCCAGGCGTTTGTCTTTCTTTGTGGCACCGGACGATAGCTCTGAAGAGGAGGAGGGTCTCTCTCATCCTGCCTTTGATGAAAAGAAACTGGTCACAAACATCACTCGTGAGACTCAGAGGATTCTCAAGGCAGAACTAGGTGACCTTACAACTGCTCTGGAGCACATGAATGGTCAGATAGCAGAGCTCGAAGATATAGTAAAAAGGCAAGAAAATACTATTAAAACCTTTTTGAACAAAAATACAGACATACTAAACAAAAACAAGAGCTTTGAACTAAGAATTGCATCCATGGAACAACACATCAACGAGGTAGACCAGAAACTACTGGCCTGCACATTAGAGGTAGCAGGTATTCCGGAAACTCCAAATCAAGATGTCACCGAAGTAGTGAATAAGGTTGCTGAGAAAATAGGTGTAAATCCTGATGGTATATTAAGCACCCGCCGTCTGCAAAAACCTAAGGATCGTCCGCAACCGGTTCATATACTGGTTGAAGTCAAGTCTAACACCATACGCACTCAGTGGGTCAACTCGGCCAAGAAGACGGACTTAACAGCAGGGAGTCTAGTACCGAAGTTGCCTGTGGATCAAGCCGCCCGTCGCGTCTTTATACGTGAAGCGTTAACACATCGTACCAAAACACTTTTATATAATGCCCAACAAAAACTAAAAGGCACCTACAAATTCATCTGGTGCAAGGTTGGTAATATCTATGTCAAGAAAACCGACGACAATACTCGTCCACATATTATAAGATCCATAGCAGACATAGATTCGTTACTGCTTAAATAAACTACACAATCTTAATATTCTATTACGCCTACAACCTTTTTCTCTTTTGTGTTTTGCCTAGACTTAAGATTCTTATTTAGAATTAAGATTAAAATGTGTAATGAAAATGTCAATTCACAATCTATAGAAATATTTGATTGTTCCACTGTAAACTTATTTATTAATCAAGTACCCTACAACAATATTAATTTGTTTTGCCTACATGTCAACATAAGATCTTTAATTAAAGATTTTAACAAATTGCTGCTAATTATAGATTCATGTGATGTTGCTATCGACGTCATTGTATTGACTGAAGTCGGAATTTCCTTGAATATTAGTGACCTATACAATATTTCTGGCTATAGAATGCACACAGAGTTACGTTCCAAACAGAAAGGAGGCGGGATAATAGTCTATGTTAAAAATTATCTTAAATTTACTCAAATAACAACCAAAATGTCGAGCTTTGAATTCTTAAACGGCAACTTAATGACCGCGAACAATAACACCCTAAGATTGTGCGCATTTTACAGACCACCTTCCACTGATAAAACTATTTTTGTTTCCGAATTGTCACAATTTCTAAGCGGTTGTTTAACATTGAACACAATCATACTTGGCGACGCCAACTTGGACCTTAAAGCCAGCAGTGCAGTCAGAAACTCATATATTGACATGCTTTCCGAGCACGGATTCACTGTAGGTATAACGGATTATACTAGAATTGAGACTAGACTAGGTAAAGTTAGCAGGTCCTGTATTGACCACTTGTTCACGCGATTAACCTCACTGAGTCCGTGTACGGCCGCAGTCGATACGGTTCTGGCGGATCACCGAGTCATTCTGCTAGCCTGCGAAGAAATATATTCGAATCGGATACAGGATAAGTAAAAGTAAAAGTAAAAGAAACGTAAGATAAGTTATCACAACAGTAATACTTTAATTAAGGAACTAATAGAACTAATAAATAGTACTGATTGGACGGCCATTAAAAATACATCGTGTCCTAAAAAAATTTATGACTTCATTAAATCGAATTTCAATGACTGTTATTATAAATCAGTACAATTAAAATCTCAACATACGAATAAACACACCAAGCAACCTTGGGTTAAACAATATATGCTTAAAATGTGTAACAAAAGAGATGCCCTTTTTAATAGATGGAAAAAAGATCCTACAAACAGTTGTCTTCGTCTAGAATATAATACATTTAGGAACAAAATTCATAGGATACTTGAGTATAGTAGAAATAAGTATTATCAAAATGAAATTAATGCAAATATCCGGAATCCTCGAAAATTGTGGCAAGTGATTAACTTAATTTGTGGCAGGGTCATTAAATCGATAGACGAAACAATCTCAAAAGCTTTTCATTCCACTAAATACTCACAGGTTATAGCTAATAAATTCGCACAAGAATTTCGTCAAGCAGTGAAAGATATTCTTCCAACGTGCCCGGTTAAATTACTTGACATAAATTGTTATAAAAAAACTGCTAATGTCACCCTACATTTTAAAAAAGCAAATCCAAAAAAAATTTAAAAAATAATTTCGAAACTCAATAGCAGGAAAGCCCCTGGTGGCGATGGCATTAGGATTGCGGATATTAAACAAATATCTCACAAGGTGTCTGATTCCATCGCACAATTAATAAACGCCAGTTTTGCGATAGGGAAATACCCAGACGAACTCAAGCTAAGCTGTGTGCGGCCTGTTCATAAGAAAGGCAAATTTGATGATGTTTGTAATTATCGCCCGACATCACTCTTATCATCCATAGACAAAATTATTGAAAAGTACGTGTGCGATCAGATACATTGCTTTTATCATAAAACAAAATAATAAACCCCAACCAGTATGGTTTCCAGCCCCTCAAGAGCACGACATCATTACTGTCTAAGTTTTGTGATGAAGTCAATAATCATCTTAATGATCGTAAACATGTTCTAGCTCTTTTCATTGATTTCTCACGGGCATTTGACACTTTAAATCATGAAAATCTGCTGACAAAACTAGAAAATACAGGAATCAGGGGTCCTGTTTTGAGGTGGTGTGGAGATTACCTTAAAGACAGGTCCTATTATGTTAAGATAGATGATGCGAAAAGTGATGTCCTACCTGTCACTGAAGGTACAGCTCAAGGATCTGTGCTCGGTCCACTCCACTTTATTGCTTATGTGAATGACATGAATAATGTACTTAAGCACTGCACATCTTATCAGTATGCGGACGACACGTGTTTAATAATAGCCGATAAAAATATTGAAATAGCTCTTGAGAGACTTCAACAAGATTTCGACTCTTTAAACAAATGGTGTCATGATAACCATCTCGTCCTCAATGCTGATAAGACAAAGCTAGTACATATCCGATCACCTTTCACCAAGACTTTCGTTGATACAAATAGGAACCTTAAAGCTCACGAACATACGTGTTTTCATCAAAAGCAACAAAAATGTGGTTGCCGTGAAATTGAAACCGTAGATAAACATACGTACCTTGGCTTGGTGATTGATAATAAATTTAACTGGCTCCCACATATCAATGGCATCTGTGACAGGCTTAGAGCATTTCTAGCCAATATAATAATAATAAGAAATAAAATACCATACAAAATACTCTTATTGCTATACAATACCTTAGCAGATTCTATTGTTAATTATGGAATTACCAGCTATGGCAGAACGTTTAAAAGCTATCTCGATAAAATCCAAAGTCTCCAAATTAGAATTTTGAAAAAAATCGTATCACCTGCAGTCAAAGAACAATACAAAAATAGTGAATATGATCTTTTTAGGCATTGTAATATTTTCCCCGTACATATTAAATTTCTGTATTCCCTCTTAAAAGAACAATTTTTTAACGAAGATATCCAAGAAAAAAAGTTTTGCATAAAATTAAAACCAGAAAAGTAATTAACGAGCGTTTAATGACAACAAAAGCTAAAAATACTTATGGAGAACGGACAACGCACTATTTAGTTCCTCGTCTATTAAATGACATTGATCCTACATTTTTGAATAGCATAACAAAAAATAATATAAATAAAAAATTTAAATTGCATTTTTTGAACATCCTGTAGCCAACGAAAAAAAAGTTTCTATTATGCACGCACATTTATGCTTTGTCGCTCAGTCTGGCCAACTTCACAATAGCACGGTATAACTGAAGCGAACATTCTAGCTAGCTTGTATCTCTTTCTCACATAATGCAGGTGGCCTGCTGACGCGACTCATTTGTATCGCAATTTTATTTAATGTTATGTGTGTTAATTTAAAGTACCTACCTAACCTATGTTTACTTTTATTGTTTCTGCATTTTGTTGATGTTATGTGCAGATGTTGAGCTCAACTTATTTGTAGCATACCGGACAAATCTCCGTGATTTATGGTTTGCTTTATAATTTAATTTCATTGTTATATTATTAAATAAATTAAAAAAAAAAAATCTGTTTAAAATGAGTTTGCGGGGTCTGGATGACGTTAATGTCCCTCTGAACTTGTGATATTGTTATAGCTTGTAATATACTTTGATGCAATTCTTCACCACTAATATCAAAATTATTTTGAACTAGCCACGTAAGCGTTTTTTAATTTTTTTCTGTTACAACGTACCTTTTATTGCCAGTTATATTTTCAAGATTTTCTGTCACAATCACAATGCCCATATTTGCCCCACATAAAGGAAGCTGTTCCGCTACCTCTTCAACTTGTTGAGCGAACAGTATGGCTTGTCCTTTGAAACCCTGCTCACCATAGCGATCACCTAGACGTAACACTTTGATAAAAGGTTTTATTCGCAAATTAATCGTAATTCAATTTCTGAAAGTCAAGCAAGTTCCTCTGCAATAGGAGAAACGGTCAAATTGTTCCAATATGCATTTGAAGGGCACTGATTCTTTGCTATTTTACTGTACATCTGCAACAACAAATTATACGTTGAGGCGCATCAGAAGGTAGTTAGTATTATTAAACAGCACTAACATTGACATTACGTAGGACATTGTTTTGGATACAGTAATTTCGTGCCAACATAGCATGGCACTACAGCTATTTGCGAAATTTTCACTATCGTCACGAGAAACAGGAGACAATTGAGTGTAAGTTTGAGATACTTGGTTCAGTCTAGGTCTGTAGTCTTTGCTCTTTTTCAGTCCGAGTTTTCTTCCCTTGCCTGATTGCTTTTCGGTTATTTTTTTTTGACACATATTTTTTTCCTCTTGAGAAAGCTGGACTGTATACTAATTTCATTCTCTCTTTCATTTTATTAATACGTATTTTACGTGACCAAGGAGATTCTGTTTTAGTTTTTTCTTTTGCAGCCTTAGCTCGTTTTGTTTTCCGAGATAAAGGCATTTTGGCAAAATAAGTTCAAATTTACAAAACTAATTAACAACAACAATCAAAAACAATAAATATTTTTTTAATACAAATATATATTATTAATTAGGCGTACCTAATGCAAATATTTGTATTAAAAATTTAATTTATTGTTAAAAAAAAACAAAAATTAACATAAGTAAATATTTTAAAAGACAATTGTACAGAACGCATTGATGTACAATATTCTACTGAGGATTATCCAAAACTAGGAATTTACGAATTATTATAAAAACCTAAACATTATTTCTAAAGTTCAAATTTACAAAACCAATTAACAACAACAAACAAAAACAAATAATAACATTTTTAATATAAATATTTGCATTAGGTACGGGAAACAAACATATTAACATATAACATAACGTTATGACTTTCGAAAACAGCTTGTAGACGTGGCTTAGAAGTGATATGGGCCTGTAGTTCTTCAGCAGGGTTTTGCCGCCCTTTTATACATTTGTGCCACGTCTCTGGCGTTACGGCAGAACGGTACTCGTAGCTCTTCAGAAGCTATTTAGCTTCAGTACCGTTCTTCCGCCTGCTTTCAGAAGTCGGCCGTAATTCCGTCAGCACCTGGTGCCCTGCCGTTTTTGAGCTGTTTGAGGGCCATACTGATCTCGTACAGGCTGATGTCCGGGATGTCTTCGGTATAGTGCCGGGTTAACTTAGCTCTAGGGTCTTTAGCTAAGCTTTGTATAGGTGGCCGTGTGGATGTGTAGCTGCCCATAGAACTTCTCGACCTCTCCCATAACATTGGACCTGGTCGTGACTGTTTTGCCGTCATCGGTTTTCAGCGTCGTCAGTTGGCACTGCCCAATACCCAGATCTCTTGCGAACACTTTTGAGCCTTTGTTCCGCTCAATGGCCTCTTTAATACGGTCAGTATTAAATCGGCGCGTGTCGCGAGTCATAGACTTAGCTAAACTAACTAGCTTACTTAACTTAGCTTAGCTAACTATAGCCTATTTAGCCGCCGAAACTGAGACGCATCATCTGAGGAAAGCAGAACCATTGCGCACCTTCTGGAAGTAATAAATCATTTTTTCATTTTCATTGTTAATTTTCGGGTTTTTTTATTTTCCCGTAGAATGTTGCCTTAATAATTCAAAGATGGGATAGACATTTTGTTGACGCTATAATTTAAAAAGTTTATAAATAAATAGTCCTTATTCTTCTAATATTTTCCAGATATGAACCACGCCTTCCAACTAGCTGCTAGGGCGGTGTTCTTGAGCAACAGTGCCGACATCGAAAAGTTCAATTTCGAACTACCTTATGTCAAACCCAACGTCTCAGTCAACTCCTCACTAGAAGACGATAGCAGTACTGGTAAGTACTCTTATATATATTTTTAATTTAGTAGACTTGTTTTGTCAGTAGATGTTAAGAAACGATGTATCGAAATGTTGTTTTGAGCCTAGAAAATATCGAAATTGAAGAACTTGAGCGTCATAGAAACAATATGTTCAATATTTTTGCATTTCTGGTGCACAAAATATAACCATATTTTTAAAACATTTAAAAGTTAGTTACCAGGAACCCTGTAAGATGCAAGAGTACAGCACAAATAGGAACGCATCCAATACAGCAGTTCTTATTATAAAAATAATATAATTAGATAAACATGCATAAATTGTTTCTTTTTTAATAGTAAGGTTGGCAATTGACTATGCTGTCTGATGTTAAAACTGCCATTCTCACCTTGTCGACCCGCAAGTTGCTTCTTCACACCTCTTATTAATACTTGTGTGTTTAGTAATAATAACGTCTTTTATAATAGAGTAATTATTAACGGGATTCTTACCATGTTTATTATTTGTGAGTATTCGATATTTCGGCACAGTTGCAGACGTCATGATCACGGAATTACTGAAGTTAATGCGAGTGAGTTTTTTATGAGCAGACAAAATGATCTATCCTCTTCCTTAGTCGTTTTTTGCGCTCGATGCCCGTACCACCGGTTTCTAAGTCACATTCACTCGAAATTGCTCACGACACGCTACACTTACAGTATCGGAACGCGAAACGGCTTTATTGATGTTTTTGCAGTTTTTAAGAAGACTAATCATTGGATTCCAGACACGCGACAGTTTGAATCCATCTTCACGATTGAAATTTTTGTATTTCGTAATTTCAATCGCTTCTCTCACCAATCTAGCGTTCTGTCGAAATTATCTGAGGGTTGTAAAACTCAATCCAGTGATTAGGACCCGACTGGATCAGATGTTCGCATTAACTTCAGTAATTCCGTGATCATGGCGCATGCAACTGTGCCGAAATATCGAATACTCACAAATAATAAACATGGTAAGAATCCCGTTAATAATTACTCTATTGCAAGTGACCATGATAGTTTAAATAGTCTTTTATAATGTTAAAATGAATCCATATATTTACTTCATAATAGTTGCGGACGGTTGGTCGACCATAATCCTGAAGTACGATTTCAAATGGCCCCTGCACCTATTGTTCACGCCTGAGGTGCTAGCTCGCTACAACGACATGTTCAGACTGCTGCTGCGGATCAAGAAGACGCAGCACGACTTACACGCTTTGTGGAAGACCTACAAACAGTCTACTAGGTAACTACACATTTTTAAACTTGTTTTTGTATATGTTTTTTCTATTTCTGATCCAACAGGTGAAGTAAATAGCCTATAACTGTCCCACTGCTGGGCAAAGGCTTCCATCATTGAAATCAAGTCATCACTACAATTGATGAGTTCATAGACCGTTTTCTTCCAGTCTCCTATGTCTTTGAAAACAAGTTATTAAAATAAAATTCAAACTAAAGTTGTTAATTTTACTTTTTAGAAATGCTTACGATAGGTAATTTCAAAAAATCTTTAATAAAAAAAGTTTTATCCTCTCTCCCTCACAGTTTCTCTATGTGCCAACTGCACAACAAGCTGATGTTCCTCATGGACAATCTTCAGCACTACATGCAGGCTGATGTCCTGGAGACCAACTTCTCACGTCTAATGGACGCTGTCGCCAAGACTAACGACTTTGAGAGACTCAAGAAAGCACACGCTACTTTTCTGGCTGATGTGCTGAGTCAGTCCTTCCTGACTGTCATATCGGTGAGCTAATTAATAATAATAATAATAATAGTTGCCGGACTTAACCGCCTCAAACGAGAGGTTTTTACTGATTATCTTTATGACCGGCCTATAAGATAAACTAGCTGACCCATCAGACCATCATATCGCTTTGACAGTTTCTATGTCAACAATACAATCAAATCGTTTCTATGACAACAAAACAAACAAATCGTGTGGAAAAAAAATGTTTGGGGTGGACGGCACCATATACAGGGTGGGGCCTGCAACACGAGCAAAAACTATAAATATAGGCATTTTCAGTTACCACTATTCATATCCTAGTGGTTTTAGTCCTTCAAAATTATTTAAAAAAAAGTGGATCATCCCTAACAAAATTAATCCCACCAGCAATGGACGACAAACATTTAATTTATTCAAAAAACTCTTCACTGACATTTAGTTGATGTAGCGCCAAAAACTTTTCTGATAGTTTAGTTGACATGAACTATTTGCTGATATCACAGTTTTTCTACGGTAACTTGCAAAGCACACTAATTAATTGATTGAAAAATAACCTACGACGATACCTATTGCGTTAGTGTTTACCATATCTTATTGTATTTCAAGTAGCTTGTTAGAAACTTAAAAAATATTTGTTAACTATTAAAAAGCAAAGATAAAGGATAAGTGTTTATTACTTAGCTCTAGCACAACATTGTTTACCAGTACTGTACCTAATTAAACATGTTTTCTATGTGTTCACCGTTTCTTCTTATGCACGCGCCATAACGCAAAATCGTGTTTCGGTGGAGTGTAGAAAAATCAGTTAAGCGTGCAACATCAAATGCCTCCTCGATTCTGTTTCTTAACATTTCAACTGTGTCCATTTCCTAGGAATAGACGTAGTATTTAATGGCTCCTCACAAAAAAAATCTAAGCATGTAAGATCGGGAGATCTCGTTTCATTACGTGAGGGTTACTTCTACTCCAATAATGCGTATTTTTTCGGTTCCATTGGCCATTGTTGGTAAAAGTTGCTTCATCAGTCCATATCACAGTACGCACAAAGTTTACGTCTTAACGACACTGTGCCAACAACCAGTTACAATAGTGTAATCTCACTGGGTAGTCACGTGCCAGTAAAGCTTGCACTTTAAGAAATTTGTAATCATGCTGCTTCGCCCGGTTCAGAACCTTATTCACGGTACGACGGTTAATATTAAACACACGACCTGCTTTTCTAGTACTCGTCGTAGGACGTTGACGAAAATGACGAAGGATTCTTCGTTTTAACGCCGGTCTAACAACTGCACCCGGAACTCCAGCTGGTTGCGCCGCTTGTGTCACAGGCTGATTGTCTCGCACGCGTTGAACTGCATTGGTGATTACACGACCATTCCTAGCGCTAAACTAGCATTACCTCCTGCTTCACCATAAATTAATAGCATGTCACATAATTCACGAGCGTCGTAAATTATTCTTGGCATTTTCAATATTTTTATTTATTTCTTCTTCTTCTTCCTCTTCTTCTTTTGTTTATGGCATGTTTTGTGTCTAACACAATTCCGCCAATGTCACGTAGGTAGCCAATACACGGAAGGATTCGTATAATAATAATTATTATAATTTTGCGTTTTTAAGCAAATTTACCTAGAACAAGGACAACACAACATGCGATTAGTTAATATTATAAATATAATACACACACAAGAGTTATTTATAGCTTGATGTTGTTTACGGATAAGAATGATATTAAAACTTTTAAAAAAGGTGGAGAATTTACCATACTTAAAATGCATTTAAAATTAGTAGGACGAGGAATATTTTGAGGTAAGAGATCGTAGAGGGAGGAGGAAAATTTTGGACAGTTAAAAAATATGTGGTCCGTTGTTCCTTCATCTAACCCACAATCACAAAGGGAGCTATCCCGTACCCTGATCTTCGCAAGGTGGACTGGTGTGCAAGCGTGCCCAATTCTTAGGCGGCAGATGGTAGAAACAGTATGCTTATTGTGGTGTTTCTGCTTAAAAAACCATGGTATACTGGGGATGTGCTGTTGGATGTCAAAATAATATCTACCCGCATGGTTTCTCGTGATTTGCCAATCAGAATGCCAAGATTTTAAAAGGTGAATGTGAGCGAGAGAAAAAAGGTCGTGGTGAAAGGCTTTTGCGTAACCTATGGATCCGCTAGAAGTAGCTTGCTTGGCACATGAATCCGCAGTTTCATTTCCGGGAATGCCGCAATGGCCCGGAATCCAGGCTAGAACAATTGTTACCGCTTTCGACTCACAACGCAGCAATGCTTCCCGAATCCTTAAAATTACTGGGAATTTAATTTTAGCTTTAAATGGGTTAGCTAAGATGGCGTGTAAACAGCTTAAGGAGTCCGTGAAAATAATGCTATGCTGTAAATTATGGGACTCAGCAAATAAAACAGCCTCTAGGATAGCAACTGCCTCTCTCGTAAACACAGATGACAGTGGAGACAATTTATAGCTCAGGACTATTCTATGGGCGGGAATCCAAACGGCTGCTCCAACATGGCCACCCTCTTCCAATTTGGAGGCATCGGTGAAAATTGTAAGCCAGTCAGGAAAGTCTGACGCCAGTCTCATTAAAAAGATTTGGGGGGCGGTAGGGGAGTCTTTGTCAATACCAAAGTTCAGAATTATTTTAGGCTTTAAAGAGAGTGCTTCGAAATTGGTACTAAAAAGGGGGTGCGTAGAGAACTTTTCTACAGGAATGGTTTACTAAAACTATGAATGATACAAGGGCTTTTTGAGGGGGTATTATGCGATGAATGACTAATTTGAAATAAGGTTTTTAATTTTCCTAGAAGAGGGTGTGAGGGGTTTTGAATAATCTTAAAGAAGAACCTATCACTAAGATATTGCCTGCGGAGATAAAGGGGAGGATCAACACACTCAATTTGAAGGGCATTTATAGGAGATGATTTCATTGCACCTAAAATAATGCGCAAGCATTTTGACTGGATTTTAACCAACTTGTCGAGTGGTAATTTATTGTAAGGATCTAAAAGAAAGGAGCCATAATCAAAGTGGCATCGGACTATTGCATTATAGAGAAGTTTTTGGGTGAATGGATGAGAACCCCACCAAACACCTGACAAAGCACGAAGGACATTAGCTCCCCTCTCACATTTCCCTGCAACATTACTGAAGTGAGGGATCCCAGATAATTTAGGATCAAGTGTAATGCCCAAAAACTTAACATGGTTGACAACAGGAATAGCATCTCCATTAAATAAAATGTTCGGCGTTGGAATATTGCGTTTGGTGGTAAAAACTACAGAGGAGCATTTGGAAACCGACAATGATAGACCATGCTCTACTAGCCAGTCGCTCAAGTATGCTAGGGCAGAGTTGATACGGGAGGATGCAATTGTTACGGAGTCTGACATTACATACAACGCCAAATCATCTGCAAATTGTAGAACCTGACAAAATGAATCAACAGTTGCTTCGAGGTCATAAGTATATATATTATAGAGAAGAGGACTGAGGACTGAACCTTGGGGAAGACCCTTCCAGATAGACCTAGGAGAGAGGATAGCACCTTGGTATCTGATCTCAACAGATCTGGATGATATAGAGTTGAAGATGAGACGAACCAACTTCTCTGGGACACTCAGCTGGCGAAGTTTATCCCTGAGCACCGGAAGGAGGACATTGTCATAGGCAGACGCTATGTCAAGAAACACCCCAACTACATATTTTTTGTTTTTAAATGCCAGGCGAATGTCTGTTGTCATGATACTAAGACTATCTAGGGTACTAAAACCTTTTCTAAAACCGAACTGGGATTTTGCCAGATGGTTGCGACTTTCCACCAGCCATTCCAGGCGATTTTTGATCATGTGCTCTGCAATTTTAACCGGGTTTAAGCAATGGAATGACAATTTGTCTATGCCAATCCTCTGGAATGATACCTTTATCAAAGAAGTAATTTACTAGGCTTAGGTAATATAATTTTACCTTGTCGGTTGCTTTTACAAGGAAATAGTATGGGATTCCATCGATACCGGGGGAGGAATCAACGAGACCGCCAAGGGCCATTTGAAGTTCTTGGAAAGAAAAAGCCATGTCCAAATTGCCAGTAGATGGCATAAACGTAGAAGGGGCAATTGGGAGACAGTCGCTGTTAGGAGCGGAAGATGGAGCCAATTTATCAGCGAAAGAGGATATCCAAGTGGATGGATCATTGGATGACAAGTTTTGAGTGCTAAGAGACCCCCGGAATCTTTTTATTTGACGCCATACAATGGAAGATGGTGTACCAAGAGATAAACTTTCACAAAACTTTGTCCAACCAAGCTTTTTCTTTTTGGAAAGCAATCTCTTAGTTCGCGCGTCCACCTGTTTGTAGCATAAAAAGTTCTCATTAGTCATGGCGGAGTTGTAATGTTTTTCAGCTTCTTTTCTCTTTTTTACAGCATCAGTACATTAGCTGTCCCATCATGGAGGGGAAACCTTTCGGCGTGTGGAACGCTTCAAGGGGATATTCGCTTCAGCGGAGCTTATAATTGAGTCTACAAAATCTTTCTAAGCGGAGGGGGCTGATTCACTTGTTATGATTGGGAGTAAAGACACTTTGTTGTCTACTGCGTCAGAAAAAGCTGACCAATTGGCTTTGTTTAATTTAAATTTTAAAAGGGGAGCAGGGTTACGAATTGTCAAAGTTCTATCAGGCAGACTCATTAGAACCGGAAAATGATCGCTTCCAAATGAACTGTTCAGAACACTCCAAGATAGAAGTGATGATAAGTTTGATGAACTAATGGATAAGTCCACGGCGCAACACGGATTTTGTGATGGAAGAGTACGTCTTGTGGGGCTGCCAGTATTTAAAACACAAAGATTCAATTCATCAAGGAGATCCATTAAAAGCAACCCAAATGAGTTGGACCGGTAAGAGCCCCATGAAACATGGTGAGCGTTAAAGTCACCCATTATAACAAGTGGGGTTGGGAGAGTAATAATAATGGAGCGAAGTTCTTGGAGGGTTGAGAAATTGGGGTGTGGAATATAAATAGAAACAAACGAAATATTATTCACTCTCACTGCAACAGCATTTATATTCTGACTATGAGAAGGGAGGGGAATTTGTGTGAAAAATACAGAGCGACTGACTATTAAAGCACTACCGGCGTAGCCATCGTCTCTGTCATCCCGGAGACACGAATATCCAGGGACGCTGAAATGCGAGCCCGTCACTAACCATGTCTCCGAAATAGCAAGGATAGCTGGAGCAAATTTATTAAAGAAATATAAAAGTTCGGGCTTTTTACGCCTAATACTTTTAGTGTTCCACTGTAAAATGTTCAGGGCCATTTTTAGTAAGGAGGTGAAGGAGTGGCATAATTTTAGGTGCAACGTTGGGCGGTAGTGGGACATCACTGAACTTTGATAATATATTAATGACAAGAAGCCACAAGAGGTCAAGGCAATCCTCATTTGGGGAAGTCTCAGATGATTGCGAAGAGTTGATGAAGGCACATCCATTAGGAAGCGAAGATGGGAGAGAGCCAGAAATAGCCTGGTGAGCCTCTCTATCATAGCTTTTACCTGGGACTGGTCGAGGGCGTGGTGGAAGGGAAACAGTTTTTTTATAAGATTGTGATGATGTGAGTACAGAAGGATAGGATTGGGGTATGGTAGAGTGGTGAGCCATAACGGATTTCGATGAGTCTGCATATGATCTTCTAGACGTTGGAAATAATGCAGAGGCTTCCTGAAAGGATATGCAATCCTGGGACATTTTAATTTTAATTGATTTTTGTCTTAATTGCTCTGGACAAGATTTATTTATGGCAAAATGATTGCCCGAGCAATAAAGACAGGTGGATTTATCCTCACCAACATCACAACTTTCACCCAAATGAGGCTGAGCACATCGGTAGCACCTGGGATTAGAGCGGCATTGTAATTTTATTTGTCCAAAGCGGCAACAATTGTTACATTGGATAGTCGGTAATTGGTAAGTTTCAACTGGTATTGACGTATAATATGAAAAAAAATTTTCTGGGAGGGACTGCCCTTTAAAAGTCAAGACCACTGTTTGTGAAGGAATCCATGTAGATTTGCCTTCTACAATAATTTTCTTATTTAGACGTATTGCCTTCAGAACCATGCCGCAATGCTCCGGAATGATTAAAGATTCCACCAGTTCATCCATTGTGAGTTCTGTGGGAATACCTCTTATTAGACCCATACGGGTGATATTATAGTTTGGAATTGACGGGGTATACTTATAAAGTCCTAACAGAGGGTTATTTATAAAATCATTGGCGTCCTTGAATGATTTGAACTCCACTGATAGACGGTTACGTCCAATTTTTTTAACACCATCATTAACAACATTTTTAATTTTATTTTTAGAAAGCAACTGGCCAAAAATTATAGGACGAATGGTTGTACCACTAGAAAGGGAAGATTCTGTCCTAGAAACATGCACAATAAAGGGGCCCTTAACGAGGATTGAGTAGGCTTTTTGAGTATCTGAGATTGACGAGTGGATAAAAAGCGATTCATTGGGGGTAGGTTCAGAAGTTTGAGTAAAATTCGGAGGAGTCTTTTTTTGCGGTACTGACGGGGATGACGGAGCTTCAATGCGTCTTTTCGTACCCAGTTGGGAGAAAACCGGAGGAGACATCTCCATTTCTATCGGAGATGACACTCTTTCAGGAGGATCAGGGGGATCAGGAGGATCAGGCGGGGCCCGATCCATGATTAACAAAGTACACAATAGAACACAAAATTCACAAACAAGAGTAAATCGGCTTAAGAACTGTAATAAAATTGCCTATACAAACCAAACAAATCAGAATCCCATAAACACGTGTACTAACCAACACTCGCGAAAACGGAATCCTTTATTTATTTCTTGATAATTTTTAAATTACCAACTTGACATTGTCATTATAACGTTTGAAGAATGTTTCGAATAATCTGATTGTCGCTTGAAAAGAGCTTCAACTGTGATTAAATAAAGAGGTTTGATATTAATTTACATTACCTATTTCATTCTTAACGTAATTACAATAAGGATCAGTCTTGATTGTTTGTAAGTAGTACTTCCTGGCCGCATCCGGTACCACGTTACTTTACGACCGGTAAACAATAATATCGCAATGAAAGTTACATCGATTATTAACTTTAAATTAAATTTATTCCTAAACGACGCACTTTGAACTATTCGGACCATATAAGAGTAACTTTAAGTGCTCGAAATAATCTGCACAAGAAGTTTTTGCTCGTGTTACAGGCCCCACCCTGTATATATTAATAGCGTAAGCCGATTTTTGTCCCAGTGATTATGGGACGATAGCTGCACATAAAAATCGGTTATGGTCTCATTTTGAAGAGCTCCAGCCGTAGATGTGCAGAAAAATAAAGAAACCTGTCATAGGTTTCGAAAATCCAAAAAAATCTGTTGAATAAACGCGAAGTTTTGCGGGCGACCCACTAGTTTTATATAAATAGATAGATGTAGATCTTCTGTGCGTGTGTATGTTACTGAACTCCTTCTAAACGGCTGGACGATTTGGATGAAATTTTTTGTGTGTTCAAGTGGATTCGAGAATGGTTTAGATTTACAATTGCACCCGGTAGGTGACGCTGCTACCCTTAATACGGGGGTTCTTAAACGGACGAATGATTTGTTTTCATGGAAACTCAACGTTTTGTTTGTTTTGTTGCCATGGAAACTGTCAAAGCGGTACGAAGTCCACCGGTCAGCTAGTATATCTATATAAATAAAAATTAATTACTGAAAAAATGTATGTACGCGCATAACTTCCGATCGACTTGGATTGGATTGCACAAAATTGGATAATTCTTTTTTTTTAGTTTGTCATTGCCAGGACAAGGTTTATACAGAAGAAAATTAAAAGAAAAAGAAATATTTTTACTAAAATATGTTTTTTTAAATATCATGATATGAAAAGTGAGCGAGTGAATGTGACAGAACGACGTACAGTTCTTCAGCCAGCATTTGACAACTTCAAACGGACAATACGTCAATGACATGGTACGTCCATGGGTACGTCATATCATAATATCAATCAAACAGAATTATCGCTTCTTTTGCAAAAGTAATATCGGTGTTTCGTGTGTTTAATCGTTAATCATCTGGTCTTATTTTTTCGACCATCCCCAGAATATGCGCATGAGGCAGTCCTCACTTCTGCCACTCTACAGAGCTGTTCGTTTTGTCTGCTAAAACAAATATCATTGGCTAAAAGTCGAGATTGGCTGGACCGATTTGGCTAATTTTGATTTTGAAATATTTGTGGAAGTTCAGGGAAGGTTTAAACGGTGAGAAACATAAATAATAGGTAATGGAAAATACTAAAAACGACAATTAAATTTTCCAATACAAAATGTTCCACGATTTGTTTGTTTTGTTGTCATAGAAACTGTCAAAGTGGTATGAAGTCCGCCGGGTCAGCTAGTAATAATAATAAATAACTTCACTTGCCTCTAACAAAAAAGACACAGAAGGGGTAACATCCAAGCAGAGTATAGATAGAGACAAAACGGTTTTACCACCAATTGCATTATTTAATCTATGTTTATTTAGATTAGACAGTTATACCATGTCTATAGTACAATATAATGTAACAGTTAATATACGTATTTTTTTATCTTTCTGCACTCTTTCTCTTTATGAACTTAACTATGCTAAATCTTACACTCCTCTGTCTGTAGTATGTGCTCATAAAAGGACACAAAGATTTCTCGTTACATATATAGATGGATAGATAAAACTTTTATTACCTTTTTATTTAACACCATAAGGTTGTCAGTCAGTCAGTCATCAGTCATCAGCTCATTTTATGTCCCCACTGCTGGGGCACAAGCCTTCCCTGTGGATGGACAGGGAGAGCGTGCCATAAACCACCACGCGGGCCCAGTGCATTAGTGGTTGTTAATGAATGCGAATGCAGCCGGGACCAACGGCTTAACGTGCCTTCTGAAACACGGAGGAGCTCGAGATGATATATTTTTGGTTACCCATCCGATGACCGGCCTTTGCTTAACTTCAGCAATCGTAGACCGGGCGCGTTAAACACTGCGCCATCGAGCTCCTTCTCTTCCTAAGGGTTGTGATCATCATCATCATCATCAGCTCATTTTATCCCCACTGCTGGGGAACGAGCCTTCTCTAAGGGGAGTATTAAAGGTAATAAATGTTGAACATAAATAATTTATTATTTGCAGTCCCACTCAAGCGACTACTCCAGCGACACGACGGATTCGATAAACAATCCAGTGTTCTGCAACATTATGGAGCTATTGAAGTTATGCCACTCCTTCTGCAGTATGGGGGACTTCGCGGCCGACAGGGAGGCGGAGGATTACTACATTAGGGGATACTCTGATAGGTAGGTGGTGCAAGACATTACTACATTAGGGAATACTCTGATAGGAAGGTAACATACCTACATAACTACTTTAGGGAATACTTGGGGGACTTGGGCTCTCATAGCCGTGTCTACGTCTGCGTCTACCGATCCCATAATGGCGACATGGAGACAACTCGACTTATTGAACACCTTAGTCGGGAGGCAGACGAAACGCAGGAGCGGTTTCCATCGGCGGAATTGGTGTTTTTGGGGGACTTCAATGCTCACCACGAGTTGTGGTTAAGTTCCTCCAAAACTGACCATGCTGGTAGAACTGCCCACGCGTTCGCTCTCACGCACGACCTGATTCAACTGGTGAACCAGCCCACCAGGATCCCAGACGTAGTCGGTCACGCGCCCTCTTTGTTGGACCTTCTGCTGCTGCCTTCAGCTGGCTGCCGAGTGGAGGTTCGAGCTCCTTTGGGATCTTCGGATCACTGCTTGGTATCCAGTAAAGTGCCTCTGGCCCCGCTACCGCCTTCAGCGGCACTACTCGTCGGCAGAGTGGGATGGTATGCGGGACTATTTCGCATCTGTTTCATGGGGGCTGCGCTGCTTCAGTGGGAAGGACCCGACAGCTAGTGCGACTGCAGTTGCTGATGAGATAGTTTTAGGGATGGAATACTATATTCCGCACTCCTATCTCATCAGCAAAAGCAGGCGCAACCGATGGTTCAACCGCGAGTGTGCCAACGCTGCTGATAACAAGCAGGCGGCATACCGCGCTTGGATCAGGGGTAAAGCTCTTGGGGATCCCGAAACCCGCTCGCTGAAAGCAGCCTATAATAATGCCACCAAGTCCTGCAAAAGAGCTTATATTAGAGCGGAGCACGTTGCACGAGTCGGCCAAGAACTACTGACGCATCCTACGGGCAGCCGTAGCTACTGGCCAAAGCCTACTGGCCAAAGCCGTGCAATCGAACTTCTGCCAACCCTCGCTGCCACCATTGAGATGTCCTGACGGAACTTTAGCTCACAAGGCGCAGGAGGAAATGGTCGATCTCCTGGCCAAACTCTTTGCGGCTAACTCCCGAGTTGATGATTGCAATGCACAGCTACCTACAATTTCTCACTGTGGCCACACAATGCCCGATTTTAAAATCAGGCAGTGTGACGTCCGTGCGGAGCTGCAGTCAATCGATGTCCGGAAAGCTAATGGCCCTGATGGCATCCTTCCAATAGTCCTAAAAATGTGTACAGCGGAGTTGTCCCCCGTGTTAACGCGCCTTTACCGTTTCTCGCTCTCTTCAGGTTGTGTGCCGGAATCTTGGAGAGAGGCTAATGTGCAACCGGTCCCCAAAAAAGGAGATCGGTCAGATCCATCGAATTACCTCCCCATAGCCGTAACTTCAGTTTTGTGCAAAGTAATGGAGCTCATTTTAAATAAACAACTTGTCCCTTACCTAGAAGAACACTCCATAATTCACGATCGATCGCCAATACTGGTTTCGGCCGAAGCGGTCAACGGGTGATCTTCTAGCGTACGTCGCACATCTCTGGGGTGAGGATTGACAAGCGTAGTGAGTCGGTGGCTGTTTACTCGACATAGCCAAGGCATTTGATTGATCGGGTCTGGCACAAAGCTTTTCTCTCCAAGCTCCCGGCATACGGTCTGCCTGCACAGTTCTGCAACTGGGTCGCTGGCTTCCTGCACGAGCGTAGAATCCGTATCCTGTCTGATGAATGCGCGTCGCGGCTCATATCAGTGAACGCTGGTGTCCCTCAAGGTTCCGTTCTGTCCCCCACGTTGTTTCTTCTGCATATCAATGTTATGCTTCCACTTGGAAATATTCATTGCTATGCAGATGATAGTACAGTGCACGGTGGGTATAACGGTCACCCTGCGGCTGGGCGAGTCGAGACTGAAGAAAAACGAGTGAATCTTGTCATTGAGCTCAATCGGGTATTGGACCTCATATCTAATTGGGGCTCCAATAATCTTGTTGAGTTCAATGCCAAGAAAACAAGTATGTGCGTTTACGGCCAAAAAGTCACCATTCCTTCCCCTTCCAACTCTTCAGGGCACATCTCTAAGCCTGCAGAGCAATATCAACATGCTCGGTATGACGATTCGCTGTGATCTGTATCAAAAGGACTACATCGAAGCCGTTATCAAAACAGCCTCACGAAAACTCGGTGTCCTAAACAGAGTGCGGTGATTCTTTACGCCTGACCAGTTGTCTTTTGTACAAGATTCAGGTACGGTCTTGCGTGAAGTATTGCTCGCACATCTGGGACGGTTCCGCAAAGTATCTTCTCAATGCCTTAGACAGATTGCAGCGTTGCGCTGTACGCATTATCGGCAATGCAGAGGTCACTAATGCTCTCGAGCCCCTGCAATTGCGTAGAGATATAGCGTCACTCAGCGTTTTCTATCTCTTATACCACGGCAAGTGCTCTGAAGAACTGTTTGGCCTTATCCCACCTTCTCCCTTCCTCCATAGGAGTACACGTGCTGCTCTCCGGAGTCATCGCTTCACTGTCACATATCCCATCGCGCACAAAGAAATTAAAATGAAAAAATGAAAATGAAAAATATTTATTTATCACAATAAATCAGTTTTAACGATTTCAGAGGTTGATTCTCTCCTTTGGAGTGTGAGAACACTTGTGACTCGTTTCTTTGTCGCCACTCCAAAAGATGGAATAGTCTACCAGCACACGTTTTCCCTCCTTCCCATGATATGGGGCCTTCTAACGAGGCGTGAAGAAGCACCTTGTGGGCCGGCAGAGTGAGGTTGACTGGTGCTGCGTTGTTTTCACGCTGCACCAGTTGTCTTCGCATCTGGACTCCATTTCCAATATATTACTATATTAGAAGATACAATGATAGGTAGGTGCAACCCATTACTACATTATGGGGATACTATGGTAGCTAGGTGCAATACATTACTACATTAGGCTTCGATCAATTACGTACTATAGTTCCCGATGAGCACTTGAAAAACGGTAGGCGACTTGGGAGCCACAATGACGTTTGAGACTCAATGAAATAAGCGACTCCAACCATAATTATGTTTTTTGAATTCATAGAGTAGTTTATTATTACACCGTTTTGTCTTAATTAATTTGATATTTATAAAATTTATGTATAAATATAATACCTTTTTTTTTAAATACAGTGAAAAAATTAAACGCCTACCCGACCCAGCCAGGAATCGAACCTGGGATTTTTTTTGCACTGTATTTTATAAATATTAAATTTAGCTTCAGTTCAGCAATTAGCTCTTCAGAATAAAAAGTAAAAAATTTAATTAAATTGAGGTAAAATTCTCCAGCAGTGGACGTTTTTTGGCTGAGATGATGATGATGATGAGGTAAAATTCTAAACTTTAAAAAATTTAAAAATTGAAGAGGAGCGGCCAAAATCTTTCAATGCCAATGCAAACTCACATTCTATCCTTTTTAATTTTTCATTGCTTAGGACACAATCCGTGTAGCCTTAATAAAATATTGTTTAGTAAACAGCTTTTTATAAAAAATACGGTAGAATTTCGACCAATGGGCGACCGACCACTAGTAGTGGGAATGTGGTAACGGTATCAAGCCCTAGTATAGAATCATCATCATTTCACCTCCAGCTCATTTTATGTCCCTACTGCTGGAGCACGAGCCTTCCCAATGGATGGATAGGGAAGCGGGCCCTGTGTGGATTTGTGGTTGTTAACGACTGCTAATGCAGCTGCGACCAAAGGCTTTACGTGCCTTCCGAACAATACTGACAATAAAAAGGGTAAAAGTGTCAAAAATAACTTGTTATCTTGTTTTGTATTGTGTTCATTTAATGAAGATATTTGTGTTAATTATGAAGTTAAGATCTTTGATGTCACTGAGACATAAGACAGTTTTGTTTGTAAATTATGGTATTAGGGTGGTTTATTATTTATATCATAATTTATAGCCAATGCCCGGATAGGAGATAATATGTAATATTTGTCGAATTTCGACCACTGGGCGACCACTAGTTCAAATAAACTTATTAAAAGCATTTTTGAATCGTTTAAACATTTTTACTATGCATATTTTCTGCTACCTATATCTTTTCAGGTTCAACAAACTAGTGAAGCAACTGATGCAGCTACTAGTGTCGTTGCGCGATCGTCCCTGCGGCGTGTTCCTAGCGCGACTACTTATGCGACTGGATTACAACCGGTGGTTGAGCGGCGAAGCGCAACTCACGCAATCCGTTACCAACATGCTAAGGTATTAGCTGTAACAAGAGTAGGAGATCGATCGCAGTATTCTATCTACCACGTCGTTGAGAAACGACACTTTTATGTTGTAATTGGAAAGGACGATTGCAGTGATATAATTAACCCTTTTCACGCCACGCTATTTTCCGAAAGTGAAAGCCCCTGACGCCACGGCCTCTTGAGACGTGAAGTATAGTAGTGAAGAGACACTTTCCTATCGCTATTCGATAAAAAATATGTTTTAAAGCATTATTCGAGTGAAAATATGCTTTGATTTTAATTACAATCACCTTTTTACTCAAATATAGAAAGAATAAAAAAAAAAATATATTCAGGTGTATTTTATCAAATAAAGTAAATTTTCAGAGAGATATACCTTTCGCAGCACTATTTGTCTAATTTATCAGACTTTGGCGTATGCATATCACACAAGCCTTTAAGTTTTAGTGAGGTGACTGCTTCCGGTGATAACATCGACAATTTTCTAAATATATTTGAAATCCAATTCCAACTAAATATTTAGTTAACTTTGAACCGCCATGATATACCGCAAAAGAATGTGTCTCTAGCGCCATCTATCACGTATATTCCATGCTGAAACTAGTGTTATGTATGACACATCACTACGATAAAACATATGAGGTTCAAATAAAGACTTATGAAAAAATAATGGTTTGCTAACTAAATTTCAATCCAAGGGTCGCGAGTTCGATTCCCACTCGAGCTTCCTGGGACTGGTTGATTTTTTCTAGTTAAATACCTGTTTAACGTTTAAATTTAATTCGTCACTTACAAAGTCATACTCGTCCTCTCCCACTAATATTCGAATTATTTCTCGGCGGTAAATCATTTTTGCAGTTACAAGTGACACAAGACTAATGCGATATAATAATAGCAACGAATACGTCATTAATATGTAGGGTAAGCTTTAAAAATATAATTTGAAAATACCTTCAATTCACTTCACGATATTAAGGTAAAAATCACTGTAATTTTAGCCAAAAAAAGGGGTTTGAATTTATTAAAAATTAAAATTAAAAGACGTAAAGATATCCTGCAATTGTAAGTTTATTTTATGCTTTAGATATTAAATGTTTGGAAATACCAACAAAATCTTTCAGGCATATAAAAATGAAAGATTGGTTTCTACTGCTTTATTTGTCTGATATATCAGTCGCTGGCGTGGTGGGCACGGAAATGGTTTGTCTGATATATCCGTCATTGGCGTTGAAAGGGAATTGCTTTGCGCTCAATTGCGCGCCTTGGGAGATACCTTTGTCCAACCAACATGCTATAATGGTAGTCCCTTTCTTCTCCGAATATAGATCGTCCGAAAATCAAAATCCCTAACGCGTTTGCTATAATCATCACTATCCATAATGTTCGCGTATACTAAATTTTATTTTACCTAATCAATGCTTTTGTGTCATAATATCGGGTGCTATAATAATTAGATATCCTAATTTTTCTTGCTATAAAGTCACATGTCCTAAGTGTTATATTGTATAATGTATGTTAGTCCGAATGGTGGTTTATAATAATATTGTTAGTCCTAGAACATGTTAAAATGTGTAATAAAAATTGTTTAATTAAAATGTTAAAATTACAAATTTATTTATTTTGATTTATTAGACAACAGAAATACTAGCTGCCCTACTCCTGTAGGTCACGTGATAGGTTAGAAATTTAAGACAATCGCGAAGCGCAGCGTAGCGATTGTCTTGAATATCAAGGTATTTTTTTTATTAGACAGAAATCTAGCTTCATAATTTCGTTTTTGGGGCACGTTATATTATGAGACATTATGAGGCTTATAACTAGTATAGAAAAGCCTTTTATGTCTTTTAAATATTATAGATTGTAATATTTATAGCAAAAAAATTTAGGTCATATTATATTTAGGGATTTCGATTTTAGGGCAAGTGATATTACGAGACATTAGGTTAGGGCTACTTATCATTCGGACACATGATGATTATGTCACAAAACATGACACGTTAGATTATGGATAAAAAATGTATGAGACAAAATAGAGAACCGCTGTGGTATTAGCTGTAACAAGAGTTGGAGATTATTAGAGCTAAGTCATTTACGAAAGGCTGACTGAATGGGTGACCGTATTCGAGCTTGTCCGATTTGAAAGTCACATGAAGCTTTATTTCCGGCTGTTCCTGTATGATAGCAGTCGACATTCTCACATTGAAAGTTATTAAGGATTACTTGATTTAACTGACTACAAGTAATTTACTGTAATATGTTATTAAAATGTTACTTATTGTTTTAACTTGATTGTGAAGTAAAACTGTCAATCAATTAATATTATTAATGATTCACAACCTATAATTTTACACATATTATCTCTTTTTAACTTTCGTCATCAATTTTGTGTCTAAAAACATTACAAACGTATGTGATTGATTTGGAAATTGTTCTTAATAAAAAAATAAAATGGGTTCAGTATTAGATATCCTAGGTAAACCTTTTTTTTACAAACCCCAAATTTCAATAAAATTTTGTAACTAAAAATCTTTTTTTTAACATTAAAAGTTGAGTTTTTAATAAAAAAATAATTAACAACAACAACATTGTATTATTCAATCATCTTCAATAGGTTCCTCCTGTAACCCGTCGGTGTCCATTTGTTCAGAGTGTGGTTGCTCAGGGTGCTGTTCCATGAACGCCTTTATGAGCAGGCACTTGGTGAGGTCACAGGTGCACGGCAGCGGGTGTTCTACCACGTCGGGGTCGAGAAGCGACACTTCTATGTTGTACCTGGAAAGGTTGATTGCAGAAGAATTGTCTAGTGAAATAATTCGGGCTCAATAGCGCGCCTTGGGGTAGCCTATCTGCACCAGTGGACTGTGATTGGCTGATGATGATGATAGTAAAATAATTTAGAAATATATAAAATTGACTACATTTTTTTTATGTTACAAACCAAACCATATTGAATAGTATCTGTGTGCCTCAATAACTGTACTTTTATATCATTGTTTCATTGCACTTTGTTTATCTAGTATCCAATGCATTATTCTATTTTATTATCCTTAACATTTATTTATTTATTTCCATTTCCACTTAACATCAGGTGGTATGGACATGGAGTCATTTGCCATGCTAAGTATTAAAAAAAATTAGACATCCATCAAAATGGCTTTGTTAGAATAGGTAATGTGCAACTAATATCCAAAATTCTGCATACTTTATGATAGGAGAATAAAAATTGACTTTCAGGTTACCTTCGCCTGTTAAGAGCATCTCTCATCATATCCAGTTGGAACGCAATAGGGTCGCCAGTCTCAACAGTTTCCTCTTGCGGCAACACTATGACAGTTTGTTTCCAGTGAGTGGGGGGACTCTTAGGTCCTGTGTCTAACTTCACGTTTTCGTTACAGCCAGTCAGGTCAGGAAAAACACAGTCGAACCACATACATAGGCCTTGGTATGTCCCGTCCTTTTTGGCTCCTGAAATAGAGATGCAGGTTAAACTTGTGTAAGGGCAGATTTTTCAATCATCGGATAAAAGTTATCCTTCTGATAAAGTATTACGCAATCAAGCTAAAATGTCACCTGTTTAAAAAGAAGTCATGTTATGACAATACATTTTTAAAATGGTTAGCTAATAATACTTATCATACAAATAAGGGTTAGTATCATCTCGTCTAAAAAAGCAGCTGGTCTAAGTAGCAACTGGTCTAAAAAGCAGATAGTCTAATTAGCAAGTGGTCTAAAAGTCAGATGGTCTAATTAGCAAGCGGTCTAATCCAATCTAATCAATCAATCAATCAATCGATCTATCTTGAACTCTTGTAAAGTCAAATACTTTTCCGCCATTTCGAAACAAAGCAAGGTCTATAGCTCACAAAGCCACTAGTTATACCTATCTACAGCTATATAACACGCGGATAGATAATAAGTTTCTATCAAACATTTAATTTTGGAGGCATTTTTTTGGTATGGAGTGATGGGGAGAATAATGATAAGATATTGGTTTTCTGTACCAAACAAAGTCAAAAAACATTGAATGAAGTTAAGGGAAAACAGTTTTTCGGAGACTCCACATTTAAAAGGGTACCCAACCCCTTCATGCAATTTTTTACTTTATAATGTCAATAACAGAAAAAAGTTGATATAAAATTCAACACTGAATACAATAAGCTATTGACTGCTTTAGAGGAGCGTTTGATTCCACCATTTGACTGTTTGGAGAAAGTAACAGAAGTTAAAAAGAATTTAAAAATATACATACGATAGTTTAATATTATACGTGAAATACGAAAGTCCGCATTTGGAGCAAGAAAGTTTTTAGTTTAATAAGGAGCATTTTTAGTTTAAAATGTAGTTTTTTTTGATAATAGGTTTAGTCCAATAGTTACGAAGTTATTAAGAATAAAGTATAATTTTACTAAGGTAATTTTATTTATTTAGAGTGTTTCCAGTCTGATCCCCAAAACGGATCTCCCGTTAATTATTATTAAATTTTCACACCGGTCTAATCCACCAAAAAATTTGCTTATTCCGATCTGGTTCCCCCTGGTTCTATTTATAAATACCTAGGTACAGCCGAAGATATCCGTGACCCCAGCGGGATAACCCCTTCAGATCGGCTTCAAAGGAGATGTTCCATTTTTGTATGGAGGCTGGGCCCCCTAATTCTTACAGTGATGAAATTATATTTTATGAAAAGAGCAAAAAATAAGGAACTTTTCCATGTATTAATATATTTTTTTAAACATACCCAAACATTGTATTACTTATTTATTAAAAAAGGTCAATAATAAAAATTCATAAAATAGCAAACTTAAACTACAGTTTAGCAAAAGCATACAGTTGCGCATCGAAGGTACTTTCGCAGAGCAAGGGAGGGGAACCCGCGGGGAAGCGGGTGCTGCGGCGAGTGTCCCACAAACAAGCGCAGTTTGTGGGAGCTACCGTGAAGAGCAGCCACGTGCGCGTACTGCGTGTTTTAAACGTTTTTTGAATTTACGTTCAGTGATTCCTATTGAATATAATGGTGCATACACGTTGTTCTGTATACGGTTGTAAGTCGACGTCGAAACACAAAAAGAATTTAAAATTTCATAGATTTAGATGACTAAATAGTTTCTTTTTTCCTTTTCTTTTATTTATTTTGCCAACTTCTCATTGATTAATAATGAACGTTTTTACAACACATACCTATCAACTAATACAATTACAAATATCAAATTCTAATTCATCACAAACACTACAATTTTCACTTGTTTTTATTTCGTATATCTACAACAGCCTCCATATATTTTATTAGGCTATTTCTGTGTTTTTATTCTCAATTATCAATTGAATCGAATTTTTGTTAACGAGACCATCTATCTTTTGCTCTAGTTCTTGTTTCGCCTTGGCGTTTATTGGGCATTCTGTTATTAGATGTAAGATGGTATCGTTAGCATCTGTATCACAGTTGCACAACGGGCTCTTCTTACTAAATAGTTACTTCGTAACTCTAACTCCAACCTAGCGGGTTTTTCTAGTGTAGGTAGGTATATGTATTCTTTACGGCGCAAGCTCTTCCGCAAAGTGCAATAATTATGTTTACAACTTATAGGAGTAGTTGGGACGTCGGACATAGAAGGAGTAGGTATTTGTCTAATATACAACTGTTATGATTTATTAAACCAACAGAAAAAGAGGAGGTTCTATATTCACCTATTTTTTAGGGTTTATATTTAAGATTTCTGAGTTTGTTTTTTTTTTCATTTTTTAAGCAATCCGAATGCGAATTCAATATATTGTTTTAATAATAAAAAATTGTAATCTAAAAATAAACCTTCACGTTAATACGTATTTGATTTCGAATTTTGTGACAGCCCTTGCATATCGGCGAACGATCGCGTAGATACCTACGCGGGCGGCGGCATCACCCCACATCAAAGGCGATGCCCTACTGTATGAAATAGTTATACTGTGCTTAAACTTTTTCTACCATGGCAACTTCGCTTTTCTAATGTAAATGTATGTATTTAAAAAATATAACTTATTTTTTAAATTAGTAATGCAAAGGTACTATCCATTACAGCCAGCAACCGCTTGGTTTTCTTTTCAGGAAATTGCATTGAAACCTTAAAATACCTTTTAGAATGTATAAATAAGTTTAGCAATATATAATAAACACTTAAAACTTTCATTTCATTTCAAAAAAAGCTTGATGAAGAAAACAAGATTTCAAGTTTTTAAATATTTTTTAAATTATGTTGGGGCCTTTTTATATATTTTTTCTTTTTGGAAACATTATCGGTTAGATTTTTATACCCACAAAATCTTGGCTATAGTCATAAACTCAACCATGTTTAGGTATCAACACCGTGACCCCAGCGGGATAACCATATTAGCGTTATATCTCAGGATGTACTCTAGCTAGAGTTCTCGGTTTGGTCTAACAAATTTTCTCTCAGAGTCAACAAAATCTTCCCTAGATTTCATGAATGTAGCCTTTTTTCTTACACCTCAACTAGAACTTACTTTCTGGAGGAATTTTGACGAAAAGTAGGTACTTATTTGATTACTCGGTAACTACAGAAGGTAGAATCCTGGAATTTTCACTGATGGATTCATAATTGAATCAACAAAATCTTAGCACAAAAACTATATCAGTAGCGTGTCTCGTTCCTGCTTGTTTTAGGTCAAATAATTTTGACGAGCGTGACCCCAGCGGGATACCCTTTAACATAGGATATCTCGATAACTATTGGTCAACAAATTTTGATATTTGCTAACAAATTTAAACATAATATCAACTAAATCATGGCGAAATTTGAAGCCAATCTGAAGGGGTTATCCCGCTGGGGTCACGGACATCAGCTGAAGTCAAAAGTCAAAACTAAAACCAACTGAGAATAAACTTTTATTTTGTACAATTATTTTAAAAATAGTTTTGGTTTTGGAGGGATAGCAAATTTGTACCAAAACGTCGCGACCGCCCAGTCAAGTCACCGCTGACTCCTTCCTTTCCGAAATTTGACATTTTTTACGTTTTGAACCCCATAACTCCGCAATTTTTTAAATTTCGAAAAACTGGCTCTATGAAAAAAATCTATATACCGAACCTACTCACAAAATTTCATGAGAATCGGTATATTATAGTATAGACCTCTCTTTGTTTCGAAATGGTGGAAAAGTATTTGACTTTACAAGAGTTCAAGATACAGTGGATGAGACCGCTTGCCCATCTGACTTTTAGACCACTTGGTAATTAGACCAGCTGCTTTTTAGTTCAGTTGCTAATTAGACCAGTTGCTACTTAGACCAGCTGCTTTTTTAGAGGAAATGATACTAACCCACAAATAAGTTTTATCTGTCAATTGAAAAATCGACCCTAAGTGAAATAAATTAATTAAAAGGTTAAGCCTACTATATTACCAATCCAATATTTCATCAAAACTTATCAATAGGTTTCAAGTGCCTTATTTGTTTATTGACCATGCAGGAATTATTTGTTTATTGACATTTTCATTAATAGGTATTAAGGAGGAGCTTGATGGCGCAGTGGTTAACGCGCCCGCTCTGCGATTGCTGAGGTTAAGCAACTTTCGCAAAGGCTGGTCATCGGATGGGTGACCAAAAATTTATCATCTCGAGCTCCTCCGTGCTTCGGAAGGCACGTAAAGCCGTTGGTCCCGGCAGCATTAGCAGTCGTAAACAACCACTAATCCGCACTGGGCCCGTGGGGTGGTTTGTGGCCCATTCTCTATTTATCCATAGGGAAGGTTCGTGCCCCAGCAGAGGGGACATAAAAAACGAAGAAAAGAATTCGATCTCAAAGCTCTTGTTGCATTAATGTAATGTCATGCTTCATAATTCTGATGACTTGCTGAGATGAGGTATTAAGCTTGTGAACATGTTTCAATTTAATTCACATAAACTTCAGATTGTAATCAATTACAATATAAAACTAACCAACAACATGTTCAATGCTAAATGAATCCACTTCAGATACCAGGTCTTCTTTCAAGTTGATCCAACACAAGGCTACTTCATCATAGCCTAAAATGTCGTCTGCTTCTACATTCATTATCTCTGGTTTGTTGACTTTGGACGATCGCAATGCTTTAGCCAGAGATGACATTGAAACTCCGTGGCAGTCTTCCCACTTCTTATACAAACTAGGAACACTGGAAATAAGTAGATAATGTAGTAGAGAGAAGTAACAATCTGATCTTGAACTAAGAACTGTCCCCTTATGTATTATTAGTCTTTGTTGACTGTTACATAAAATTTCTTCTCATAAAAGATAATAACAGCCATTTACAAGAGAACATAAATTGTATCACGCATTTAACATAAAATATTCTCAGTAAAAAAAATATTAATTAATTGCCTTTAATTTTTTATTTTATGTGTATCTTCGATGTCCGAGACCCCAGCGGGATAACCCCTTCAGATCGGCTTCAAATTTCGCCATGATTTAGTTGATATTATGTTTAAATTTGTTAGCAAATATCAAAATTTGTTGACCAATAGTTATCGAGATATCCCATGTTAAAGGGTATCCCGCTGGGGTCACGCTCGTCAAAACTATTTGACCTAAAACGAGCAGGAACGAGACACGCTACTGATATAGTTTTTGTGCTAAGATTTTGTTGATTCAATTATGAATCCATCAGTGAAAATTCCAGGATTCTACCTTCTGTAGTTACCAAGTAATCAAATACCTACTTTTCGTCAAAATTCCTCCGAAAAGTAAGTTCTAGTTGAGGTGTAAGACAAAAGGCTACATTCATGAAATCCAGGGAAGATTTTGTTGACTCTGAGAGAAAATTTGTTAGACAAAACCGAGAACTCTAGCTACAGTACATCCTGAGATATAACGCTAATATGGTTATCCCGCTGGGGTCACGGTGTTGATACCTAAACATGGTTTTCCACAGGAATGGAGCAAGTAGCGAGTTTATGACTATAGCCAAGATTTTGTGGGTGTAAAAATCTAACCAGTTTCTACTTTTCAGTTTCCTAGGTACAGTATTTTAGGAGAAATTAAAATTTATAACTTTTTCATACTAAAAGTACGCGTATAAGCCGACAAAATTAAGTTGGTTCTTTAAAAAGACCAAAATGGTGGCCAATTTTAGTTTCATCGAAATCGGCCCTTAAACAAAAAAATTGGCCGCCATCTTGGCCTTTTAAGGAACCAACTTAATTTTGTCGGCTTATACGCGTACTTTTAGTATGAAAAAGTTATAAATTTTAATTTCTCCTAAAATACTGTACCTAGGAAACTGAAAAGTAGAAACTGGTTAGATTTTTACACCCACAAAATCTTGGCTATAGTCATAAACTCGCTACTTGCTCCATTCCTGTGGAAAAACCATGTTTAGATATCAACACCGTGACCCCAGCGGGATAACCATATTAGCGTTATATCTCAGGATGTACTGTAGCTAGAGTTCTCGGTTTTGTCTAACAAATTTTCTCTCAGAGTCAACAAAATCTTCCCTGGATTTCATGAATGTAGCCTTTTGTCTTACACCTCAACTAGAACTTACTTTTCGGAGGAATTTTGACGAAAAGTAGGTATTTGATTACTCGGTAACTACAGAAGGTAGAATCCTGGAATTTTCACTGATGGATTCATAATTGAATCAACAAAATCTTAGCACAAAAACTATATCAGTAGCGTGTCTCGTTCCTGCTCGTTTTAGGTCAAATAGTTTTGACGAGCGTGACCCCAGCGGGATACCCTTTAACATGGGATATCTCGATAACTATTGGTCAACAAATTTTGATATTTGCTAACAAATTTAAACATAATATCAACTAAATCATGGCGAAATTTGAAGCCGATCTGAAGGGGTTATCCCGCTGGAGTCACGGACATGTATCTTCGTCATTATTCTATTCTATATTATTCTTATTGAGATTACTCTCACTATCATTTTTCTTTAATTGAGAACAAAGAAAAACAGTTAATTATTGTTTGCCAAATTCCAGTTAGAAACACATGCATTAGGAATTTCTTACCTACATGGGGATATATAAATAGTAGCGCTCTCAGGAAACATTTCCCCATTACGTTTCAAAAACTTGTCTCGTGCTATTAAAACGGAGTCCAACATGCCTTCATGTAACAAATAGAAACCCATCCATTCAGAGACTATTGCATCTACCTTAACTTTTCCAGGTAACTCTACTTCCTCCACTTTGCTATGAATGACCTGTTTAAACAAATAATAGCCATTATCATACTTGGTAATACTAATGTTAGAACAGTTATTGTATCAATCAATCAAAAAGCAAACTAGAGAACATAAGACTAGTAGCAGTTTCTAATAGGTAGGTATATAGTTATTGTGTAGCACCTCAATGATTTCTTCAAATTTATTTTCTTTTACTATTTCTTTAGCCAAATTTGCAACATTACTGGCTTCTACTGCATACACTTTCTTAGCACCAGCCTGAGCACATATTATGGAAAGAATGCCAGTTCCACAACCAACGTCCATTACAACTTTATCCTTGAAGTACGATCTGTTGTTCATTATAGCTTTTTTGTAAGCTAGTGTTCTTGGATCATCCTCAAGCATCAATCTGTGTACCTATAAATCATATTTTTTTAATTTAGTTCATTTCCAAATCAAACGTGGACGAGTACAGGAAAGAATATACATAAATTGTACCTCCAAATCTTCATAACTAGTGAAGTATTCGTTTTGATTGATATTTGGTTCCATTTTGCACAATTAATATCGAATCGTAATTATTGTTTTACTAAATAATACTGCAATTACAAAACCAAAACAATTAACCGGATTGGTTGGGTAGGTACCGGATAGGTTGACATATTTTTTTTTTGTGTATTTTACGGCTCCGGATAATAATAATCGCCAACCCGCCTGCCAAGCGTGGCGATTACGGCAAATACCCCTCATATCCTTGGGGGAGGCCTTTTTCCAGCAGTGGACGTCTTTGGCTGAGATGATGATGATGATGACGGCTCCGGATGAAATCCGTCAAGCCTATTCGTTCGTTCTAGACACTTCTTGTCTGTCTAGTTTTTTTTTCATTAGTATTTTTCCTTTCATGTATGATGATGATGATGATGATGAATGAGAAGTAAGAAATGATAGACCCCACAACCCCTCGGGTATCTCAGTAAACATGTGGGGCTTTACTAAGTCCTCGGGCCAATTTCTTGAGAGAATTTGAAAAGTGACGTTGCACTGTTTTGTTTCATTTGCCAACACTCATGCACACTGACGAAAACTTAACGGTTAATAATCCACCATTATTTCACATTAATATTCGACATATCACAAATTTTAGAAAATAAAACAAAACCGCAGACATGACTCTTCACTTTCCCGCCAAGAAGTCTCTAGCTATCATGTTGACATTGACAAACTGACTCATGACGGACAGTATTTCACTTCAATTCTGAGCTTCAATCATTCATATTGTTTATGATCAGTTTCACGTTCCAGCTCCGCGTGCACGGATCTTTTATCGACTGATAAAGTGACATTAGACGATAAAATTTGACAGTTTAAGTCGACAAATTAACATCGGTAGCATGGGACTTGTTTTATCGACCCATAGATATAATCGGTAAAAATTTATCGGCATCTAAAAGTTGGTAGATAAAGTTATCGACGCTATTGGAAAGTTACTAAATATTACACTTCTTGGGCGGTCGTGAAACAATTGATTTCGGGCCCTTTTTTCTGGTTGCAGAAGAGACGCAACAGCGACGTCGCGAAGAAACTAACATTGTCCGACGCCATCTGAGGCAGAGAAACAACCCCATGGATTTAGAAGATTCTGATTCAGGAGGTTGTTTCGCATATCCCGAGAATTAGCCTTTGTGGCTATCGAAAGCATTTGGGGCGACATCCGACGGAATTGATCAAACGGATTGCCCATCCATGTTGTTGTAACTTGTAAGTAGCAGGAATTTAGTTTTTTCTTTTCCTATTTCATATTTTTAATCTTACCTCAACAATCTACTTTTTGCCGGTCCTCACCGCTGTGCGGTTTCATGCCGTCGGTAGTTATCAGCGGTGCATTGGGCAAGAATATAACTTGGCATTGCGTTGGGACAATGCACAGTTAGCACAGTTGTGAAGGAGGTCTCTGAAGCTATTGAGCGTCGTCTTTTGCCCGTTTACATTCGATTTCCCAGCACCGCTGCTGATAGGGCCCTAATTGCCGACGGCTTTTTTTTAAAAGCATGGAACAAGTAATCCACTAAAAGTAATCCACTAACAAATGAGTAATTAATTAATTATTAAGTACGATGTTTTTGGTTCCCACATAGTAAAATAATATTAAATAAATAAATAGGTAATATTAAAATTCCAAAGAGAATTTAATCACTAACATTTAAAAATAAGTAAATATTAGGTACGATGTTTTTTAAACGACTTAGAAAATGTGATACTTAGGTACTTTGGTGGTTCCGACAAAGTAAAATAATATTAAAATAAATAAATGGATAATATCAAAATTCCTTTAAAAACCCTACATGATAAGGAAACAGAACACAAAACAAAGAGAATTTAATCACTAACATTTAAAAATATAAGATTCGAATGGATGATGAACGAATGGGACGATAAAATTGTCGTGTTGCCATTTTTAAATATCGATAAAATAGAACACGATAAAACCTAACGATCCGAGTCCCGTGCTAACGGTTGTAGATAAAATTCGATAGATAAAAGGTTTGTCGGCCGATAAATTTATCGATCAGTAAGATCCGTGCTCGCACCACAGAATTGTTGACAACCATTGAGATCATAATATTTAAAACATGAATAGGCTTTTTTAATGTGGCAAGTTTTTAAAAGGGAAAAAGAATTGTCTATGGTAATTGTTTATGGTTCATCATTCAGAATTCTTTCATTCACTCACATTCAGTCATCCATTCATTCATTATTTCATTTTTGATTGAGACTTGACGCATGGAAAGGAATGGAAGCGTGCGATTAATAGTTATTGTTTCGAAATAATAATACAATAAAATGAATAATAATCAATGATAGATCTTTAGATAATTTTCAAAAATGGCTAAAGAAAGTGACATGTCTTTGTTCAACGATGTCTTAGAACCGTTCAGAAGAGTCATTAATACTGAGCCGCCGAAAGACAAATTGTCGGCGTCTTCAAAACTAAACTTTTCTGATAGCAATCAGTCTATCAAAGAAGGTAATATTTTTTATAATTTATGGACTTTGCTTCTGTTAATTCCGTTATAGAAATTGACCTAAATCTACTGTTTTCAGGTCTTTCTAACCTATTGTCCATGGGTAAAAGAAAGTCCAGTTTAAGCTTAGGAGACAGAACTACTCCAGAAAAACGTATGCGTACTGAATCCACTTCCACTTCAGTGCCTCAATCCCCATGGGAAACAAAGAGACTGCAGATTGATTTAATTGCTGCTAAAGCTCAGGTAACTATTTATTTAGCCTAGAACTTGGTTGTATTGATGTTTGATTAATAAGCTCATGTTTTTAAAACAATTTTATTTATATGTTGGTTATTTAGTACCATAAAACAACGGAAAAGTATTGTTAGCCGCTAAATTAAGCCCGCCGCTAGCCTGTGTCAACGCACAGTTGACATGAACAATTGAATTTCTATTGTGTCCGACTAAATCGTTAGGAGCTTACTTGTATAGAACTACAAATATGTTGTACATGTAAAATTGTAGGTACTCTACTTATTTATTGTAATCTGTTTGTGTACCTATAGAAATAAATAAATAAGTTAGTTAAATAGATATAACACATACTTTATGATTATGTAGAGTAAATTACTGTTTACCATTGCAGATTACAAAGCTGGAAGCTCGAGTAAATCATCAGCATACCATTCGTAAAGAGATGCAGATTCTATTTGAAGAAGAGAAAGCATCTCTTAAGGAGCAGCATAAGAGAGATGAGCGGGCACTTGCGGATATGGAAGAACGACTACAAGTCATCCGCAAGAGGGAGCAGGAGCTTAGAGACGAGTATAATGTTGTATGTTATGGATTAATAGTACAATAATATATATTTTTATAATGGAACTGGAGTTATAATAATTGGTGTCTGTCATTGATAACTCATCTGGAGTGAGTGGCAGTAAATTAGGGATAGCCTCCACTGAACAATTATGTACTTACCACTGAACAAATGTGCTTCAAAGTGATGGCAAGTTTGTTTACAGTCCGCTTTAGCCTCCAACACAACCTCGAACTTTTTTCTAGGTTTGTCATAACCTAACATTTGAGGTAATACCCTCAATTATAATTTGAATTTGGCATGAATTGATTTCAATGATGGATGTCTTTGCTTGACAGTAATACACAATGAGGCTATTTATTGACTCTCTATAATATGTTTCTCTTAAATGTTTTTTAAAGTTTAATAGAAATATTCAAGTATTACAGAAATGTATGAATATATTTCAGACTATAAAAGAACATAAAGAAGCTAAAGCTTACTGGGATAGAGAGAAAACTGAATTGCACAGGCAGATAGCAGAGCTAAAAGACAAGTTGTTGGAATGCAGCGTTAGCAGCAAGGATCAACTATCAGAAATGAAAAAAGATATGGATGAGCTTCTGCAGGTATGTCAAAAATTGTTCTTTATACAAATTTACGTTTTGCAAAATCTAAATTTGATCAATTGGCGTCTAAGCAGTCATTATTTTAGAACTATTGTTGCAAGCATGTTTACCTTTGTCGACAACTGTTTCTCTGTCATCAAAATTTACATTTTAGTGCAATAATATAAATGTTAGAATAAAATGTATACTTTCACTTTGTCTTTTTTCAAATATACCATTGAGTTTTAGTCTATGCTATGATAAATTTAAAAAAATACTAAAACTTTTTTAAACTGTTGAATCTGTTGAAAACTGTTGAATCAGACCTCTTAAAATTTTATCAGTTGATCATAATATGTTATAGGCATTGGAAGGTGCTCAATCCGAAGTAGAAATACTGAAGAAGGAAGTTACTAAGCAAACATCTAGGGCTGAGCAGTGCATAACACTGAAAAATCAGCTCGAGAAACAGACATTTGAGTTGCAGCAAGTTTCTGGCAAACTCAAGGAATTGGAGTATGAGAGAGAATCTTACAAAGACTGGCAACAACAGGCTAAGGTGACTTGTGTTTTATTTATAAGCTTTGTTTGTATAATGAATATGTGTGCTCCATCAGTCTTGGGCAAAAAGTAATCAGATTAATGATTAAGGATTACGATTACAATGTGTAATCTTCAATCATGATTACAGATTACAGAAATTAATCAAAAATGTAATCATATCGGTGATTAATGATTATAAATCTGCAATCGTAATCTTGATTACTTTTATGATTGATTAATAAAACCAACAGTCGGAACGTTAAAAATAAAAGAACGCATTGTATAGCAATAAATCATCTTTATTTTTTTATCAGTCTCATACAGTGCTTTTAGGATAATTATTTTACGCAAAAAATCTACTGGATTGGAACTATCAGAATGTTATTTATGATGTGCGATTCAAATTAGATTTCAATAGCACCCTCTTTTCAAACATTTCATCTGAAAGTCTGTGTGATTTTGGTGAATTGGTCATTGTTGCATATGAGAAAAGCCTTTCAACTGGACCCGATGCCGGTAGAGGTGTATTATATTTCTTAAAAACATTTTTGTTTTTAGGATATCTATTTAACATGGATATAACTTTATCTTGATCCGCTAAATAATGAGAAATAATGACATATGCCTTAGATCGTAGAACTTGGTGAATATCTCCTGTTGAAGCAGTCTCTATAAATCAGTGTAAAACTCGAAATAACTTTCTTCAAATCTATTATTTGGGGTATCTTGAAAATTTTCAGGTGCTTCATGAATTTCCTTGATAACAGCTCCCTTGAAAACTGATTTCATTCTGGGATGATATTCTATATTTATACAAGCCATCCATTTGTTCTTGAACCTGGGATAAGAAATTGCAGCAACTACCGCATTTTGAGCAACCTTCGAGGAGACATCAAAAAACTCAGAAAATCGCGTTTCCACACTTTCCAAAGACTTCTCTGCCAACTTTTTGCAAAAAACATGTGATTCTTTGTTGAGTTTTTGCATTTTTTTTCGCAGTAATTTATAGTACAATAAAGCCAACCACTCAATTTCTAGATGCATACAAATTGTGATAATTAATGGCAACTCAATAAAATATAAATTACCTATATTCATTAATTCCTAAACCATAATTCATATAAACTTAGTTAAGAATAATCATGTAATCTAGATTACTGACTACTGTAATCAAGATTAAAGATTACATGTTCAATCTTGATTAAAAGTAATCACAACTACTTTAATCTGATTAAAAGTAATCATGATTACTTTCAATCAGATTATTAATCTGATTAAAAAAGTAGTTGATTACGCCCAACTCTGTGCTCCATGATAACTATATTTTAAAGTGATGAATTCCTGACAAGTCCTGGTAATATTTTAAAAATAAAATAAGTATGTTTATTTACTTGATAAAAATTGAAAATATAATAATAACTTTTATTTCTGTCAGCAAATTTCTTCTAAGATGCCACTGTAGCGCTTTTCTATGTAGGTGTCTCTTTATCATGTAACATAAAATTTTTAGTAGTTGTGATAGATTTGCTTATTGAATTCATTAAAAAATGTGTTTTAAATAGGATTTTATTAAATAGTGTAGCACTTTGCATTGCCTTTTAACTATACTGTTTGCCCAGAAAACTCTACTTAGACATTAACTTAATCAAAGGTTATAATTTAGTATATTTATTTTTGACGACCTCAGCGGTCGCGTGGTTAGCCGCCATCTCTGTGGTCGCAGGTTCAAAATTGTCTCGAGTCGGTGTTTTCTTTATAACAATTAAATATTTAAAAAAAACGGATTCAAGTAGGTTTGTTTATCCATCATCATCATTGAGTACTTCTATTTCATCTTCATACTGAAGTTTGCAGATTAGTTATTAGTGAATCATTATACAAGTTCTTAATGTAGCTTAAATTTGGTTAGATACTTTTTTTGATAAAGTTATTTATCAATTGTTTATTTCAGACAGCACAAAAGAGGCTTGCCAACATGGCTGAACTGGAGAAGGAGGTGACCTGGCTCCGAGCGACTGAGCGTTCCCTCCGCGACGTTGTGTGCAACAAGCTACTGATGGAGGAGCAGGTGCACCAGCTCAGCGCCAGGGTCGACGCACTGCAGCCGGCACAGCAGGAACTGCACGAGGCTAAGGTAGCTTGGAGTAGTATGTAGACCCTAGGACGTAGGGACCACGCCCAAACATACTCTGGCTTGTTCCTTCTAGAGGTTCGCAGCTGGAGTACATCCGAAGATAGTCAAATCGATTGTCCCATATCACCCTGGTGGTAAGTCGTCATGTCGGGATGCACGAGACTAAGGTAGTTTGGACTAATTGTGTAGACCCTAGGACGTCTGGAACACATCCAAAAATCCTCTGGTGTGTTCCCTCTAGGGAAGCACTAGGAGTGGGACGGGCCGCTGCTGAAATGAACATCCGATAATAGATAGTCAAATCAATGATCCCATATCACCTTGGCCCTGATGGTAAGTTGGGGGATGCGCTAGGGTGTTTAGTGGGTATCCTTTAAACTTCTGCACAGCAGAACTTCACGAGGCTAAGGTAGCCACTGCTGCAGACGTCAGAATCATCATCATCATCAGCTTATATTATTCAACTGCTGGACATAATAGGCCCCAACTCTTACTTGGAAGTCAGTTTGCCAGCTCCAAAATGCGACGAGGGTGTCCTGTGTTTTAATGGGTAGACTATCCCTAATATCTATCTATAATATTAGGGGATGGAGTCCCACATTATCACCGCCATAAAATGTACTTTTTATCGAAAGACTAGTTTTTGATTTGACAATTGGTCAACTATTAAACGGGCATTACTGAGTTATTCTGAAAGTTTGTGGGACCAATGGAGTAATGTTTGTAACTCTGACGATGAAGATGGAGAATCATGTATTTATTTTTATGTATAATTGTATGTATAATTTAATTAATGTATAATACATTATTTTTTATTAATGTATAATTATATTCTGATATCATTTTATAATAATTAATTTAATTTCGAATTGTATAACTGTGTGATAAATGTAATTGATTTATGTCGTTTTTGTCACAATAAATAAATAAATAAATAATAATTGACGAAGGTACACCTTTTTCTATGACACAGAAGTTAAAAAATTGTTGTTTATTAAAAAATGTTTTAATAAATGATTAAGATAATATTTAAGAATTGATTGATTAAATTAAAATGATTGAGATTTGAATTATAATGATAATGTTTAAGATTTCAAAAAAAAAAATGGGAGAAACTTATGTGGCAATTAAGTTATTATTTGTATTATTATCTTTTTCGTGTATTTAAATGCTTGTTTTTTCTACACAAAATTTATGTTTCTACAGGTCAAGATAGCCTCTCTAGAGACCTCTTTGGAGGAGTGGAAGGCTGCAGCGCGAAATCACGGCGTTGAAAATGCGCGCGCGCTGTCCTCCGCCCTGGAGTCAGCTTTGACCAGCCAGCTGACAGCCACAGCGGGTTACTCGCAAGCGCAGTCGCAACTATCACAGCTGACAGAGGTGAGTAACCTTCGTTGTGATGTTCTCGTTCTATGTGATGCTCTAGCTAGATGTTTGGTGCTAAGGCTTGCTATTTTTCGTCCTGGAGTCAGCACAGGCTGTTCCCAAGCCCAGTCGCAACTATCACAGCTGACAGAAATAAGCAATGTTTTTTCTCTTTCCTATAAAACTCTTTTAACCATCCCATGTTTTCCTCCTTCTTTCTTCCATAGGAGAATCCGCTCTCCAGAGTTACTGCTGTCTCCAATAATCCATTGCGCATAAAATTCGGTGATGTGTTACTGTGTTGTACCTCCAAGAAATGGAATAGTCTACCAGCACACGTTTTCGAGGTGCTTCTTCGAGGTTTTCGTTTTTGAGGAGCTCGATGGCGCAGTGGTTAACGCGCCCGGTCTGCAAGTGCTGTGGTTAAGCAACTTTCGCAAAGGCCGGTCATCGGATCATCATCATCATCAGCCTACACACGTCCACTGCTGGACTTAGGTAATTCCAAGTGCACGCCACTGAGCACGATCCGCGGCTACTCTCATCCAGCTCTTGTCAGCCACCTTGCGAAGATCGTCGTTCCACCTAGTCTGAGGGCGTCCTACACTACGTTTGCTGATACGCGGTCTCCACTCAAGAACTCGTTTACCCCATCGGTTATCGGTTCTGCGGCTAATATGGCCGGCCCACACCGCTTCAGCTTACTAATCCTGTGGGCTATGTCGACGACTTTGGTTCTCTGTCGGATCACCTCGTTCCGGATCCGGTCCCCTTAGTTAGAGAAACTCCAAGCATAGCCCTTTCCATAGCTCGCTGAGCGATTTCAAATTTGTGGACCAGGCCTACCGTGAGTGTCCACGTTTCGGCTCCATATGTCATGACAAGTAGGACGCACTGATTGAAGACTTTCGTCTTTAGACTCTGTGGAATAGGCGACGTAAAGACCCGACGTAATTTCCCATATACGCTATAATTTTTGTAAATGGCGTCAAATGTCAAATCGGTTTTGACATATTTGAAGTAAACAGATGTAAAATACATGTCAACAAGCCATAAATCGCTACACTCCTCAGATCGCGGAATATTTGTTACCGACTTTTGTTACGTCGCCTAATCTTTCGTTTTGGCGATTTGCACTGGCCGCCAAGATCGCCCGATTTGACCGTACCAGACTTCTTTTTGTGTGCAGTATGCGAACATTCCCTAGAGGGGCCCAACAATTACATCAGATGTGATAAACCATAAATACTCGCTAGAGAACAACGATTCATCCCTAGGATGATACGCGAGGCTATTGAAATTAAAAAACATCCTAATTTTATTAGAGAAGATGATTGGAATCTACCACAAGCCTGGGATCCCATCATACAAATTAAATCCCAGCCCCGACACCATACTGCCAGACCAAAAGATACTGTAAGCTTTTTCTGCGTAAAACGGAACGCACCCGATTAAATTTAAATGAGGGTATACAAGCTACCAACTAATTATAAGACAACCAACACCTCAGTCTCCCTGTGACCACGGACCCTGCAAAGGGTTCGAAACGTCAGGATAAACATTAAATAAGTAATGTGTAAAATAAACGCGAGTAGATCCGTAAAAGTTGTTTCATTTCAATGTGTAGTGTTCGCGTAAACTTTAGGAAACAATATATTATTTTTGTTATTTATTTAATTATAGGATGTAGCAACCATCAAGTACGAGCGAGACAAGGCCACGACCAAGTTGAACGAACTGATGACGGTGCGCAAGAACCAAGAGAGTCTCATCCACAGGCTGCAGAAGCGGCTGCTACTCGTCTCCAGGGAGAGAGATAGCTATAGGTATGTTGGTTTGTTTGTAATGTAAGAAGGTTGGCAGGAGCAATATGGACAAGAAAGGTACGATATAGAGGCAATAGAGCAGAGTGGAAAGAATTAGAGGAGGCCTATATCGGCGGACAAGCCAGAAAAAATACTTTTAAAAATATAAATGTATGTAATGTAAACTAGAAATAAATGCTTAATCTTTTTCTTTATGTGACTTTGTTGTCTAACTTGCAAATTCGCAACCCAAAGACGTAAAGATTTGCGGCATTGAGCTCTTTGCTTTAAAAATGTAATAATTACATTAGAGAATAATATTTGCCTTCTATAAAAAAAAATGTTCTTTATACAACGTTATTTTTAGTTTATACGAAACCTGAAAACTGTTTGTTCAGAATCAGTAATAGAATCGATTTCAATATTTTTTATACCATGTTACATTTTGACCAAATAATATTTACAAAGTCTCAAATAAAGTACACCCTACTAAAAAAAATCTCACTCGTGCGCCGGCCGCGCGCATCGCTTGTCACGTGGATGCGAGAGGGCGCACGGTCGCAGCGCACCAATCGAGGTATGCGCCGGCTGCACGCACATGGACGCACGCCACCCCCACCCCCCGTGTCAGTCACCCGGACGCTATCGTCCGGTGTTTATGTATCGCATGCGCCCCGTGCGTCCTACCTGGCCTGACTCTTGCTCCCGCCGCAGTGTTAGTTTCCGTATCGAGAAAAAGGAGTTTCGATTCCAAAGCTCCAGTACACAGAAATGGTGTTTGTGACCACGTTCGCACGAGGACAACGGGACAGCACAAAAAGTTTGTAACTTCGTGAGTTTCAAGATAATATTTAATTTTTTTTTTGTACTGATTCTTTAAATGAAAATATTTGACCTGTATTTCGATTTTCGTATAAGCTAAAATTAAGGTTGTATATAATTCTTAAAGCCGTTTTCCATTGACAGATGTAAAGTCAAGTGCAGAGTTAGAGAGCAAATTAGAGATAAAAAACTATTTAGATAGATAGATAATACTTTTATTGCAACACTATGAAACATAAACATGAACACAAATTTAAATAACTTATAAAGTTACAATTTGGCGGTCTTATCGCTTTGAAGCGAGTTCTTCCAGACAACCAGTTGGATGGAGAGAGAGCTAATAAACTGTAAGATCAGTGGTGAAACTGTTAAAACATACTAGAATAGTGCGTATTTTATAAATTAAGCAAAACATTATAATAATGATAAATATACCTTAATAATATAAATAAATAACTAGTCTACATATACATAATAGTAGTCTCAGGTAGGAGAGTAGCGGATATGGCAGCTTATATTTATTACATGTCAAGCTCCGCCGTGTGGTGCCGCCGCCGTGTGGTGCCGGCCTAGAATTACACCACCCCAACTCTTCCCGTGGGTGTCGTAAGAGGCGACAAAGGGACAAAACCGGGGGGCGGGCAGCAGCGCCCCCTGTAGAACAACTCCATCACCACACACTGAACTGCGATCCCCAACCCGCATGCCCAGCGTGGGGATTATGGGCACTACCCCCCTTATGATGATCGTACGAAAAAGGAAACGACCCCTAGTTCCCGGCCGCCTCGCTATTCCTGGCCATGGCAGCGGCCATGGTAACGGCGGGGCAGGGGGTGCTAACAATCACCGGGCTACCTCAGGCTGCCACAAACAACTGACCCTGGCAACGTTTAACGGACGCACTCTGAGGCTTGACCACCATCTAGCGCAGTTGGAAGTGGAGTTAGAGAACATTAAATGGCATGTTCTAGGGTTATGTGAAGTTCGTAGAGAGGGGGAGGACACCGTAACCCTAGACTCGGGCCATCTTCTCTACTTTCGCGAGGGTGATAAAACATCCCAGGGCGGCGTAGGCTTCCTCGTCAATAAGGTCCTTTCTAACAACGTCGAAGAAATCTCCAGTGTGTCGACCAGGGTAGCGTACCTGATCATTCGGCTGTCAAAGCGTTACAGCATGAAGGTCATTCAGGTATACGCACCGACCTCGGCACACTCAGATGATGAAGTGGAGGATATGTACGAAGACATATCCAAAGCCTTGCATAACACCACTAAGGCTCATTTCAACGTTGTTATGGGAGACTTTAACGGCAAGGTGGGAACCCAGACTGGCAACGAATCCCGGATAGGACCGCATGGTTATGGAGTTAGGAATCACAGGGGGCAAATGCTTGTCAACTTCCTCGAGAAAGAGGGGCTGTTCTTAATGAACTCCTTCTTTAAAAAACAGCCTCAAAGGAAGTGGACATGGCAAAGTCCCGATACTGTGACCAAAAATGAGATCGACTTCATCATGACGGATAGCAAGCACATATTCAGAGATGTCTCAGTGATCAACAGGTTCAATACCGGATCTGATCACCGACTCCTCCGAGGCTCTCTGAATATCAACTTAAAGCTTGAAAGAAACCGTCTGATGAAGTCCACGCTCCGTCCTAACCCAATCCAAATCATGGCAGGCACCGAGAAATTCCAGCAGCTTCTCGGGGACAGATTTGTTGCTTTGGAACCCACTGATGACGCTAACGAGACCCTACACAATCTGGTAGAAACGTTGAGGGACGAAGGCATTCAGTTCGGACGGAAAACCACCCAAGCGACTTCGTCGGAGAGGTCAGACCTGAACAAGCGAATTGCGAAGATGGTACGGCGCGACCTTAGGAGCTCCAACACACGCCTCATTGAAGAGGCGATAGAGCGAAACCGAGGGTCCAAAGTATTCACTCAGCAGCTTGGCAGGAGCCACCTGACGAAGCTTAAAACGCACGACGGGAGGACCGTATTGTCGAAGCTGGAGATCTCCGCCGAGATAGAGGATTTCTATGGCCGATTATACGCTGCACATGCCCCTCGTCCCCGACGAGACGACCACGATTCCAGAGCCACCTTGACACGCCACTACACCGACGAACTGCCAGACATCAGTCAAGACGAGATCGTGTTAGCTCTGAGACAGCTTAAAAATGGAAAAGCCCCCGGTGAGGACGGAATTACATCAGAGCTTTTGAAAGCTGGAGGAGCCCCTGTTATACAGGAATTGCAGAAGCTCTTCAACGCCGTCCTTCACAGTGGGAGAACTCCAAAGGCGTGGAGCGGGAGCTTGGTGGTGCTCTTTTTTAAGAAGGGCGATAAAACTCTGCTTAAAAATTACAGACCCATCTCGCTCCTGAGCCATGTCTATAAGCTTTTCTCACGAGTGGTCACGAATCGTCTCGCCAGGAGACTCGACGAGTTCCAGCCACCGGAACAGGCCGGGTTTCGCGGAGGATATGGTACCATAGACCACATTCACACAGTGAGGCAGATTATACAGAAGTCTGAAGAGTATAATCAGCCCCTGTGTCTGGCTTTTGTGGACTATGAGAAGGCCTTTGACTCTGTCGAAACCTGGGCTATTCTGGAATCCTTACAGCGATGCCAAGTGGACTGTCGTTATATCGAGGTGTTGAGATGTCTTTACGAATGCGCCACCATGAATGTCCAAGTACAGGGCCAGCAGTCCAAACCCATCCAATTGCGCAGAGGAGTGAGACAGGGGGATGTCATATCCCCGAAACTGTTCACAAGCGCGTTGGAAGATATGTTTAAGACGCTGGACTGGAAAGGGAAGGGCATTAACATAAACGGTGACTACATCTCACACCTGCGATTCGCTGATGACATAGTCCTAATGGCCGAGTCGCTAGAGGAGCTGAACCAGATGCTGGACGGCCTAGCTTCAGCCTCGCGACGCATCGGTCTTGGCATGAATTTGGACAAAACCAAAGTCATGATCAATGGCCACATTGATCCGATACCGGTCGTCGTACATGGCCACCTTCTTGAAATCGTTTCTGAATATACTTACCTCGGGCAGATTCTGCAATTAGGTAAAAACAATTTTGAGAAGGAGGCCAAGAGGAGGATCCAGCTGGGCTGGGCAGCGTTTGGGAAACTACGTCGAGTCTTCTCGTCATCCATACCGCAATGCTTGAAAACGAAAGTTTTCAATCAGTGCGTCCTACCCGTCATGACCTACGGAGCTGAGACGTGGACACTCACGGTAGGGCTGGTCCACCAGTTTAAAGTCGCTCAGCGAGCTATGGAAAGAGCTATGCTCGGAGTTTCTCTGAAGGATAGGATTCGTAACGAATACATCCGACAGAGAACCAAAGTCATCGACATAGCTCTAAGAATTAGCAAGTTGAAGTGGCAGTGGGCCGGCCATATCTGGCGAAGAACCGACAACCGCTGGGGTAAACGTGTTCTTGAGTGGAGACCACGACTCGGTAAACGTAGTGTAGGACGCCCTCCGGCCAGGTGGGATGACGACCTGCGAAAGACTGCAGGCAGATGCTGGATGCGTCAAGCTGAGGACAGGGCGCTATGGCGCTCATTAGGGGAGGCCTATGTCCAGCAGTGGACTAAGATAGGCCGATGATGAAGCTTCAACTGTAACAATTAACACACGGCGGCAGATCAACCTACCCAAACTCAAATTAAGAGAAAATTGGTGTGTTCGCCAGACTGAAATATAGACATTCAATAACTCTTTTTATCATCAGACAACAGTTGGATTGCTACGAGAAAGAGTTGACGGTGACCTTGTGCGGAGAAGCTGGGGCTGGCAACGCGGCGTTACTGTCAGCGCGCGTGGAACAGCTGGAGAAAGCTCTGCAAGGGTACCGGGACCTGCTGGCTACCCACGACCAGCAAGCGCATACCAAGAGTGAGTTGTTTATGTATAGAACAAGGCTTTGAATACCGTTTAAAAAATTGGTATCGATACTACTCTCAAACGAAGTTACCGGTAAAAAAACCGGTATGCTTGGTACCGTTACCTGGTTGGCATTTTTACCGGTAAATTTACTAACCGCTCAACTTAGAACCGCGCTACTTTTCTAGATTACGTTACTGGATTACCGGTACCAAATAACCTTTATAGAAATTACGTTACTTACCGGTCCCCGTCATGTAAACTTCATTTCATATTAGAGTAAAAGAGACAAAACACGGAGTAACTACTCCAAGCTTACACTTTGTTTATTAATAAGCCCATTATAGTTTATATAGAAAAGAAGTGCAGAATGCTAATTTTTTTTTAAAATTATGCATAAAAATACATTAAATTAAATAAACATTGTTTCATACATTTTTTAAAAATGGATGAGGAGCGGCCGAAATCTGTCAATGCCAATCCAAACTCACATTCTATCTTTTTGAATTTTTCATTGCTTAGGATACAATCCATGCAGCCTTAATAAAATATTGTTTAGTAAACAGCTTTTTATAAAAAATACGGTCGAATTTCGATCACTGGGCGACCACTAGTAGTGGGAATTTGGTAACGGTATCAAGCCCTAGTATAGAATCATCATCATTTCACCTCCAGCTCATTTTATGTCCCTACTGCTGGAGCACGAGCCTTCCCAATGGATAGATAAAGAAGCGGGCCCTGTGTGGATTTGTAGTTGTTAACGACTGCTAATGCAGCTGCGACCAACGGCTTTACGTGCCTTCCGAAGAATACTGACGATAAAAAGGGTGAAAGTGCCAAAAATAACTTGTTATCTTGTTTTGTATTGTGTTCATTTGATGAAGATATTTGTGTTAATTATGAAGTTAAGATCTTTTACGTCACTGTGACATAAGACAGTTTTGTTTGTAAATTATGGTAGGGCGGTTTATTATTCATATCATAATTTATAGCCAATGCCCGGATAGGAGATATGTAAAATAATAGGTTGTTACCTATGGAATTTACTTTTTTTTTCTCACTTATTAATAGGTGTATTACTTCTAAAAGTCAATACCGGTTGTTAATATTATTATACACCTTTAATTAGGACTATGTTAGTTAGGCTTCAGTAAGAACAATGATTTCATTTTGTGTCTTTATCGCCCAATTTTTTTTAAAAGTGACTTTTTTGTTTTTTGCGTAATTGACCTTTTGTTGCATTGTAGTTTTGAAGGGTCTTGATGTTTTTTCTTTTTAGTGTCTGCTATATTTAGCTAGTGAAACAAACACACTACTCTACAATTTTTATAGTGTTAAAATAAATAGATGCTAAGAAAATTAAAAAAAACGTTAGTATGAAAAATATAATTTTATAAAAAATCTTCATACAAAACGTCAATTTCATAGGTAAGGACCTAATATTTAAAATTTAATTTAAATTTTAATTATCTTTGTTTAATAATAGATGATGATGAGTGAGTGATGATAGTAATATTTTCTGTTTTAAATGTTATTTTCCGTAAACCTATTGAGTATCACTAAATATGTGGAATTTACTGAGATAGCATAAGAGCGTTTACGCCGCACACTAGCGCCGCCAATGAAAAAAAAAACAGTAATTAGAGATAGAAAATCAAATTATGCTCAACAAACTATCTGAATGAAGTAATTTAGCATTTTTACGTCACCTAATGACCTGACATGTTATGGTTTAGTTAAATATGGCGTTATAGTTAAAAGTGGCCGTAACTTCTTATTTAACTAAACCATAACATGTGAGGTGTTCATTAGGTGACGTAAAAAAGCTAAATTACTTCATTCAAATAATTGGTTGAGCATAATTTGATTTTCTATCACTAATTACTAGATATGTTTTTTTTCATTAGTGGCGCTAGTGTGCGGCGTAAACGCTCTTGATATGCTAACTTCTTGAGAGAATTTGAAAAGTGCTAAACACTAATACACATTCACGAACACTGAACGGTTAATAGTCTCCCATCAACAGACATTGATGTTGTTAAAACACAATTAAACCTTTCTTAATCTTATTTTGTGATGAGATAAGAAAATAGAGAAAAAATAGTTATTGAATGACTAAAATAATTTTCAGTGGTGGAAAGTCTTCGAGCCCAAGTAACCAAGTGGCGTGAAGAGGCGGAGTCCCTTCGTTGCGACGTGCAGAAAATCCGCGCGCAACGAGACACCTTGCAGGCTCATATGGAGCGGCTAGACTCCGGCCCGAAGACTAAGGTTCGTAGTAATTAAGTCTAAGCCAAAAAGTAAATAGCCTCTAACAGTCCCACTGCTGGGCAAAGGCCTCTATCATTGAAATCAAGCTATCACTACAAGTTTGGGTAATGGCTTAATCAACACGCTTGCCAAATGCAGGTTAAGGTAAGTAAAAAAAAAACTCAATTCAACTTAACCGGTTCACTGTCTGCTGGGGCCCGAGCCTTCCGAGATGGATAGGGAGAACAGCTCATAAATCACCACCAGTGGTTGTTAACGACTGCTAATGCAGCCGGGACCAACGGCTTCACGTGCTTTCCGATGCACGGATGATATCGAGATAAAATATTATTGGTCACCCATCCGATGATCGGCCTTTGCGAAAGTTTCTTAACCTTCGCAACCACAGACCGGGCGCGTTAACCACTGCGCCATTGAGCTACTCCATATCAATTGATTTATACATTCTTTTTTATCTCTATTCCACTCCCAGCAAATTAAAGCTGATACAATTCCAGGCGAGGAATTTAAATTGAAAAGTGCTAAAAAATCATGAAGAGGAATTGGACTTGAACCTGGGGCCAGCCAGGCCATTACTTCTTATCTGTAACTGTCGGAAAGTAACAATGCTACTAAAATTGTTACGTTGAGTGAGACCAAGTCCCACCATGAGACAAATGTTTAAACCACTTGACCACAAGTAGTCAAAGATAAATTAAAACCCTATTCCAATAGAAATACAACTCTTTATTCAATAACTTTTTTTCAGGTTCTCCATCTGGCAGATAATCCGGCAGCAGTGGCACATAAACAAGTCCAGTTGGATTTAGAAGCGGCACAGGAAGAGGTAAATCTCATTAAAAGTAATAAATGTTTTTATTTAAGTAAGCATCAGTCAGTAAAATGTTTAGTAGCATTTTTAAATAGTCGTGATCCTACCACGGACGGTTTCGGAACGCAAGAATAATCTTTACAAACTAAATTGTAATTCAGCGGTGCTAGTAAGTAGAAAGTGCTTATTTACTAAGTTTATTTGAATAAACATTTATTTAATTAAATGCGTAATAGTGGGGCCGGCGAGAAACCTTATTATTTTAATAAATAAAACTTGTTGGAAATCAAAATGATAAAATATAGATATCGATTCTTTCGGAAAGTTTTTGGTTACCATGAGGCAATCATCTGTTTCAGTATTGCTCACTAATTAACACTCACTCCATTTATTCACAATGTTTTGTATAAATTGTAGTGCTTCTATGTAATCGATATAAAAATAAACGTCGTCGTACCAGAGTAGGCTTCTAATATTTCATTTATTTTAGATAAAAAGGCTGAAAGCGACGCTGCGCGAGGGCGGATCGCGTGACGTCTCAGAGGAATCGCAGAAACTGAGGCAGCAATTAGAAAGCAGAGATATCAAACTGAAAAGGTCGGTATCACTATACACAATAATGTTGTAATATTGTAAAAATGTTACGAAATTTGTCGTTCCAATTTCGAACGCAGTGGCAGCACTGATACTTATCTTTAACTTCAACAAATATTTATTTCAACATATTTTTAAATGATGTAAAAGGGGTAGCGTAATTAAAGCAATAAAAACGAAAATTACAGCTATTGTTTGTTATTTGCCATTTTTCTAACGAAAACTAAATATAATAAGGGGATTTTGTAACCGGTACTGTCAACCGACTCTGTTGTTTGTCACTTTTTTCGAGAGCGGCTGAGTGAGACCAAAACAAAAAGGGTACGGCTACCTGCCTTTGTTTGGAACGCTTCCGGGGCGTTAGTGGCGTATCCATCTACCTTTTTTGCCTGACTGCGTCAGGAGGGCTATGTTTTTCGAGTGTATGTATGTATGTCTATTTCTTTGGCACGTCCTACAGCCCAAACGACATGTTGGATTTTAACATATGAGGTGTTGTTAGATTTGTTTTGACTGTGGGAGTGACATAGGCTATAAAAAAAATCCGGAATGTGGAAACGGGAATAAGATAAGTGACAAAATATGACACGTGATAGTAGCGCCAAGCGTAAACGGTGCGCGTTTACGCTTCTTCCCGATAGATGGCGCAAACGTCTACTACTATTGTACATCTTTTTTCTATGAGAGGCACATCTATACCCAATATTATACATAGTCTATGCTATGTATAATAATGGGAAAAATAAAAAATATAGAAAAAAAGATGGGAAACTAGGTTCCCGGTACAATAGATAGTAGACTAGTGGCGATAGTAGACTTTAGCGTGCGCGTTTACGCTACTTCCCGATAGATGGCGCTAAGAATAAATATAATATTTACAAAAAACTTGTTAACTTTTTTTTTGTGTAAAATGTTAATTGTAAAATTGATAAACATATTAAAAACTTATAAATGAACATAAAAATCAAAAAGTTAAAAAAATTATTCCCGAGGGTTCGAACCTAGGATCTTTCTATCGCTACTATAGCACGATGCGTCGTCGTCGTCGCAGCTGCTCAGCTATCGAGCTCTTTGAAAAGATGACCAAAGTTGTGATTATAAGAAAGTTACTAGAAAATAACTAAACATAACTTATTAATTTAAAATGCTATCCATACTACCACCATCTAGTGACATTATATGGATAACAAGTTAGTAACTTGAGGTTCCTCTTACGAAAGATGGCGCTGCCGTATATGAAATTTTTGTAATTATTCGTAATTATTATTATTTGTAATTATTTCAATGTATGGAAGATTCACCCCTCTGATACATAGTATAAGAATGATCGGGTTAGCTATTTGTAGCAAAGCAAAGAAAAACTATCTTTAACCTTTTCACCGCCCAACTATCCTGCACGCGATGTCCCGCTGTACGCCAACGTATAAATGTATTTTAATAAGTAAGTAGGTACAAAGAAGAACTTCTATAGAAGTGCTGGCGTGGACGGCACGAAAATCTCGAACTTCTATAGAAGTTGTTGGCGGTGAAAATGTTAAAATAAATTTAACAACGTCGCTGTACAAATGAAAACTTTTATTTTTTCAAAGTCTTGTTAAAAGTAATAATCTGATCTAAACAACTAAATAGAGCAAGAAAAGCTTCTTTACGCGAGGAATATACGATATTAGAGATTAAATCATCAAGTATCAACAAGTATGTAACGTAAACAAACTTTAATAATTTCTAAGTACGAACTACATGTAATGGAATTAATGTTTTAAGCTTTAAAGGAGGCGCGTTCGTACATATAGGTAGCCAACTGCCTCTGTGTTACAAAAATGATGTGTTGAGTATGTCTTGATAACCATACCCCACGCGCCGTTGCCGGCACGCGTGCCATCGAAGCGGCAAACACCCTTTTATTGAAGCAAATTGCCAGCTGCCACAGTATAAGTACTCTCCCAGAAAACGAAACCATAGCGCAATTCAGGAACTGTGAGTGAGCGCCATCTATTGACCGTTTCGATAACTAAGTAAGAGATACAATAAAATTCGAGAATATATTCGCGTTCCATGTATGCTAAATCTTATTTTTTACGTTCAAATCAATTCGTATGTCAAACAGAAGTTTAAAAACATAGGCGCGCTGTTCTTATTTTTATTCGCCATATTTTTTTTTGTATATTACACGAACTATTTAATTAATGAAAACATGATCAAATAATTACCAAGAATAACCGCTGTGCTAGATGTATTTCTTAGTTACAGAATGCCCTATCTGAAGGTAAAGCAATTTTTCGAACCATTTAGATTCTAGGTAGAATGAAACAATAATATACGTGTTATTTTAGCTTGACGTGTCGAGTCTTTTACAAGGCCCATGGTCACAGGTAGACTGACGTCGTGTCGCATCAAAATTAATTTATTCACCTTGCATATACAGTGCTAAAACAACTATATAAAAAACAATATACTCGTAAAAACCGGACTAACATAAAAAATAACTGTAAAGAGAAATAACTGAAAAGAAAAAAAACAAGCTCTACAATCCCAGAATTCAATTTGAGCAATGTTGAATGCAACGTGAAATATTTCCTTGTCCGATACCTATACTTAAATAATAAAATCAATAAATGAGTATTTAAAAATACATTGAATAATCAGACGCGGACAATCATCAACAAAGCGGCCGTGGCTAGCTCAATTTAATCAGCACTCTCTTTGGTTTTTACGAGTATATAATTGTTTTTTATATAGTTGTTTTAGCAGTCGGGTTTTAGTTTTTTACAAGCTTTTATTTAGTTTACTTATATAAATATTTTTTTATTGTTTTCCTAAGCTTCTGCAAACACTACACATTAAAATTAAACGCTGTATATGCAAGGTGAACAAATTAATTTTGATGCGACACGACGTCAGTCTACCTGTGACCATGGCCTTGTAAAAGACTCGACACGTCAAGCTAAAATAACACGTATATTATGGTTTCATTCCACCTAGAATCTAAATGGTTCGAAAAATTGCTTTACCTTCAGATGGGGCATTCTGTAACTTAGATTTACATCTAGCACAGCGGTTATTCTTGGTAATTATTAGATCATGTTTTCATTAATTAAATAGTTCGTGTAAAATACAAAAAAAAAATGGCTAATAAAAATAAGAACAGCGCGCCTATGTTTTTAAACTTCTGTTTGACATACGAACTGATTTGAACGTAAAAAATAAGATTTAGCATACATGGAACGCGAATATCCTCTCGAATTTTGTTGTATCTCTTACTTAGTTATCGAAACGGTCAATAGATGGCGCTCACTCACAGTTCCTGAATCGCGCTATGGTTTCGTTTTCTGGGAGAGTACTTATACTGTGGCAGCTGGCATTTTGATTCAATAAAAGGGTGTTTGCCGCTTCGATGGCACGCGTGCCGGCAACGGCGCGTGGGGTATGGTTATCAAGACATACTCAACACATCATTTTTGTAACAGAGAGGCAGTTGGCTACCTATATGTACCGGCGCCTCCTTTTTAACTTAAAACATTAATTTCATTACATGTCGTTCGTACTTAGAAATGGTTAAAGTTTATTTACGTTACATACTTGTTGATACTTGATGATTTAATCTCTAATATCGTATATTCCTCGCGTAATGAGGCTTTTCTTGCTCTATTTAGTTGTTTAGATCAGATTATTACTTTTAACAAAAAAGACTTCGAAAAAATAAAAGTTTTCATTTGTACAGCGACGTTGTTAAATTTATTTTAAAGATAGTTTTTCTTTGGAAAGCAAATAAATAATATTAAAGCAATTGTAATTAATTACTAATTACTGTTGTAGATAAATATAATAAAAATATTGTTTTAAACGTAATGTTATTTTTATAAAGAAATAAAATTCTATCTTTTGTTACAGAATGAAAGAGGAGTTTACATCTTCAGCACAAGAATACAGAGACGTCTGTTACATGTTATTAGGTTATAAAATTGACAGGACTGGCCACAAGAATTATAGGTAAGCATATATAAATACACTTTTTCTCTAAAGACTGCATATAAGCTTGGAATATTCAGTGTTTTTGATTAACAATATCATATCCTATGATAATATACAAGGTAATCACTAAATATTACCTCATCATCAGACCCTCTAAACCCACTGCTACCTAAATGCTTAATATGCTTTGTCCCAAAAATTATAATCTAAAACTTAGCTTGAAGTCCAGACCTTAATATCTTCATATTATATTTTCCACATGTTGATAATAGAGTATTCTTAGGTAATTATAATTTACGATTGTATCCACCTATGTCTGACATAGGAAGCGATAAAATGCATTACTTCACAGCTGCAAACTTACGTGGCGCATACATTATTTTTTATGCTGGTATAACATTTGGTTTGATTTTCTTTATCTAAAACTATAATAAATGGCTCCTTATTAATTTCTTTCATAATTATATATACTTATTACGTTTTTATCTTGTCTCATACATGTTCATGAAATGCGTTTGAGTATTTTAGTATAAAAATAATACTAATAATATAATAATATTTATCTACACTAATGTTGTAACATTCTACTTATGTTTCCAATACTTGACTTATAATTACTACTGTTATAGCGCAGACAACAAAACACTCAATTTAAGCAATTTCACATGATGGTATAATATCCACATCGATATCGTAAAATCTCATTATAACATCAATAAAACGCGACCAATTAACCTGGCGAGCCTTATGTCAAAATCCTCATACAAGTTGTATAAAATTTTGATATTAGGCTGGCTTTTGAAAACAGTTGGGTTATACGTGAAAACTTCGTCGAAACTACTAAACTTACATACACAAAACTCTTTGGTAAGATCTTGTGCCAATTAAATAAAAAAAGAACAGCGCGCGCTCGCTCCTGATTGGCCCTGCGCGCGCAGCTGCGCTCCCATTGGTTAGATTTTAATGGCGGAAATTTGAACAATTATTATAAATAAACTATTGTCAGCTTTTACTCTTGTTGTTTGACTAATTGCATTAGTGAAGATAAAGTAGTGTATGCAACTGCATATAACACGGGTATTAAAACACTCGTTACTATTATGAAACTCGCTGCGCTCGTTTCATAAACTCACACTCGTGTTTTAATACCCTTCATTATATGACAGTTGCATAAACTACTATTATATGCTTTATTGGTAGGTATGCACTATTTATGTAATTAACTTATTGAATGCAATTTTATTTTAATTTATTTTATTTAATAATGCAATGTGCGCTAAACTTGCTCGAATTATCATGACTGAATGTAATATAATTTGTTTTTAAAAAAATAACTACCCTATAAACAGGGTCTATGTACCTATTACTAAGATTTTAGCCCTAAGTCTAATGTTGTAGCTACATGTGCAATAAATGAATAAATAAATATATGTGTGATGTGATGTATTGTACCAAAAATTTTTATTTTCTATTTTAAACATTTATTTGTTAAAATCGACGCTTAATTTGTATCCTACATATAAGAAGATGTCTTTTCTCTTCCACAGAATATCGAACATGTACGCGGAATCTGTAGACGAGTACCTAACCTTTACCCTATGCGAGGACGGCATCGAGATGGTGCACACTGAGTACTCGACTACGCTATCTGAACTGGTGGATTTGCACCTTCGCCAGCATCGCTCCATCCCGGTGTTCCTCAGTGCGCTTACCTTAGAGCTTTTCACCAGGGTCACTATGCAGCACGATGTGGATGATGACGATGACTGAGTGCAAGTATATGGCCTTTATGTAGGATATTTAAGTTCTTAGTTGGATATATGAGGTACGTGTGGGACATTAAAGTTTTTAATTGATAATAGGACCTTCATCTATATCTATAAATATATGTCTGTTCTCTTCATGCAATTGCAATTTTTTGTGCGAGTTAAGGTTATGTTTGACTGCTGAACTGTGTAAAAAAATGAAATGGAACTGGGACATTTAATTTTAAGTTCTTACTTGGAAATAGGATAACGACGGCGAAGTGTCATTATCTAACATTTTTCGAAAAATTTACTTTCTTATTGACTATCATTAATTTGACAAATACCTACTAAACTATTGTAAAAATATATTAATGTTTTATCAAAACTTTAGCATTCCATATTTGTATAATATCCATATAAATGGAGTTATTAATTTTGAAGTTTTCAGGATAACAAACGGTTTTTTTACTTTGTGTAAAGTTTTGTGTGTTAGTTGGAAAGCTTTGGTACTTCGCCGTCGTTATGGGACTGTTCACTTATGATGTATTCGACTACTGAACGGTGTATCATTTAAAGATTTTGAAAATAGGACCTAAATATGGAACATTAAAATTCTCTATTGCAATTTTGAGTGTGAGGGTGTAGCATGGTGTATTATTATTGTAGATTGGAATAGGTGGTGCTGTATGACGACCTTTCACGACCTAATTTTAATTTGTATAGGTTATACTATCATGGGGAAAAGAATTTAAATGATTCATGTATTTTACTTTGACTTCACCGCACATCAAGTAAGTCATCGCGTCAGCATTTTCATATTCATTCATATTTTCTACACATCTGCAATGAATGCATTCTCGTTAGCAAGCATATATCAATTAATTAATTTGTAATCAAGTTTACGTAATAAACATAATTTTACTATCAATAAAGACTTTACTTATCAAGAACATTCAATATAGTTTGTGTAGCAAGATCAAGACGATAACAGATTGTTATATAGAAAGTTTTGTTACCACATATTTATAAAGGACGTCATTCACCGTCCATACATTTTTGGGCTAATTCTAAAAGTGCCGGCCAATCAAAAATATTATAATAATATTTTTTTTATTAACTTATATTAATCTATTCATTTGTTACTATAGAACCCAACCTGTTGGATCATTTTTTGTATTGTTAAATGAGGTTCAAAGATAATATTTTTACATAGTTTATAAAAATATTTTAATTCGTTATTCAGATGTTTGTTTTGTCACTTTCGAACGCTTGACTCACGCGCTGCTGGAAAAAAATAGTACATAATTTTTAATTACACTGACAGAATATCAATTAATTTGCGGTTGAATAATAATTAAAAGACTGGTCTTACAACTTTAGTGTCATAATATTGTTCATTATGTTATGGTCTAATAAAATATTAAGTTCTTTATTGTTGGCCGGTACTTTTGAAAATAGCCCAACTTGGGTGCCAAACAACACTTTTTTTTTTACTTTACAAACTCTTTAGGTATCACTGGATTCCCCAGTTCTTATTCTTATTAATGATAATAGTTGAGGTCATTGACTCTCTTGAACTAGCTATTTTAATCTACAATCAAACAGTGGAAAGTGTGACCTAAAATAAAAACAAAGTTCTCAATTGTAATTTAGATTTCGAGAATGTAGCGTGTTGTATTATTACTTATATTAATTATTATCAATAGGTTGTCTCCATTAGTGTATATTTTCAGGTGCATAACCCGGTATAGAACTTTTGAAGTGTCTATATCGTCGCCAAACTCAGGTTGAGAATTATGTGTTTTAAAATACTATGTCTTAATGTTAATGTAAATTACATACGAAATTATTGATGTCATTCTTATAAGATTTAAAGGATTTCTGTATATCATACAGCTATACGAAGCGTAATATTCTATCAATTTATTGTATATTTTCCTACTTCAATCTTGTAAGTAACATTCCAAAATTTTACCTGTCCACATATCAAGTGAGCTTTGTATGCACCGGTTCATACAGTGTTTTATAATAACTACAATAATATAGTCTGCTATTATACCTACTCGAGCTGTAAATAATGTTTTTTCATGTAAATGTTTAATTGAGGTCATGTTTATACCAAAAAGTTTATGTTAAAAACGTCAAACATGTCTTAAATTTTATAACATTGTGGGTAAAGTCTTTGCAGAGATAAGCTAGAAATTATGTGAACATCTCATCATCATCATCATCATCAAGGAGCTCGAGGGCACATAGATTAACGCGCCCGGTCCTCGATTGCTTAGATTTGGCAACTTTCGCAAAGGCTGCGAAATACAGATGGGTGACCAAAATACGACGAACCGGTTCACACGCGCTCTATACCAGGTAGAAGAATTTAGTAGGACACGGGGACACGCACTAGTGCGTGATGCCGTACCCTCTAGAAAACCTCCGAAGGTGATTCGTTTCACACGGTTTGAGGAACCCTTTAAATTTCTTCCCGCCCCCAAACAAGCCCGGTGAAGCTGAAAAAGCCGTTTGAATCAGCAGACTCCAAAAAAAAGGCTTGCTGTTTCAATTCGCAAATACCTGGACATAGATCGGTTTACATTCTTTCTAGTTACTCTTGGAGAAATCGTGGTAAAATTTTACACAAATGTGCCAAATTAATTTCGTTTCAGTACTACTTAAATGATTGTATAAAGTTTCATCTTACCTCCTCTCTTCACATGTTTTCGTACTGCATGCGACGTTCAACTTAAAAATTACGTATAAATAAGATTTATGTATTGATCAACTCAGTTCAAATTTAAGCATTAATTTTTTTGTTAAATGGGTCTTTCTTATTGTCAGTTGTGATTCATATTCGCTATCTAACAACATAATGGTAACGAATGAATAAATAAATTTAGAAGAAAAGGAAGAAAATCTTTAGTTTTAAAATAGCTGGATAATTGATATAAACTGTAAGTAGATTCTCAATCATTAGTCTATTCTACACGATTAAAGCAGTACACGAACTTCTGTCAAAATCCTAGTTAACTAGAAGTCGTGATAATGTCAACATCAAAGTTCTATGAAAATAATGTCGTCTGACAATACTGTTAGTTCCATTTACTAATTTACATACAAAATTACTTCTTAACGGGACACGAATTCAACCGTTTTTCGTTTTAGTTGCCCATAGAGGTTGTTTATGTTAAAAACTTTTTGTTACAATGATGTGGTAAAAAAACTAAATACAAAAGATGACGGAGATTCCCATTATTTATAACAGAATTACGGGCTAGGTAAGTTGATTGTGTGAAACACTTAGTTTAGGCTCACGGGGTATGTATTGCTTACAGAAGTCTTCATAGTTGAAGTTTGATCCAACTACTATAATGTGATGTAAGAATGTACGATTGTATTGTAATAAATCATTTAATTACATGAAATATAGCTTTTTTATTGTATGAAATACCTGTCAAAAAATTTTCTTTAGATATACGTAGTTAAGCAGGGTTAAATTTGTTTTTATTTTGAGTTATTTTACGCAAAGGAGTTTCGATAATAAAAAGCGTAAGTCATTGTAAAATATTTATGAAGAAACAGGGACAATATATTATTATACATCATCTAATGCTTGCAATGAGTTCAACTACAACAATTTAGTATTATAGTCAGACACAATTAACAATTTGATTAGAGCTACAAGTAATTGACGAGAATCAACTTATACATATAATTTAGCTAAGCACACATCACAAAACTTGACAACACAAAGACAGCCCTAATGTTGACAGTCACTTGTTAATAATTACTTCACGACATTTAAAACCTTATTCTCCTTGCAAGATCTCCGTCATAGCGTAGGAACGCGATGCGTTTACTTTCGAGTAATTAGTGTGAGTTTCAGTGCGTTCGGTGATCGCGGCGTGTTGGTTCACATGTAGTTCGTATTCAGATATGTAATGCTATAATTTGTGATGGTTTTATTTCACTGCGATACAGTCCTATACTACACCGATTTGAGCGTTCTGCGCTAAGTCACGTCGCATGAACCCACACTAATAAAATGTCTGCAGAAATCATTGCATGTGACTATCTACCTAATGTTTATATTGGAGATCTGAGTTTTCTTGCAATAAGCAAACTGGACCTTTTAGTGATGTCAAAAATTTTATGAAGCCACATTTTTACCGTCAAAGAAACAGCAAGAGGATGGTTCATATTATGATGCTAAGCGTATTACATTTATTCATAAAATCATAACTTAGTTATATTTATACTTCAACTCATTTGTTTTTCATTAAAGCAAAGCAATGAAAACTGCATAAGGTTATTGATAATTCTAAAATATCAAGTTAGAACAATGTCAAATGTTTTGGAAGAATAAGTCCAGATCGTTTGGTACTTTTTCATAATTATGTAACATCGGAGTACAATAGTTAGGTATTACAAAATGGAATACATATTAGTAAGTCCCTTAAGTTGTACAAGTAATGATAGTATCATTTTAATACCGGTAGCAGTTTAGATTCGCACATAAACCCTCCACAGCTTTCAGCTACAGAAGATAGAGACCTTTAAACTATTTAAAGCTAAGAGGACGCCTAGAAAGTCATTTCACTAGAAGTGACAACAATAACGATGCCAATTTTTATAATCGCTTAATTAAATATAGTAATCAAAAAAACTTTCAAATAAATTTTAAAGTAACAATAACTCGCTTGATTATACTAAAAAAAGTCTATAAAATAATTTGAATTTTTAAAATGTAAATGTTTCGAAAATAATGATATTCTAAATATCTAACATACAATGTAATACTGAAAACGTATTTATAAAACTAGATTTGTCCGAATGAGATTTGACCATCGCCGAAAATTCGATTTACAGAAACAAACAAAACAAAACACGTAACATAAATTTCATACAGTTTTCAATAAAAATTATTGCACTAACATCATATCCATAACTTAACATAATAAATATTGCATTAATGTTTGCCACATATAATGTAAAATTAAGACTTACAACACTATGAGTTTATTAAAAATTAAGAACAATAATACGTCAGTCCGATGAAAGTGTTATTTTATTTTCATCCATAAATAAGCTTTGAATGTGGAGACATTCTTTAGATGAAAGGTTTTTTTTATTAAATTTAAATATATACTAGATCCCGAATATTGTGCTAACTACAGTTCCTAAGTTTAATATTTTGACTAAATATTAAGTACGATTTGGTGCTCAAATTTAATAATGTAAGTGTTAATTATTTAAAAAACTATTATAAGAATTATTATTTATCTACAAAGTTCGAAAAACTGTGCATCATTTGATAGATTTTGCTTATTCTCTTTTGACAGGGAAAAAGCTGTTGCAGATTCGTGACTGCATGAGTCTTGCTGCCAGAATGCTGAATACGAGTTTTTGTTATTCGATCGTGTTAAAGTTAATCCCTCGCGCGCCATATGCACTACCGGTAGTGCATAAGGTCGTCGAACGTATATACCTATAGCGCAGGACAGGTTTTAACAAAAAATTGTTAAGGATCAAAATAGCGCCATCTATAGACAAATTGGTTGCACAATATCGTAACTAGATGGCGTTGATTCGATACCATACAAATTGTTAGTTATCAAATCTATCGAATACTGATAAAACTCGCTCTAGGCATTCGGGTCACCTTAGGCTCGCCCGCCCCCTCTTCGTAATCCTACTCTAACTCCTAGCTTTTCGAATATCAAAGTGATTTATTTGGTCATGATGTTAAAAAATTTAACAGGAATCAAAAGTGATTCGTATAATTGAATTCTAAAAGTGTATAATAATTCTATAGTTATTATTTAGAAAGCGTTATCTAATAAATACTTTTAAAAATGACAATTGCTACTTTTTCCGTGTTACATTTTTATTTTTTTATTTTCATTTTAAGCTTCATAGATGAAACTTAAACACATTATGATATTTGATGCTTACTAATAATTTAAAAAAAAACACAAATGTTGAAAAAATTTTTTCCACGAGCAGGGTTTGAACCGTCCGCAGGGTCAGGTGCTCTTCCAATTGAGCTATCGTGGTTCTAACCAGCCCGCCGAAATTATTCAACACTATTTACTTTTTACTTTGAAAGCCAAAGGCGCCCATTCAATGTTAACAACTACCGTCATTAACATCCGATCATAATATTTTTACAAATACTAAAGATCAGTTAAGAAGTAGGCAAGCTATTTATAAATGTTTATATAATTTTTAACGCAAATTTTGTTGCGAACAAATTACAAAAACAAAAATGTTGAAAAAATTTCCACGAGCAGGGTTTGAACCTGCACCCTTCTGACATACCGGGTCAGGTGCTCTTCCAATTGAGCTATCGTGGTTCTAACCAGCCCGCCGAAATTATTCAACACTATTTACTTTTTACTTTGAAAGCCAAAGGCGCCCATTCAATGTTTAACAACTACCGTCATTAACATCAATTAATTTTTTAATAGTAATAATAATTAATAATAATAATAATAATAATTGTCACAATTAGTGCGACAACACACTATTCGGCCAGCCGCAATACTGTGCGTCGTTGCGGCAGGCAGCATGTCTGTTTTCATATGAAACCGTGTTATTCAAACGCACTACTTGCGGCCAACCATCTAACATTTACTATTGCAACTGCGTGCCGGATTGCGGCTGGCCGGATAGTGCGGTCTATTTAAATCGTTTGTCTTACTTCACATACATAAACATAAAAGTTTTAGCGAATGCCAGTTACAAAAGTTTTGGATAGACTATTTGCCACATGTTGCTGAGATTTTATTCCACTGTTGCTGTAGGTATATAGCCAAAGCTTCAATCTGACATGGATATAATTGTACCACAACTATTCTTAATGACGACTCAATACATAAAGGTTTTGCTGAAATACGTGGCTGCAGTAGAGTTGATCGTTTACCATCTACTACTATACACTAAAAACCACTAAAGTATAAAATGTTTGTCTATAAACGATTTTGTTCATAATAAATTTGTGTCCTGCCATTTGTGTAAATCTTGAAGTTTAATCTATGACGGCAGGCTCCGTAATTTTGTAGATGTAGGAGACTAGAATAAGAACAAAACTAATGCAAATCTATCAATTCAATTATTTTGACTACAAAATGTTGTGATGGCCAAGTCTAAATAAATTTTGCAGCCACACATTTCACCAGACATACGACCATAATGCTGCACCATCAAGAGTCAAGGAGACTGCCGGCTAAGTCTACGAGTCTGTGACTATAGGAAGCGCGTGGTGTCCTGACCGATTTCTTTCTTCCCGCGATGCCGGCTCACACTGATGTTTGTAACATTTTTGTAGCCTGCAAAATAAAGTAACAAATACATTTTACGATAATACAAAGTAAGAACAACAACTAGTCTAATGAATGATAAACTATCCTAGTAATGCTTATAAGCGACGCCTCGGTGGCCGAGTGGCAGAGCGCTCGGCCCGATACCCGAAGGTCCCGGGTTCAATTCCCAGGTCGGGCAAAATTTATTTCGGGTTTTGTGATCATGATCACCAACCCGCATTTCGCAAGCGTGGTGATTAAGCCATTACCCATCAATTGTAGCGATGACTTGATTTCAATGATGGAGGCCTTTGCTCAGCAGTGGGACAATTAAAGGCTGTTTACTAATGCTTAAAAGATAAATTTTTGTCGCGCACGAAGACTGAAGACCTGTTTCAGCTACATTGGTAGGTATCTACATTTGTTTTCTTTTTATTTAAATTATCAAGCATATACGAGAAATGGAATAAGCAATTAGTTCCGCAGCGTTGCGCACTTTTACTAACAAACGCTTATGAACGACGTGTGATTCTTATTCTGTCCCATGTTGGGCGCCAAAATCGTGAATTTCCAGGGATCTTTCTACTTTGACCTTCTTGGTATTCGATGAATAAGTCAGAATTAAATACACATAAAACAATCACAAATTTGGTGAAATGACAGAGATACGATTAATTATATTACTGATATAAAAAAATGCAGATTAGACAAATAAAGACAGAAGGACTACCTATGAAGGTGCCCGGGAGCATTGGGTCGACGACGGGATCCACTGGGCAGGCGGCATTGAATTGTGATGATGACGACAGTAAAAATGTAGATAAGACAGAAGTGTAACGTAACACTTTCGTAGTTACCTTTACAGGCGCCCTAGTACATCGGGTCGTCGACGCGGCCCGCGTGGCAGGCAGACCGCTGCAGCTGCCACCAGGACTGGTAGGTGCGCGCGGTGCAGCACAGCTGGCAGTTATGATGATGAACGATGCAGATAAGACACTAGGCGTCACAGTGTTTACCTTTACAGGCGCCCGGGTGCATGGGGTCGACGACGCGGCCCGCGTGGCAGGCGGACCGCTGCAGCTGACACCAGGACTGGTAGGTGCGAGCGTCGGTGCCACACAGCTGTCTCCGTGAACGTCCGCCTTCGCACGCGCCGCAGGAGACGCAGCGCGCCCCACTCGCCCCTCCAGACATGCAGCGTTGTTCTGGACCGCATTTTATTGTAGCGCATGTCGCATTCGCTGTAACAAATATTTTTGGTATTTATTTATGGGGAACTGTTAACAGCTGTGATACAACTTAGAAACTAAAAATGTCATCAAACACCAGCCCCCTGACTATGAGCTCTTATAGCAGTTGTGGAAAAGAGACGCGAGTATATTCGCCGCTACACGCGTCTCGTTTTCACAACTGCAATAATACTGCTATAAGAGCTCGTGGTTACCCCCCAGGTCCCCAAAGGCAGCGCACTTCTCCGCTCAAACGCACCTTTCTTAATGTCATCAACGGCGCTTACTGGCGCCTCGCCCATGTTGTATGAACCGCTCCTTGCGCTCCTAACTCTTCATTCAACTCGCATAAGTACAATGACAAATCGGTGCTCACCTATACAGGGCAGGGTACGCTAAAGGCAGCGTCCTCTCCCGCTCGCACATGGCTTTCCTGCTGTCGATAACGGCGCATACCGTCGGCCCAGTCACGTTACATGCACCGCTCTATGCGCTCCAAGCTCGTCGTCCAACACGCATCAGTACAATGATAAATCGGTGCTTACCCATACAAGGTCCCCTGTACGCCAAAGGCAGCGCCCTCCCCCGCTCGCACGCAGCTTTCCTCAGCGCGCAGAAGCCGGCGTAGGTTCTGCCGTCGACGGCGCATACTGGCGCCCCGGCCATGTTGCAAGCGCCACATCTGACGCAGTGCGCCCCCAGTTCCGCGTCCAACACGCATCGCTTGTCGCCGCCGCATCGGACGAGGTCGCAGCTGCCTGCTACGAAAGTGAAAATTGTTGTATGAATTGTGTTCATACAGAGTGCCTTGAAAGAGTTTTATTCAACATTCAACAGAGTTAGCGTAAATTAGATTTTGTACAGCATCGAAGCAGTTACACAAGTTTGTCAATAGCTGGCGCTCCTTTACTCGTTCAAGTAGTGATTCTTAAGTCAATAATAAATAGACATTTTCGAAGTTCGTTAACACCTAAACGCCATTTGACCGACAAACAATTGAATTTCTCTTGTGTCTGGGCCCGACGGCGTTCAACCTGTTAAGTGTGATGGGTAATATTGTATAATGTTCTGAAAATCTTACTTGTCACTCTTTGTAATTATATAAACAATAAAATATCTAAATGCTAAAAACAAAATATGGTGTACTAAATTACCAAGTAACAACGCTTATTTATTGCAAAAAACCTATGGCAAACTAAAGTTTTAATAGCCAATTTGTTATGCATAAGCAAAATTTTGCAGTACGTTTAGAAACGCCGGGTAGGCGGCGCATGGTCATTCATATTCATAGACAAAACAATGAAGTGGCTATAAAGTTACCGCAACGTTTATAATAACGATAATAGCTGGTCCTTCGAGCCGGATAAAAACTGGACTGGCGGTTGTAAAATAGGAAATACGACGCCTAATGTAACATAATAACTGAGTAGAAATCAGACAAACAAGAAACAGGGCTTGTAAATATGCTGTGCTTTTCTCGCTCGATTGTATCTTATTGCGGTTAGAAGGCCGGTGTAGTTCTAGAACCGATTATTTAATGGTTGCCACGCAGGCTCTAGTCTAGACAGCGATCAAATGAGTTCAGATTACATGAAATTTATCACGTTTTAATCGGTTTAAGCCAGCTCCTTTGGGTGTGTTTTAAATTCTTACTGATCTCAAATGACTGCTAACGACTGCTCGTTACTTTTACACGGATACCTACTATCAATATTATACATTAGTCTATGGATACTATCGTCTCGTAGTGCTGACCTACATGTCAATCAAGACTTCCCTACGTATATAAATGTAGTAAGTACTACGTACTACACGCGCTTTAAAAATGGGGTTCCGCGGAATACCAGTGTTGCAGGTGATGTTCATGCAACATGTGTGATGACTAATGAGTGAGACTTTTCCGTTTCACTGTTATACTTTATTTTTGTTTATTGCGTTGAAACTTTATGCGAAACTGATAAAAAAATTGATTTGATTCGATTTACTAAGTTATAAGTTTGAAACCTTTCGAGCTTTTGCGTGCTTCAGAATGCACGTAAAGCCGTTGGTCCCGGCTGCATTAGCAGTCGTTAACAACCACCAATTGCACCAGGCCGGCGGCCGTGTGGTGGCTTATAGGCCCGTTCTCCCTATCCATCCATAGGGAAGGCTCATGTCCAAGTAGTGGGGACATATAATGAGCTGGTGGTGAAGTCTGCAAACCAATTGGTTTACTGCCATTTTAAACAATATACGTTAAAACTGATACTGTCGCTATCTGTCTTTATAAACAAAAATGAGACAGCGTACCTACATATAAAAACTCTTGCTAACTTAAGTCTACGTGTCGTAACAGTTTACAGAAATAAAATTATGTATGTAAGTAATATTAAAGTGAGTACATAAGTGTTCATAGGTTTTACGGTATCTACAAACATGACTATTTTCTGCTGCCTACCTCATTGTTGTGGAATTTCAATGAGCCATTAATCTGTTTACAATGGTCGTTTGCGTAAATCGAAACTGTATCTCTTCTTGGCACTGTTGGTATAACGTGGCAAACGATTTACCGAAACGAAACGCGAAATATCTACTAATGTAGTGGCACCGTTAATGAACATGGCAACAGTGATGGATAAACAACTCATTAGAGTAATTATTAACGGGATTCAAAGACAAAGTCAAAGGCAAAAACTTTTATTCAAATAAACTTACGAAAAGTGCTTTTGAATCGTCCATACATTTTTACCTACACCCATTCAGGATGTGTATTTTTTAGCTGTGGAGAAGAATGGGTGCAAAAACTCCACAGCTTTAACTTATAATAAAATAATATATAGATTCTTACCATGATTATTAAGTAATAATCATGGTAAGAATCTGTGCCAAAACTCACACTTGTGAGTATCCGATATTTTGGCACAGTTGCATGCGCCATGATCACGGAATTACTGAAGTTATCGCGGGAGGGTTGTTATGAGCAGACAAAAATAATATCGGATACTCACAAGTAATTTATGCAATTACTATAATGCAAGTGACCATGATTTACCAACTCTTTTAGGATTCCGTACCCAAAGGGTAAAATGGGATCCTATTACCACAGTGTTAAAAGACTGTTGTGCTATCACTAAGTCTCCGCTGTCCGTCCGTCCGTCTGTCACCAGGCGGTATCTCATGAACCGTGATAGTTGACAGTTGAAATACTTATTCACAGATGATGTATTTCTGTTGCCGCTATAACAACAAATAGGTAGTAAAAAATAGAATAAAATAAATATTTTAGGTGGCTCCCTTACAACAAACGTGATTTTTTGCTCGTTTTTGCTCGTTTTTGCTCGTTTTTATAGATAATGGTACGGAACCCTTCGTGCGCCAGTCCGACTCGCACTGCCGGTTTTTCTTTTTATTCCCTACTAGTGGCTCGCTCGCGACTTCGTCTTTTTGAGTGAATACCCGTACTGTATATAGCGCCACCTACCAGGTCCAAATTGTTTTGTGTACGTAAACCACCCTCAAAAGACGCTCTATCTATTAGAAAAACTGTATCAAAATCCGTGCAGTGGTTCTTGAGATTAGCCCGTCCTAATCCAAACTGAGGACACAAACATAACATGTACCCCCGCTGGGAATCCAATCCAGGATCTCTGTCTGGATCTCGGTGGTCTTAACGGTTCCGGATCATACGATCTTAATACCAAAACACATGAATGTCAAAATGACAAATTCTCAAAAACACCTAATTCCAAAATGCCTGAAATCCGAAATGACCTGACCAATAATGCCTGAAAAAAGGATATGGCGAATGATGTACAGTTGCGCACAATGGTAGAAGCTAACCCCAATAAGTAGGGCCTTCTTATTCAATCATTAAAACGCAAATTCATGTGAAGTGTTATGAGATTTATTAAACGAAAAGCTGTTGTATTCTTAAACTAGACAAAAATAAATTAAAAAAAAAAAACGAGCGGGCCTTAAAGTAGTCGCATAAGATGTGTAACATTTGACATCTCACCTTAAGCTTAATATTTATGTTACGTTAAACATTTCATTAGGTTTTTATTAAGAGTAGCTTGAGTGTGGCATGATTCATGTCATACTCGTGAACGGCCCACCACAGGCGGCACCCGCCTATGGAGGCTGGTCTGCTCTTGCATACTATTATTTTTATTATTATTAACTATAGTTTAACTTTGTTTTTTTTTCTTAGACAATTTTTGACCTTTAACATTGTGAAAATTTTAACTGGTAACTGATGTAAATTCGCAAAGTTAGATATTATTATATTTTCTCTTTTGTTTTTTTTTAACATGTGTGATTGTCCTTTATACTTTGTGTTTTTATTTGTTATGGAAAGTGTCCTTTTATGATATATATATTTTCCAATATTTTTGACGCTGCTTTATGGGAGAAAAGAGCTTGACACTTGCTGAGTTTCTTGGCGGTTCTCTCAGTACAAGATCTCTCGCCCAGAGTAGACTTACGAACCAATATGGCATAATGACGTTCAAAGGAGCTATTTGTAGCCTAAACTGAATAAATAATTTTGTTTTTTTTAAGCAATTTTAACATTATATTTTGAAAAAAATAGGTCAGGTCATTTAATTTTTATAACTATAAAATAAATAATGATGAAGTCTATTACACACGAAAGGGTTGAAATCAATTTTACAAAACTACTAGACCACCAGAAGCGGTTAAAACAAGGTGTGAAGAAGCAACTTCCGGGTCGGCAAGATGAGGACGACAAGTGAGGAACATCCTGCTTCACTAGATGTCTTTGACCGCCTCTGTGGTCTAGTGGTTAAGACCACCGGTTTAGACCCAGAGGTCCCGGGTTCGATTCCCAGCGGGGGGTACATGTTTGTGTACTCGGTTTGGTTGGTGGTAGGATTTGTTTGCCCACCTGGATAGCTACCATCATCTTATCTAAATATATATGTCGCCATACATCAATGTTTGTAGCATTGTTGTGTTCCGGCAGCCAGAGATAAGCTAGCCAGTGCCTCAGTAGTTGAGGATCCGGGTGAAGTGCGCTTCCACCAATTGGCCTTATCATCACTTAACATCAGATGAGATCAAGGCACTCTGCTTACCCGTTAATATTAATAAAAATAAAAAATAAAAATGTCTTCGTATCAGTGGCTGTAGCCAAAGTAACATTAAGAAAACGATAGCGAAGTTCGAAAATAATAAAATGTATGGGATTGACATAAGATTGACCACGTGATTTAGCGCGGCTTATGCTGTCAATCCTATACATTTTATTCTTTTCAAACTTCGCTATCGTTTTCTAATGCTACGGCCACACTATCGCGGTGTCGCGACCATTTTCTGAAGTCGGGCCAAGCAATAGTCACATTTCAGAACATGGTCAAAAATGTAATTATTGCTTGTCGTGAAAACGGCAAATGTTCGCAATAGCGCGATAGTGTGGCCGTAGCATTAATGTTACTTTGGTTAAGCCCTCTGGACTCCGCTTCGTACGTACCTACATGCGCCTGCACATCAACCTATCCAAAACTGCCAACGATAACAATAATGAGGCAATTTGACAGTTCGTGTTATTCTGATGTGAAACGTCACCTACGTACAGTCAACAGCAAAGGTAACTGATGATTGGTCAAGTTTCAAAATATGAAATCAGTATGAAAATCAAAACTTTTTAACCTTTTCACCGCCCATCTATCCTGCACGCGATGTCCCGCTGTACGCCAACGTATAAATGTATAACATTAAAATAGGTATAATGAAGAACTTCTATAGAAGTGCTGGCGTGGACGGCACGAAAATCTCGAACTTCTATAGATGTTGTTGGCGGTGGAAAGGTTAAACGCATATCGAAAACCTTCGAGTGTCTACTAGTACCTGCAGACTGACAGTAGTTATATAGAAAATACCGACTTAAGACTATCGAAACTTAATTTTGAAATCTAGTAAACATAATCTACTTTTGCTGTTGACTGTACGTTACCAAGTAAATAAATAAAATTGTTTATAAAGTTGTTCGGTCATACTGTCGTCCAGTATGTATATCAAGCGTTAATAACCAACATTCTATTTACATCTGGGTGTCTTAACTGTTAAATACGTCCCTTATACAGTTATGCATAGCTTAAGCTGTTATTCAAGCGTATAATAACGCGTAAACTGCCTATGCCTGTCCGTTGCTGCAAACTAGCGACGCGACGAGTGAAATAAAGGATTCTTACCAATTTCCTCGTAAAAGATTTGCTTTTTCGATATTAGCCTCATTCGGGGAAAACTTCGACAACTTAACTTCAAGCTTGTTTTCTAACGATCTTATCTATACATATAATAAGAACGTAGGGATAAAAAAATCTGTAAATGCAATATAAAAAAAAAAATTACACAGGTTGCCTTAAAATCACTTACGGAACATGATAGAATAGTTTAAAAAAAAATTGTTTGTTTGTTTGTTTGAAGTCGATAAACTCGAGAACTACTGAACGGATTTTGATCCGGTTTTCACCAAAATGCTAAGAAAAATCCGGAGAAACATATAGGCTACATAAATACTCGAAAATACAGGGTGTCTCATTTAAATCGGTCAGTATGGGAAAGTCTGGAACTATAAGACATACGAAGATCTGTCCTTAGGAACCATGTCATCGATTTTAATAAGAAGAAAAACTGCATTCATACATTTAAAGAAAACCTGTACTCAGCTCGGGAATCGAACCCGGTTGTTTTGAAAAAAATAAACTTATAGTATTTCTATTTAGATATCGATTGTGTAGGTCTTAAGCAGTAAATAGCTCTTTGAAACATGATGTCTAAAATGAATAAAATGCATTGTTTTCACGTACTTTAGTTTATTTTAGTAGGTGTTCGAATTGACCACCTTTACATTCAACAAGTTCAGGCATGTAAAATTGTCTCTATGGTTGTATGTACCTCTTTGCTGGTTTTGTAATTGTAAAATTGTTACCTAAACGTGTTGAATATTGTATTGAAAAAAACGGTGGTCACTTCGAACACCTTCTAAAATAAATAAAAGTATGTGAAAACAATGCATTTTATTCATTTTAGACATTATGTTTCAAAGAGCAATTTACTGCTTAAGACCTACACAATCGATATCTAAATAGAAATAGTGTAAGTTTATTTTTTTCAAAACAACCGGGTTCGATTCCCGAGCTGAGTACAGGTTTTTTTTAAATGTATGAATGCAGTTTTTCTTCTTATTAAAATCGATGACATGGTTCCTAAGAACAGATCTTCGTATGTCTTATAGTTTCAGACTTTCCCATACTGACCGATTTAAATGAGACACCCTGTATAATAAGAACGTAGAGATAAAAAAATCTGTAATTGCAAGATATAAAAAAAAATACTTTAAAATCACTTACGGAACACAATAGAATAGTTTAAAAAGAAATTGTTTTTTTGTTTGTTTATTTATTTGTTTGTTTGAACACGATAAACTCGAGAACTACTGAACGGATTTTGATCCGGTTTTACCGAAATGCTAAGAAAATTCCGGAGAATGACATAGGCTACATAAATACTCGAAAATTGTTAAATTTTGATTTGGTCTAAACCGGGATTTAATCCTTGGTTGCTTGGCAACTGTTGTTTATTATGTCATCATCATCATCATCATCATCATCATCATCATCATCATCATCAGCCTATATTAGTCCACACTGTTTATTATGTAACATAGGGGATTTTTTTTTAATGAGTTTTACGGCTCTGGCATTTGAGGCTCTGGCTCTCTATTGCTATCGTGTTTTACGGCTCTGGGTTCTTTGCCTTTTTGAGCCTGTCATTGATAGTTGTTGCCATGAGAATACCGATTTTGATGCGGTTATCACCAAAATGCTTAGAAAATTTCGGAGAATAACATACAAATCGAAAAATGTTAAACAAATTTTGATATACCTATTTACGCGACTAACTGTTAGATACGTTCGTTGAGTTATTATTTCAGAAAAGTTTTGTTACTCTCTAAGGTTACCTACCCTTTATAAATCTGTGAGGCACCTAAGCGAACATTAGCACCGCAATAGTAAAGCGACGGAAAATAAATACAAGCTCGAAATCACGCACATCATTAAACTTGGCTGTACATAGGTACACCTTTTGTTTCATTTTCCGAAATAACCAATAATAATATGGCTATTTAGTCGCGCCTGCGCGCGGCGCTTATTGCAGTTTTCTAATACACAGAAATGTTAAAAGTTAAAACATTACCTATATTTGGCGGTATAAACCTCTGTGTCGTTGCCCAAAACAATGTCTCTTTTTTTAGTTAAGCATAGAAATGTTACCTAGGTACTCATTAAATTTGGCTGTATAAAACTTTGTATCATTGCCCAAAATCATGTCTCTATTTTTTTAAATATTGCACATAGAAGATATCTTGAATTACATAGCTTGGCTGTATAAACCTTTGGGTCGTTGCCCAAAATACTTAATATTATTTTTTTAAATCTATTTGGTGAAAAAACGCGAGAACAGGAAAATTTAAAAAAAAAATTGCGCTCAAATTTTGAAACGAACAGAAGGAAATTTTGATATTTTGCAATGCATTAAGTACCTATTTTTATTTTGTTAATAATTTTCAAATTATATTAATTATTCATTGTGTAAAAGTTTTTTAAAACATTTTATGCAGGTACGTTAAATATTTCAGTACTTATTCAGTTCTTATTAATTTTCAAATATGATTTATTCAATGTGTAAAAGTTTTATGAAACATTTGATGCAGGTAAGTTAAACACTTATTTCAGTACTTATTTTACATGTAAGCGGTTTCTTACTTTGGTTTCTTAACATGTTTATAGGATAAATCTGTGTTCAATGATACAATATACTTAAGTAAGTAAGTATCATAACAATTTTAATATCATAAACACCTATAAAGGATGAATTTTGTACATACTTCTAGATTACAGAAAAATGGTTTTTCCATTCTTCTATCGCATAAGACGATGGCTACCTCTGTTATCAGAGTTGCAAAAATGTTTAAGTTTGCAGGGTACAACTGTATTAGAGGCACGGACTTCAGATTTTTTTTTATTAGAGGTAACTTCTTTCTGTGTCCTGTGATCTACCTCTAAAAAGCTACCTACCTAACAAGATGCCACGAAGAAGTTCAAATTTATCGCAAGTGTGTAACATAAAATACTATACTGTATTACTTATTAGACAATAATATAATTCATTACAGTTCTCAATTTATTGATATTTTGTATCTACGAATAAGAACATAGTTGGTAAATAGTTTTTTGTGCCTTATGGCCGACAACCAATAATCCTGGACCGCTACCTGCTAGGTACTCGATATCCAGCTTCGGTGGACAAGGCAAAAAAAATTTTGAAGTCCGTGGTTGGACAGTATAACAGTAGACACATCTTAGCTAAGATACACCAGTGCCTAGGACGACTCCGGACGAGTACCTGAGCTGTAAAATACCAATTTTATTACATATAATTGAGCGTCAGTAAACCCATTTCAGGTTTGTATGACGTAGCAAATACGCGCAACCCACCGAGAAACGGTGTTGTATACTGAATGTATGTGGAGGGATAATTGAAACGGGAAACTGAGTGAGAATCTGTATGAACGGGACGATTCTGTGCTTCAAACTGAATATATGTATGTACATGGCAGAGATGATAGTCGAAAGAATAAGAGATAATGTATGAAAATAATGATGAACGTAAAGGAGGCACAGGAAGTGTGCCAGAACCACACTAAATGGAGATCGATTGTCTTTGTCTATCTCAGCATTCCCAGCTGAAAGGATATTAAGAGTGAGTAGATGTCAATTTTCTAAATTTCCAATGCATATAATTTTATTATACCCTAATAAGCTTAAATAGATACCTACTTAAAAATTAAACTGTACAGACTACAGCCTTTAGCTCACGCGGACGAAGTCGCGGGCAACAGCTAGTATAAAATATGTGACATTTAACTTGCTTTGGACGTAACATGTAACCACTTGCGTGCATTATTTTAATCCTGACGTTTATAAACAGAGGAGCTCGGTGGCGCAGTGGTTAACGCGCCCGGTCTGCGAGTGCTGAGGTTAAGTAACTTTCGCAAAGGCCGGTCATCGGATCGGTGACCAAAAGTATATCATCTCGAGCTCCTCCGTGCTTCGGAAGGCACGTAAAGCCGTTGGTCTCGGTTGCATTAGCAGTCGTTAACAACCACCAATCCGCACTGGGCCCGCGTGGTGGTTTAAAAGCCCGTTCTCCCTATCCCTCCATAGGGAAGGCTCGTGCCCCAGCAGTGGGGACATAAAAAAATGGGCTGATGATGATGATGATGTTTCTAAACTTCGAAACGAGAAAGTATAAAATCTTACATTAGTGATGCGTAATCATAAAACGTTTATTTATTTTAATTCTCAATAAAATAATTAATTGTTATTTTAGTATTTTATTATTATATGCGCTCTCCCGGCCACCGACAGACATTCTAGTTTCCCAGTCGCGTATCGCTGTAATTGCAATAATATAAATTGATATACCTAGTAATAATTTATTGGCTTTTATAATTGCCCCCATCATCACAACTTACAAGCGCATCCTGCGATTCCAAGTTGGTTTACACAAGTTTGAAGCTAGGTCGCTGCTTAGGTATATCTTATATAACTCAAAGATAACTTTAATTACGATTGATTACAGTTCTCAGGGGGTGCCAATTTTGTTTTATTCGAAACTTGTAGCTGTAGTGTAGCTTGCCATTGTCACGTTTTATTTAAATAGCGGTCAGAAATAAAACAGCATATTTAAATTATAAGGTTTACTACCATAAGCAACTTAGTTAGTAAGTATTGTAAGTAGGTAGTAAGTAAAATTTTAAGATTGAAGGCCGTGGGTAGGCGGGTAGGTATAATGAAATTTTACGTATTTCATTAATTCATTACATATTGGGGTAAGTAACAGATTTCATCCAATTAAATTTCAATGAAATTCTATATAACTTTTTGGCGACAAAAACTGGTGTTGGTAACAACAGTGCGATCACTGCTGTTACGATATATGCAAACCAGGCAGGGACAAAGCTTTAACATGTTAAGACATAATATACGTCGACTGCAACTACATAAATAAAAGTTCAATATAGCAAAATGCGAGAAGTGATGGAAAAAATATCTTTTGATTCGCGTTATACCTAATCATTATCAAAAATTAGGAACAAAACTGTTTGTGTTCCTTAAAACTGAGTAAGCGAAGCCAATATAGGTTCATCTTACAATCTTCTGGATTAGAACACAGCCTGATTCCAAATGCATGGTTAGTTAGTATGAACAAAAGGAATTTTATAATTAAATATACATATCATATTAATGATAATTTATAAATCCACTTCATTTGCACGTTATTTATATGCAATAAATAAGGGCCAATGCAATTGTGTCGTACAATTTATTCAAAACACCATACCTGCAGTTTGAATAATTATATCAAGGTTCGCACCTTACCAATTGCATTTATAATATATTTATAATATAAATGCAATTGGAGACTTTGCAGGTCGTATTTCATCTACTGTCTAACAACACTTTAAAAATCTTGATACATGAGTTTTGTTCTATTCACAAAATTATCACAGTCACAGAATAAAAATGAATCATCAATCATCAATCATCCTAATCCTATTGGAAGTTAAGTTGACTAAACTAAAGCACGTGGTTCAAAGGCTGTAAACGCTCCAACGTCATGCAGGCACGCCGCCGGCTCCATCCTATGCACATGTGGTCTGCACGTTATTGATGCTAAATCAGCTAGGTTATTCAGCCATCCTAACGATAGTTTAACCATTCCGTTGCTGTTGCCTCTGGGAACAGTAGCGAGTAGGATTCACTCCCTTAAGGGTTCTAAGTGTCTAGTGCGAGTTTTACGTAGTGACAAACGAGGACAAAATTTTTGTTATTGTTTACGTGATCGAATGGTAAATAAATTATTACGCGTTGTTACCTATGGCTTTTGATAAAACTGGTTGTTTAGATTCTCCTTTCTTGTGTTTAGTTTAGACTTGATGTTTCTAGTAGTCATAAACGTTTGTGAGAGCGGCAATTTGAGGACTTTGAGGAACTTTGAGGAGCTGTACCTTTTTATGACATTCAGACAAGTCAGAAAAGTTGGGTTTTGTCAGTAAGAATATGCTATAACGCTGTACTATTTGATAAGTGACAAATACTTTCAACTAAATTTTTAAGAAAAAGGCCTTGACTCTATCGAACAATATTGTGCTTCTTTATCAATTCAATTAATTAATTAATTCTTTATTGCTTTCCTCTTTTAATACAAGGATCTTAAAATAATATCAGGATCAATATGGAACCTGACGGACACAGCAAATATTAGGGGAGAGCAGGACCTTCGGTGTACTTTATATTTTACTAGTGGCCGCTCGCGGTTTCACCCGTGTGGTTCCCGGTTTCACCCGCGTGGTTCCCGTTCCCGTGAGAATATCGGGATAAAAAGTATCCTATGTGGTTTTCCCGGTTATAAACTATATGAATGCCGAATTTCATCCAAATCCATTCAGTAGTTTTTACGTGAAAGAGTAACAAACATCTAAACAAACTTTCGCGTTTATAATATTAATAGGATTTCTATTTTATTTATATTTATTATTTTATAGATTGTCTTTATAATATTTCTTATAAATTAAAGTGTAACTATTTAATTGTTTTCATTATGTATAAAGTCTACGATGTATGGACTCTTTAAATATTTAATGGTGGTTGTAAATAACCGCTTTAATAAGTTATTGGCAAATTAATTCTACATACATCTATAGCCGGTCATTTGCAATTATTTATTTTAAAAGTTTCTCATGTTAGTTAGTTTACTTATGGCTGTATTAAAACATGACCAAGGTGGTAAGTGGTACTAGGACATTAATCAAGCCCTACAAGTGTATTTATAATTCCTCTCGCATTCATTAACGATAAAGTACCGATTCAACATTTGAAAAAAAAGTGTATTTTTTTATATTTCATTTAGTATGTAAGTAAGGAACTGTTAATTGTGTGTGGTAAGGGGTAATTACATTTATGTAAATTTTAATGTACTCGGGCGCCCATGGTAACCACAGTTCCATAGAACAATTGAATTTCTATTGTGTCTGTCCATGGACGTCCAAGTACATAGTTTATCAAATGTGCACACAAATATATACTTAATATTCTGGTGGATTAATTCAAGACATTCTGAATTCTAGAAACTGTATTGTTTTAATCTATTTTATTTTAAGCACCCTCGTAAGTTTGTACTAAGGGTTTTGATAATAAATACCTAATCTTGTTTAGTAAAAAATGAGATGAGTTAAGTTTTTTTTACATAATTTAGATAGGTAATAAGATTATTGGTTATAATTTCAAAGATATAAGTCAAGTTGAGAAATAAAACAAAAAAAGCAAGCGCGCGATTTACTTAAGCTACAGCCGTAAGCAACTAAAATAATAGATCAATTGTTGCCTGCCAGTAACTCTTGAACAATCGCTATCGGCCGCGTGCAATCGGGAACAAATTCGAGTTCCGTGCGTGGACCATTAGTGAGAGTCAGACCCGCGGCGAGTCGCGCCCGGCCCGAACGGACGCATTGGAGTATCTAAGTATCGATGATCTAAGTACTACAAAAGGTTATACCTACTGCGCTGCTACTTTAGTTCAGTCTCTTAAGAGTAAATACTCCTTCTTAAATTTTAAACTTTTTAAATTTTCTACTTTTCTAAATGTCAACTTTCTTTTGTTTTGTGTTCTCTCTCTCGTCTTGTCATCGTCGTTGCTGATAATTGGTATATTTGTTTCATTATATTATTTTCTCATTCTTTTATTATAATTATACGTTTAACTTTGTCTTTGTCTCCATCCGTCCATAGGGAAGGCGCGTGCCCCAGCAGTGGTGACATAAAATGAGCTGATGATGATGATGATTATAAGTTTTAATTTGCCTTATCTCCCCTTATAAACAGTCCACCGTTTCTCTTTCACCTCATTCCGTTACAAGAGGGTTAATTTGCCACAATAGCGTCTTAAGAACTTTGAAACCGCTGTATTTTTATATATTAATTGTTTTTACTGCAGTGCTTGTTTTTATTTTGACTTTTTTTTATTTATTTAGCCGACGAACTAGCTTATGACCTGCTGTCAGTAGCCGGTGCAGCTTTCGACATCTGGTTGCTTTGTGCAAGTTTTATTTGAAATTCGTCTCGTTAGCAAAAACTATAGGTAACTTTAAGTTTTGAAATTGGGTTGTTCCGTTTTTTTTTTTTAAATTATGTCCCACTTTTAGAAATTTCAATTCATAACGTTATATATAATATACATGATCTCTTTTATGAACCGTAAAATGTATGTATTTATAACAAAATAGTAATGGACAGTATTAGTGTTTTGGTCAGACCGTACAAAACTAGGGGTTTCCTTTATATTTTCGACGTGGGTTGAGTAAGGAATAATTATGGGATGAATAATGAATAGAAATGAGATGAGTAAGGAAAAAATTATTCGTGGGATGAACACGGAACAACCCTTAAATTGTCACCGGTCAGTATGAGTATGACGGGATAGGAGCAGTCGTAATAATCAGGTTCAAAAGTCAATATCGTTTATTTAGATAGGCTACAAAAATAAGCTCATATGAACAGTTCTCCCGAACTCGTACTGAGAAGAACAGGGGCGGTAGCCAAAGTAACATTAAGAAACGATAGCGAAGTTCGAAAAGAATAAAATGTATGGGATTGACATAAGATTGACCACGTGATTTAGCGCGGCTTATGTCAATCCCATACATTTTATTCTTTTCGAACTTTGCTATCGTTTTCTTGTTACTTTGGCTAAGCCTACGGGGTGCCTATTAGTGTGAGTTCTGTTTACTATCCGTATTCATTCGATTACGTTTACGAAAACGAAAATTAGTATGCCATTGAAGCAGCAGACATACGAGAAAAGTTAAAATTGTGCCATACAAATTCTTGTTTTCGTTAACGTGATCGAATGGAGAAAGAAACTCGCAGTAGGCACGCGGCACGACTCAGAATAGGCATTTCTTTTTTCCCTTTCTCTATTCTAAATGGTAAGCTATCCCAGAAACAATAAGGGGCTTATCAATAAACAAAATGTAAGCTTGGAGTAGTTACTCCGTGTTTTGTCTCTTTTACTCTATTATTCAAAATTCAAAATTCAAAATAATTTATTCAGTTTAGGCTACAAGTAGCTCTTGTGAATGTCACTATGCCATCGGTTCGTAAGTCATCTCTGGGCGGGAGATCTTGTACTGAGAAGAACCGGCAAGAAAGTCAGCAAGTGTCCAGCTCTTTTCTCCCTTACAGCGTCAAAAATATTGGAAAATGCCCTATCATAGTAGGACACTTTTCATTACAAATAAACACAAAAAATATATAGAACCACAACACGTAAAAAAAAAACAAAAAAAAAATCTAAGTTAACAAATTTACGTCAGATAATTATGAAATGAAGTATACATGACTGGAACAAAACACGGAGTAACTACTTCAAGCTTACACTTTGTTTATTAAAACGGGGGTAGACGATTAGTTACAAATCAAATATATGTGGTAGGTAGCAACGGTTTATAGGTACACATCAGTTAAACGCATTCGAAACTATTTGTAAATAGGCCAATGTTTATGGTTTGTTGCAAAATCTCAGTGCACGCTGCGTGTTAAATGCAGACATTTGAACTATTCATAGAATTGTATAACCGACGCAGCTGAGCTACTTTTCTATTTTAACAGCTTCAAAACTAACTGGAAGTATCGTAGTGGCTAGTGGCGCCACCATTCAAGTGTTCGACATTAGTTTTCATCGCCAAACAATAACATAGAATTTAATGGTGAAGCAAGTGGTCTGCATTCATTATTGCTGAAGTCAAAAATCTGATGCTGATCTCCATTTTTAGTGTTTAACCCTTTTACTGGTAGTGACAATATACACTCGAGAGCAATGAATCCGGGTCACTTAAAGCAACCTATAAATCTTGGAAACTAAGAATGCTAGCTTAATGAAATAAATTGTGTGTAATAGACAATTAAATATTCCTTAAATTAAAGTAATAAAATTTATGAGTCACAAATTTTGACCATTGGGCTTTCACTAGTTATCATGATTGAAAACCTATATATACAATGTTTCAGTTTATGGTAGCGGTAGAAAAGTGCTCGAAAACTACTTATGTACTTGCATATTAATTTGTATAGGTATGCCTAGCTTCTGTTTTGGCTTTGAAAAGCCTAAAAATAATATAGATAAGTTATTAAACTATTTAGTTGACTACGTCTTACCAATGAAACTGTAAGAAACCAACTTAGTGCTCACATTGTAAAAAATATTGTAAATTTTGGAAAAATAGTAATTTTGAATTTAAAAAACACGAAACGACATATAACGAATTTAAATAAAATGTAAAATACCTACTTTAAGTAGAGGGTTAACCACTTCGCTGATAAAAATAATGAATAAAATTCTCCTCAGCCGAACCTATTAAGGTTCTGCGCGCAATTAGCATAAACTTCGATTACCTTTACGTACGATAATCTCAAATTAAAAACAGCGATTATTTCTGCAAGATAATCGGCGTCTATAGTGTGGTGGAAGTTATTAGCCCGCGATTAACAGATGATGTGTGTGACAGCATTGACGAGTTATACTTATCAGCAGTAGGGTTGCCAAAAGCGAAATCGAAAAATCAGGGCGCAAAAGTTCCATAACCTCAGATTTTGGAACTTGCGCTGCTGAGGTGGCTGAGTAAGGGTGTTTTTTCACTATTCATTCAAGTTTAGGTTTACTACAATAATAGGTGATGTGTATGACAGCATTGACGAGTTATGTTGATCAGCAGTGGGGCCAGTAGCGCTGCCATCATCGAAATCGATCAATCAGGACAAAAAAGTTCAATAACCCCAGATTCTGGAACTCTCGCTGCTGAGGTGGCTGAGTAAGGGTTTTTTCTATGGGATGGGAAGTGTCAAAATAAGGTCAAGGAAATGTTTTAAAATTGAGTAGCCTAGTAAGATATAAATACGAGTACCCTTGTAGATACTCGTATTTTCCAACAGTCTTTTAGCTGTCCTGAATAGGTGGAAGGTAAAATACTTTTATGACGATTAAAAAGTGCTTATTGTAAGTTTACTTGAATAAACGATGGCGCAGTGGTTAACGCGCCCGGTCTGCGAGTGCTCAGGTAAAGCAACTTTCGCAAACGCCGGTCATCGGATGGGTGACCAAAAATTTATCATCTCGAGTTCCTCCGTGCTTCGGAAAGCACGTAAAGCCGTTGGTCCCGGCTGCATTAACAGTCGTTAACAACCACAATCCGCACTGGGCCCGCGTGGTGGTTTATGGCCCGTTCTCCTTATTCATCCATAGGGAAGGCTCGTACCCCAGCAGGTGGGGACATAAATTGAGCTGATGATGATGACTTCAATAAGATGTAACTATCTTTATTCAAGTAAACTTTATTTAATTTAATTTAATTTAATTTCATATCGATTCTGTGCCCAGTGTCGAAATAGCTTGGAAACAGTGTTTGCAACGACTTGCGTTTACGCTGATCACAATTTATAACAGCGTTATTAAAGTGATTTGATTTAAATCAACATCAAATCAACAGCTCATTATACGGACACTAGTCGTTACAGCGTAATGCAATTACCATAATGTGAAAGGCTAGCCACCCTATGACGCATGATGGATGACTGGTGCGTTGCCATGCGAAGCTCCGTGTATTCCCACTAGTCCCTGTAGAGTAGCCCCATAATGGGGCTACTGGTATTTTGTTTTCCCAGTGGTTCCATTAACTGGACTACGGTAATTTTAATCCCAGAGGTTCCACTAACTGGAATATTGGGATTTCAATTCTCAGTAGTCCCGTGTGATACTCAGACGCATAAAACGCGTAGTTTATAGTATATAGTTACTTATGATATAGTTTCCTTAATAAAAACATAAATGTTGGGGGAAACCTTGTTTACTGATAAAAGCAAACAAACTAAATAAATTCGTAATTGCTTACTATAAGTCTGTTATGACAATAATTGATTTGTTACATTAATCTGTTAGTAGTAGGCACCTATGTGTTTCATTTTATAGTCCGTAAGTAGACAGACCGTGAGTAGTCCTTTTTTTTAAAGTTTAAAAAAAACAAAGTAGGCCAAATTATTCCTGAACCTCTGGGAAAAAATGCCAGTAGTCCTATCATGGGACTACTCCACTGGCACTACCGGGATTACACGGGAGGTCGGTGAAACACATAGTGCCTTACAAATAAACTAAGAATAAGGTCCGAATAGTTATTCCGTGTTTTGTCTCTTTTACTCTAATTTCTTTTTTTTTTTAATTTTTTTTTTTTTTTTTTTTAAGTTTATTTCGGATTTTTCGATGCATAGCCCGGGTTTGTGATCACCAACCCGCATTTGGCAAGCGTGGTGATTAAGCCATTACCCATCAATTGTAGCGATGACTTGATTTCAATGATGGAGGCCTTTGCCCAGCAGTGGGACAATTATAGGCTGTTTACTACTACTACTACTACTACTCTAATTTGAAATGACGTTTACATGACAGGAACAAAACACGGAATAACTATTCGGACCTTATTCTTTGTTTATTTGTAAGGGGCATACAGTAAAGATAGATGCATATAACTATTTAAGTATTCCACAAAATATTTTATCCATTCCTCAAAATATTTTTATCTTTTGTATATGTATGAATAAATAGAATTAAAAAAAATATAAGTATCATACATTGATAACTGTTACCAATCTACACTAAGTTTTTCTCACAGTCGACGCAAATGCTTTTCCAACGAGGCTGTCCGCTCTGTTATCGCCTAGAAGGCTTTCAAGATATGTAAATAAGGACAACCGACTGGATCACTAGCATTTATGATGCTTGTTACTGTTGCACAAGAGCATATAAGCCTCACAGCTATAACACCGATAATGATACTTATTTCAATGGAGGAAGGCGGTACAAAGGGCAAAGAGATGCAATGCTGGTAGTACCTTTGTAATAAGTAAGTCTGCATCCGTCTATGGTCTTGCCTAATGATCGCATCTCTGAATAAATAGATAGACAGACTGAAAGATGATCATGTTTGTATTATACAGCCCACCGGTAAAACAACGTTTAATCACCACCATGTATACTTCCGAGTCTGAAGCGTCATTAGTTGGACCATAGGAATGCAATTTGCAAATTGCTTTCAATAATTTTAAGGAATATGTTATAGCGATAGAGGACTATGAAGGATTTTATATGAACCCCATCCCCACCCTACAACAGTTATACGTGTCAACTTGTTCATTGGGACCCAAAAAAGTCTAAAGTACCTGTATTAGTTGCAAAAACTATTGGGTTTATTTATATTAAAAAAAAAATATTGTTACTATGGAATAAAGGTTACCTTACTTATATGAAAACATTATTAAGATCACCATATTCTAATCCTTTTTATTGTACACTAAGTAAATGTGTAAGTGAAAAAGAAAAATATATAAAAAAAAGCTAACCTAACCTAACCTAACCTTTTTTTTCCCTGGGGAGTATTCCCAACAGTAAAAAGTACTTGTATCAAATCTGTTGGATGGTGACGTTTCTTCTCATTGTCCTTTCTCTCAATAAAACTAGTCCAGCAACAGTAGGTTTCGTGGTAATCGCAAAAATCGACCTGCCAAATCTAAACAGCTGTAATCACTAAGTTTAAAATGATTTACGTCAAAGATATTTAACCGCTACTTGTTATGTCAAAGTGAAATCAATAAAATGTAGCTGTATAAAGAAATATAGCTTTACAACAACGCTATGTATTTACACAATTTTATGGCAATAGAAGTTTATCTTATCTTGTATCTTATCTAAAGTTAATGATTTACACTAAACTTTGCTAAAGCCGATAAAGCTACATTATGCCCAATTCTGTCAATTAAACAAAACTACTACTAGCATACTTTATAACAGAAATACAGCAACAGGACATTTAAACTTAGTATTAACAATTCTTTTAACTTAATTATTAAAGAAAACCTTATGATAGTGTACGTGGGTTCATTTCCATCCATTCGTTTGTTGCAATCGCAGCACAAAAGCACCGCATCTGTCATTGCCACCGCAGAAAACGCATTAAAGTTAATACAGCTGATTCCAATGGCAAATTCCTAGACAATAAGGGCAGGGAGTACCACCCAATAACATCGAACTATGGTAACAGCTGAAAACGCATCACTATTCTTTTAATATATTTCGTTTATTAAATTTACATTTGAAGAAAATTATTTAAATATATTTTCTCATTGATACCTATATCTTTACGGTTATTCTTATATCTATGAAATTAATAAAGAGGTTAAGTTATGACCTTGTTTGTTTGTTTGAGGAGTGTAATCTCTGGAACTAAATTGGGCTATATTTTAATTTGATAAAAAAATATTATTTTTAAAGTCTCAATGCGGACGAGAACGCAGGTAAAGTGCTAGTATAATATAAAACATTAATAATTCAGATTAGTACCTAGCTATGTACTGCGCTTGTCGTGTGTAGTAAGTAGCGTTGGGAAAATAGTGAGGTCATGCTGCAAGTGTGGCCGGCAGACTGCATTGCAAAAAATATTTGCAATTGTTCCATCTACCGTCCGACCCAACACACACATACACTCATACCGCACCTTTCAGGGTCTTCGTAAAATTTGCATAAGCACTTACCTTGGCAAGAGCCTGGGTAGTCGAGGGCAAGGTGCTTGGTCCGCCTTCTGCAGGCGCGCCGGCGCAGCCTACACAGCGAGGAGTACGTGCGGCCGTCCGTCCCGCAAACGGAGCCGACGCGCCGACACGCAGCTGCGCAGACGCACCGGGCGCGCCCATCGCGCACCACGCATCGCCGGCCGGAGCCACAGGACACGCCTGCGCACGATTCTGTTGACAATGAGATACGTCAAAAACATAATTCCACAGCATATCCTTGGCACTTTTTGGCTATTTAAAATAGAGAAGCTAGCAAACAAAGAGACGACGAAAGTTGATAGGATTTTTTTCGCGGAATACCCTCTTCTGCTCTTCGGAGAGGCTTCAAAGATTTTACGAAGTAACTGGTCAAATAGTACCAAAGTATTACTCGAAGAACCTACTAATATGTTTGCTAGTTGTTCTCAGCGGAACAATAAAATGGTGGTTTGTCGAATAGTAACGAAGTTCTCAATATCCTAAAGAGGTTTGGTGTATTTTTTACACAGCGAGGCTTTATTCGATATAATAACAAACGAAACGTGTTAAACGTGTAATTGCACTCCGTATATTAATAAAATCATTGCAAATACGGACGTGTTTCATTCATATAAAATGTTTTTTTATTAATTGTAAAGTATCGCTTTACCCCCTCCCTACTCATCTTTTCAATTATCGCGGCGGCCAACGCTCTCTGCCCCAATTAATAAAACAATGCTTTATAGTTTCCAAGTGGAATCCGTTAATGATTTTCATTGTTCAGGTTTGCAATGATTTTAACTAAAGACTTTCCGTAACTATTTAAATGTATATTTACGTATAATAGCTGTTGGTCTTCCTAAAACAAAATAAATAAATGAAATAAATATATAAATCTATCATAGTACATAGTATAAGAAAGTCCCGAAACACTGTGTGTGTGTCTGTTAGGACGGGCTAATCTTAGGAACCACGGCACGGATTTTGATGCGGTTTTTTCCAAACGATACAGCGTCTTTCGAGGGTGGTTTATAGACGAAGCAACACGAGTGAAGCCGGACCGGGTGGGTCGCTATTGTAATTAATTTCCTTCCTCAATATGCAAGAACAAAACTATTTCTCCGTAACTGACGTAAATATGACAAAAAAACCAATGTACCCCCTTAAGCTGTTCTTAATTTAAAAAATCCTTTTAGAACATTTTGCATGTTACCTAGTAATGTGTAATATTATTTATTATATATTTATACTCTCTAGGGGTACATAAAGTGTGTGATATTTTTTAGATTTTAGTCATTTTTTATGCTTGCCGGTCTGCCCCTTCAAAAGTTGTCATTTTGAGAAATTGGCATTATACGAAGTTGGCATTGTGAGAAATTGGCATTCTGAGAAGTTGGCATTGAGAGAAATTGGCATTTCGAGAAGTTGGCATTCTGAGAAGTTGTCATTTTGCGAGCGGTTGGCATTTTGCGAAGTTGGCATTACGAGATGAGACGAATTTAAACGTTCAATTTTTAGTTTACAGGCTGGACCTTACGGTGGAGTCACATGGCTTTGGAAATCTTTTTTCAGTGCTTCGTAAGAGGAACACATACCACGTTGTGCTGTTGCGTTACGTTGAGTTGAGTCAGTTGCCACTTATCATCGCAGGCAGTACACGGAACACCACCAGATAGAGCTTTGTAGAAGAATATCTCGCCGCTGTCGAGGTCGCGGGGGCTCCAGTCGCCGGGGCACGCGCCCCCCACCCGCAGCACGGCAACTGAGATACCAGCCGAGTTGCATGCAGTCATTTAGTTGCTACTCACCATCGCAGGCAGTGCACGGAACACCACCAGATAAAGCCTTGTAGAAGAATATCTCGCCGCTGTCGAGGTCGCGGGGGCTCCAGGCCGCCGGGGCGCGCGCCCCCCCCGCCGCAGCACTCCGCGCGCCCCACCCGCAGAGCGGCGACTGAGCTGCAGCGCCCGCCGCGGTCCATACCCGTCCAGCAGATCCCAGCTGATGACACAAAGAGTTAGATATTTAACAAAAATACATGTTAGATAAACAAAATAAAAGACAAAACAATGCCGAAAATTTAAATTTGGTTTACTAAAATGGAAGGTTATTGTTATTTCTAAGTTATATGCATTCACTCAATAGTATCTTAGAGCAGGCAGCAAAGTAAGAGTTTTACTAATGATCGATTAGAATGGCAAGAAGCAGTACAACCTAGCGATACAAACTGTACTTTTTTTCACTTGAAAAAATAGTGAAAAAACCTCAAATGTCACTAGTGATAATTTTAATGATGTTCTTGAAAGATAGTTGTAACTGTTCTGTGGTTTCTAGAGTCGCTCTTCTTTTTTTAAAGAATGTAACGAATATGTAATGAAGATCTTTGAAGACTTCACACCGACAAGAAAGTTAGATATCAACTCAATTCTTCTGAATTTGTATACGCTAAAAAGTTAAGGTTGGTTTAAATGTTTCTATCCACCTTAACAAAACTAAGACAGCGTCGGTTTGAAACGCGGTTGAAATTTCGTCTACGTCTTGGAATAGAAAGGTAAAAAAATGGGATATTCTATAACCCAAAGTGTTATCAAAGTTTTTGTTTGCACAGGTACGGAAAATCCTAATGTTAATCTTAATGTGGTCGTAAAGAAATCTGTATAAACTCAATGCGGATACTTTACGAGTGCTCGGGTCGAACGCTTTGATTATTTTTTAGTTGTTTACTAGATGTGTGTGTAATGTCGGTTCCAGACTAAACATTGCAAGTGAGTACAGGAAATTTTTTGTAGCTATATTCTTACCAGACAGCATTGAGTTGGATCAAATGAATAGTTATTTACTGTTCAAGCTGGAAACAAAATATTTTTCTTAAATTCTAATTTGGGTTTATGGTCTATCCAATTCAGTTGTCGTAAGATGGCATTTAATAACATCTAATCATCAGTGTCTAGTGGTTAAACCCAAAGCTGGTGGTGGTGTGGGGTTTTGCTAATAACACAATTTTACTCAGTTTGTGTGGTCATTCGCCCAATTTCGCCTGGCTTGCCCCCTCGCACTATCTTATCTAAGTCATAACTTGTCGAGCATCCGAATGTGTTCGTGAAAAATATAATTAAAACCTATTTCCCACTACTAGGCAAAGGTCGTCCCAACTTTCCATACGTCTCGTTCTTTAACGGTTTTTAAGTAGGTAAGTGATACAAGAAAAATAAAATAACACTGCAAAAGGGCAAAAGTCTCCCCAAAAACTTGCCATACGTCTGGATCTTTCAATCCAGATTTTAAGTACCTTATAAATCATTAAAAAAAATTAACCAATACAACGTCTTCAATTGTAGTTTTTTCACACCACCTGCTCGACAATGCCTCTTATATATCATGCAAACCTTACTCAAAGTAAATCATTATAGCCCTTGTCTTTTGCCGGGGTGTAAATGTTGTACTGAATTTCATTATAACCCGCCGGGCAGTAATGTGATTCTCACTTCTCTTAGTTCTTATTGTTTATGCATTTAAAGTCTAATTTCGTCAAAATTGCGCGGCGCGCGGCTGCTGCAGCTGCTGGTGGCCGACGGCGAGGAGGTGGACGGCGGCGCGCGCCGCGCCTCATTTATTTGAAAATCGAACTTATTCGAAAATCGAGCTGGCCACGCCACGGCAAGCCGAACGAAAAAAAATCAATACTTAAAACAAAAGCCGCGAGTATTTCAATACGGTGCAATCAGTATCAGACAAAACTGCAAAAGAAGATAGAATAAAACATTAAGAAAAATGTCGAGTGACGAAAGTGATTTAACTCCGGAGTCCATTAAATTAGACGCCTTAGGTATTGTTAAAAACCTACTACCAGAGAAGTCGAAGGAAAAATACTTGAAAGCTTACGACGATTTCCACAAATGGAAAACTGCAAAAGGCGCAAAGTCTGTGTTGGAATCAGTGCTTCTTGTTTATTTCGAGTATTTATCGTGTACAAAGAAGTCCAGCAGCCTGTGGTGTATCTATTCGATGCTCAGGTTAACAATAAGCATCAAACACGACATTAAGATAAATACATTTAGCAAGTTATTGGCATTTTTAAAGAGGAAATCAGATGGTCATCGAGCAAAGAAGTCAAAAGTATTGACAGCGCAAGATGTGGGAACTTTTCTGAATGAGGCTCCTGATCACAGCTTTCTGGCCATGAAAGTAAGTATGAGTACTGCCTACTTTTTAGTTTACGTTTCTAGTACCTACCTATAATAGCTCTATAAAATAGTTAATGAATAAAAGGGTATTTAAATGGCACACATTTAAAAAATACACATTCTAAGGTTTTGTCGCAAGCTTTTTTATAATATAAAGGTCAAAAAATGTAGTAGTGTATCTATCTATTTACTCACAATCCTATTTTTTGTTACAGGTAGCCTTGATTTTTGGAGTGAATGGCGCATGTCGTGGAAATGAACTCGTAAACATAAAAGTCAATGATATCAAAAAATATGCAGATTTATTGCTGATTAACTTACCAGATACCAAAACAAATAGAGAACGTTCGTTCATAGTTCGTGAAGATTATGCAAGAATTGTTAAAAAGTACCAAGCTCTGCGCCCCTCTAATACAAGGTGGCCGGAAGATTGACGTCCAAAAGAAAAAATTAGGTCTCTCGTGTCGTGGGGTATCCGAATCACCCCCATGTATGTTCCGCGATTTTTCACGGTTTTCGAGTTATGAATTTTTTTCTAAATTTTTGAGAATTTTCGAGCGATCAACTTAAAAAATTTCTAGAAAAAAAAGTAGAAGACTTTTTGTATTTTTTTTTTGCAACGAAATCTTCATAAGTTGTACTTTTATGCATAAAACAATTAGCTTCGTAACTTTGATGAAAATTTGGAAATGCAGGTCTCAAGAATAAAAAATACGATTATTGAATTATGACTAGAACATTAAGATTAAAATTAAAAATCTAAACAGATGACTGCATGGTTTTTTAGTGATCCTAAAACATGCGACATACTCTCAGCTTTCATACTCATTAAAAAAAAGTAGTACTTAATGAGCTACTTTTCCTAGAATCGGCCTTCAAAGACAGCCACGGGGCATTTAAAAAAAAATCCATGTGATTAAAACAAAAAGTCTTGCTATTTTATGGTTCCTAATGTTAAATTGGTTTGTTAACTAACCAAAAAATGCCTAAAAAATTGACATTTTGTTTAATTTTAGTTTTAAATTTTATCAATTCTGCGCGTTGCATTCTTGCGAATCATGGGTTGTAATAGTGAACGCGATTATTTTACCTGCAATTACAATAGGTCGACCGCGAGGATAGAGACGGAATAATTGCCATCTCTCTCACTCTCAGTAGCGCGGGCGACAACCCAAGCCAACGCCAAAATGTTATCTCAGTCGTACTCACTTTGTGTTTACTGCTACTCGTGTCGCCATCGCTCACCCCAAATTTGCTTGCCCTACTTTTTTGACTACTTTGCTCGTTTACTGGACTGTTTTGCCTTCTGATTTGGACTTTGTTTACTTGGAAGTGAAAGAGATGAGTTACACATTAAGTGAATATGCAGAAATGCATTATTTTTATGGAGTTGCACAAGGCAACGGCCGTGAAGCAGCGCGATTGTATCGCGAACAACTTCAACGACGTGGTGGGCCGCAACCTGCACATTATCCCGACCATCGTGTTTTTATTAACACGCACAACACGTTGATGGCAGGCCACATTCCTGGTCAACGCGGTGGTCGTGAAGGAATCCCTCGAGTCGATCCAGATCGCAGAGAAAGAGTGCTCGAAGAAGTTCAGCGAAATCCGTCCACGAGTACGAGAAGAATGGCTCGTGCTCTGGGCATCCCAAGAACGTCTATTCAAGCCATACTTCACGATGAAGGATATCACCCTTTCCATATCCGACGAGTTCAAGCTTTGCTACCTGCAGGCTACCCATTGCGCGTTGAATTTTGCCAAACCATGTTACGAAAACAGCAAGAAGATCCTGGATATTTCGATAAAGTTTTGTGGACCGATGAGTCACGATTTGAGCGATTTGGAATATTCAATATTCATAATTACCACTCGTGGGCAATCGAGAATCCACACGAAACGAGAGATTCATCTTTTCAACACTGGTTTAGTGTTAACATGTGGTCGGGTATCCTCAACGGCGAACTTATTGGCCCGTTTGAATTGCCATCCAGACTTAATGGAGAAATTTACAAAAACTTTTTAGAAAATGAACTACCATTGCTGCTGCTAGATGTGAATCTTCAGCTTCGACGCACCATGGTTTTTCAAAATGATGGCGCCCCGTGTCACTACGCAACGCAAGTCCGAAACCACTTAAATGAAACTTACCCCAACAGATGGATCGGACGCAGCGGACCAATCAGATGGCCTCCACGCTCACCTGACCTTAACCCAATTGACTTCTTTGTGTGGGGCTATTACAAGGAAATCGCTTACGCTCGAGAATGTTCGAGTGAACAAGAACTTAGAGAAAAGATTACAGAAGCCGAACGTGTTGTGAGAGAGAATAGGGAAGCTTTTAGACGATTAAAAGGCAATTTTTTACGAAGGTGTAGAATGTGCATTGCTGCTGGTGGTGGCCACTTTGAAAACCTTTTGTGAATTTAAAAAATAAATTTTCTTTCTGATTACCATCTCTGATTTATTGACAAAACCACCTCTTACTTAAAACGTTTGTTAACTAATCTCTTAAGAATTTTTAGTTATCAGCAAATTGACAACCTTAAAATTAAAAACTCAAAATGTTATCTAATCTTAGCTTTTTTGCGGCAATTTTTGGTTAGTCAACAAACCAATTTAACATTAGGAACCATAAAATAGCAAGACTTTTTGTTTTAATCACATGGATTTTTTTTTTAAATGCCACGTGGCTGTCTTTGAAGGCCGATTCTAGGAAAAGTAGCTCATTAAGTACTACTTTTTTTTAATGATTATGAAAGCTGAGAGTATGTCGCATGTTTTAGGATCACTAAAAAACCATGCAGTCATCTGTTTAGATTTTTAATTTTAATCTTAATGTTCTAGTCATAATTCAATAATCGTATTTTTTATTCTTGAGACCTGCATTTCCAAATTTTCATCAAAGTTACGAAGCTAATTGTTTTATGCATAAAAGTACAACTTATGAAGATTTCGTTGCAAAAAAAAAATACAAAAATGTCTTCTACTTTTTTTTCTAGAAATTTTTTAAGTTGATCGCTCGAAAATTCTCAAAAATTTAGAAAAAAATTCATAACTCGAAAACCGTGAAAAATCGCGGAACATACATGGGGGTGATTCGGATACCCCACGACACGAGAGACCTAATTTTTTCTTTTGGACGTCAATCTTCCGGCCACCTTGTATAAACACCAACAGATTTTTTATCGGTTACAGTAATGGCAAATGCACCAGGCAAGTCATTGGCAAGAATAAAATCAGCGCCATGCCAAAAGAAATTGCAAAATACCTCAAATTGCAAAATCCCGAGCTCTATACGGGTCATTGTTTGAAGAGAACATCGGCAAGTCTGTTGGCAGATTCAGGAGCAGATATGGCCCAGATAAAACGTCATGGTGGCTGGAAATCCGATGCAGTAGCGGAGGGCTACATAGAGAATTCCATACAAAACAAAAACAAGATAAGCTGTCGTATTGGTGACAACATTCATCTGAAAACTACGTCCATTATTGATGATCCTTGGAAACCTTTGCCACCACAGCCATCTAGCTCAAAATATATCCCGTCAAGCCCACTGCCTCAAGCACCACCTTCCCCAACCTTTACTGTGCCAAACGACCCTCACACGCAAGGTTCTGATGTATTGGGTGCTGCTACTCAAATAAATTCCACCTCAACTAACATAAGCGTACCAAAAAATATAACCATATCTTTACATAACTGGACTAATGTATCAAACATCAATTTTAATTTTTAATTTACTTTTTATTGTTATTTACTGTGCCAATTATATATAATTAGTAATGAAAATAGTATTTTAATAAATAAAATACTTTTTCTAGTAGCCTTGGTTTTTATTGTCTCGCAAAAGGTGAGAAAAGTAGAGTATACTCCTCAGGGATAAAACTGATTTTGCCTTGGGCGCGCTAAAATCCTTCACTGCTCTCAGGACTCCATTTTAATTTCCTCGCTTCGCTCGGGAATCAACTCAAAACCCCCTCGCTACGCTCGGGAGTTAAATCTGGAGTCCTTCGTTACGCTCAGGATTCAAATATCGCGCCCGTGACATAATACAGTGCTTTATCCCCTTGGTGTACAATCTACTATTAAACAACAACTCGATAATAGCAACCACCCTATTAGGTATCATGCACCGGCTGCGCCCGCGCATGAGTCACGGCGGGCTAGACGCGCGGCAGACGGCCGCCCCGCCGCCGTCGAACCGGCCCGCCTTCGTTAGGGTTGCCATCAGAGAAAACGCTAAACCAGAACCGGCGTCAAAGAAAGTAAATTCCGTATTACATTTATTTGCACTTCAATTTATGCTGTTGGCTCTCTCCAAACGTTGCAAATATATCAGTACAATCTGCTCTAATTTAGTAAGCCAAAGGAGCCTTACTGCCTTACTGTCAATAACTACGTCTTCATCATCCGATCTTAACATTTAAGTAAATATTAAGGATCAGTGAAATCTACGTAAGATATATTTATCATAATCTTCACATTAATAATATTTATAATTCCAAGACATTAACCGCCTTACAAATAAACAAAGAAGGTCCGAATAGTTATTCCGTGTTTTGTTCCTGTTATGTAAACGTCATTTCTAATTAGAGTAAAAGAGACAAAACTCGGAATGACTATTCGGACCATAATCTTTGTTTATTTGTAAGGGGGTAAAAGTATAAGAAAATATAAAAGAAAAAGTAACTGCATATAAATTCTATCTTGTAAGCGTGTTGGATGTAAATCTGTAAGCTACAAGAAATTTTAAGTAATAAATAAATAAAACCTCTTCAAAGTATGAACCATCTTTTTGTTTGAACAAGAATATAAGTAAACATAAATTAGGTACCTACTCACTCAAACAAAGTAACACCATTTAGGGAAGTTTATACACAAAGCTTAACCTTCCACATGTCTTTACTGAGATCCATCTACGCTTTGCAATCGTAAAAAGTTTAATAACTTCTGTTATCAGTTATTAGCGAATAAAATAACGTTGTGGCGTTAATTATCTACATAAAAGTAGTAAAAGCTTGAGTTCGGTTTAAATGCCGTATTCAGAGACGTTAAATAACATTGACGATTATTTAACACCTAAAACTTTATATTACTTAAGTAGGTAATGTTTGAGACTTTTTAAATTATTTTTTATGAAGTAATCACTAACATGACGTATTACCATTATAGAGTTATTATGTCATTAAAAGTCATTATGTATCAGTTCTTTATAACCTTAAACCTATTTTTGAAGTTTTACGTGTTGTAAGACTTCGTTTTTAACTCAATCTACCGTACAACTCTTAGTTTATATTAATAATACTACTTGAAATTTACCTAATGCTAAACGCGAGGCCAATAATAATATAATAATAAAACCAAGTTTTTAATTAACTCAAAATACGAATTTCTTTTAACCCAAGGGGTTTAATAAACGCTCAATTAATGAACGATCACTCTTATCTGATTAACGATCAAAAAGCTACTCTCCTTCAAGAAAATCTCATAGTACCTACCAAAAATACTTTCTTGTCTTTCTTTCTGTCTCTCTTTCTTTTCGAAGTCGAACCGTACTAGACAGAACAGAGCAAAATGAAAAAAATGTATTTCGCCAACGGTATTTCAAATTGACGTATAATATGTACCTATATTGCAATAAATATATTTGAATTTGACAACTAGTTAAATCAATAAAAACGCTATTCCACAGTTCGGTTCCAAGCTACTAACAATGATGTATCGTGTATAAAACGACATTACAAGACATTGTTATCACAAGACCCATACAAAAGAACATCGATTTGAAAGGTGTTAAACACGTAGGTGAAATGTGCCATTTTTATAATATAACTATTTATAAGATAGAATGAATTTTTATCCGTTATTTATACAGCGTCAAAGCGTCTGGAAATATTTGTCAGAAATACCTATCCTAACGGGTCTTTCTCTATAAACACAGCTATCGATGAGAAAAAAAGGAAAAATAACTAAAAACTTACGTCCTTACTAATAAACAAAGACTAAGGTCCGAATAATTATTCCGTGTTTTGCTCCTGTCATGCAAACGTCATTTCAAATTAGAGTAAAAGAGACAAAACACGTTATAACAATTCGGACCTTATTCTTTGTTTATTTGTATGGCACTTAGTTTCCGTATAGTAGTGGTCAGGGACACTGGCCACATCGCGGGTAAAAAAAAAAGGTAATAGTGAGTTAAGGGTGGGCCGACCAAAAAATGCCAAAAATGCAGTTACGGTTAAGTAAATATAATTGAAAATACTATCGTAATAAATGAACAAAATATATATTTAGTATCATAGGGAACGTGTTTACAATTTGTCAGAACCATAAATTCATAACACGCTATAGTTTTTTCTACAATATCATTTAAAGTTGGGCAAAGATCATGAAAACGAGTGGCGGCGTTTAGTAGATTTCTTATAGTTTATCTAAATTATTGTACCTCTGATTTTGTCTAAACAATCATCAATGGATAAACTACAAATTGCTAGACTACATTTTTGATTCATCAGGTGGTTATTTAAATAATATATTTTTATTAAGCACCTTAAATTTCCCATACAAAATTAGTATGGCCGCGCGGCATCAAATAAATATGGACGACGACATTTCAAATAAAACATATGACACTTGTCACTTACGGACGGCGCACCCTTAAGGTACTTGCAGACAAAAAATTGTAATGAGGGTGATTGTCCGACATTTTAAGCCCAGTTCGACAGAGTTTTCGTCGTCAAAAAATAACATAGATTTCTATTGAAATATTACGGGATGACAGATGGGAAGCAGGTGGTCGCACGCAAGCAATTGTTGCTATAGACTAAAATTAGTTGCTGACTCTTAAGTTTAATGATTAAAGAAAAAAATGTAGATCAATGGTTCTTGTTGAACACTAGGGCCACTACCCTAGTTTATTAGTGCTAATCTAATGCTAATAAATAAAATAAAGAGAAATAAAATAAATAATAAAAATTTATAAATAGCTTGCCTACTAACTTCTTAACTGATCTTTAGTATTTGTAAAAATATTTTGATCGGATGTTAATAACGGTAGTTGTTGACATTGAATGGGCGCCTTTTGCTTTCAAAGTAAAAAAGTAAATAGTGGTGAATAATTTCGGCGGGCTGGTTAGAACCACGATAGCTCAATTGGGAGAGCACCTGACCCGGTCAGAAGGGTGCAGGTTCAAATCCTGCTCGTGGAATTTTTTTCAACATTTGTGTTTTAGTAAAGAGAAATATTTAAAAAATCTGTACTTTTCTTATACTTGTAAGTGCAAGTTAATGATTAATCACAAATTAAATAACGCATGAAGATTAGCCAGTTACACTCATCCATTCAAATAAGAAACCGTATGCATTTATCGCGTTCCGTATTCAGAGAGGTCGAACTGACTATCAGTGTAAAACATGTTTTTAACATATATGTTAAGTACCATGTTCACACTGCTCTAGTAGTACAATAGTAGGTATGCAAATAAAATTGATTATGGCATGATTTCGAGTCGGTCGGCGCGCGGTCGTTGACTCTCTGGTATTGTTAGTGTCTTTATAAATAATTATCGCATACCACGGCGTGGTTTTGGCGCCACTTTTTAACTCGAACACGTTTCTTTTTCGTTTTTACCTTTTCACTGTATTGGGATTTGTGAATGTTAAAATTTTAACGTTCCTCCTCTTGAAATTTTACAAAGTAAAGAAGTCTCTAATTAATATAATGAATATTTACAAAGAGCTTTTATAATGTGCGTAAAGTATAAAAAGATGAAAACGATATGCAACCTCCTCAATTTTCTTTGCAGTTAGATACAAACCTTTTTATTGAACATGAAATTAATATAAAATAAGAAACTACTGCTAGCTAACATACGTTGGATGGACATAACAATTAAATACAATAAAATAAAGCTATGTAGGTACAAAGAATTTTCCAATGAATGTCTTTATTCATGTAGAGTCAGTGCCGTTCAAGATGATCGCGCATCTAACACGCTTTTTTAAACCACCTACCTGTCTAGACCGACATATTTTTATCAACAAACGAATTAATGAAAATAATGCGTATTTATAAACAGTTAACTACGGTGACCCGAAACGACAATCTCTCACGGACACCGAACCTCTCAATAATATAACTTTTATTTCAGGCGTAGCACATAAATTGTGTTGGGTAACAAATGAAACTTTTTTTTTCTTTTAGCTTCGTGCGATTAGCACATTTAGCCAGTGTCAAAGTAATTTCTCTTACAAGTAATACATAAATAAACAATATTTCCTTCCTGTATGATGATGATGAATGATAATAGAAATGAGAAGTGAGAAATGATATGCCCCCCAACCCCTCGAGTATCTCAGTAAAGATGTGGGGTTTTACTAAGTCCTCGGGCTTACTTCTTGAGAGAATTTGAAAAGTGACGTTGCACTGTTTTGTTTCATATGCCAACACTCATGCACACTTACGAACACTTAACGGTTAATAATCCACCATTATTTCACATTAATATTCGACTTAACACAAATTTTAGAAAACAAAACAAAACCGCAGACATGACTCTTCACTTTCCCGCCAAGAAGTCGCTGAAACTAATAAGTTTAAGTTAAGTTTAAGTAATAATCTATGTTAGTATTACATTGTTTTTTTTCTTTATAGGTCTACATCAAGGATCGTTCACCATCACCTAATCGCAACTCTTCATGGTCTTCTTGGGCAGCAGCTGTGGCTGTATCGACGGCAGCACCCCGCCCTGGGATATCGTCACCCCGGTCAGCATACGGTTCAGCTCATCATCGTTTCTGATCGCCAACAATATGTGACGCGGCTTAACACTGCTCTTTTTGTTGTCCTTCGCTACATCCGCTGCTAGCTCGAGGATTCCAGCTGCTAAGTATTCTAATGCTGCTGCTAGGTAAATGGGAGCTCCACCCCCTATTCTTGGCGTGCAGTTGCCTTTGCGTAGGATCTTGTGGATGCGTCCTACGGGGAATTGGAGGCCGGCTCTCGACGAGCGTGTCTTGTTTTTCTTGATTGGTGGTGACATGGTGGTCGAGTTCAATGAGTCCATGGAAGCTGTGCTCGGACTGTCCCGTTCTATTCCAAGATCCGTGTCCGTGCTAAGGCCTCTTTCAAATTAGGCGTTTTGTATCTTTTTTTTTTGAGAGATATTGCTGATTGCCTCCAACGGCATTTTCAGCGTCACCGGGCTTTTTTGGGGGCGGCGAGGTACGTAAAGGGTACCTCAAGCCGTGTGAAACGAATCACCTTCGGAGGTTTTCTAGAGGGAACGGCATCACACACTTAAAAGTGCGTGTCCCCGTGCCCTACTAGATTCTCCGAAGGATTCGGCGGACCTCTGTCGTGCGTTCACACTGCGTTCCATATTAAAACAAGCGTGCGGCTGTCGTGCGGCTGGCGTTTAATATGAAAACGCACGGCAGCAGAGCGGTCCGACACGAAACGTCTAAATTGAAAGCGCCCTAAGCGCCGTATTATCTTACCTTCTGGGCCCTCTTTATTTTGTGCGCATATCTAGAGCTAGACACTCAAGTACAGCCTATAACTGTCCCACAGCTGGGCAAAGACCTCCATCATTGAAATCAAGTCATCATCTGGGAGTTCTTATATGAAGAGTGTCTAGCTCTAGATAAGGGGGAGTTCTAATGGCATCCTAGCGGTAATAGCAAGGAAGTTTGACTGTCCCATTCTTAGCCATTGGAACCGAGTGCATAATGGACAGAGTGGGACATTCAAATTTTTAAAGTATTGTGTTCTTTTGTGTTTGTTTGTTTTTTATTTTTAAATTACTAATATATCATTAAGCATGTTACTAATCAACTATGTATGGACTAAGTGGTCTGAAATAAATGTTTTATTATTATTATAAGTAAGGTTTCACGTTAGTTTTCGTGTTTCTTTCGCTTAACTCCAATTGATTCTTGCGCTTAACCATAGCGAAGTGAGAAGTTGTAATAAAATTGCGATATTTTTACCTGAATAGGAAAAAAAATTAAAATATTTGTAGACATTTAAATAATCCATTCTGTAATAAAAAGAATAAATGTCAAAATAAAATTCTTAAAAACTTATGAATATCCCACTGCTGGGCCTTCACACACATGAACACATGTACACTCAGCAAAAAAGTTGTGTAACTATTTAAACCCATGTCTCAAAACTGTACTATATAAAGTACTAGTGGCCGCTCGCAATTTCACCCGCGTGGTTCCCGGTTTCACCCGCGTGGTTTCCGTTCCCGAGGAAATATCGGGATAAAAAGTATCCTATGTGTTATTCCCAGTTACAAACTATCTGTATGCTGAATTTTATCCAAATCCATTCAGTAGTTTTTACGTGAAAGAGTAACAAACATCCAAACAAACTTTCGTGTTTGCTATAGAGTAATTCACAGTTTATCATTTCGCCGCGAGAAGTGCGTACATAGTTTGGAAGATTGTTCGTCTATTATCGTATGAATTCTAATACGGACGAAAACAAACATATAATTAGAGATGTCAAATGCGGTCAAATCGCAAAAATAGCTGCGAGCAAACCACGACTGAATGTAAGAACAGTAACTCTTGTTTAGTAGTATTTCTTAAAGTATGTAGGAATGCCTTTAAAGTTTTTTTTTAATATTTTACGCGTAAGACAAGGCCGTGAAGGTGGAAGCGCACATCACCCGGAATCCTCAACTACTGAGACACTGGATATCTTGTCTCTATCTGCCGGAACACAACAATGCTGTAAACATTGATTTGGCAACACATTTAGGTAAGATGGTGGTAGCTAGCCAGGCGGACAATCAAGCCCAACCAACCAAAACCAAACCGAGTAAACAAACACGTACCCCCCGCTGGGAATAGAACCCGAGACCTCTGGGTCTAAACTAGTGGTCTTAACCACAGAGGCGGTTAAAGATTATTATTATTGTTGCCACCTACCACCACTGAACCACCAATCCGCAATGAGCCCGCGTAGTGATTTATTTATTGATTTGGGACAGACCAAATTTTACGCGGGCAAATCCGCGCGCCGAAGCTAGTTGTGTTATATTTTATATTATAGCTATAATACCTAGTTGGGTTACATTATTATATTAGGTACCATATACTATATTTTTACTAAGTACTACAAAAACTTTGAGATTATCCATCTCTGCTCATCATTTAGCAAAACTTTTATTATGGGACCAAAACGGAAATCGTAAAAAAACAGCTGTTCCATACATAAAATGTTTTTGTTTTGTTTATATAATTTTTAACGCAAATTTTGTTGCGAACCAATTTTGTTGTTCCATACATTTTCATCATGATATGCAGATCCTTGGGGGAGGCCTTTGTCCAGCAGTGGACGTCTTTTGGCTGAGATGATGATGATGATGATGATACATTTTCATCGAGTTAGGATTAGATTATGTATGAGATCGAGAATCAGGTAAAAAAATATATACGATTTTAATCAGCTTAACAATTTGAGACGATTTTAGAGTTTGAGTTTTGCAAAATGATGATCAGATATTAATAGTAATAAAAAAATAAACCAGGCAGGCGACAGTTCTGAACTGATTTTAACATTCATACCTACTGTTCATTACGGTTATACTGTGGCTCAACCGCACTCATTATTGAAGCACATGAATGACACCAGAATAACTCAATGTCTCCAACTAATTTTAGATGGCCCGTCACCCGTATTAATTGGCCACAAACAATCCACCTCTTGTCAAAATAAAAACAATCCGGGAACCGATTGCTTTTAGCAGAGAACGCGATGGAAACCACCTGGTTTCTTGGTATACCGATATATCGAAAATTATGAATTGATAACAAACATTTTGCGTCATCGCAGCAGGATATACGATTATAAAAAGTTGATTGATTTGATGATCAGAAAATAATAAATACATTATACATTTGTAAGCAGTTAGCTATCCTAAAATAAATATTAAATAAAAAAATTTGATCGCAATGAAATTGTCAAAACTTATATATGACTATTCCTTGGGGGAGGCCTATGTCCAGCAGTGGACGTCTTTTGGCTGAGATGATGATGATGATGATGATATATGACTAAGAAAACATTATTAAGACTTTTAACACAAATACAGGTATGTTAATATATAGAGAAGTTATAACACGCGTAAATGTAATAGTTTAAATAAAAAACACTTTTAAAGCCAAAAGGGCTCAGCTTAAAGTTGCGGCTTGCTGCATCTAAGCTGGTTCTATTTTGCTGGATCCATAATAATGAGACAGGAGCATATTTAAAAGAAAGAATGCTGTCTTTATACAATTATAAGTTAATTTGTAAAAATATATAAATTTTATAAAAAATTTCGTTTTAGATTTAGAAAATACATTCGCTGACACTGAAAACTGAAAAGCTTTTATTTTATTATTAGGTACTCGAGTAAAATTTTTAATCAAATACGTATTCGCAACAACATTTCATTGTTTACATTCTTGACTTGTTACGTATATTGACTGAGAAACCTATCCCTACCTAAAAAAAAGTTAATTAAAATAACTTTAAAAAAATAGAACCTGTAACCATAAGGCAACTAGGAGAGAGAAATTAAGATTATTTCGGTGAGCTACAAGTATTTGCTACATGTTAGGACATACATAAAACCAAAAAGAGAATAACAAATTGATACAGCCAGATGAATACAATTTCGTGCGAGTCTACGCATAGGTCCCTAGGCCAATGTTAGGGCGGCTAATTTAAATTTTTGATTGTTAGACAGCCCGCCGGCCTACTTAGCGTTGCTGGGGCGGCGAAGGACAAAAACAGGTGTCTGGGGCAGATGATAGTTTGCATAATATCATAGTCGCCGTCTAGCCACTCCATTTTGTTAATATTAAAATTGCAAATGGCGACTACGAATTTATAATGCATATTATACAGTTGGCAACGAGCCGCTGGACCCTTTAGCACTTTCGCAGAGCCACTTTTGTAAATCTGACGAAGCGTCTGTCGATTTCTAGTAATGTTACTTTGACATCATGACTATGACATGATATGAAAGCGTTCAGTGACTTAAAACAATTTTTTTTACTGTTCGTGGCTTTGATTCATACATAGGTGAAATTTCTGTTGTTTTGTAGATAAGATAAGATAAGATAAGATTTTATTGTCATAACTGTGGACATTAGTTGTTACAAAGAAATTGGTATCAACAGTCTGTCCATTTCGGACGTACCTACAATAATAATTACATTTAAAATTTAAATTCAAAAGACTAATAAAATAATTAAATTATGAAATAACCATTATAAATGTCAGCATTAAAAAATAAAATATATTTCTATTAATAATCATTAAAAATTCATCCAAATTTTAAAAACATTTTTTAATTAACCACTCTTTTAGAGTTCTTTTAAAATAGGGTTTTTCGATAGATTTAATATGTACTGGATAACCAGTAAGTAATTATTAAAGATTTTATTTTATTTTAATCACAGTACTATTTCCATAAATATAACTAGGAGATCCAATGGTACTTACCTACATCATAAGCATATTGACAGCAATATTTCTTTTTGGATTGATTTTTTGAACAAAAACAGCTCTAAAAAGCAAGACATAATATTGAAATCATATTATTAATTACCTAGATACGCATATCAGTTTTAAAGAAGGTTTATTGAAGTCGGGTGGCTGGGGGACAATTTTGTTTCATCTGAGGGCTGTTTTTCAAACGTCAGTTAAAATTTATTCATTGAATAATTTTGACATAATGACATATTCTCCTAGAAAATATGTCACAATGACAATATTATTCGTTGGATAAAACTTATCTGAGGATTGAAAAATCGGACCTTAAACTTTTATAGTTGTTCCATTATCTCCACTTTTTTATTGTAAGAGCCCCACCAGACTTCAATAGACCTTCTTTAAAACTGATATGCGTAATTAATAATATGATTTCAATTTATTATTTCTTGCTTTCTAGAGCTGTTTTAACCTTTTTTAGTTTCCTGTTTTTTGAAGTCAGTTTTTTTTTTGTCAAAAAATATTTTACTTCACGATTTTTAGTGATGGGTAGACCTAACAAGAAAGCTTCTAGGATGCGGAAACGTCGGCCTAGTAGGTAGTGGTATTTCTATGTAAAACTTCAATCTTAATTAGGTATTATTTTTGTACGAACTGAATATTTTAGCATATTGAACCGTATGAAGTAAGCCCAACAAAAGGTATATGCTGTAAATCGTTGAGGAATTCCCTCGACTGTCTATGGTTTCCATCATCAGACCCTTATGGGTGCAAAGTTCTCATCAATAGAAATGAATTAAGTCCAAACACAAGGTAGCTACTGTATACGTTGAGGAGTTCCCTTGACTGTCCTTCGTCTTCATCATCAGACCCCTAATGACAGTCACAACCCATCTAGGTGTAAAATTCTCATCAATACAAATTAATCAAGCCCAAACACCAGGTAATTGCTGTAAATCGTTGAGGAGTTCCCTCGACTGTCTTTCGGCTCCATCATCATATCGACTCCAGACCTTCATTAAATAGTAGTGCTTTAAAATACTTATGAAAAATATTAACAAACGCACTAGTTGCCACTACTATTTTCGAAGGTTCCCCTCGATTTCTTTGGGATGGCATCATCAGATCCTGGTTTCCTTATCATGGTACCACCCTTGGGATATTTCCTTTCTAACAAAAAAATAATCATCAAAATCGGTTCATAAACGACGAAGTTATCCGCGAACACACATACATAAAAAAATACGGTCGAATTGAGAAACCTCCTCCTTTTTTGAAGTCGATTAAAAATGGTTTTTATTATCCTTATTTATATCCTTACAAATACAGACATTTGGGCTACGAGTAGTATATAAATATACATCATTATAATTCATTATTATTTGTTAATCAGAGTTAGATATTTAAAATCTTTAAATACATTTCTTAAAGATTCATAATTATTAATGTTATCCTTATTTCTAAGGCATTTTTTTTGTATTATAAAGGTGGATTGCATATCTATGGAGGAGAATATGTATGGAGGGGGATCAATATAAGTATTCAAGTAATAAATCATCATAATTAATAATAAAGCATAATTCATCATCATCATCCGCTCATTTTATGTCTCCACTACTGGGGCACGAGCCTTCCTTATGGATGGATACTTAGGGAGAACGGGCCATAAACCACTTGGTTTGGTAGTAGTTAACGACTGTTAATGCAGCCGGGACCAACGGCTTTACGTGCCTTCGGAAGCACGGAGGAGCTCGAGATGATAAATGTTTGGTCACCCATCCGATGATCGGCCTTTACGAAAGATGCTTAACCTGCTTAAAAGCATAATTATTCCTTAGTAAAAGTTGTTCCTTAGTAAATGTTCATTAGTAAATAAGTATTTTTTTAGTTTAACACAAATAATTATGATATTAAAAATTTTCCCCTTTCTTATTTTAATGGGATCACGAGATATCTACGGGTGTGTACAGAGACAAAGTCGCGGGTGAGCGGCTAGTATTAAACTAAAGTTATGACTATGACTATGAAATGAGACAGACAACCAGACAATTGTTCCCTTCTGTGATATTGTTCGAGAGAACTAAGTCAAACTAACTTTCACAGAGCGGGGTAAGTCAGTCAACTTGTTCGTCTTTAGTATTGACATTGAATTTGTTTGAGATGTCATTTGATTGGCCTGTTTTTCAACGTTTAACATAGTGAAAGCCCACAAAATAGTCCCCCCGCCCGATCCTCTAAATGCCACTACACATTTACAGAATACATACATTAAACATGCACACTATTAGGCCCAAGACACAGTACTCGTAATAATTACTGCAATTGCCTCTTCATCGCCTTTGAACATTATTTTTAATAGGTTATTTACGAAATGTAGAAAAACATGATGGCGTCTCTCGAAAACAACTGCACTACGATATTAAATGCGTCATAATATTAAAGCAATATGTACCGGCTGTCACATAACATCGCACGGGAGATACGCTGTGTGCACATGGAGTTGACATGCGACAGTCCTGATGATTTGCCAAAGATTACATGAAATCTGGTGCTACCTATGTGACGAAAAGCGTCTGGCACATTTATTATAGGAACAGGGAATACAGATCGCTCATTCGATATCAAAGTTGGTTTAAGCTTCTTTCCCATAGATGTTATTTGTCTGTAAATCTTCATGGATGTATAAATAATTAAGTAATCAAACGCAACACAACTGATGGTTGATATAAAGTTTGTATGTCCTTTATGACAATAAAAATCATTAATTATTTTTCGACTATCGAAGATGGTAGTAAGAGTGGTTTTATTTCAGGCTGTAGAAGCGTTATCTGAACACTTCATATAAACTAAAAACAATATCATTAATTGTGACTAAATAGGTACCTTTTAACCTTACGTTAAATACAGGAAGTAGAAGAAGTTCCACTATGTCGCACTAAGCGCTTCATGTCATCTTTTTTACTGCGCACTGGCAAGGAGTGGAATTCTCAACCATCGTCTGTGTTGTTATAATAATAATAATAATAATAATAATAAAAATATTTATTTCATTTACCAGAACATGTTTGACAAACATTAGGGTTGACTTCTTCTTTTAGATGCACACAGCATCTGTTTCAGAAGAAGCCAATCTTCCATAGCACGTATTACATGTACATTTACTAATTTTAGTTAGGTAAAATTTATACTTACTGTTAACAATATTACGTAGGTATTAGACACAAAAATTTGGAACTAAGTTAATATAATTAATATTAAAAAATAAAAAAGTGAAATGCTGTTTAATCAGCATGAGAAGAAAAAATGTGTGTGTGTGTGTGTGTGTGTGTGTGCGTGTGCGTGTGCGTGTGCGTGTGCGTGTGCGTGTGCGTGTGCGTGTGCGTGTGCGTGTGCGTGTGCGTGTGTGTGTGTGTGTGTGCGTGCGTGTGTAAGTATAACCTGAATGATTTCAAGGCGAGAGTTAATAGGCATCTTCTGGGGCAGTTCGCTCCACCGTAGACCTCATCTACGCTCACGCTCTATCTTACGCTCAGGCGAGATCGAGATCAAGAGCTGTCTTGTAAGGCATAAAAAGAAAGCAAGAAAAACAGTAAAAAATCTAAAATTGAGAAAAATCTTGGAAATTATTTCCACTAGCTGAACTTGACCCGGCATTTAACTACTCGTACCAGCCCATTTTTTTCGCAATCAAATTGCTAACAATATTTTATACTTGTATCAAAAGCTTTGGAGGCAGATGCGCTGTCATCGCATCGGGTTTTTTCGCTCAACAAACCACGAACAAACAATAGAGAGTGCACGATGCACCAGCCGCTGCACCTCTGCCGTGCATTCAGTTTAGTGATGTCACTTGCCACAATGCCTTTTGTCGATAACAATACTTTAAAAATGCTTAAACAATTTACACTTTCAAAGCCTTCGCATTTCCATTACAAATCAAATGTTTCACGCAAAATGTTTAGTGTTGGTGTTGGTATCCAATGCATACCTTTTAATGGATGGAAATGGATGGAATGGACACTTTGGCCGATGTAGGCTTTGGTGTAGGTATCTTTGCAAAGGAATAGTTAATAATAAACAAGAAAGGGTTTGGAGTAAGACATATTATAGCTGTTGCAAAGCATCGATAGTCGATACGGGGAGATGCTCAAGATGCTATCATTGAATGCGAAAAATCGTAGTTTAATCCTCATACTTACGTAAGACTAATCATTTTTCAATGGGTTAACAGGACTATTCCTTATTAATGTATTAATAGCTTTATGTTATTATGTTGCTTGCCCAAGTACAGCACATGTTGACTTCCTAGCTGAATTTAAAGGCTACCCAGAACTTCAGCTTGTTAATGAAGGAAAGCCGCAAATAAGGGGGGGGGGGGAATTTTCCCCCAGGAGTAATATGTGTTTGGGGCTGATATTCTCCAATTGCTGCTGCTGCGCAGAATGACTGCATCGCTCGGTGCCGATGGGTGGGGTCGTCAGATTTCGGAAGCTTATGGCCTTTTAAGATTTTATCCTAGTTACATAAAAACTTACCAAAATAACTGACCAGAGGCAAAAGCTTCTCACGAAGTTCTTGGAAACATTTGTATGTGCCGAGTCGGTGGTACACACATAAATCTCATGCCGCAATTGAATGCAGGCGTATAAGTGTGCCCGTGCGCATAATTCCCAAGGGCGATCAACAGGAATCGCCGCTTGGCATGCAGACGGCCACCTCAATTCGAAAGCTATAAACCCGTTAGTGACTACGTAATGTGAACATTCGTAAACTATAACCACAATATACGTAAAATTCAAATTTCGAGTGTGCTTTGTCTTCGGAATGTATCATTGTTATTTGACAAATACATCAGACGTCTAAGGACATGTGAGACATTTTAAAAAGTCAGACGTAGCATTGGTATTCACGTAAGTTTTCTTCGTCAAGGTTGTCGGTTTTATGCGGCTGGCATCCCTGCACGATTTACATCGTTACGTGTGAACACCAGTATTGTTGTCCTGTTTCTGACAGTTTGCAAACAAATCAATCACATAAATGAATAAAGTAAAATATTTGTTGTTGTCTTACCAATAAAGTGTTACTTTATTTTTCTGTTCATACTTTTAAATCTCTGTTAAAAAACAATTCTGGACAGTTTTTTAAAAATCGTTTCTACATTCATTATAGTACTGCAATTGTTATCGGCTATCGATAGATGAAAACATCGATATCGACGTTATCGCAGACAATTGGAACCGCACTGACCCGCAGGTGGTCGGCCGGTTGATACCTATGCCGCGAATATGAGTGCGCGGGCGCCGTCGACCGGCGCGGCGCGGCGCGGCGCGGCGGTAATATTTATTTACACATGCAAATGCGACCAGCCGAAACAACGACTTGATTCGGCTGCTGGACTCCATCTCCATCACTCTTCGCGATAGGCTAACGGGCTGATTATAAATTGCAATTTCACAAACATTTTACTCACATTTTCTTTTGTAGCCTTTATTAGGTCTGCCGATTTCGCCAGTTTTGTTAAATTATATGGCAATACAAGTCAATTGATTTATTGAATGTATCTTATGGACCAAGGGATATATATATAGGTTTTTTTTATTGGGTGGAAAACGAGAAATTATCTAAAATACCCCGTGACGAAAAAACTTTGTACTTCTTTTCAAGCACTTTGCGCGTGAGTGTGAGATAAATCTCACACAGCATAGTTAAATTTCAAATAGAAAAAGAGAGTAGAAAGTTAAAAATTATTAGGACTATTTATTTAAAAAAATCTTAGAAGTAATCCTAAAATACGACCACTGGGCGAACACTAGTACTATTATATAAATAGGCCAGCCAATCGATTTTTCATCAACATACTTTGAAGTAAAATATTTCAACATAGATTATCGCTATCCTCAGTTAGATGCTCGTCCGTCAGCGCGGGCGCATTATCTCATTCGGTCAATTGCGTGCAACAAGGCCCGGCTTCCGCGTAGACGCATCGTTTGATCGTTCTTCTCCATCAAATATCGCTTAAGAGCCATTTCGGTATCCCATACGAAGTTCAATGCTCTCAACATCATCACCTAATCTAATCTAATATTTATGTCCTCCCTGCTGGGGCACGAACCTTCCTTGTAGATGGATAGGGAGAAAGGCCATAAACCACCACGCGGGCCCATTGTCGATTGTGGTTGTTAACGAGGGGCCAACTGGGACTAAAACGGCCTTTTAGTCATCTCCCGTCGTATGACCGGCCATTGTGAGAGTTGATTTACCTTAGCAATCGCAGACTGGGTGCTTTTACCACTGCGCCATCAAGCTTCTCAAAGCACTAATTGTTTTCAACCCCGATCTCTCATCTATCATTATGTTTTCCCACACTCACACCAATTATCTAGCCCCAAGAAAGGTTTCCTTAAGAAACTCGAGAAATGGTTAACTAGACAACGGATAAACATACTTAATATACTTAAATACATACTTATTATACATAGGAAACACCAAGACCCGAAATAATTTGATCCGCCCTGGGATCGAACCCGGGACCTCAGAGATGGCGACACCATGAAAACTGGTGTGCAAGCCCCTCGACCAAGGAGGTCGTCAATCATTACTGATGGATTAGGTTGAATGCGTTATACAGTTACAGAAGATGTATTTTAAACCCTTTAGAATACCACGTGGCGCAATGGTTTGCGCTTGCGGGTTGAGAACTTGCAAGTTAAGGCGTTCATGGTTCGGAAGGCTCATTAGGCCGTTGATCATAAGATCTATCATGGCGGTCGTTGAAACTTCATAATAAAAGTTATAAAAAAATTATATTTAAAAAACCTTTATTTTCACTCTTAAAGCTATCTAAAAATCTTTACTTTAACTCCTAAAAAGCTGTTTGTATTCTTTTAGTATTTATTTATTTAATGAGCAATTACGGAATTAAAAATAAGAATGAAAATAAGAAAAGTGGCGCTTTACAACCTAATACCCTATATCGGCTAAAGTAACATTTATCCATTGAGACATGAAAAAAATGACAAGCAAATACTAAAATTTACTCAATTACTTAGGTATGACAGACAGCATTTCACCAGATTTAATTTAATTAAACTTTATTATCCAAACGATTTTAATAAATTAACCGCAGCGGATTTAATTTTACTTAGCTCACGTCGACATGAATAACGCCTAACATTTAGCACTGTCGCAGTTTACTCCAGAAATCTTGCTTTATCACATTCCTGCGTCTGCGCCGGTTTCCGCGTCGCCAGGACGGAAAGAGCATTGGGCGGCCATCTTTCTTTTTTTAAGGATAGTATTTGCTGTAGGCCGCCTTTACAACGTGACCGTATTTATGAGTGGCGAGAAACATATCGTCACAACCGAATGTAGCCGCGGATCGTGCTTGATGCCATGCACTTGGAGAGGCCTATGTCCAGCACTGGACTAGTATAGGCTGATGATGATGATGATGACGATGATGATGAGAAACATAAGGGGTCTTACGTACGTCATCTTACGTGAAGCAGCGTATATACACGTGTCTCGTTTTCACAACTGCAATAATACTGATCTTAAAGCTCATGGTAGAGCCCTAGGTCACTCAAACCGTAGTGTCAGAATTCACGTAGGTCTTCTAAGTTACTATCAATGTATTCCTTGATTCATAAGTGTAAGTCACAGTCTATATAATTTCTTCGAGGCATTCTAATTAGATGACGACGAGAACGAAGCACTCGAGGGCGCCTATAAACGAACGAGGGTCTTACTATGACCTATTATTGCAGTTGTGAAACGAGATGCGCCTAGCGACGTATTATACGTGTGTCTCGTTTTCACAACTGCAAGAAAACTGCTCTAAGAGCTCATGGTAGGCCCTGGGTCACTCAAACCGTGACAGAAAAATTCACGTAGGTTTTCTAGGAGCTGGTATATGGTCTTATATTTAATAGATTCTTCAAGGCGTTCTAATCAGATGACGAATTCGAAAAACTCGAGAGCGCCTATAAAGGCTTAGGTGCCTTATCGTGAGGTCTTAGAGCAGTGTTATTGCAGTTGTGAAAACGAGACGCGTGTAGGTATTTAAACGTCGCTAAGCGCATCTCGTTTCACAACTGCAATTATAGCTCATGATAAAGTGCCTAAGTCTTTATAGGCGCCCTCGAGTGTTATGTTCCCGCCGTCATCTGATACGAACGCCTCAAAGAATCTATATATCTATATATACACATAAGAATACAATAAATAAGTACATTTATAGTAGCTTAGCTCCTAGGAAACTTCGGTGGTATGATCAAACCAAAAAATGAATAGTCTTCGTTTAATATGCGCTGTAAAGGTCATACCGCGGCATATAGCTATTTTTCTTTAATAATAAGTAAGAATATGGTTTCTTGGGCATCAATTCTATTTCGTGGAGTCTTGTCATGGGCCATGCTTGGGACTTAATGGCTATTTTTGTAAGATATTTGTACAACGTGATGTAATAAATGCCTATGACTAACTTTGATGTAAAAAATCAAAATATGGGCAAAAAAACGCTTATTTTGTAATAAGTTTATTAGTACAACATTTTTTAGTATTCTGTAATGCACAAATTGATGTCGTTCCATATGATTTTGGATTAAGGCCGCAAAATACGTAGACACCTACCACATACCTATTTATAAATTCCAATTATCAAAGTGTGTAGAATCCAATAGCTACATCAATCATATTATTATGTAGATAGAGCAGACGATACCGTATAGGCACAGAATAACTAATAGTACTACCTCATAGGTCAGTTTAGGGCTGCCGACTTTTAAAAACTAAAGTCAGATAAAAATACAACTTTATTAAAACGAAAAACTCTGCATTGCAGCGTTAGATTAGAAGTTAAAACGTTAAAAAAAGTCCTTTTAGCAAAATGTTAAATATTTTTCTTTCTATTCGTGTACTGTAAAAGCTCGTGTAAGCATATTTAAAAATCAGAATTTCATGTCAAAGTACGTAAAAAACCACGTAATCATTACGAAAAAAATTAACTCTATGTTGTTATTAAAACTGTAACAATAACATTTTTAATAACAACATTATATTTTATAAGCTCATAGTTTCATTGAATGCTGTCGCCTGTTTCCAATAGCTTTTACAGCCAGACCTTTACAGCTTTAAATAAGCTATTGAATATTGAAGAGAGCAACCCTACACTGGCTATATAACCGTCTAGCCAGCACTAGCGGCCGGATGTTTCGCAGACAGAAAATATTATGTTATTCAGTAATGTGGATATAACATACGCACAACTAGCCGCTAACTGCGGTTAATTCAACTTAATCGTCCGTACATTGCGAAGTAGACGCTTGTTATGTTTTTTTTTTTGAGTAAAACGTAATATATTGAAATTTTCTTTTATGCGATTTGACTTTGAATGGTCAGTTTTGTTTTAGTAATAGGTACTTGTATTACTTTTGTTTTGTTAACTAAGGTTTTTGCTAACTCTACACGTTTGACTGAATCACTTTTTAGGATTTATAGCACTGGCGTTTATTTTACATTTTATTTTATCCTGACGTTTCAGAATTGATAGAATATGTTTAACATATAAAATAAGTGCAAGTAGATCCGTATAAAATGTTTAATTTTCTTATTGTTATTGCAAATGTTTGTATTTTTTTATGTTTCAACTTTAAGCTCGAATTAAGGTTTTTAAATTTAACTTACAGACTAAAATTTAACAAATTTTGGTGCAGACACGCTACTCACAGAAGATTTTATTGAAAACTTAATGTAAATATGATTGCGCGTTGCAATTTAATCGTTTTCCTGAAAAGCCTTTAATGGAACCAAATATTAAACTTCAAAATATCAAAGGGTCATCAATGCTGTTAACGATTATACAAAAAACGTTTATTGCCGAAGGAGCACAATTAAAGTGTCGTTACGTTCGGTCGCCGGCTATGTTTTCGTGAATTAAAATTTGTGTCAAATTGCTTTGTTTACAAAATAAAATGCCGATGGTACGCCGACGCAACCAATGACATTCAGATTTTTTTTTTGTTTTTTAATAGTTTCGGTGTCCTGAAAAAAGTATGTGTACACCTCCGAAGAACTCACAGCAAACAGCGTATAAGTGTATCTTGCCTACGAAATAGGGTAAGCGTTAGATTTTTTTTGTTTTTAATAAGTTACCGCCGCTGACTTCGAATACCTACGAATGGTATGGGAGCACTCGTTATTTATTGTCATCTTTGTGTGAGAGTGTTGTTGTCGACATCGCAATTGCGTGTCCCAACACTTTCTCATCTACCCGATTCTCCAGGGTAATCGAATTCAAAATCGAATGCTGAGAACGCCTTGGCTTAAGAGTGCGCTGACCAAAAAATGCCAAAAGTGCAGTCACGGTTAAGTTGATATAATTGAAAATACTATCGTATTACATAAACAAAACATATATTTAGTATCGAAGGGAACGTGTTAACAATTAGTCCGATCCATAAATTCATAACACACACTATAGTTTCTTCTACAATATCATTTAAAGTTAGGCAAAAATCATGAAAACGAGTGGCGGCGTTTAGTTGATTTCTTATAGTTTATCTAAATTATATATTATACCTCTAATTATGTCTAAACAATCACCAATGTCTAAACTACAAATCATCCGTCTCACATTTTCGATTTATCAAGCGGTTATTTAAATTATTATTTTTCATTAATAAATATTTATAATATTATTATTTATTCGAGGAGCTCGATGGCGCAGTGGTTAACACGCCCGATCTGCGAGCGAAAATATTTGACACTTTTCACTTACGGACGGCGCACCCCTATGAGGCTTGAAAGCTAGAAACTTGGCTCGGGTAGACCGTGCCGTGGGGTAAAGAAAATCTGCCCAGGCACATGTCTGTAGCGCGCGTGAGTGAACCTTATCTTCGTATACACGTCGTGCAAGTATGGTTTTGACACCCGTTATTGTTCATATACTTATAATGAAAGAAATCAAGATAGGGGGAAGAACTTGGTCATTGAGCTAAAAACCGACTTTTCAATTTTATTAATGTGAGATCTGAATTTGCTTCACAAGTTGATCGAGTTAAAGTCTACTAAGTAAAGTAAAGTGAAAAAGCCTTTTTTACAAAAACACAAATGTTGAAAAAAATTCCACGAGCAGGATTTGAACCGGCACCCTTCTGACATACCAGGTCAGGTGCTCTCCTAATTGAGCTATCGTGGTTCTAAAGCCTTTTTTATTTGACCGAGTAGGCAAACAAACATGTGGTCCAAATGGTAAGACGCTAAATACCGCAGCTTATAGACGATGGAAACTTTTTGTTTCCTGTATTTTCTTGTACTGGTGGCTTTCTCATTTCATTCTGAATATCAAATAAATATACCTATTCCCGTATCTTTAGGGATGATTTCCTTTTTCCTTTTAGCAAAGGTGGAGAGTATGGTAGGATGGGATTACTATCTCTATTACTAAACGGTACTTTGTTGTACGTATTTATTGATACAAGGAAGAGCCATGTCAGAACGAAATTTATAAAAAAATATGGCTAAATGTCTAGCTATATTTAAGGGTGCGCCGACAAAAAAATGCCAAAAATGCAGTTACGGTTAAGTAGATATAATTGAAAATACTATCGTATTAAATGAACAAAATATATATTTAGTCAGTTTGTCAGAACCATAAATTCATAACACGCTATAGTTTTTTCTACAATATCATTTAAAGTTGGGCAAAAATCATGAAAACGAGTGGCGGCGTTTAGTAGATTTCTTATAGTTTATCTAAATTATTGTACCTCTGATTTTGTCTAAACAATCATCAATGGATAAACTACAAATTACTAGACTACATTTTCGATTCATCAAGTGGTTATTTAAATAATTATTAAGCACCTTAAATTCCCCATACAAAATTAATATGGCCGCGCGTCATCAAATAAATATGGACGACGACATTTCAAATAAAACATATGACACTTGTCACTTATGGACGGCGCACCCTTAATAATAAGGTATCAGAAGATCAAAAAGAGTCAAGTACTCGTGTAAATAGTACTTTAAATGTATAAAAATAGTAGTTTATATAATCACATATTTACATATTTTAGCAGCACAAACTAATAACAAATTACTTACTTAAAATTTGGCGTAGGTAAGCCGGAAGTAAATTTTATGTTAGTTCATACCTAATTGAAAACAGTGTCTGACACAAAAACGCGTATAGATGATGTAACAAGAACAAAAATAAACAAAAAGTGTCTTGGAGTAAGTTTGTGCGAGGAAAAAACTATGCCTACAGAATTGGCGGCAACTTCGGCTTACTTTGTTGCCAAGTTTCGTGGGAATGCACCGATTTGAATGTACAAAAAGTTCAGGTTGGGCTGCAGTTTTATTCATACAGGACACCGGTTTAAGTAAGAAAAAGGGAAAAAAAACTTTATCCTTATTTAAGTACATTTCCGCACTTACTCACGAATTTCGAATCGGAGTAAAAGCGACTCACCACCATGCCGATTGATATACCAAAACTACCAACCGGTCAAGTGACAAAATAAATACATAAAAGCACGTGGAGTAATTGCACTATCACTGCACTGACCTGCCGCCGGGCGCGCGAGCACGAGCGCTAGCAGCGGCAGCAGAGGTAGCCGCATGCTCCGTCTAGCCGTGCATCGCGGCGCGTGCGGCGCTGTGCGCTCGCCGCTGGCTGGCGCGCCACTGATGGCGGCCGGCACGCGCGCGCGAACCCACCCACGAGTCCCACGACCAGTGCCAACTGCACCGCCGCACATCCGCCGTGTCGGACTCACGTTTCGACGCGGACTGCCGCCAACCGCCGGGTGCGACTTACTAACAATGCAAATTACCCGATTTGTTTGCCTATACCATGCTGAGGAAACTGTTTACCGTACAATTGATGCTTTCAGTACCTCAGATCTTTTTTTATAAAAGTCCACCAGCAGCGAATTTGACTTATTCGCTCGAAAAAAAGATTGTAACGTTGAAAAGCTCCGTGTCTCCTTTGAAATTACTAACAACATTCCCCTATAAACATAATGAAATAGTTCCGTATTTGGTACTACTCGTAGCTTAGGATAGATCACTTATTCACGGCTCGACTCCGCAGCAACAAGTGGCTGTCACACTCGCGCCGCGCCGCTACACGTAGACCGTCTGTGCCGCTCGAATATGTAACGCAGACTGCCGGAGACTAACGGTGTTGGTTGCTTAAGTCACAAACGATGTAGAGTCGCCAACGTAGACGGTGACATCATGGTAAAGTTTAATTCGATTTAACTTCTCCTCAAGTGAGAGTGAAAAAGTGTGAGTCAATTTTATATAAAACTGAATAAATATTTTTGATTTGATTTTGGTAAACCAAAACATTCGCATCAACATATAAACATAAAAAAATGTAGAGTTGGGCGTTTATTTTATAACTACTTAGTGATGACGACGTCGCATTTCTAATCGACCGTCTTAAAATAAGTCACTCTACTTGATTTAGCCAAATTTACCATGAATGTTAGGAAAACGTTTAAGACATGGCAACACTGGTTTGCGCGGTCAGGCGGGCGGCGCGGCGTGTCGGGTGCAAGTGCAGCGTGGAGTCGACGACCGCGCGCGCCGGCCTTCCGCCTGGCTCGTCTCGCTGCCATGTGCTAAACTGCTAACCTTTGCACTCGAGACATTGGTGCCGGGTATCCAAACTTTTTGGTGACAAAAACACAAATGTTGAAAAAATTTCCACGAGCAGGGTTTGAACCTGCACCCTTATGACATACCGGGTCAGGTGCTCTTCCAATTGAGCTATCGTGGTTCTAACCAGCCCGCCGAAATTGTTCAACACTATTTACTTTTTACTTTGAAAGCCAAAGGCGCCCATTCAATGTTAACAACTACCGTCATTAACATCCGATCATAATATTTTTACAAATACTAAAGATCAGTTAAGAAGTAGGCAAGCTATTTATAAATGTTTATATAATTTTTAACGCAAATTTTGTTGCGAACAAATTACAAAAACACAAATGTTGAAAAAATTTCCACGAGCAGGGTTTGAACCTGCACCCTTCTGACATACCGGGTCAGGTGCTCTTCCAATTGAGCTATCGTGGTTCTAACCAGCCCGCCGAAATTGTTCAACACTATTTACTTTTTACTTTGAAAGCCAAAGGCGCCCATTCAATGTTAACAACTACCGTCATTAACGTCGTTACCTGCTCGTGGAAATTTTTTCAACATTTGTGTTTTTGTAATTTGTTCGCAACAAAATTTGCGTTAAAAATTATATAAACTTTTTGGTGACGTTTAGCTGGATACAACAGTTTTCTTTTCAGTAGCAACTAAGCTAACTTGATACTGGCACGTTCGGCCTATCGACCTTCTTTCTTCTATTTAGTTTATGGTATCGTCTCGTCAACCATGTCTTTTGTAAAGTCCGAACTGAATTCAGAAACATGGCCTCGTGCCAGACTTAGTGCCTTACCTGTGACGGTCCTTGAGCACGCTCAGTACAGTTTAATTTTTTGCAATCTCCGACATGACTTAGTTTAGTATTGGCTTAACGACTTTTATGAAACAAAAGATTATAGCTAGTTACAACAGCACGTGAGACAAAATTCTCGTGCTCGTTAGACAAACTCGTATTTTTTAATTTTAATTTTTAAGTCCTAATTGCTGCACTGAAGCTGAATTATATATTTATAAAATATAGTGAAAAAATTAAATGCCGACCCGACCCAGCCAGTAGGCTAGTCGTGCAGCAATTAGCACCTAATAATAAAAAGTAAAATTTACTATAGCTACAAAGTAAAGAAACGGAAATAGCGTTGTGTTATCAAATTTTGTGGTATAGATGAATCTGCATAGACATCGGTTGCAATAACCATTAGGTAGATGGCACTCTGCCGCTAAAAAGTAGTCAAAAATCCATAAGCAGTGAAAAAATTTAGTGCTTACGTCAGCCTTCCCGGTAGCATAATGGTCAGTGCAGCCGCCCGGATTGCGGAAGACCCAGGTTCGATTCCAGCCTGGGTCGGGTAGGCGTTTAATTTTTTTACAGTATTTTATAAATATTTAAACTGGTATGTTACACCAATTATAAAACAACGAATTTATATGATTTACATGGCCTATGTCCAGCAGTGGACTAGTATAGGCTGATGATGATGATGATGATGACATGAAACATTTGACCAATTACACATCTAAAGAAGTAGGTATAGTTGTTTTTGTAATCTTAATTTTACCTCTAATTGTTATTAAATCCCACGTCACCAGTCACCACATATCAAAACCGATAAAACTATTTTCCGTAAAATGGGAATGCATCCGATTACAAAAATTGACGATAACAAATTAAAATTTATTTTTGAGATGATAACACCTTACACACACCTTTAAGGGATATAATACAATCGTGGTATACATTGTATTATAGCTGCCAAAGTCAGGTTTGAAACGTCAGGATCTTCGATTAATTATCAGGATAAAAAAATATGCAAAATAAACTAAGTAGGTACTTTTTATTTTCCACTCCAAAGAGGATTCACTGCAATAGTTAAATTAAAAAAAAACAACATAATAAATTATATTTGTTTTATATTATACAATGCACTCTTTTAAATTTAATTTTTTAACATTCTTTATAAATTAGAATAGATTTTTTTTCATCTTCCGCAATTGTTATATTAATACAAAGAAAATGGCAGTCATATCCTTCGTTTGGCACTACATTGACTTAATAAACTAGAAATTGAATTCCATGCCTTCATATCCTTGTAATAAATTCGCTTAAATTCCTATCTAACTAGAAAACCGCTTCCAGTGATTCACACAGAAGATAAACTTCGCATAGAGACGACTGTGTAGATATTAGTGCTCCTAATTTTCATCTGCTCTCTACCTAATGTGATTTATTTTGAGGTTATATTTATTTAGCAGGAAACAATTAATTTGATATACCTAGCTAGTAAATAGTTGAAGATAATTTAATAGTAGTTAGTATAGCGCTAGATTTTTACAATAGCAGCATTCAAGTATCACAAATAAAAAAATAGTATATATTTTGAAAACCGAAATAAACATAATGTACAAAGCAAGGATTAAAAAAAGTCGATCGATTTTAATTAGTTTCGTAGAAAAGTCCCGCAAACTTCTGTTCCACACCACAGCTAGGGTTGGCTGTAAGAGATCTCTTCTAGAGATAAGTTCACCTTTGTAGGTATATGTCTTGTATAACGTCTGTTTTAATATGTGTTTTTATGTATAATAAAGAATTAAATAAAGGATTATTATTACACACCCTACACATTATATTTACAGATTATAGTAATATTATTAAATGTGATCCAGGAGGATCTAGGAAGAACTTGCATTTTACACAGCTTTCGTATTTCTCTACTTGAAAGTAACATCTATAGGTACAAATAAAATTAAAATTATTTTATCTAACCATTTCTTTTACGGACCTTTGGTTATGCCTTATTATTAATATAAAGTACTCTACGAAATCATAAAAAAATCATCAGCAAATCATATAAAAAATCTTATTATGAATAAGTAGGTTGGTATCTAACATAAATCCTGCAATCATAAAGCGCACTGCAAATGTTATTTAAAAAAAAAAAGTTAAATACGTAGGCACAAAAAAAACATACAAATTAATAGAGGCAGTGTATTAAATCAAAATATCCTAAATCATTAGCTTTTTAAGTGGCATTCTCTTTATTATATAAAACAGTTTTTTTTTTTTCTTTTTTTTTATTTTTATTGTGAGATGGGTTTGCTCTTGGCCTCATTCTAATCCCTAGGGCTAAGAAGAGGCCGACGATGGGACAAGCTTGCCCAGAAATAGCCTATTCACTCGGGCTTTAAAAACTTTAGGGTTATATGCACTCGGGAACACAGACGCCGGCAGGGAATTCCACTCTTTGGCTGTACGCATTATAAATGTAGAAGCAAAACGCTTAGTGCGCAGAAGTGGAATATCAACCAGGTAAGGGTGGTAGCCAGCCGTACGTCTGGATTCTCGATGGTAAAATGGGGATGGTGGAATGAGCTCATGCAGCTCAATAGCACACTCTCCGAAGTATAGCCTGTAAAAGACCGACAAGCAGGCAACTGTGCGGCGGTGAGCGAGACTGTGAAGCTTAATTTTAACTAGCTTATCGTCACCTATAATTTTCCTGGCTCTGCGTTCCACCGAATCAAGCGCGGCGAGCTGGTATTTTGCTGAACCGTCCCAAAGGTGGCAGCAATACTCCATGCACGATCGGACTTGCGCTTTATATAAAGTTAGAAGCTGTCCCGGCGTGAAATATCGCTTAACCTTATTTAGGACACCCAGTTTTTTTGCCGCTGTTTGAGCCTTAATTTCGATGGTGTCACCGAAGTTCAGACTGGAAGTCAACTTCATGCCTAGGTTCAGGTTGTCGGTAATCGGTACAGTCATACCTCGGAAAGTAGGAGTCAGGTTAAAAGGACTCCTTTTGGCAGTGAACAGACATGCCTGCGTTTTGGTGGCGTTAAAACTAACTAAATTACTGTCACCCCATTGGGAGACAAGACTTAGAGTCAAGTTTGTCCGCTCCACCATGGCCTCTCTTAAGGAACACAGTTCTTTCATGCTGACTCTAGCTCTGGACAAATATCTTTCTGAGACCGTGCTGTCATCTGCATACCCAATAATTCCGGGCATGAGCAGATCATTAATGTGCAGCAAAAAGAGGGTCGCAGAAAGGACGGATCCCTGAGGAACCCCGGCATCGATAGCCATGAGGTCAGAAGAGCAGCCATCAATGACCACCCTAATTGACCGTTCACTCAGGAAGTCTAATATCCAGGCACAAAATTCAGCAGAGACGCCATACGCTGGAAGTTTCTTAAGCAAGCTAGCGTGCCAGACCCGGTCAAAGGCTTTCGAGATGTCAAGTGAAACGGCAAGCGCTTCACCATGCTTCTCGATTGCCTCGCCCCAGCAATGTGTGACGTAAACTAGAAGGTCCCCCGTGGAACGGCCTCTACGAAAGCCATATTGACAGTCGCTTAGGAGGTCATGGGATTCTAGGTACGACAGCAGCTTGTTATTTAGTACCCTTTCCATAACTTTACAAAGTATGGAGGTGATGGCGATTGGTCTGTAGTTGGCAGGGTCGGCACGATCGCCCTTCTTGGGCACAGGTTGCACATTCGCAAACTTCCAGGACTTAGGGACCGTTTTAATTCTAAGAGAGAGGCGGTACAGACGCGTCAAAACAGGAGCTAATTCGGGCGCACAGAGTTTAAGCACTCTAGCTGGAATTCCGTCCGGGCCGCTGGCCTTATTCACGTCAAGATTTTGCAAAGATTTTCGTACCTCTCTGATGTGAATGGTGATACTTGGCATGGAAGCACCACAATGAGGTATCGTAGGTGGATTTGCGTGGTTTGTTGCGAGACGTGAATTACCAGCGAACAGAGATGCAAATAAATTTGCTTTCTCCGTTGCAGAGTGGGCCAACGATCCATCAGGTCGCAGCATGGGAGGCAAATTGGGGCGGCAGAAATTTGACTCGACCGACTTGGACAGGGACCAGAACTGCTTGCTATCAGCTGGGTAGGATGCTAATCTGGCTCCTATGCGGCTTACATGGTCGTATCGCGCCTTACGAATCACTCGTTTGCATAACTTAGCTGCAGAATTGAAGGCCTTCTTCTTCAAGCGAACCCTCCGAGCCCGTACTTTGCGGTCACGAGCACGCACCCAGGCTTGGTAAGCAGATTCTTTACGCGCTTCTGCGCGAGCACAGTCCGCATTAAACCAAGGTCGGGCATTGTGACCGTGGGGGATGTCGGAAAACGGAATAAAGTATTCCATTCCCTGACGAATCACTTCCCCGATCGCATTTGCGGAACTAGAGGGATCGCTTGAAGAAAAACACACTTGGCGCCAAGGGTATGATGCAAAGAAATGTCGCATTTCGTCCCAATCAGCTGACTCGTATCGCCAAACACGCCTCGTGCCCCTGGGGCTGTTGTCAGGAGGCGAGCAGACTGACACGGATTTAACCACACAATGGTCAGACGTTCCCAGCGGGGCTGAGACCGATACTGAGTGATTGGTAGGGTTCGTCGTCAGCAAAAGATCTAGACAGTTCGGCGTATGGCCATCAACATCAGGTACCCGCGTTGCAACATTCACCATCTGGGTAAGATCCAGCGATAATGCAAACTTGCGCGTTTCACGTCCAGCATGGTCAGTTTTCTTAAACGGGTACAGCCATTCACTATGGTGAGCGTTAAAATCCCCTAGAAAAATGAGCTCCGCTGCAGGGTACCTTTGGTTGGCTAGATCTGCTGTCTCAGTTAGATACTCCATGAGCCTAGTCGTCTCCTGGTCACTGTTGTGCGAACGGTAAACACCGACGTAGATAAATTTATCCACTCCGGTGTCGATCAAAATCCAGATTGCGGAAAACCCAGGTTTTTCAAAGCCACGGAGACGCTTACAGCAAACATCATCGCGTACGTACACACAAACGCCAGCATACTTCCTGAACTTGTGTTCAAGAGAGTAACCCGGGTAGTTAAGGTAGGACACGTCCGACGGTGCTGCTATCTGCGTCTCCGTTAAAAAGAATAGGTTTGGCTTTTCAGTTTCGAGATGGTGGTGGACCTGTTCGAGATTGGAGTGCAGACCTCGAATGTTAGTGAAGTGCACTTTGATTGGGAGGAAGTGCAGCCGTTGTTTCAACCTTTTTCTTCTATTTGAGCTTTTCATGAAGGAGTGAATTTGGGGATATAGGTAACGGCTAAGGCGCCGCTCAGCGAACCAACTGGTGTACCCTGGCTGTACCGACTCGAAGGAAACTCGATCTGGAGACTGCGGGGACGCCCGAACCCCCCCAAGAATGTCCACCGGGTCCTCCCTTCCAGTCGCCAACTAGCACGGTGGCGCATTTTGGGATTTTTCGCAAGTTGGCGGGGCAGCCTTTTGCACGTGGCTAGCGCACTACTTGGGCCCCCTACTAACTGCAGTCGGCCAACGGCAGGACCGTGCTTCGGATCCCGCTTCCCTCCAGGTCGAGCTACCAAGTACGGAAACTTCAAGGACCCTGCACCGTTCGTTTCCAGACAGCGCAACTAACCGTTCTCTATATCTATTGGCACTGGTACTCCTGCACACCGACGGAACACAGTAAGACTGCTTGGCGCCGGGCTCCGGCAGGAGGGAGGTAGCAAACCAGGCGGCTCCTTACGAAGCCTACCTCCGCGGAGAAAGGAACATTCAGCCGTCACCATTAGCTGTGGAGCATATGATGCCGTTGCCCAGGGTGGACCACTAGGAGGTAGTTCCCTCCCACCCCAGAGTAGTTAAATCTTTCCCATACTCTTACCATATTAAGAATGTCTTCTTTTATAACTACGAGTATAACCAGTTATAATTACCTACGTCAGTTATTTTACGGACATTGCAGAAGTACATTATACTGCCTATAAATTTGACTGCGACCCAATCCGCTAGCCCAGCAACAAGTCTTGAAGTTATCACGAAACGAGCCGTCCAAACATAATCTGATTAAGTAGAGCCTCTCGACAGTTTGGCCATTGGCCTGTTTCCGTTGGCGTTGAAGTCTTTTCCAAGGGCGCGTGTTCCGTACGCCGCCGATAATGACATCTATCTCTTTCTCTTATAGATACATACAGTGCAGCGGGGGGTTTTTGAATATCACCGGCGATCTCGATATTCAAGTGACATCATGAAAAATATATCCTACTAATATTATAAATGCGAAAGTTTGTGTGTACGTATGTTCGTATATTTGTTGCTTCCTCGCGCTGCAAGGGATGGATGGATTTGGATGAAATTCGGCATACAGATATTTTATAACCTGGAATAACACATAGGATACTTTTTATCCAGAGTTTCCCACGGGAACACGCGGGTGAAACTGCGAGCGGCCGCTGTGTAACAATAATAAGAATACAATAGAAAATATAATATTTTCTGCATTATTCACAATTTGATTTAAGATACGTATAAAGTAAAGTAAAGTACGTAGCCTATATAGTGTCCCACTACAAAGTAAATAACCTAAATCGAGTAATCGCTACAATTGATGGGTATTAGCTTAATTTCCACGTTTGCCAAATGCGGGTTGGTGATCACAAATCCGGGCTATGCATCGAACAAAAATAAAAAGATACATATAGTACGAGAATTTTCGGGGTCAAAAATAAATTACTAGTGACCTTGGAAAAGAGCTCTAATAATTGATATCAATACGTGAGAATTATGCCCATTTTCACCACTGACCCCTAAGTCTTAGGTGACCCCTAAGCCATTTTAGGTGACGGTTTTGCTCTAACAACTGTCACCTAACATGGCTTAGGGGTAACTCAAAACTTAGGGTCAATGGTGAAAATGGGTATTAGTCACCGGTTCAAAAATCGTTTCCCATAACTGAAATTACATTTTTGCGTTTTGTAATAAAATGTGTCTTGTTAAAATTTTTAGAATACGTGTAGTTTTATGTTGAGAATAATAATAATTTCTTTGTGAATAAAGTTGTTGATTACACAATAGTTAGTTGCAGGTCCTGTGTTATTTAGTGTATGCCATACAAGCAGTTTTTAATTGTTTGTTGTTCCAAATAAATAAAATGAATTGATCAAAGAAACACACAATCAACAATTAAATTATAAAAAATTAAGATACAGAAGTACATATAATACTTTTTATTTTATTTTATTTTATTATCTTATTTGTTTGGAGGCTTTTGTCTATTCATAGACATGTCAGCCTCATCGTAACCTAACCTTAATGTTTAACTTATGCCTGATACACCTTTAATTAGGACTATGTTACTTAGGCTTCAGTATTAACAATGATTATTCATTTTGTGTCTTTATCGCCCAATTTTTTTTTATTGTTTACTTTTTATGTTCGCGGAATTGTCTTTTTGTTTCATTGTAGCTTTGAAGGGGCTTGTTTTTTTAATGCCTTCTATATTTAGCTAGTGAAACAAACACACTACTCTACAACTTTTATAGTGTTAACATAAATAGATGCTAAGAAAATTAAAAAAAACGTTAGTATGAAAAATAAAATTTTATAAAAAATCTTCATACAATAGGTAAGGACCTATTAAAAAATTTTTAAAAAAAATTTTATAATTATAAAGTATGCATATTGCTATACCGTTAATTAAACTATGGTAGATGTAGACACACTATTGTACCGCTGTTGCTGTCAATAAATAAAGAAGTAAAGTAAATAGCCTTTATACTGTTCCTCCCACTGTTGGGCAAAGGCTCTATCATTGGAATCAAGTCATCGCTATAATTGATGGGTATTGACTTATTCACCACGCTTGCCAAATGCGGCGATTACAAACCCGGGCTAAGCATTTAAAAATCCGAAACAGACTTCTTTGCTCGACCTGGAAATCGAACTGAGGACCTTCGGGTATCGGGCCGAGCGCCTTGCCACTCGGCCACCGAGGTATTAAACACAAACAAAAAAAAGTTTCGTCTGCTACACTCCGGACCCAAAGTCAACTTATCAGTGACCCGTGAATGCGCCCCTGATTTGCTCACTAATGATTTTAAAAACGTCCAGTAGCCGCCCGCCACCGCCGACCATTATCGGTAATGGTCGTACCAATCCGCCCTGATTGCTGCCCTGGCCGTATACTTACACTGCGCGTACGCAGTGTAGCAGGATGCTTTTGCTTATTGCAACTCACCTCACTTGTGTGGAAGTGGAACGCACGTATTAACATTATATGACTGTATGTTTCAAATGCCTTAATTTGTTTGTAATTTTTGTGTCATGACGCAGCTAAAATTATGTTAAGAAAACTTTTTTGTATTTTTAACTCTTTTTAATGTAGAAATTTTTAGGTGAAACTAAAACCCAAGGTAATCGAACAGCTGGTTCATACACACTTACAGATTGTTCAATGTTATGTCTGTTTTGTATATTGAAAGCGTATTACCTACCTTAAAAATTATGGAACAAATGTTAATAGGGCCGAATAGAAACGTTGACACATAAATGTATTCATAAAAACAAATACACACAAAAAAACACATATAAGAAAAATGTCCACTAAAATAAAAATTTGGAAAATTAAACAAGGAAACCTTTTTTTAAACGAGCAGAATTGGCTTGACTTGGGGGGTTGATTACAGGATGGGTTGTGACTCTGTGACTTTTGACCGAAAACAAGGAAACATATGTCTCGACGGCTCAGCCGGAAGAGCAGTTTCCCAAATTACTAAAGTAAGTCCCACCTGTGGTAAGTAGTTTTCGAAGTGCTGTCTCTAGTTTAAAAATAAAACTAAAGTATTGCGAATACAAAAATAGCAAATCATGATAGTTTTTTCACACTGTCTGGACCGGTCGTTTACGCGGTATTATTTCCAAATTACTGTGTGATTTAGTGCCTAAATAATAGGTATATTGTTGGCAGAAGACGTAGGTAAACGTTTGTGTTTGCCTGTTTGCTTGCGTCTAGACGTATGACATAACGTCTGGCCAGGCTGACCGATAGGCACGCGGTTTTGTTTTTGTTTTAAATAATATACGTAGCTATATTTGTTTAAGATGAACGGCGATGGTCACTAATTTATTATAAGGTGTGCAACAATACGAGTAATAGCAGTTTCGAAGTTTCGGGAAACATATTCACTACCTACTAGTAAACGCCGCTATGGTCTGGTGTTCGATTAATCATAAGGGTTCAATTAGAATATTTATATATTTTGAAAAAAGACAAACTGTAATCAACACTATCTACACTTACTCTGTAAGCCAAAGGAGGCCCCATTCAAAATGTCGACAACTACGTCATCAACATCCGATCTTAATATTTTTACAAACATAAAGGTCCTTATATATATTTTTTGTGACCGAAATCGGTCGGATTTAAATCATCGTCACCAGTATCATCATCATATTAGTGCACACGGTTTGGCGGGTCATAAGGCCTGTTTTTAAATGTAAAGTATGAAAACAGGCCTTATCACATGGCTTGACTTAAATTCCGCAAGATTATAGACATCCATCCTTCACCATATTTTCTAAATCTGTCGTCATAACAACAATGTTGGTAGCATTGTTGTGTTATAAAAGTTTAAGATAATAACCAGTATTTGAAGTGTTTTTAGGATTTCGGGCGATTCCCGTCCACCATATTGGCAGTGACCGCAGCTTACCGTTAGGCGACGATTGTTTGCTGATTAATATTGTTTGACAACAATATTAAAAAAATATATACCTATCATTAGTATTAAGAATTGTGAAAGGAAGTAGACAAGATGGATTTAGCGATACGACTGTCTTTTGTTCCTCCTTATACATGTAAACACTCTAACGCCCGTTCCCTATATTCTATCTGTCTGTTGTTTTGCTTACTGGAGTTAGAAATTTGACATAATTTGTATGGAGCTTATGTCAAATTTGTATCTCTAGTACGCAAAACAACAGATAGATAGGTTATTGGGAACGGGCGTTAGAGTGTTGTGTATCTATATCCTATATTATGTCAAAGACTTTATCAAAAAGACGGTCTAGACACAATAAAACTATAATTTAAGTAAATATTTTTCGCATATCTTGTAGCATACGCAAATAAAATGGCGTGACCACATTTCCTTTGCATTCTTGACATATTTTATTTAAAAAAAGGTGCATTTATAATAACGAAAGAAATAAACTTAACAATTCAGAGTATCTGTCTAACAATCACAAAATTCCTAGTCTCTCGTTAAAGTTAGGCGCAAGCAAATCTTAAATACCTACTATAACAGGATATTTTAATATTATAGGTACTATGAATAGACAAATAAGTAACTGGTAAAGATGTATAGGTCTGCTGCATAGACTTAAACAAGTCTAGACGAAAGTAAACAGTCATTCAGTACCTAATACAGATTGTTTAGAGATAAGTATTAAGTTTAATATATATTTATTTTCTTATCACAGATTTTTAGGAAATAATATATATTACAGTGTGGTGTTATTCAGATCAAACGATCACGAAATACCAAAAGCATGTCTACCATTAAATGAAACAACATAGTTTTAGCTTATACCTAGGTACAAAGTGATTTTAAAAATAGTGACCAGATTTGTATACGTTGTTCTGTTTTGAATAAAATATTCTAAGAAACAAGAGGAAATTCGTCTGAACTTTTTGAACCCTTCAAACAGCGCGATCACCTGACCGATTTAGTATGGAATGTTTTATATAATACTTAGGTATATGAAATCTGTCTATCATGTATTCTAATTTATTCCCGATTCATTGTCATGTGTTAAAAATGGTATAGTTGATTTGAACTGAAGTCGTATTAGCAACAGATTTTTTATATATAGTTTCGATTTTGGAGAAAAAATTGGTTTCAATGAGTATTTTGGGTTACAGGTATTATTATATTTCGGGGAAAATCACGTCAATCAAAAAATGTACAAAGCGATTTTTTAATTAGTGGCCAGATTTGTATGTGTTGTTCTGTTTTGAATAAAATATTCTTATCTTTGGTCTTGGTTTCTTGGACTATCGCTTCGGTTTTACACGAGTATAACTAAAACATTTTTTTTTTACCAAATTGAATGCTCGACTGTTAATTCGATGTTTACTGTACTGAGCCCTGATCACCTAAACTGCGCCTAAACAGGCTGACAAGTGACTGGCCACACTAGCTGCGCAGGCGCAGGATAGAAAGCCGTTCGCATTGACGCGATGGCTGGCGATTTGCAAAGTTCGCTGCGAATGCGAATCACCGCCATCACTCTCGCCGAACCACTTTCATAGGATGTTTGCGAAAGTTTACATCGTTCAAGGAGTAAGTGTAAAGATATCTCTGTAGTACAGTCAGCTTTAAAATGATTGAAGCATAATTAAACGTCAAAAAGATCTTTACGTTTATTTAAACGTAAGTTCTGAATCTCCAGCCCGATCCTCCAAATGACAGCACACATTTACAGAATACACTAAACATGCACACTAATTTAGGCCCAAGACACCGTACTCGTAGAACAAGCGTACGAAGAACCGGTTCACACGCGCTCTACGCCAGGCACAGTAATGTACCTGGGCGCTCCTCTCCTCCTCCACGGCCCGGTCTACCCGAGCCGAGGTCCGTGCCTTTAGAGGCGCCCTCGGGTGGTTCCGCTCCCCGATCCGATCCGAACCCTTCGGAGAGGGCACGGGGACGCGCACTTTTAAGTGTGCGATGCCGTACCCCTCTAGAAATCCTCCGAAGGTGATTCGTTTCAACACGGCTTGAGGTACCCTTTACGTACCTCGCCGCCCCTAAAACAAGCCCGGTGAAGCTGAAAATGCCGAGTGACAATCAGCAGTCCCTCTCCAAAAAAATAAAAAAAAAGTTCTGAATCTCTTTTGTTCGATATAAATTCACAAATCAGTTTCAAAGCGTAAGTTCTAAAATATATTTTTCTTGAAATAAAAAGTGATGACAGTGTACGTCCAAAATATACTCTAGAATCACGTATTAGTAAGTAATAGTAATTAGCATGTATACTGTTACAGTAAGAGTGAGCCTTTACTTAGGCCTTTGATATCGCTACAATCGCTACGCTCACTAAATGCGGGATAGTGATCAGTAGTAATCACAGGCCAGCTATGAATCGTAAAATCTGAAACAGACTTGCCCTACCCGCAATTAACCCCAGGACCTCCAGTTATCGACTCGAGTCGAGCTATCTCGAAACACTCTGCCAAGGATTTTTTTCCTTAGCGTTAGTGCTTAAAATATACAAGGAAATTAAAATAGCACACTTATAAAGATGACTGCCATCGGTCTCCTTGTAAGCAAGTGTTTTTTTAAGAAGCTTTTAGCCATTTTGTTTCAACAGAAAAACTTATAGGTATGTCTCGGTGCCTTAAATAGATGATCTGTCGCTATGATCTCTAAAGGTCGTGGGTTCGAGTCCTGGCTAGCTACCACCATCATATCTAAATATGTTGCCACAACATCAATGTTAGTAGATACCGTAGAGTCTCGGCAGCTTACGGTAAGATAGCCAGTGTCCTTAGGATTCCGGGTAAAGTGCGCTTCCACCCATCACTTAACATATGCTGAGATGAATAGCAGGTGCTTACCCGGAACAAATAAAAAATAAAATTATCTATGACACAAAAAAAATAAACGAAAATCGGTTTATCCGTTTGGGAGCTACGATACCACAGACAGACACGTTAAACTTATAACACCCCTCTCTTTTTGCGTCGTCGGGGGTTAAAAACAGTCGTCTTTATTCAAGCGCTATATTATTTTTTGATATAGTTTTTAACATTGTGAAAGCATAATAATAAATTAAAATACCAAATAATTAATAACCTTGATAGCGTATATTAGAAGCGCACCTGCCATCCACCCGCTTAGAACGCTCTAAGCCCACCCTTAGACAAGTGGCATAACGCGTATAGGTAGAATAGAAATTAAATAGAATGTTTTTTGTATGGGATTGACATAAACGTCATTTATACGTATCGCTGAATACGTTGAACGAATCCAACTCGTAAAATTGTTTCGGCCCTTTCCCAAATTGTAATTTGTTTGCTTGTTGCAACTTGCGTAAAATTATTTTATTTATTTATTATCGGAATCAAAACACTTACTTTTATAATATGGGGTACTACTTAAGCCTCTTGGGTTTATGTGTAGTACCTAACAATAATATTTATTCCTCCACGTTATCAGAAATAAAGAAACCAAATACATTCATTTTTTTTTTTTATTCATATTATAATTCTAAGAATCGAGAATGTTCTGACAGTACGATCACATTTCCGAAAACAACATAAAATTATTATTTTAAAGCTGACAAAAAATAACTTTTTAATTTGTATATAGTTATTATTCCTATTTATAAATAAAAGTACCTATACAAGGTGTTCGTAAAGAGAACTTAAGACAATATGCAAGATAAAATATACAATAGATAGTATCTAGGGTATTCCGAGAAGCCATTTGTAGCGAATACCGGCTAATATTACAACAATATACATTGTCAGACTGGTCTGCGCCACGCCACTCGCCGTATCGCGAATACAACCCGATCTAGTTCCCCGTTAATGTAACAAATTAACGGTACTACTGGGCACCTATCTCCGACCGATAGAGAGGTATCTATTGCAGTTGTGTTACTATCTACCAAATGCAAAAGTTTTATTTAATAACAAAAATTTGTTCCTAAGGGATTCTTCTTTATAACTGTGTTGCCTGTCAATAAAATTTATTTGTTACATAATCGTGGAAGATTGCCAGTGAATTAGTTTATTTAGCTAAATGTTTTGTTGCAATAAATCAATTAAATTTGGAAAGGCCTGAACCCAGCAGTGGTACGTTTGTAGTTAATATCCCTTTTTATTAATCAATAAAAAGGGACTTATTAAATTTTTGATCGTCAAAATCTAAGTAGGTCAGTCAGGTTTCGTAATCCTTGGAGCAGCCTTGTACCGAGGAAATCCGCAAGGGCAATTTCTTTCTGTACAAACATAGGCTCATAGGTAATTATTATATTACTTTTTCTATAGTTCTAATGTATAATCACAGACCTTCAGTTTTCTGCTACCAGTGCACTTTATCCAAAGTTCAGCTGTGGGACATATTATTATGATGATGATGACTACCATTTATTCGTATAAGGAACAAAGTCGAACTCGAAATTTGAATATGTTTTTATAAAACTTAATGTTGGCTATTGTAATTTCTAGGAAAACATTTTTTGTTTCACAATGACATTCTATCACTATTCAATCGAATGTTGTTCTCGAATGACTCCCGATGCACCACCTGGGCCGTATTGTGTCCGCTAACGCGGCGTATTCAGAAATAGCCGGCGACCGCGAGGTAAACAAGTGCTATGTAAAGCCGCCGATTCGACCAAATTCTTGGCATGACCGGCCCGCCCGCATATTTCAACTGGTGAAGGCGCGCCTCCAGTACGCGTTGCAAGCAAGCTACGCGATAGCAAAATGGCGTGTAACAACTAACCTATCTGGATGGGTACTTTGAAGTGAGTGGATTTACAACTCCGCCACCAAAGAGGACATTTGGTAGTCGACTTTAGAGTTGACGACCCGAACAGTGGTAACTGTGAGTTGTACTCTTAGTGCAACGAGAAGTGAGCGAGCTTACAGCTCCAGTAACCTATCTGGATATTATTTATTAGATAGTGGACTATATACGTGTCTACGGGGCAATTCGCTTGAGACACTAGTCTTAAGAGTTCCGGATGATGAATGCGCTTCGGCGCATCCTGATCAGTCGTTATGACCTGACGTTGATGGTCCCTTGTGCGCGTTATAGTTCGCTTGCGCACGGTCGTCTCACACTTTTTTGTAACCTAACGGTTGGTAGGGGGAGTCAGTATATAAACTTTAAGTCGTTTAAAGCAGGGTTGTATCTAAAAAACAAATAGTAGGGGTAGTTCAGATGGTGGCCAGTGGTTCTACCCAAAATCAAATGTTATGTCACTATGTCAAGCTACGAATTCGACCAAATTCTTGGCATAGCCGGCCCGCCCGCATATTTCAACTGGTGTAGGCGCGCCTCCAGTACGCGATAGCTCGATGCCGATTGTCATTAGAAAGGCTGAGATGATGATGATGATGATGATAGGTGCGCCTCTAGTACACGTTGCAAGCTACGCGATAGGTAAAAAGCCACTAAAAGGCTTTAGGAACCAAGCTTACAGAAAATATATACGGTGTAACAACTGTATTTAAAAAACAAATGGTGGGGAGGATTGTCTGATGTCAGAACTTTACTCAGGATCATGTGCTTTGTAAAGGCGCCGATTTGACCAAATTCTTGGCATGGCCAGCCTGCCTGCATATTTCAACTGGTAAAGGCGTTGGAAGCTAGAAGCAACTCTAAAGCTCGATGGCTTTAGATACAAAAGCTTATAGAAAACAAGATGTTCGGTTATAGCTCGCCACTAAAAGGTGAGGCTTCAGTCAGATACCACAGTGATAATGGCGTTACAACTGTTATTAACCTTTTCACCGCCCAACTATCCTGCACGCGATGTGCCGCTGTACGCCAACGTATAAATGTATTTTAATAAAGTAGGTACAAAGAAGAACTTCTATAGAAGTGCTGGCGTGGACGGCACGAAAATCTCGAACTTCTAAAGAAGTTGTTGGCGGTAAAAAGGTTAAAAAACAAATGCTTAGAGGTTTGCATGGAGTTATTATGGTGAAAATCATATAAGAAACACGGGTATTTCGCATTTTGTTCAACTACGCGTTTCTTTTGTTTTTGTTTGGATCATAATTTAAAAAAAATCGCCGTTCTAGCTAACATAATAGTTTCGGTCGATCAGTGGAATACAACCTCTATATCACTCGCCGGACTAAGCAAGTGCTTGCACCTTGCTGTTGTATAATAAAGGTGCTATTGGAACCAAATATTTAAAAGGCACACTTTGTCTAAGAATTCGTTAATAGCCAACAATACTTACGGCCAATAGTGAACGTAGGATAAATGCAAGATTTGGCCTCGAAATGTGGAATTTTATTTTAATACTGCGCCAGACTTGTCTATAACGACGTTTTAGCTCGATAAGTATCAAGCGTTTTTAGATCACTGTCTAGTCTAGTGTTCGAATAGTATCGTTACAATTTCTGTTATCACCGAACAGAATCTCCGACCGAGTTATAACCCCGATCCGATCCGAACCCTTCGGAGACTCTGGAAGGGCACGGGGACGCGCACTTTTAAGTGTGCGATGCCGTACCCCTCTAGAAATCCTCCGAAGGTGATTCGTTTCAACACGGCTTGAGGTACCCTTCACGTACCTCGCCGCCCCTTAAACAAGCCCGGTGAAGCTGGAAATGCCCCTCGGCAACCAGCAGTCTCTCTCAAAAAAAAAAAAAAAAAGAGTTATAACCAAAACACAATATGTATCCTGTATTTAAATAGATCCCGTTTATGAGCTTTTTTTTAATGCAAGTTTCCTTAACAATTAAATTAGACAATATGCGGGTTTCTTAGAACATCCTACTTATCTATACTATAATATTATACAGAGGAAATCTTTGTATTTTTGTATTTTTTTTTGTAACGAATAAACTCAAAAACTACTGGACCGATTTAAAAAAAAAATTCACCATTAGAATGCTACATTAGCGCTGAGTAACATAGGCTATATTTATTACTAGAAAAAAAAATGCTTAATGGTAAATAAATAGAAATACGATTTGTTTGTTTTGTTGTCATAGAAACTATCAAAGCGGTACGAATTCCGCCGGGTCAGGTCAGCTAGTATCTTATACTCTGGGACTTCCTCATACTGGCCTATTTTGATTACCTATCTTGTATTTCTTTGTCTAACTGACCCATCATCAGCCGTCATCGTTAACATTTCTCTAAAAAAAATATACAGTAAAATCAATTGATTTCACTGTATAAAATCTTTATAATTTTTCGCAAACACGAAAATAAACACAGTTATATCCCTAGTAAAACATAAGTAAATTTATTTTTAAACAAAACATAAAAATATATGTTAATTTGGTTATAGCCATCAATCAATGAAAAGATTTACCGACAAATGATAAAGAGGAGCAATCATCGGTGCCATTCTCTTTTTGCGTCAGCTCACATCATGTTGCACTTTACATCTTATTTTGCGAGACAAAAAACGACATTCGCTCGATTAGGTCACGCCGATCACGACTTTACAGTCGTTTAATGCGACAGTTACTAATGATACACCCAAAAACTTCGCACAAAACAAGAACCAAAATTAGTAGACAATTTGTCTGAGCGACTCATTCGTTATGCGTTTGTTTCTGGGTATTGTGAATGACCAATTCAGTGGTAGGAACTGTTGAGTGTATCCCTGATTTGCATGCCAATGCAGTGTTTAAAATTGTTTCGAGCCAAGTATTTATAACCTGGTTTATTGGTCCAAGTCCATGCGATTGATGCCGCGTAACTGACGTATCTACAGTGAAGGGAAAAAGTAAATGTGAAATGCAATTAAGAGCGTTTACGCCGCACACTAGCGCCACTAATGAAAAAAAAAACATATCTATTAATTAGAGATAGAAAATCAAATTATGCTTAACAAACTATTTGAATGAAGTAATTTAGCATTTTTACGTCACCTAATGAACACCTGACATGTTATGGTTTAGTTAAATATGGCGTTATAGTTAAAAGTGGCCGTAACGTCTTATTTAACTAAACCATAACATGTGAGGTGGTTCATTGGCGGCGCTATAATAGTTTGCGGCGTAAACGCTCTTAAGAGTAGCCGATGGTGATACGACTTTCACAGATAAACAGTGAAGGTGATACGATTTCAGCAATGAAGCCGTTTAGGTGATAAGGTTCCCGCAGAGAAACCGTTAAGGCACAGAATAACTATAGGTTACGGTTCCTGTAGAGGACTCGTCAAGCTAGAAAAGTCAAGTTAAAGGGTATGAGAACCAGTGAAATCATTTTATTTTGTCCACAACGCAGTTTCTTTCTTTCATCACCTTAATGTAAGGGATGGTATTAAGGCCGATAAGTAAGCGCACTTCACCGGGAATCTTCAATCACTGAGAAACGCCAAGATCTTAATCTAATAAAAAAAAATGTTGTTACACTATCCGTTGACCTGACACTGTGTTTGGTATCCGAAAACAACAACGTCGTACAAAAAATGTGTCAATTACAGCATGAGTCATCGTCTGGGCACCAACCAGAACAGACGACTCACTAGGCCGTTACTTTTGTCTAGCCTCAAATATAGTTCAAACTTGTAACAGACTTGGTAACAAATTTTGGCGAGACGTTGGTTGACACATGTATGGCTGTATCGAGGTCATATTTAAAATATAGATTTGACTACGAGTTGCTTAGAGTCAGTTATCCCGGGAGAAATGTTACACTTTCATACCCTTACACTATCTCTGCGAAATTCACGTGATCCATTGTTCCGTCGTTCTGACGTAAAGGTAGGTCACGCAAATGAAGTAATTTTGAATTAGTTTCGAATTACAAAAGTGCACAAAACCGGTTGTAGTGGAGATCCTGGGGAAGGCCTTTGTCCAGCAGTGGACGTCTTTTGGCTGAGATGACAATAATGATGATAAGAAATCTCCTGAAATTGTTAGGTGTTTTTCTTCTAAATTGTAAGTATGCCGATGCCGCTAAAATACTGATAGCATTAGCTATCTAGGCAACATCCTACTAATACTATAAACGCGAAAGTTTGTAAGTATGGATGTTTGTTACTCTTTCACGTAAAAACTACAAAATGGATTTGAATGAAATTCGGCATAAAGATAGTTTATAACCGGGAATAACACATAGGATACTTTTTATCCAGATACTCCAACGGGAACGGGAACCACGCGGGTGAAACCGCGAGCGGCTAGTTAATGAATAGTTTCTTAGTGGTTGAGGACGCCCGGTGAAGTGTGCTTCCCACTTCTGCCATATCGTCAGTTATTAAGCAAAATGATGGCCAAGCACTTCCTTGCGGAAAATAAAAAGCAAAAAAAAAAAATTTGTAACAATGTCCGGTCGCCGAATAGCTAAGCGGCCGGATAGCCGGTGGTCTTGAATTCAACTTCTAGGTCGGGTAAAGCATGTTTCGGATTATCGGGTTTGTGATCACCAACCCGCATTGGCAAGCTACTCATGACTTGAATCCAATTTGGATGCTTTTGCCCAGATGTGGAAATGTGGGCTACTATTAAACTAACTCTTAAGTAAGTACTTCGTAACAAATAACTGTGTTATGAGAGGCGGTTACTCCTTCAGTCGCCTCCTACGACACTCATGGGAAATGGCAGACGATAATACTCTTAATTAAAGCCGCCACCAAACAGCTTTGTTCCATTTTTTGTGCACGTAATTTAATAAAGTTTCCAAATTGATGCCCCGAGCATCGTTTTAGGAGATCATAAAAAAAATTAAACACATTAACAGCTAATAAACAAAAGTAAAATGATTGTTAGAATAATTTATGGGCCCAATAATCACATGGTATAAGTTATCTTGATGAAGAATTTTAGGTCAGCATAAGTTATGAGCACGTCAATTTTATTTATGTCTGTTAGGCAGTTATAGCATCGCTGTATAGCGTTTACAAGAAAAACTAAAAATTTGTTTTCCACACGCACACAAGATTTCATAATACAGGCGTAAGACAGAATTAGCGGTAAAATAGCAGTTCTGTCTAAACCCTAAGCTATGTTGTGCTAGCCTAATGCCTCCACTCATTATTACGGTAATGGCGACAGAAACGTCTTTTTTCATCGAGGAATAAGCAATGACTTTTTTTTTTTAAATATTTAACGGGTAAGCACAGTGTCTTGATCCCACCTGAAGTTAAGTGACGATAAGGCCAATGATGGAAGCGCACTTCACCCGGGATCCTCAACAAGTGAGGTAATGGGTATCTTATCTCTAGCTGCTGGAACACAACAATGCTACAAACATTGATGTTATGGCGACATATTTAGATAAGAAATACAAGCCAAATCGAACCCGGGAATCTGGATCTAAACCGGTGGTCTTAGCCACTAGACCACAGAGGCGGTTAAAACTCCGCTCCACCTGATCTCACGTTGCCGAATTCACACTTAACGCCTCGTTTAAAAGACCCGACTTCCGGACGATCTAGGGTAAATTCCCAAGTCATGAAAAGTATGTTTAAATATTGTCTACGTCCCTTCGGTTAGCCTAAAAATTTCAGTCCTAATATTACATGGCCAAACCGTATTGGCCTAAACTTAAAACATTGTTCGTTTTTGTTTTCATTGTTTCGCCTAACAATTGTTTTGTCTTGCCACCATTATAATTTGGTCTAAGAATTGAAGGCCCTAATTTTAGGATCTATAATGTGAAATACCCTAAAATATATTGGCATAACGTTATTTTGGCATTACGACTTTGGCTGATTGGCTTAATATATAAAAGCTCGAATTTTAGCATATCTAATATAAAATGTGCCAAAATATATAAAATATAACACAATAATTATTATTGTTCAGTTTCAAAAATACTAGCTGCCCTACTCTTGTAGGTCACGTGATAGGGTAGAAATTTAAGACAATCGCGTAGCGCAGCGTAGCTATTGTCTTGAATATCGAGGTTATTTTTTTTTATTAGACTACAGAAATCTAGCTCCATACAAAAATATCTTTTTTTATAGCTCTTATACTTTGTGATTTTTAATTTTGTGTGAATTAATATTTAGTAATTGCAAACTTTAGGGATTTCGAATTGTTCCACCAAATGTCGCATTTGGTAAATAACAATATGGCGATAAAAAGATAGGCGAAGTGAAATTAGACCAAACACGATTATGAAGAGTGAAATTATGCGAAAAAAATTAAGGCTAGCCGTTTGTGAGCCATTGCCAATTAGAAGTACAAAAAATTAGGCGACCCGATGTATACCCTGTCTACACATACCGGGTTTGGGTACACCAATCCGCATTGGGCAAGCGATTAGCCAATACCCATCAATTGTAGCGATGACTTTATTTCAACGATGGAGACAGCTCTAGTAGCTTTTATGGCTTTAAGATAGCCAATGCCTCAGTAGTTGAGGTTCCGGGTGAAGTGCGCTTCCACCTTCGGCACGTCACTTAACATCAGGTAAGTTGAATGCTAAGTGCTTACCTGCTAGACATAAGAAAGACCTTCATCCAGCAAAGGGATTATTTATTATAGATAGATAAAGATAGATAAAACTCTTTATTGCACACACACACAGAAAAGTAGAAACAAAACAACAAAAAAAATTATATCGGGGTGGGCAAAGGCGGTCTTATCGCTTAAAGCGATCTCTTCCAGACAACCTTTGAGGTATAGGAAACTATTACTATTTTTTTTTTCAATATTTTGCCGCTGTAAATATGGTTGCCAACTTTTTTTAGAGCAAATATAGTATTTTTGGATTCAGTACCCATATAAAATGTAGTAGATAGGGAATTAATTAAAAAAAATAGTATATTAAATTTAACTAGGATACTATATTATATAGTAGGGTTGGCAACCCTAGCTGTAAGCGAAAAAAGAAATGCCCTTCCTGAGTTTCTTGCCGGTTCTTCTCAGTACAAGGTCCCGCCTTGTGTAGTCTTATAGTGACACTCATAAGAGCTATTTTAGCCTAAACTGAATAAAGGATTATGAGTTTTTGAATTTTCTATATTAACTTCGCTTATTTGCTACTGAAATTTGGTAAATCCTCTAGATAAGAACCAAAGGAGGTAGGTGTACCAAGAAGTAATATCAATGAGTTTATGGCAGACATAATCGATGGGCTATTGTGGTCGGCAACTCGATATGTTTGGCGCACATTCTGGGAAAGTGAGACTCGTGGAAACAGACTGTCTGTGCGAATCGGTAGCGCGTACACTGTCCTTCTCTGCGCTGAGGCCAGACAAAATATTAATTTAACTACCAAAACAAGCGTGTGCTTCATTACGTATTACAAACGAGACACGCATGGTTCAGGGTGTTTACAGTGAGTTTCATTTGTCATTCGATCACGTATAAGAAAACAAAAATTTGGTATGGCATTGAAGCAGCGCCTCCTGGCGGCAAAGGAGGAGAGTTAAAATTTTGCCAAACTAATTTTTGTTTTCGTAAACGTAATCGATTGAATACCTACGGATAGTTATCTAAACTACACTATACACTAGGTACCTCGAAGGGAATGCAATCTCGAGATCTCGTCCGTATTTTGCGAGATTGAATCTCGTACAAATTTCGTACGAGATCTCGCGAGATAACGAGATTGAGCGGCAGCATAGCACACTAAAGAATTACAAAAGAATTACAAAGAACATTGAAAACAGATCGATTAAACTTGCTTTTTAAAAATTTATGAGGCATTAACAGCTCCAAACTCAGAGCAATTCAGAGAAGTGGTTAGGTTTTTCAGGCTCTCAGTTGCTCTTAGGAATAACTGATGCCCTGAAGAACAAACTATGGAACTCATTTTTGATGTACCTAAACTAATAAAGAAGTAACTATGGATAGTCGAAATCTACTAAAGTCCCATCAAAACAGCAGAAAAAAAAATTTACTTACATGAATTTTCAAGTGAAATTACCCAATCAGACCAGAAAGTCAGTCTCGCGAGATCTTGCAGATTACGATATCTCGCGAGACTGACTTTCTGGTCTCGCGAGATCTCGGCTGGGTCCAAAATCTCGCGAGATTGCATTCCCTAGTACCTACTATGTAACTAGCATATTTACTGCGTGTCCATACAATCCTACAACAAACAAAATATAATCAATGTGTGCATACGATCTTCGAAGTTCAATATTTTTAAAATTAAGAAGTCAATTCTAATTAAAATGTGTATGCATTACATTCTAATGCAACTGCTATAATTAGATAAAGCTTATTAGAAACACGACTGTGTCTATGTAACAAATAATTACTATTTTTATTGTGTCCTAGTTTAAGAAAAAATATTTATATTGACTAATTTTATTTGTTATTTCTTGTTTCATAAATAAAATAAGTATACTCTGAAATGTAACTAATTAGATAAAAGGGTAAAAGCATGGCAATCTTCGCAAGGTGGCTGGCAAGAGCTGGATGAGAGTAGCCGCGGGTCGTGCTCAGTGGCATGCACTTTGAGAGGCATATGGCCAGCAGTGGACTAGTGTAGGCTGATGATAATGATAATGAAGGCAATGCTTAACGCTTCTGCCTCTGCTGTGTGTAGACCCACACACTAAAACATTAGGGTTCCGCAGAATATCTGCGTTGCAGGTGATGTTCATACTGAAACATGTGCTATTAGGTTTCACTTCTATATTTTATATTTGTTCATTATTTTAATTTTAATTTGAAACTGTATAAAAGTATTTCTGATTTGATTTCAAAATTAGTTTAAAAATAATACAACGAATCTGTGTGATTTAAAGACCATTAGGTCACGTTGAAAATCCCATAAAAATTTGATAATTAATTAATGAACTATCCAAACTCCAATTCAGAGAAACTTAAAAAAAACTCACTGTATTATTAAAAGATCAAATCCGTATTAATGAATAAATATTTAAAGTGGATACCATATTATAATACTACTGAATGAATATAAAATTCTCCGTAGCCATTTTTAATTGTCGCCTCCGCTAATGTACATTCGGGTAACAATTGATTATGCTTCGTCACAGAATTCTGAGATCTCATTTGAGGCATTCTTTTTGTGACCTACCTTAAGGTAGACCGTCGTGTCTGCCCTCTACAACCTTGAGATATGACTAATATTTCGACTACAGTCAGTTTTAATGGCGAAGGCTCATAAGTAAAATTACTAGCCATTTGTGTGGATAGAACAAAACAAATGTACTTAATACGAGTATGTTTAGGTTTTCCATTGTTACTTTTAAAAATCCCACAGTTTGTATAAATGATTACATAATTATTATGAAAAAAGACAAAGTGCACCGACCGCGGCATGTCATGGGGTGCGGGTTCGAATCCCGCTCGTGGAATTTTTTCAACACTTTGTCGTTTTTACCCGACTGGGTCGCAGACGGGGACAATCATCAACTAAGCGGCCGTGGCTAGCTCAATTAAATCCGCACTCTCTTTGGTTGGTGATTGTCCCGCCTGCGATAACTATCAATATTCAATGTATTTATAAATATTTCACGTTGCATTCAACATTGCTCAAATTGAATTCTGGGATCGTGGAGCTTGTTATTCTCTTTTCAGTTTTTTCTCTTTGCTGTTATTTTGTATATACACGGTAAAAACAGATTATTTAAAACAAGACAAATTTATTCCAGTGAAAGCAAGTTTATTAAATTCAACAAAATGATTCACTCATATATACTGAAAATAATATTTTCTCAAATATAAATTTAACATAATCTTGGTTATATTGCTTTAGAATGAGTTTAGTTTTGTTTGTTTCGATTAAATATTTTATTTTCTATTCAAATTATTATTTTCTTGAATCCACATATTTACTTTCTTTAATTGAATCCATGCCTTTGTTGACACAATAGGTGGAAGTATTATTCCAAGATTAGATGCAATTTATAATAAGTTAATAATAATTTGGAATAAGTAAATATATTCTTGGAATGAAAAAATGGTTTTTCTTTATTTAATTCTATAAATTCTCAAACTAAATGAATGTTGTTTTTTTATTAAAGAAAATGTGTTTTTCTTTGAACTACAATAACGCCTTCTCTCAATAACTGTTGTAATTTATATCAAATCAACTCTATTTCTTATTTTAAGATAATACTACTGTTTTCTCTGAAGACGTTAATGTTTTGAAATAATATGATAAATTCTTCGGTCAAATAGAGAGAAGTTGTTCGCTCAAAACGTTTTATTTTTGGAAGTTTAGGATGTTTCCGCACCTTCTATTCTTTTTTACATAGCATGGCTAGGGTGACATTATCAGTATCATAGAATAAGATTCTTAAACACTGTTTAAGATTGCATTGCTATGGCACTGGCAAGTAATGTCATACTACCCATGGTATATTAAAAAGACTGAAGGTGCAGGAACACCCTAAATTTCCATATAAATATGTGTTACTTACAAATTTGATATAAATCGATAAAAACCTTTTTATACAATGCTATAAAACGTTTTAAATGGAACACGTAAGTGTTAAACACAGAATAATTGAAAGTCATTATTACAAATTTACTGTTTATTTATAATTTTACTTATACTTAAATTAATTGCGTTTTGAACTTTTCATGTCATGTAATTAATAAAAAATATCTATTGATATCTCCGGGAACATTATCTGCTGGTTTTTTCAAACTTTTCAATGAAGCCTTTTCTTTCTGTCGGTATGGCAATCATGTTGTCAACGTCACCAGCAGTCTGTAAATATTAACATATATTATTCACTAGCTAATTTGACTTAAGGGTGGGCCGACCAAAAAAAGCCAAAAATGCAGTTACGGTAAATATAATTGAAAATACTATCGTATTAAATGAACAAAATATATATTTAGTATCATAGGGAACGTGTTTACAATTTGTCAGAACCATAAATTCATAACACGCTATAGTTTTTTCTACAATATCATTTAAAGTTGGGCAAATATCATGAAAACGAGTGGCGGCGTTTAGTAGATTTCTTATAGTTTATCTAAATTATTGTACCTCTGATTTTGTCTAAACAATCATCAATGAATAAACTACAAATTGCTAGACTACATTTTTGATTCATCAAGTGGTTATTTAAATAATATTTTTTTATTAAGCACCTTAAATTCCCCATACAAAATTAGTATGGCCGCGTGGCATCAAATAAATATGGACGACGACATTTCAAATAAAACATATAACACTTGTCACTTACGGACGGCGCACCCTTAAGATATATTAGCACGCACTAGTTTTGCCTATGAACTCAGTAGATAATTGTAATAATGTAAAATAAAATAACACAATACACACCTTAGCAGTTTAGTACTGACAAAATGCTATCGATAGCTTTTTTGTCGAGAATTTAACTTTCTTCGTGAGCCTTCCAGGTACTTGATGTCCCAACTTCCAATACATTTGTGAGGATCATTTACTGAAATAAAAAGATGACCTTCATTTATACCAAATTAACTACGGCAATATTATTAAAGAGTTGATTTTATAAAAATAATAAACCAAAAATGTGCTAAGCTAGCTGTGAAGCGAGGCATGTGTATGATATCCACCAATAGTATCGTTTGATTTTTTGCTTTGTTATGAGAATAATAAAATATACTTACAAACGTCACTTCTTTGGTCAAAGAATATTCGATTCTCCCAGGACATTGTAAAGAGTGTCATAGTCAGTCTTCGTTCTTAAAACAAAGCTCTCCATTTTTGTCCACTTCCTCCCATGGCTCTGTATTGTTTCGCAACCATAGCTGCTTGATTGCTTTCTGCAAAATAGATATTTTTATTATAAAAAATAAAGATTATTAAAATAGATAGGCGCAGCACCAGCTACGAATCCGACTTTTCCGCAAGGGTTTTATTTAAACATGCATTTGTTTCAAGTCGGGGTGGAAGTGGTGCCTTCGTTGATTCTAATTTTGATAGCACAAGCGCTTTAGCTACTTACTTTAGATCAGAGTAATGTATTTGATGTTGTCTCTATCTCTATTCATTTAAAATTACATCCTTTACAATACTTTACATGACTGAAGGACATTAATTTAAACAGTCTTTTGCATGACATAATAAAATTAGTTTAGATTACTTCCATCATTAAAAAACAGCACTAACAATGGCTTAAACTTTGGCATAGGTATAACACACAACAACAAAGGCATATAAACAGCGCATAATCTGATAGATGGATACGAACTGAAATATCAGTAAATATTTTCATTTTAAATACTAGGTTTTGGAAAACAAATTAGGTAGGTACTTACCTATGAAAGTTTTAACAAATTCATCGGGAACTAGTCACGACTCACGATGGTAGCAGCTCCATAAGTTCGTTCATTCTAACGTCCTTAGGCAGGTAAGGTACAAACTACCTATGTTGTACTGACTGACACACACTTTACACTCGGTGAGTGCATGCGAACAGCGCGCGCGTCGAAAAGCGGCCGGACTGAATGTAAAAGCCTCATAACCATAATAAATAACTAAAGGTAAAAACTAACAGCGCATCAGTGACCAACCAAACCCAGAAAGCTCAAGACAGTGAATAATGACTCGTTGAACCAGTTCAAAGCATTTTAATCTTAACTACAGGCTAATGTAATTTCGTTCTAGTATTGTTTATTTTAAGTCAAAAACATGCTTTATTATATCAAGAGAAATATGTTTTGTTAATTTAAGATTTCTATTGTATCAAATCGAATTGATATCCTCTAGGTTTAAATAAATATATCTTAATTGCAATAGTCTGACCTTTTTGTAATCACAAATAAGATGTTGAATTGAAATAACAGCTTAATTCGATTTAACAAAACCATTTTTGCAGATTAAGATATTGTCTTTACTTGAGGTAAAAAAATATATTCTTGCAGTCCAGAAAACTTGATCGAAAGCAATATTTAGTTGATCCAATAAAATTGCTATTTAGATACAAGAAAAGAGATTTTTCAGATTGAATTAAATATTTTTATTTGATTTCAGTATAATAGTTCTGAATGCAAGTAACTTATTTCTTGGTTTTAAAAAGTATTCTTTACTTTGACGAAATTTCTGGTTTTGGTTTAAAAAAATCGATCACACTTCAATCAAATAAACAAGCAACTAAAATTAAATATATTGGTTTTAAATTAAGTAAATGAAACAAGAAAATATGGGTTTTTGTTTCAAAATATTCAGAATTTTGATATTATGCAAATATGCTCGAATTGAGCTAAAATTGCTAAGAAAATCACATTTCTTGACCAGAGAAATCGTTTTTACCCGTGTAGGTAGGTAGTTGTTTTAGCAGTCGGGTTTTTTCAAATTGTAATTTGTTCGCAACAATATTTGCGTAAAATTATATGTAAATAATCATAATTATTATGAATTGTTCTATCTGTTCTATCTCAAAAAATCATCCTGACAAAGATTACAACAGGCCACTCAAAAATTGCTTGGTCACCTCATCTACCAACATCAAAAAATGAGTGTATACAAGCTACTAACTAATTATGAGACGACCAACACATCAGTCTTCCTGTGACCACAGACCCTGCAAAGGGTTCGAAACGTCAGGATAAACATTTATTTGGGAAACAAATAATTATACAAAATCATATAAAATTATACAATAACACATAAATCAGTAAAGTTTCCACAATTACATTGAACAGACAACAATACGTTATTTCTCTTTATCACACACACACACACACACACACACACACACACACACACACACGCACACACACACACACACACACACACACACACACACACACACACACACACACACACACACACACACACACACACACACACACACACTCACACACACACACACACACACACACACACACACACACACACACACACACACACACACACACACATTTATAAATAAACTTGATTACAAAAATATATGAATTGAAAAAAATAACATAAATAAATAACTAACTAGGTAGAATCAATCATAATATAACTGTAACCAAACCAATATGCGATAAAAATTTCGTTATATAACTAATGTTGTTGTTGTTAAAAAAAAACCATTATTGGCCTTATCATCACTTAACATCAGGTGAGATCAAGGCACTGTGCTTACCCGTAAGATATTTAAAAAAAAATCCCTAAAAATAACGAGAAAGGAAGAGGATGAACTTATGCATTTATAGAACCGTCAACTGTTGGTATCCTATAGGGTGATGGAGATTTGTAAATGGCATTAGTTAAAACAAATTGTCTAGTCATAGTTGCAATATGTAATTACAAATAAGTAAAATAAATATATTTGCGTCAGCAACGCGAGCATTCTGCTACTTTCATCGTCAAACTAATTAAAAGTCCGTCGCACGCAGTGCTAGGTGCACCGGCGCGGGCGGTTGCAGCCAGTTTTTGAGCGCCCGCGCGTCGGTCGACGATGGCGGCGGGCGGCGCGACGCACGCGCAGGTTTTTGCGCCCGTTTTTTGCGCGCACTCGATTGATGACCGTCTGGCGATCGTCTGTGTTTACATTAATGTAATGTTCGCTACTAGCACCCGTGTGGGATTGGGTGTTACAGCAATAAAAAATAAACAAAATAGAAATCAATGAAATAGCTTCAAGGGCGTTTGTTATAAGTATATGGAAATTGATATGTGTGTTTGCTGACGTTAGCATATAAGTCTGGGTATGCACTGTTCACATAAGATAATCGTAATGGGCTTATCCCATTAAATTTTGCTGAGCGGAGGGGACGACCTCTATTTAACGCGCTTTGCTCGCTTTGCTGAAGCTTTAGCTCTTTTGCCTTTATACCCTGTAATTCACCTGTATCTAGTTATCTTCCAATCGGATCGAGACAATGCAAAACATTATTACTTGACGGCCGAAATAGATATCTGGGTAATCGCCATTTACTCGGATTCTGGCCAGAATCCTACCACCATCCTATCCCATTCATACTTTTACTCTAATATCAAACCATTTTATTTCCGCCTTCTTGGTTGCATACATGCAAAACAACAGCTGCGCGGCGAGCCTTATTTCTAAAACAAACGAAGCGTCCAGACGTATCGTTTTCTTCAAAATCGTGTTTATTTATTATTCTATTAGCATTTCCGTGTAGTGTACGGACTACCGAATCAGTAATTGGTAGCTTGCGCCGGCTACCGGCTAGGCCAGACGGCGTTGTCTAGACGGCAGATTGCGATTTGCAAGATCACGTTTCGGCCGGCCGAACATGCTAAGTGCACGTCTGGGAACACATGACTCACGGCCTGAGATTCACTGGAAGCGGCAAGTTTAGTCTTTAGTGGAGTGGAGGTTTAATTTCGTTGCCAAAATCATCTTCATCATCAGTCTGCGTGGTTTATGACGTCATCTTGTCGTTTCGTGCCGCCTATGAAAGCAATATCGAAAGCTATAGCATTTAGCTTTTGGTATTGCTTTCATAGGCGGTGCGAGGTGGCAAGATGACGTCATAAACTATACGCGTAATCAAAGCGATCGGTTAGGCGGTCGGGGGGCTGGTCTTAGGGCGTCCTATACAGTCCTATACTACGTTTGCCGATACGTGGTCTCCACTCAAGAACTAGTTTACTAAATCAAAAGGTGGGGATTGGTTTATAAATATACCTAACCATTGGCGTTAGCTAATCGATACTGAATCGGAAAAAGAGTAAGTATATCACCTGCCTGATATAAAATGACCTATGGACGCTTGCGGCACCAAGGGTATTACGCGCGCACGTTGCCGACCTTCTAGATATTGTTCTAGCTAAACTTCCCTTTAAACAAACAACAATCAACATAACAATGCTGGTTGGTGGTAAAAATAAGTGGGTCACCATCCTGCCGTATTTTGAACAGAAACCTATCACAACGCAAGTCTGCATCCACTTTTTTAACAATTACTATCTCAGTGAGAGAGTTCCCTGTGTGGTGCCGGGGATAAAGAATTGCACCACCCCATCTCTTCCCGTGGGTGTCGTAAAAGCCAACTAAGGGACCATTCCAGAGGATGGGCGCTCGCTGCTTTATACTTAGTGTAAGTCACATAAAATACTGAGACTCACAAGAATAACTAGAGCTATCATTACCCCATACCCTTATCAAATGGCGGTGCCCGAATCTGTCACAACGTTTACATTTAAGGCGACGCATTGGAAATTTACGTGGCGGGGATCTTGATTTTTCCCAACAATTACAAAACTTATGAAAGTGATATTTGATGACATGATTTTTCATTTAATTGACTTCATTTTGCTAGTTGCAGAAACGCGATTTGTCAACTTTTATAACAGATAAAAAAATATCAAAGTAACCTCTTTTAAAACATAGATTTACATTTTACAGGCTAACCAGACCGATTTAAGCATCAAAATTTTCTTAGTAGATTAGTCTTAACACACACTTCAATATTGTAGTTATTTTTTTTTAAACAATTTGTAGTTTTAATTTGAAGGAAAAAAACACTGTTTTTCTTATGGTACGGGGCGCAAACGCTCCGTATGAGATTTATTGTTTAGCGATGCGTCGCCTTAACCATATTTTACATTATTACTTTCTATTTACACATAAAAATTGTGGATAAGGCAAAAAATATTTACTTAGTTTATTATTTTTTTGTATCCTATATTTGCACAGTTGCATGTTACAATATTTACTTACATAAATGTAAGTCTTACTGTCGCTTCTATATCGGAGCGTGTGAACTATCCCTACATCCGTGAAGGATCACCTCTCAAATTACTGTGTACACAAGAGCCGGCGCAGACGATGGTTCCATGCTGGATGCCTGCTAATGCCGGTGACAAATTACTGTAATAGCACAGCGTTATCACATGACAGGACCGCAGTAACTGAGCTGTGACCGTCTGTCACAGATTGGTTGATAGATTCTTGGGATAATTAGGTATCCTACATACTTTAAAAACTATTTGTATTATCATGGTGACTTGTATTAGAGTAATTACTAACGGAATTACACGGAATTACAATTATTATTACGGATCAGTAATTCCGTGATCATGGCGCATGCAAGAGTGCCGAAATATAGGATATTCACATATAATTGATGATTAAACGAACTTACCTGTAAGTGAAGTTCTATCATAATATTCATAATTATACGAAGCGCCTCGTCCGAAGAGATTAGTAGTTAATTATTTTATATTGTTACTTGTAGTATCACATAGATGTCACCACTCCTGCACTATCGTTGAGATTTAGTTTTTTTTTTTTTGTGGGTATCCCTATCTTTCTCTATGGCGCCATTGCCTCGCGTTCGTCATTTAGTTTAGAGATTCAGGTTTTTTTTATTTCCCTAGAGATTAGGAACGGGAATAATGGCAGAGTAAGGGTGGGTGGGAGTTACTAATCTCTTCGGACGAGGCGCTTCGTATAATTATGATAGAACTTCACTTACAGGTAAGTTCGTTTAATCATCAATTATACGAAGCGCCTCGTCCGAAGAGATTAGTAGTTAATTATTTTATATTGTTACTTGTAGACTTTGAGAGTAGTAATAATGTGGGAAATATCATCAATGGAAATACTTTTCGAATTAATGTAGGTTTAATTGTATACTTAATTAAACAACATTATGTAGATCAGTAATTTAACTAATATATAATTATTCTTGTATAAATCATAACAGTTCCTAATTTCAATTTTTGAAATCAATCAGTATTGTAATTTGCTACATAAAATACCTAAGCCTCAAAATAGAATGAGGTAAAGATGTACAATCGTCGTTCAAAACAGGTCTATTATAGAACCGTGCAAACACAGTGGAGTTGCCGCTCCAACCCGCGGTGTTTCGGATTTAGTAACATAACAAAGTTTTACCATGACATATAGTGGGTTTATTATTGAAAAAAGGTATATAATGTGTTGGCAGTTTGCAGCCTGGTTTTGATGTTTTAATTAAATCGGAGATTGTAATAGTAATACGGCTGGATGATGAATGTATATTCTTAATATTTATTTTTGACAAGTTCTGAACTCTATGGGCAGTTGTAAGTGACAGTAATGTTATTGTCTTTTTGGTCAATGTTAGGTCTTCATTGGGGTACCATTGACTCAATTGATCCAATACGCAATTTGTATCCCAGGTAACATTATATTTTGGTAACGGTGGTCGGAGACGAAATACACCCAGCTTTTGATATGTTTGGACCCAGTAACAGCGACAACGCTGATCGGCATGAGTTCAGGGTGCTATATTGACAGGCTTCATTATATAACTGAGTAAAATATACCACAGTAGGGACTTAAGCAAATTTTTGATAGCGCGTCTCGGATAAGACTGCTGCCACCAGGGTAATGGATTAGTGTATCCACCGAGAGCTGGAATGGGAAATTATCGTGCGTTTATGAGGTGGAAATGTTATAATTCTGGAGACCACAAGGGCTTTAAATACGGGATACCATGGTGGCGTATGATGGCATAGTGACATTCACAAGAGCTACTTGTAGCCTAAACTGAATAAATGATTTTGAATTTTGCGTAGGTCACAAAGGAACAACCATGATACCTTTTGCTTTGTCAGAAATTATTTTCTTTAATACTTTTAATATAATAGAGAAGGGAGTAAACGCATAAAAATTCAAACCACTCTATGTTATGGTGAAAGAATCAATATTTATAGCATCAGGGTCTGTATGCCATGAGATATAATTTCACACTTTTTATTTATGCGGCTTGCGAACAGGTCAATATCAGCAATACCAAATGATTCTATCAAGCATTGAAAAGTCCAGTTTGCTAACTCCCTTTATGTCCCGGTGAGATTTGCGTGATTGCGCATCTGCGATGACTTTATCGCTTGATTTTATATAAGATGCGGAAATGAACAGCTTACGATCTTCACACCACTGCCAAATTTCCCTGGTTATCTGTGTAAGGTGTGGGAATTGGATCCCACCCATTCGATTTGTATAGGCAATTGCAGTAGAATTGTCTATGAACAGGAGAATTTGGCAGCCTTGAAAGCCTTTTGCAAACGTTTTCAGCGCAATGAAAGCAGCCAAGAGTTCGAGATAATGTAGATGTTTTAACCGCTCATCATTAGAACATTGGCCACTCGCTGTTTCATCTTGACAGGCCGCACCCCACCCCGTCGTTGAGGCGTCAGAATAAATTTCAGTGCTATTTTCGTCATTCCTAATGCGGCGCACTGAGTGACCTATGTTGTTTAACCATCATTGAATATCGGATACAGTGTAACAGGAATATTCATTGTTTTATCATAGTCGTCGTCATTTCTCAGGTTAAGAAATTTACAGCGTTCTAAATCCTTAGTGTCAAGTAGCCCATACAATAGAGCTGGGCATGCTGATACTAGCAAGCCAGTGACTTGGGCAAGCTTCCGGACTTTACAATTTCTTATCTTCAAAAAGTTTTCCTATTCTGTTATAATTTGCAATCTTTTATCTAAAGGTAAGCTTAAAATAATTTCGTGCGAATTGAATGATCGTACCAAATTTACAAGTTACAGAAGGTTTAAGAACGCTCTTTTCCTCATTGATAATGAACCCAATTGAAGTTAATAGGGTTTTAGTAAATTTTATGTTTGCTATACATTGCTGGTAAGTTTGACCGAATAGCAGCCAGTCATCAAGATAAAGTGTGGAAATTAATCCTGCAGTTCTTAGTAGTTTTAATTTTTTAAGGTTAAAGATAAACCGCATTTTACCATTAGGTTTCGGCGAAAGGAATATACTTGATATAAACTGGTTTTTACAAGGTTCGCATTCAGTTCAATATCTACGTAATCACCAATAGCTTCGTAAAAAAGAATATTATTTTCATTACTTTTAACCGGAGTGTGTGGGATCGAATCTTAAAATGCTGGAGCCGAAAAAGGGATTTTATAACTATCAATCCAAGAAAGAATTGTTCTGTCTTTCGTAATAAGGAACCATTGGGTTTTAAAGTAATGTAAACGGCCGGCATACTCAACTGAATTTAGTAGCGACGACGTGCCTGTGTCTGCATCAGTGCCGGCAGCTGTTGCTGACGCAACGGCTGTCTCCATGAGTGCGCGCGCGGCGGTGGCGGAGGTGGTGCGCGGGGGCCTACAGGCTCGTAGCTCCTCGGCGGTGGGCCCGGCTGCCTGTATGCTGGACCAGGAGCTTTGCGGTTTAAATTCTTCTGGTTTAGTGTCTTCGCCCGCTTAAGTATATTTTTATGGTATGATGCATCAGCCTTTAATTTGACTCCTGATTTAATAATCGATTTAGCTGTTTTATTAGTCTCAGCTAACGTTTCGCTAAATAAAAAGGTCTCAATCTTAGTATTGCTAAGGTGTTCTTTAAGATCCTTTTTTAATGAAAAAGGATGAAGTTTCTTCTTGTTAAGAAGACCCCACGATGAATATCGCATAGCCATCGGCTGAGATCCATAAGCTTTTAAAGCGTTTCTTTGTCCATGTCCTTTGACGTAAGTTGGGCAGTAATGATTTCTCCTAGGCAGGAAATAGCACTTGCTATCTGTTTTTGTTTGGCTTCTATACCTTTATCTCTCTTAACAGTGTTTTCAGGAATAGCCACTTTGATTTTGGTATTTATTTTTGGGGGGTTAATACGCAAGCAATTGGCGGGTATCGAGTATTTCGAAATCAATTCTTTACGACCCTCTTTATTAAGAACTTCTGTGGATGTGTGTTCAAGTCGGCAAGCAAGCTCTTGCCGAATGTCTTTGCCAAGTTTTTCTGTGAGCAACGGATCGTCACCCAGAATTTCAAGGACATCAGTGTCCAATTCACCATCTTTGTTGGTAGTATCAAGGGCTGGAGCCCTCGAAAACGTATATGGCGCTTCTGGGGGAGTCTTTGCATCTACAAGACTATCGTCAGCAGGCGCCTGTACCTCATGGGTAAAGCCAACTAGCTCGGCATTATCGAGTTCTTCAGACAATCAATCAGATAATTGCGGCATAGGTGTGGATATAAGAAAACGTTAATACGTTATACTTAACTAGGTACGAGCAAAAAGTGCGTATTTGGAAAACATTAAATAATGACATTGCACTTATATTAGATAACGATTGTTATCTTGTCAAGGTTAGGTAAAAATCCCCAATGGATTCAACGCCAACCGTTACTTTTGAATGCGTCGAAGAAGCCCCAAAGGCTAACTCTGGTTGCATTCTGTATGTACCAAAATTAAGACACTGATAAGTTAATAAAACACTCGTTACCTGAGTTTACGAGTCCGTTGTTGTGTGTTAACGGCGGCGAGTCACTCGCCGGGCTTCCTTTGTCACGTATTTAGCGCTATAGCTTGCGCATTTTTTCATTATATGTTCAAGTTCTTCTTCACAAGTCTTAGGATTTTTACGTTACGGCATTTTGCGTACTAAAACAGTCGATTGAACACGGAAGAAATTTAAAGTGACTGGAGTGGTCGAGCACTAAAATGCGAATGACGAACGCGAGGCAATGGCGCCATAGAGAAAGACAGGGATACCCACAAAAAAAAAAAAACTAAATCTCAACGATAGTGCAGGAGTGGTGACATCTATGCGATACTACAAGTAACAATATAAAATAATTAACTACTAATCTCGAGGACGAGGCGCGAAGTATAATAAACATGGTAAGACTCTAATACTTCAAATATCTTACCTTCTTCTTCTTATTATGTATGTATTATGTATGTATGTATTACTTATTCCCTGTGTGGTGCCGGGGATAAAGAATTGCACCACCCCATCTCTTCCTGTGGGTGTCGTAAAAGCCGACTAAGGGACCATTCCAGAGGATGGGCAGCAGCATCTCTCTGAGGTTACCCTCAACCTACTGCGATCGCCAACCCGCCTGCCAAGCGTGGCGATTACGGCAAATACCCCTCATATCCTTGGGGGAGGCCTTTGTCCAGTAGTGGACGTCTTTGGCTGAGATGATGATGATGATGATGTATTACTTATATGCTACCTTCAGTAGAGCTCCTTTATATTTTGTGTTTTAATTTGTGATGGAAAGTGTCCTTTTTTGACGCTGTAAGGGAGAAAAGAGCTGGACACTTGCTGAGTTTCTTGCTGGTTCTTCTCAGTACAAGATCTCCCGCCCAGAGTAGACTTACGAACCGATGGCATAATGACGTTCATAAGAGCTATTTGTAGCCTAAACTGAATAAATGATTTTGAATTTTGAATTATATTTTTTGCTCTTATAAAAGTACTACCCATCGATTGATTCGAAATTCCTTTTTTCAGGCTATATTTTTTGAGCTCTTCTGAAAGTTACCTAGGTATAGGTTAATTTATTGTGACTTTGTGCGGTTAGCACATAAGCTAATATGTAGAAGTTAGAAAAAGATACTGGTAGAGCAAAATAGTTATTGGTTATCAATTAATCAATGATGAACAGTGAATGTTGAATGATAAGATAATATTCGCACAAATGCCGTAAAGACTATGGAACTTTAATGAGACCGCAGGCGGAGTTCTTGACTTGCAATATGCACTGCTTATATGAGCACGAGACAGTGTATATAGCTATAGTCATAGTTACAAACACTACAACATCCCTTTCTTATCAAAAACTTTATTAATCAATTGATACAATAAATCAACAAGCAAATCACACAGCTATTAGATGCAAAACTATTACTAATCGATTTCAGGGCTTTCAATGCCCTCTTCTTGATCGCCTTGAACTGTTTTCCATTGCCCTTCACACAAATATGCAAGTACATACACCATTATTTATATCACATTTCCCTTTATATTACAGCGTCTCAAATACAGGAAAATAAAAGGACACTTTCCATTACAAAATATTATTCCAAAAGTTTTGTACATATGTTTGATAAGTAGCTAGGATACTATTGCTTCAAGTCTCAATTTGTACGTTGATTTCGGATTACCACTAATCTGAACATAACCTATTCACGAGATTTAACACCACCACGTAGTTCGTTCGTCTGCAAAATTTCAGTCTCTAATAGAAACTTATTTTGCCGCGGTGAACGGAAGCGATTATTTTAGTTGGCGCATAAATCTGTTTAAAGTTTAACCATATCCATCATTGTTTGAACCAGCTCTACAGCAAGATGTATCGTAATCTCACAATCATAAATGTTTTTTTTTTTGGTTTTTTCGATTCTTTTTTTTATTTGTACTATTTTATGCCTATGTTTTACTTAGACAGGCAGACAGACAACTAAAGCATTGTAACTGGCGGTATTCAAGTTCTAGTGAACTAATTATGACATGGTTATTTTTATGAATATAGTTTTTGATCGTTCCACGCAATTTTCGGTAATCTTCAAAAACATAGTAAATTCTAAAACTTGTTTTTGTTAAAATTTACCAACAAGGTGATTCATCAAGACCAGTATGGGGAAGTTTAGTTTAGTTGCGGTAGCAAATATAGAAAACAAAATTATACTCAGGCCTTCCCACATGGTAACACTATACCACAACTTTTATAAATCGGGCCTATAGACAGATGGATAATGGAATCTTAAATTCAAATATCTGTGGATGTACCTGAAGAAGAACCCATTGCGCATTGGTAGGTTTTCATATCTGTCAACAAACGAAGGACAACGTAGCTTTTGCCTTCGGAAGCACGTAGGACAGTATAATTAAAAATTGTTTACCAAGAAAATACATATTAAATTATCCACAAAATACATATTCACCTATAAATGTTCTGTGTATGACAATTGAAAAAAAATACTAAGAATCATCATCATCATCAGCTCATTTTTATGTCCCCACTGCTGGGGCACGAGCCTTTCCTATGGATGGATAGGGAGAACGGGCCATAAACCACCACGCGGGCCCAGTGCGGATTGATAGTTCTTAACGACTGCTAATGCAGCCGGGACCAACGGCTTTACGTGCCCTCTGAAGCACGGAGGAGCTCGAGATGATAAATTTTTGGTCACCCATCCGATGACCGGCCTTTGCGAAAGACCGGGCGCATTAACCGCTGTGCCATCGAGCTCCTCCTACTAAGAATCCGATGTACTAAGAGTACGATATTTTCCATAGACCTACTGTGTAATTATAGTTTTTCAACATTACAATATTTTTGTACTGAGAAATCTAAAATCGGCGGAAACGGCATAAATGCTACAACCGGATTACAATGTAAAAACGAGTGTTCCAACTAAGTGGGCACGGCTAATCTAACTCCGCCGCTGCTGGGGAAATGACAAGGTGCCTGCCACCAGCTCCGGAGCTAGGGCATTCTGGCACAATATAAGGAATTGTGTTACATACAGTATTCTCTCTTCATACAAAACGGCCGAAACGACGTGCTTCAAAATGTCGGTTGGCACCGGTTAGCAACGGTTGCGAGTGCACCGTAATTACGCTTACGTAGCAGACAGAGAGACAGACAGACTGACTGTCTACGTTCACACGTCACTACGGCGCAATCGCGACTAATGTTATAAAACTAGTAGTCTTTGCTTGCGATTATTGCTAATCGGTGTCAACCGACATTTCGAAGCGCGTCGTTTCTGCCGTTTTGTATGAAGAGAGAATACTGTATGCAATACAATTCCTTATACTGTGACTCTGGGCACTGCCTGCGCTGTGAACCGATGACAATTTCATTATCACAACTGTGTACGAAAAACCACACAAAAACGGGCACTGATGGAGAAGCATCATCCATCATACAAAAAATTGCTTACCGCCGCGGAAATCAAGAACCTTAGTTTTGAGGAACACGATGACGCGGCTGGAGGATATAGGAAAGTAAGAGAGAGAATGAAACAAACATTTCGGAATAAAAATACTAAACTAAAAAGTATTTGAAGTCACGGAATATTAGTGCAGACTGTAGAGTATCATAAAATAAAATAAAATAAAAATCACAAAAGTCGAAGAGAACGAAAACCGACGAATGATGATGATATTTTTGACATGGTACTAAGACTTCAAGTTAGTACCATCATCTTCGCCGACTAATACCGAAAGACACAATTGTTTACTCTGTTTGCCCTGATTAAATAAAATAAAGTCTTCTGACTTTATTTAATTCATCACCTTCTCCCCCCTTACCCCCTGACCCTGGCTACAGCACTGCGTACATTTCCTAGAAGCTATGCGCGGACCTGCGCCCGCGCCTGCCAATTTGCCTGTCGCTCTGTCAGGGCTGTCACTTTTGCACCGTGCTGCACTGTAATTGTGCAATTCGAGGGCACGCTTCAGAGTAATGGCGCGAAAGATTGATAGAAGACGATGCGAAAGGCCGGTTCGCTTGTGTTTTTTTTATCATATCAAACTTTTGTTCGATTATTTGTATCGAGGTAAACGTAATTCTGTATACTCGTAGAGTATCTTTCTGTGGGAAATGCACGATCTCTAATAATTTCTATACACATTCAAAGTTGATTAATAACATTTAGCACCTAGTGATATTGAACAAAATATCATGAAAGGGCTGAACATCTTTGATATCTTTTGACACAACAAATCAAATTCTTTAAGTTAACAAAAAAGATATCATAATATCACTGTTTGGATATTGTACAAAATATGGATAATAATTGGCTAAAGTGTTGTTCCACCAGAGTCCGATTCCATATCTTGGCACTAATAACAAAAAACTAACTTAATCGTTATTAAAATTTTAGAGCATATTATTTTATGACAAACATTATGTATCACCGGGAAGAAACTTCAAGTGCCAGAAAATTCTTTTGGTCAATGATCTCTTTTATAAAGATGGCGACCCTAATTATTATCGACAAAACACACGTATTCAATCGGTCAGCAGAAGTAATAGCATAAATAATTGCTAGCCAGTAGAGCTGTGTCGCGGGGAAAATGCAAATGATCGGTCCGCTTGCCGAAGGGAAATGGCGAAACGAAATGACATACATTAAAATAATATGCAGAATAACTAATTGTGAGCTCATGGTGGAACGGCTGAAGAGAATCTCTCTTCTGTGCCTGAAGACGACGCGATCTCTCGAAAAGTGGAAGTTAATAATTTGTTGTGTAGGAGGAGCTGGATGGCGATGGCGCAGCGGTTAACGCACTCGATCTGCGATTGCTGGAGTTAAGCAACTTTCGCAAAGGCTGGTCATCGGATGGGTTAGCAAAAATGTGTCATCGTGAGCTCCTCCGTGCTTCAGAGGGCATGTAGAGCCGTTGAACCCGGCTGCATTAGCCGTTGTTAACAAACACCAATCCGCTATTGGTGGTGCACCTGGGTGGTGGTTTATGGCCCGTACTCCAGAGAGTGGTGGTGTTTTCATCCGTAGGGAAAGCTCGTGCTTCAGCAGTAGAGACAAAATGAGCTGAACTTTACTACTTTAATGAACTTCACTGTGTCAATAGCGTTGCGCACCGTTATTTTGTCGTTATTACAATAGTCCAAAATGGATTAAATGCATTTTACAGGGGTTCATTACTTTAGACATTATTGTAGCCGTGACTTGATTTCACTGATAGAGGCTTTCGCCCAGCAGTGGGACATTATAATTTAGGCTACTCGAAAGAAAAAAGTTTAATTTAACCTAGACACGAATTATACCTTACTTACTCATTACCTTATATTAGAGTTTGGCCGGTACGGTCACGGTTGGAAAATACATGGATTATGCTTTTGTTTTTCTGTGCCCCAAGTCAGTGTATAGAACGTACTCCTAGTAGGTAACTACATCCTAACTTATAGGGCGCGAGCTTCGATCAATAACGTCCTAGACAAAGGATTCGGAACAAAAATGCATCTCGGAAGTAGTCCTAGTGTAGGTAAGTAGTTAGGGGGTTAAAGTTACTCGCGTCCGTAGGTTTACCCTTGAGACCCTACACGTGACCCCTGGGTGGTGCTAAATGAGTGACACTGTCTGAGTGGTAGAGCCACGCTGCGTTGCAGCACGAAATGGGCCGGCTCGTCCGGCGTAATACCACCCTCTCACAGAATATCGGCGTGAAACAACGGCACTCGTTGCTGTTGTGTTTCGTCCGGTGAGTGAAAGTACCGGAGGCCCATCTCTCACCCCTCCCCCCTCCCAATTCCTACTCCCTCCTCAAGATCCAACTCCTTCCTCGAGGTCGGCAACGCATCTGCGATTACTTTGGTTTTGCGGGTGTCCATGGGCGGCGGTGATTACTTTCATCAGGTGACCCGCCTGCTCGTTTGCCTCCTTTTAACATAAAAAAAAGTATCCGATATTGATTAAAAAATTATAAGTATAGTTAATTCATATTTATATTTCAAATTAACCTTTCGACTATTTAGTCACATTAATTGTATAACTCACAGCTGTAATCTTTTACATTTGGTATTTACATTTCCGAAACGTCCTGTAGAAACTTTTTCAGAATTAAAATTGTTCGAATGCTTTACTGTGCTATGTCGAGGAATTTATAAAATGTTTCGCAAATAACCAAAGCACTAATTATAAAATATCTAAGTAGTTAACAATCTTGAAACTCTTAATTGTCAACAATTTCTGAGTTTTTCTATTTTTAGTCTATATACATTCCTTAGTTAAACCTATTGTTTATTTTAGTACCGGGATCGTTAGCCTCTTAGACATTTTAAATATAAGAAGTGAAGAACTAATATATTTGATGTTCGTTTACTTATCCACATAATATATTGAAATTAAGGTATTTACTGTTTTTGCCAGTGTTTTAGTCTTTTACGGTTTTTACGCGACACTCACACCACCACCCTGTCAAATGCGGACAGGATAATTACACTACATTTAATAAAACTTGGGACCTCTGCATCTAAACCGTGAGTCTGTTCACTCATCCATCGACACCTTGTAAATTATACTACAAAGTTAGAAAGACTAAGAACTCTAATCTTTGTTTATTGAATTAAAACTCAATAATTAATGTATTTTATTGAAATAGCGTTGATAAATAACATACATTGGCAGATTAAGACTTAAAAGCAATAAACTGATATTTGTAAATGCAGGACTATCGGCAAGAAACTTGATATTCAGTGGTCATATAGAAATCGATCGTTTTTAGGCAGACCGCACATTAAATAGGTACTATCGCTTGAGCAACCGATCGTTTTTAGGCAGACCGCACATTAAATAGGTACTATCGCTTGAGCAACTAGATGCTTGATGAAATGGCTAATATATAAGGGCTAACACTACGAATATTGAAAACTTCATTAAAAATTGGTTAGTCAATAATTTCTTTTACTCTGTCAATTAATACTTTCAAGTCTCATTAACGATGTTGTAACTCAAATTAAATAGTTCTTTAAATAGTAACTATTTCTTTACTTATCAAGTTTAAATTAAATTTTGCATGCCAACTTCCGTTAAAATGTGTGAAACCTTTATCTACCTAAGACCTTGTGTACCAAATAAATTTTATTTAATTTATTTCATTATTCCATTTACTCAATTTGGTAGGTTTTTCACACCAACGGCTACAGCGTCTTGACTTGTAAGTTGCTGTTGCGTCTAGTTTAGTCGGAACTTAGCAAAACAAAACAGTTGCAAATGGCAGCAGAAATAGATATTAGGTTGGAATCATCCATCATCCATCATCCATCCATCATTGGTCTCTCCAGCAACTGAATTGTCGCTTAAAGCAATGTCTAGTGCAATTACGCTAGAATCCGCTAGATACAGCAACTGATAAATGTGAGAGCAACTAGTTGCTCATGAGCGATAGTAGTCAATGTGCGGTGGGCTTTATTTTCTTCCTGGCCTGCTAACTGCTAGACTACTTATTACAAATATGTAAATAGGTATATTAACAATCATCAGGTTAGCCTGACATATAGGCAAAGACGATTACGGTGGCGGTGTTTCGATAAATTCGCCTTGCAATAATATATGTAAATTTTTATTTATTTTTAACGTTGAAATAAAACCACTTTTACGGATGTACTCGCATTTATTTTACACATTACTTTTAATTAATGTTTATCCTGACGTTTCAAAGGGTCCGTGGCCATCTTCAGGACGACTGCGTCCACTTTCCTATCTCGTCCACTTCATAACTCGACCACTTTCCTATCTCGTCCACTTCCTAACGCGTCCACTTTCCTATCTCGTCCACTTCTTAACTCGTCCATTTTCCTATCTCGTCCACTTCCTATCTCGTCCACTTTCTACTTTTTCGTTTAAAAAAGTATATAACTTGAAATCTTATAAACTAACGTTAATTCTGGCGTACATTTAACTTAATA